>OX456985.1:9578098-10778098 GCA_949752695.1 Melanostoma scalare
CCTCTCTACCGTATTGTGTGAACGGTTGAAGCCATTTGTCAACAATCTGATAGGTCCTTATCAGTGCGGCTTTAGACCAGGAAAGTCCACCATAGATCAAATCTTCACACTACGGCAGACCTTGGAAAAAACCCAGGAACTTCAAATCGATACCTACCATACCTTTTTATCGATTTGAAGGCCGCATATGACAGCATCTATAGAGAGGAGTTATATAGAGCCATGTCTAGTTTTGGCATACCTACCAAACTTGTCCGATTGTGTAGGATGACGATGGAGAACGCACGCTGCTCCATCAGGGTCGGAAAAGATCTCACCGATACATTCGATGTCAAAAAAGGTTATAGGCAAGGCGATGCACTGCCATGCGACTTCTTCAACATCGTTCTAGAAAGAATAGTGCAAAACTCCCACGTCAACACAAGAGGCACAATCTTTCAAAGATCCGTTCAATTGCTCGGATATGCCGACGATATTGACATAATTGGAAGAACGCAGCGTGATGTCAATGGCGCGTTTAATTTTTTTTTTTTTTTAGGGCAAGACCAAGTATATGCTGTCATCAAGAAAGGACACCCAACACCGACGTCTTGGACAGAACGTCACGATAGACAGCTATAAATTTGAGGTAGTTATAAGGACTTTGTCTACCTAGGCGCCGCTATTAATTCAGACAACGACACCAGCGCTGAAATCAAACGAAGAATAACTCTTGCCAATCGCTGTTTCTTCGGACTAAGAAGGCAATTGAGTAGTAAAGTCCTCTCTCGAGCAACTAAAGTGTTCCTGTATAAGACACTTATCATACCGGTTCTTATATATGGCGCAGAGGCATGGACCTTGTCAAAGGTAGATGAGAACGCTTTAGGATGCTTCGAGAGAAAAATTCTTCGGGTGATTTTTGGTCTCGTCTACATAGATGGAGAGTGGAGAAGAAGATTTAACGACGAACTGTACGGGCTGTACAGCGACACTGACCTTGTCAAACGAGTCAAGGCCCAGAGGCTAAATGGCTGGGTCATGTAGCGAATGGACACCAACGCTCCGGCCCGGAAAGTTTTCGAATCCAGTCTCGAGGGACGGCGCAGTAGAGGAAGACCGCGACTCAGTTGGCGCAAGCAAGTAGGAGAGGAACTCAGCCAACTTGGCGTGCAAAACTGGAGGCAGCTAGCTAGGGACCGAGCTGGCTGGAGAAGCATGTTGGGTGAGGCCCAAGTCCGACCCAGACTTTAGCGCCACCTTAAGAAAAAGAAGAAGCTGGTTTAATGCAGAAAGTCAGCTATGCCCAACGTATCCCATTGGTGAGGTAAGTTGAGCAGGGATATGGGGCAAATTGAACACTTAAAAATTATATCCAAACTGTGCACTTAACATTAATTGGAGGTGACTTCTTTCTTTTATTTTTTCTGGGCACAATTTTTACATTTTCATAATATGCGCGAGTTAAGTTTTGCGCCGCTATGTTTCGTTTTTATATCAAAAAATAGATTCGCAAATAAAAGGAAATACAATGTTCAAAAATACAGAAGGTGCAGGGTTGCATCACTGCTACACCGAAAAAAAAATGAAATGTAAAATTGATAGTTTTGTCATATCAACCCAGATTTCATTCAAAAATTTGAAATTAACGGAAAAAAATGTGTTTTTGAGGTTGAAAAATGTTCAGCTTACATTTTTCTTGTTAGTTTTACAGTTTTTTTCAATGGCAAATTCACATTGCATTATCAAAAAATCATATCAAATCTTCTTCGAAAATAGATCATATCAATTGTACAGTTTTTAATGTAAATATACAAATTAAATGCTAATTCTACATTATTTTAAGATTTCGATTTCGAAAATGTAAAATTGATATGAAAATGTAAAAGATAAAAATGTAAATTCTACACTGTTTGAAAGGTTTTTGATGTTGAAAATGTAAAATTGATATGAAAATGAAAATAATCTTCGAAAATGTAAAATCGATATGAAAATGAAAACGTAAATTCTACATCGTTTGAAAGATTTTGATGTTGAAAATGTAAAATTGATATGAAAATGCAAATAATGTTAATTCTACATCGATAATGTTGAAATATACAATTGATTTGAAAATATATGGAATGTTAATTCTCAATCAATCGAAAGGTTTTGATGATCAAAATGTTAATATTGATGAATTTGTAAATGATACTTTCATTGAATACATTACAATATTTTTATATATTTTTATACATCAATGTAGTTTTGATAGTTTTTAATGTCAAAATGAAATGAATAATGTAAAAAGGATTTTTAGCCGCCAAATTTTAGTGACTGGCAGCCAAGACTTAAACATAAACATTTTCGCGATCCGCTGCAAAAAAATGTATTTTTCACATTGAAACAATGTATGAATAATATAATAGCCTTAATAAAGGAAAAATAGAACAATGAAAATTATTTTTATTTTTAAGTGAAGCGTATGAATAATTTCAAATTAAAAATTCAATCGACCTCTACTCCAAAATTTTAAATTGTAATTAGAAGCCTTTATAAGGGGCCGGTTATATCAATCAGGATAAATTTAATAATGGTTTAACTATGTTGTTTTTACTCGTTTTTAAATGCAAATACGATATAAATCGATGTCAAATGATTCAAAGAAACGTTTTTGAAAAGAAATTTTACAATCGAACAATTATTTTTTGTTAAAAATGTATTTATTTATTTCTTTGATACGAATAACTTTTTTCTGTGGTTGTCGAAAATGATATTTTGGCTAAGCATAATTCATGTTCTTATGAGACTTCGTAGTAGGTACGTTCAAATAAAAATCTAACATATGTATGTACATCCTAATACAATCTTACTGGGAATTACTTTACATTTTTACTTCAAATAACAGTGAGTTGGAATAAATGTTTTGTAACAATGTGAAACTATGGAATGTTTACAAGAAAAAAAAAGTGTTCCAACTAGAATGAATTTGGATGGTTTTTGTGAGTTTTTTTTGATAATTTAACTGAATTCTCACGAAAACACGGCTATAGCGTCAAAAAGAATGATTTGATTTTGGTTTACAAAGTTGTCAAATGTGACAAAATGTGACGAATCATTTTTGCTTTTGCTTTTTCATTTGAATGATTTCAATAAGGCACATATGTAGGTATTGTTTTTTCTCTTTAAATATGTTGGTTTTCATTCAACTACTTTTTCTACTACCAACTACTTATTATTTTTGGTATAAGAGTAGGTAGGACTTTTTCTATGTTGTTTCCGTGTAGTTTTCATAACCCTTTCGCTTTCAGAATTGAATTTATGTATTTCGCAACTGTGCGTCACAAAGTACTAAGGAAAAAAAAAATATTATTTATTATGTTTTTGTTGTTGTTTGGTTGATAGTGCATTCTGATGCCTGCCTGCGGTTTTGTCAAAGTATAGAAATATACAATTAAAAACAACAACAAATACATCACAATTCTTTTTAGCACATTTACACCTTCTAAAAAAACAAGTATTTTAAGTACCTGCTTTGTGTACGCGAATATTTTGCTGTTCCGGCGCCATGTTTCGCCAAATGATCTAAATGAATTTTATGAGGGTTTTAGGCAGTGCACCTCGCAAGGAAAAAATTATGGGCAGATTAAAAATGGATTTTATGGGGGTTATCGGTAGTGCACCTCGCAACGAAAAAATGTTTTTTTTTGTTGGGCAGATTATTGTAGTATTGTGCACATTTATGATGTTTTCAGGTAGTTTCCCTCTTTAGTTCCTACACACTGTCTTTTGTTTTTCTTGCTTTTCTAAAATTTCATCCCTAAATTGCGCTGCTACTGCTATGTCCTTCATGGTTGAAATTCAGAACGCAAAGGGTTTTTTCCGTCCAACTTTTCATCCAACAAATTTGACAAACAAATTTGATAGTCTGAACCCCGCTGTAGGATAGGGTTTTCACTTATACATAGATCATGAACGTTTGGTCCACAATTTTCGGCTTTCCACATCAAAGACTTTTTTTTTATATTTTGCCGCCGCGCTGCAACAGCCTGAAAACTACCAAAAACTACTTTTTTTCTGTATTACTTTATGACACAGTAGCGAAACAAATGGAATATTGATCGTAACTCAAAAACCTACAAATTTTGTATTTTGAGATGATTTTAAAGTCGAATTTTCTAGTTTGTAGTCAGTTTTAAATAAAACGCCCTGATCTACAAATGATCGCGTTTTGCAAATTACAACTTAACATTTCACAATCATTTCATATGTCAATACTTTCCATGCAAGAGTCGCTGGGTCACTCGTTATTTCTTTTTGCTAAATTTTGAATGATTTAATTAAGCCTTTTAGTCTAGAAACTTTGTAGTTATGTTCTTTTACTTTCAACACTGGGTATAACTTCGTTAATACCTTCCTTTTATTAAATAATTTATATAAAATGAAGATTCATATCTCTGTTAAGTTCTCAATATTTTAAAATAGTGCATCTATTGCTTTACCAACGGCATCCCTGTGTACAAGAACAAAAAAATTTATCGCAAAAAAAAATGTTGTTTGTACATTAGTAATAATGTGAAATTGACATTTTGCATCAACTCTAAAATGTCATTTTCACATTAATAATGTAGTTTTCACATTTAGAATGTAGTTTTTACATTTAAGAAATGTAGTTTTCACATTAATCAATGAAGCTTTGATATGTTTAATGTGAAAACGATATGAATACCGAGAATTATTTTACACATGCATGGATACTATTGGCTATGATGGGATGGCCTTTACATCCCTCATTTTCATTCTCATTCTCAGTTTGGCTTCTCGAGTGATCGGTTCGGTTTATTTTTAGTAGTGGCTTGTGACTCGTGATTTTAAAATAACTAAATAATAATTCATTTCTATCCTCGCCATTGTGCAAAAAATAACATTTTTATCCTCGCCATTGTGCAAAAAATAACATTTCTATCCTCGCCATTGTGCAAAAAATAACATTTTTATCCTCGCCATTGTGCAAAAAATAACAAAAAATAACTACGTAAATTATTGGAGGAATTTGAGCTACCTTCAGCTTATGACGCTTTTTTTGGTAAGTTTCTAACTACTATTCTTATTATTTTAATCACCGGTCTGCAAAACGAAAAAAATGTAAACATGCATTCTAGGTTTGACCATATTTTTCCACAGGATTTTGACTCGGAGTCTTATTTTGCAGATCGGTGATTTCTTTTTGAGTGGATGAACAATCTACTAATTTTTTTTACTTGTTTTTTTTTTGTGTTTGTAGCTTGCGGATTCAGCTATGAAAAATTAAAGTTTTTAAATAACGATGACTTGGAAGTTATTTTTCCGGGAAAGGATAATACTGCCCTGAAAGCTGAGCTCAGGGAAAAACTTTTTACATGGAAAGCAAAAAATGTAAGTTAATAACTTCACTTCAATTCTGTTGGATCTATACCCAGTTTTCATACAAATGTTCCCATCATCATTTAACTTATACTACCCATTAATACTATTATAAATTTTATTTCCATAGTTTCCTACCGAAACGCCAAGTTGCAGTTGCCATTCAAAGGTACTTCAATGGGTTCAAAATCAAGACCTTAGTAGAGCTAGTACTCCGTTATCCGATAAAACAACCTATTCACTTAATGCCGTAAGTGTATTTTAAATTTTATATTAAATTCAATTCAACTGCCATATAAAAATCTTCTGTTCTTTCAGCATGTTGGCGACATTTTAAAATCAACCAAAGCTGGACTTGACTTGATAACAACATACAAGAACAATAAAAAGCTTGAAAAAAAGGACAGAAAAAAACTCCTTAACTGCCTTATGGAACACATTTTTGTACCAAACCTTAATAGGTATAAGATACCTAATCCACGCCAACAAGATAAAATAGCGGGGGAAATAGTAGAAGTATTTCCTACAGAAAGTAAGGAAATTTATTTCATCTGCAGGAAAAAAGGGTTTCGAGCGAGTCCGTCAGGCCTTCTTTTTAACAGGTTCAACAACCTCAACCGCAAGCGGAAAAATTCAAATGATGGTCCTCAAAAGTCGTCAGATGAAGAAGCAGAAGAGAGACCAGCTCCATCCTGTACTGATACTTCAGTAATTTCAATGAAAAAAAAAAATTAAACTGATGCAAAACGGCGATAGCGAGGCAGTCGAGCTATGGAAAAACACATTTACCATTCGGCAGGAAGAAATTCAAAATGAGGAAAACCTGAAGGCCATTCTAGACGAATGGCCTTTCTACAAACAATCTGGCGGAGAACAATTTGTAAGTAAATTATACAATAACGTTTTCTTTTACTATATTACTTTACTTTCCTTTACTTTCTCTTTTTACTTTATTTCCATTTATCGATCTTATCTACCACAGATTGATTTGGACTTTGCTGCCATGTACCCTGATAAGAAATATGAACTTATCAGCAAGTGGAATGATTTGTACGTTAGCCTTTTCTCGTTCTACGATGCCAATATAAAAGATGGTCAGTTCAGGCTTTTGTTTGATTCCCTGAAAGATGAAAATCTTAATAAAAGTATGTTGTTAATAATGAACAAAAAAACCTATTCAATTTAATATAAATTAATTTATTTTAGATTCAAGAGATTGTACTGTTACAATGCTCTTAAACACCGTTTTAAAACCGACATCATGCTTTATTTCCAAAAAGGAAGGAAAATCGGTTGTTCATAAGACAACAATAAAGGATGCTATAAATAGCTCCATCCTGCACCTTAAAACGGTGAACGACTTGGAGCAAGCTAGAGAGCTTATGAAGACATCTATTATGTACAAAAACACTATCCAGCCATTCCTCATTGTTATTGGGACGGACATCACGGATTTACGTGAATTTTATGTGAGTTTTGGAAACAGTCTCCTTAAATTCAGTTCCTTTGTATGTGCCCTTGATATTTGATTTAAAATATTTCAAATATTTAACTTACATTATCCTAAAGAGTCATATTTATCCTGGTTTTTTATTCAAAAATATATTTTTAATATAACATCCAATTTTGATTCTATGAGTCCAACTTTAGCCGAATTTATTCTAAATTTGCAAAACTAAATTTTTATTTTTATGTGAGTTTTGGAAACAGTCTCCTTAAATTCAGTTCCTTTGTATGAATGTTATTATTGCATTTTTTTTTTTGTTTTTATTGCATTTTTGTTATTATATTTTTAATTCTTTTTAAGCAGTATAAATCTTAAAAAAAAACACGACAGTTTTATTATCCTATTTTTGAATCGTAATAAAGTGTTTTCAGAATAAAGTAAACGAATTCTTTTTATTAAGGGATGGAATGAAACCGTGAATGTACTATAATTAAACCATGTAAGTATTATCAATTCTACGTTGACTTCATATCATTTCTACATTTTTTTTGTAGAATTTCAACGTACTATTGATATGAAACAATGTTAAAATGACATTATTCATATTACGTTGATTTCATATCATTTCTACATTTTTTTGTAGAATTTCAACGTAATATTGATATGAAACAATGTTAAAATGACATTAATCATATCAATATTACGTTGATTTCATATCATTTCTACATTTTTTTGTAGAATTTCAACGTAATATTGATATGAAACAATGTTAAAATGACATTATCATATCAATATTACGTTGATTTCATATCATTTCTACATTTTTTTTGTAGAATTTCAACGTAATATTGATATGAAACAATGTTAAAATGACATTATTCATATTACGTTGATTTCATATCATTTCTACATTTTTTTGTAGAATTTCAACGTAATATTGATATGAAACAATGTTAAAATCACATTATTCATATCAATATTACGTTGATTTCATATCATTTCTACATTTTTTTGTAGAATCGTAATATTGATATGAAACAATGTTAAAATGACATTAATCATATCAATATTACGTTGATTTCATATCATTTCTACATTTTTTTGTAGAATTTCAACGTAATATTGATATGAAACAATGTTAAAATGACATTACTCATATCAATATTACGTTGATTTCATATCACTTCTACATTTTTTTTGTAGAATTTCAACGTAATATTGATATGAAACAACGTTAAAATAATATTACAAAATCAAAATATTGATGTTGTTCATATCGATTCTACGTTGATTTAATGTAAAAATGTTTCGAAGTTCGAATTTAAAATTCGAAATTAAAATTGATATGACAATCATATCAAAATTGATGTTGCACAACATCAGCTCGAATATGTAAGCGAAAAATATCAATTTTACGGTGGTTTTTTACAATTATTTTTTTCGGTGTACGCTGGTTGATGGAGTTGAAGTCGATGACCGGAGTCGATTGGGCTCGTGTGCTGGCTATGGCGCACATCATGGGGTTGTGAATACTTTTACAATGTTATTAACTCAGTGCGAGTGGTAAAGAAAGTAAGAAAGGATTAGAAAGGAGTCGCCGATGCACATTGTGTTTAAATTTCTGTGCATTACAATGTGAGAAAAGGACAGAGTTAGGTCAAACATTTCACATTAGGGTCGTACGGCCAAAGAATGTCATATTTCACATCACGCCCAAAATTAGGCTAAAGGTAAAACTGATTAGCATTCCTTGCGAGGCGTGCAATACGATTAAATTGCTTGAAGAGGGAATGCAACTGGCTATTTAATCCGCACAGAGATAGAGAGAGACATGACACATTACACTATGGTCGAGAGAATCAGTTGATTCAACAATTGAACGGTCACGGCACCCTATCATTCTAAATGCTCTGTTTTGTACCCTATCGAGTAGGCGCAATTATGTTTGCGGGTTCCAAAAAAAAATGAAATAAGACATGAAATAATTTATAGCTGGGAGGTTTGTTGATGAGTTCTATGGTCGAAAAGCGTATCCCAAGGGTAGAGCTTTAGTGTGAAGCAGACAAGAGGGAGAGCTGTCATGTGATATGTTGCAAAGAAAGAGGCCCAATTCAACTGCGCCTTAAGTCGTTAACTGGTATTAACTTGTTCTATAATTCTTTCATACAAAGAGTAATAAGTTAACTGTCAATGACATACGTACGACGTACGTGCTATGTAAAGACTTGCCAATTCCTCGCAAAAACTGATTACTGTGAAATAACATTTAATATTTCTGATATTCGATCGTCAATTTCCCCCAAAGCAGGAAAGCATGCTAACCATTACAACACTGCACTGGTGCCACGTATAAAAGGGAAAACGTTTTCAAATTAAATAAACTGAAAGTTCTGCCAATTTGTTACACTTTTTTTTCGCGAATAAACTAACTTTAGGATAAAACGATATTGTTAAACTAAACGCGATTGGATTTTCCGAATCCAATTATTTAAATAAAATAAACGAAAATTAGAATTATTAAAAGAAATGCACAACCGGTGTGCCGCGAAGTAAACAAATGAACTGCCAATCGCGTTGATAAGCAAAAGTGTAACACTCAGCAGGTAGGCTGCTGACACCACGACTAAGCTCAGCTGGGCTGGGTTCACAAACAAATTATACGATAACGTAGCGCGAATAAAACGATCGATCGCGAATAAAAGAACCGATTAATTAATTAATAAAAGAAGAATTAAAAGTATTTTCCAAGTACCGGGTGTACTGGGAAAATATGGGCGCCAGGAAATTTTAAGGTGAAATTTCCAAACCAAGAATTAAGCCTGTAATAAAATTGGCGCCCCACGTTGGGCGCCAATTTGTTGCACCTTTTTTTCTTCCTGTTGGCACTTCCTTCTTGGGGGTATTAATTATATTATATATATGTATTTTATCAAATAAACTAACTTTAGGACGATCACGTAAACTTAAATACCGCTATACTATCAAATAAAAGAAATTAATCTTAAATTATGCACAGCCGTCTGGCGTGCGGCAAGAATGTAAAATATCAGACGAGCTGAGGATAAATGCCGGCAAGAAGAAAAGTGGTGCATCCAGCAACAAATGTATGCTGCCACCGCGGTTAGCTCATCTGGGTGTGTTCGATAGGTTAATTTGATGAGGTAGGTCAGACGAATTAATAAAAGGGGACGATTAATTGAATTATAATGAATTTTATAGAAATTATCAATTTGGAGGACAGGGTGTCCTAAAAATTGTGGGCGCCAGAAAATTTTTGTAGGGATAAATTTCCAAACCTTGACGACAGAAAATAAATAAAAAAGAAGATATGTTTGAATTTCCAAAGGGAAGTTTAAATAGATTTATTGTTTAAATAGGGTGTCTGGGTAAGAACCGTGGTCGAAACCTGGATTAAAAACCAGAATCTTTTCTTAACAAAAGAAAAGTACAGAATTTCTTCCGAGGTTGGCTTCTCGAAATTATGAAAAGTTTAGAAAGATGAAAGTTAAATAGTAAAACAGATTAGTGTGTCGTTTGGACACAAAGAAGATTAACTTAAGGAAAGTTTCCCAAATAAGAAGTAATAGAAGAAATAAAGGAAAACGGTCGCGAGTCCCGCAATCTCGGGAAAGAAAACAAACGGTAGGACAACGAAGGCTTAGCGGATCTTAATTTTGCCTCAAATAAGGCGACTCTAGATTCGCTCGAGAAACCCTTGAAAAGGAAGGATTTTTCGATACGTCAGGTATAAAATAATAAAATCAAAAATACTTAGCTCTTCTTTTGTTCACCACTATCCTGAACTCCGTGAGGAAATATCTTCTACGTAAACCTCTAAGTCTCTCTCTCAAAATTTCCCAACCGGAATATCGCCTCTCAGTCAATTAAATCTCCTCTCGCTAAAACGAAAATTCTGCTACAGTAAAACCCGCTTAAGAGAAAGCCGCTTAAGAGAAAATCCCGCTTATCTGAAAGAATTTTTTCATCCCCGAGTATTTGTAAGCCAATTACCTATTAAACACTCCGCTTAAGTGAAACTCGCTTAGGTGAAAAACCCGGATACCTGAAACATATTTTCAGTTAAAATTCATATTTTTCATTGAAAAAATTATATCGAACAGAACAATTTGAGCCAACAAATGGATGGTTAGATCGGTGGAAAAACGTGAAAATATTCATTTCAAGAAGATTTGTGGTGAAAGTAATTCTGCTGACACAGTTGCTGCTGGAAAATTTTTGGCCAAACATTCGTCAAAGTAACAACCCAGATGACGTGCATAATGCTGATGAATCCGGGATAATGTTTAAGAATCTACGGACGCGAAATAGATGTGAAAACCTTCAGGAATGAAGCTACCACAGGACCATATCACTGTCCCTTTCATTTTCAATTCGATTGGAACAGACAAAATTATTTTTTGTATTTGTGTGGAGACTAAGATTAAACACATTTTGTTTTTCTTTTGCTAATAATTTTTCTTCTAAATATGTACCTACATAGGTAGATCTCATAATCCGAGAAGGTTTAGAAAAGCACAATTCCTGTTAATTAATGAAGCAGCACTACAATTCGAAAAGTTTGATGCTAGCAGATCTGTATCTGACAATGGTTTAGATGTGGAAATTTTGGGAATGCAGAAAGCAACAATTAAAGAAGCTTTTAAATCTCTCAATGTTCTTAAGCAGTTTTTTGATGGGGATAATGAACTAGATCTAATCTTAGATGAAATTGAATATAAAATGATAAATTGCCATTTTCAGACTTTGTCACAAACGAAAATTTATGACTTTTTGAAAAAAGTAGGATTATTTTTGTCTAATAATAAAACATAAATAAATAAATAAAACATACCTAATTATATTCAAAAACATAAATATGTACATATTTGAAATCAGAAGCCAAACTTGGGAGTGGACACTTTTTGTTTTGCCCAATGTGCCTTCGAATTAACCTACAAAAACTCAAATGTGGTTTAATTTGATTTATGTTATATATTTATGTACTACTACATACCTATGAATTCCAATGTACATATGTTATTTTTGTTATTAAATAAACTATTTTTTTGATGTTTAGTCAAAATTTTTTCCAGGCAACTCCAAAGATAAAAACAAATTGTTTATTGTGTATATGAAGCATTAAACCTCCGCTTAATGGAACTTTAAATCCGCTTAAGTGCAATTTTTTTTCAGTTGTCAGGACTCCGCTGAAGTAAAATTTTTTTTTCACTTAACCGGGGTTCGGTTAAGTGAAAAACCCTCTTAAGTGAAAGAAAAACTGTGACAATTCGCCTTTTCTCTTAAGCGGGTTTCACTGTACTTCCAAAAATCGTTATATCCAAAAAAAAAAAAAAAATCGCTATAATCCCTCGGGAGGTTTTTTCCAGATCTCTCTTCTTTCACCAGCAAGAATCAAGATTCCATCAAGATGAAAGCTCCCGATTGATTATATCGATTTTTTTTATTTGGATATAACGATTTTTGGAAGTAGCAGAATTTTCGTTTTAGCGAGAGGAAAGTTTCTTGGTCATTTCTTTTGAAATGACCAAGGGTTTCCTCATCCGCTTTCGATAAGGTCAATGCTTCCACGCCGTAAGGAAGGATTGGGATGATCAAGGTCTTATACAGGTCTTATCCTTGTTTTTCTGGAAAAAGTTTTGTTTCTCAATTGCCTTCTTAGCCCAAAGAAGCAATGGTTGGCAAGAGTTATTCTCCGTTTGATCTCCGCACTGATGTTGTTTTTCGTGTCTATGACGGATCCTAGATAGACGAAGTCCTGTACTACCTTGAAGTTATGTCTGTCTATTGTGACGTTTTGTCCAATTCGTCGATGTTCTGTGTCCTTTTTTGATGACATCACGCTTTTTTCTTCCCATTACGTCAATATCGTCTACGTAGGCGAGTAATTGTACAGACTTTTTCATCTTAACACTTTTTTAAAGTGGAATGGTTTATATATTTGTTTGTTTAGAATAGGCTCCAGAACTGGGAAATGATAAAAATGATAAGAGTTTTATTTTATCCTTACGTTCCCACAAGAAGTGGACAAAATCGGAACGCAACGGGAACTACGAAAATATTACACTGAATTGAAAAATTTCTTTTACCATTGCAGTACTGCATTATCCCATTCTCAAGCAGGGGCTATATTTTCATTCCCATATTCAAACGGGAACGGGAACGTTACATGGAACTTAGAAAATACTTTCTTCTCCACGAAAATTCACCTTGTCGTGGTGGGGCGACTTAAGAAGTTTATTCGAACCGAACTCACCAAAAAGCAAAAGAAAAAAAAAGCTGCCCTATAATAAAGAGATCATTTCGAACTTCAAATTACGTATCTGTAAGACTGGCAATTGTACCCGTGGCGTAATGGTTAGCATATCCACCAGCTAACCCAGAAGTTGGAGGTTCGAGTCCCAGCAGAGGCAAAAATGTTTTTTCATTCGTATCGCCTTTCGCGAGGAATTGGCAAGTCCTCCGTTAATAAATTCATTGCCATGAAAAGCGCTCAATTAGCCGTTCGTAACCGGCAGAAAATTGTGGGTCCCCTCCATTCCATCACAAGGCATGGTTGTGAGAAATGCGCTAGGCCCAGGGGCTCCTCGCTCTGTTGCGCCACCCTTTTTATTATTTTATTTAAGACTGCAATGACAACAGCATGACCATTACAGAGCACCGTGAAGAGCATCTGTGGAAGTTAGAAATGGCTGTGAGCACATTACTCTAAAGAATGTTGCTTAGAGGACGGAACCAAGCTTTTTTTAAACGACATGCAGGGTGGAGGCTCTAAAATTTCTTTAGTGTTACTTATGATAGAAGTATAATGATAAACACAAAATATGGAAATATCGAAAAATTGAATTCATTAAATTCTGCCAATCTATGTACAACTGATGGCATCAGGCAGTATTATTAAAATTGTAACTTTTACCACTTCAAGTCACTCCAGAATTCATTAAAGTCCTAACACACCGCTATTTCGCTCTTTCCGTGTAGTTTGTACCAAAAAAAAGTGAAACCTAAGCTTGACACAAGTGACAATGGTTGCATAATTAAGTGAGAGTCAGCGTTCGTTTTGGCGCTTAATAAATCGTACAGACTTACATACCATTCCACATAGTTCTGCGTGTTCGTATACGAGTATGAATCGAACACCCTATAGCAAGGGCATAAATCGCTTTTAATTGCTTCTGGGGGAGCGAAAAATACTGATGCCAGAGCTCCGTAGGCATCGAATGGCAGTCACTACGAGTAGGCTGTACGGTATGGGAATGTGTGTAGACTTCTTTGTTAAACTGATTTTCGTTCGTCCTTTAAGTGTTATGGGATTTTAATGGCACAAACATCGATAAAGCGAGATTTTCACAGAGACAACAGAATAATAGACTCTATTATCAACACAAGGAATGCGATTGGAGAGTGCTTTTGTGCAAATTCCACTAAGAGCAATAACAATAATAGCAACTAGCAGGGATATCAACATAAAAATGAAGCCAAACTTTGTAAGTGTTAGGCTCATAACTGCCTCCGACACTATGGGATCTAAATTGAATGGCTTTGAGACGCAACTATAGCACTTCACAAAGTTGGAATACAATTCGTCGATACCTACCACAACTCACATAGATTGCTAGTTTTCATTTAACACTCAGAATCAGAATTAGTATCTCCCATCTCCATTGCCATGTTCCTAGATTGCACTGTACATATCCAGACCAAGTGCTTTGTCTATAGAGCCAACATTCCATTTGAGTCAATACAATAGCAGTAAACAACTCACAGTGAGCACTGCCCCGCTTAGCTTCACTTGGCATAGTAAAGTGCGAAAATAGAATCTTTAAAAAACGTTCGTTGTAGAGAGACTTTTGAACTAATCGTTGTCGTACATGAGCATTTCTACACCCACTTATCTACTTCATACAGGTTGTTTCTTGTTTTCATTCAATGACGCGTACCCAGGAAATAGTTGACTTCGTCAGTTAAAGTGAAGTGTTTAGATGAATGAGGCTTACTAAAAAATAAAATATAGAACAGCTTCCTCTTGAAGTGTAGCATGATATCGGCTGAAGACTTAAGGAAAGGGCACAAGCTACTGATACTTCAATTTTTATGTATTTTTTCTCGATGTAAGCGTCATAGAAAAGCTAAATTACTGGTCGATTGTATTTCAGTTGAGGAAGCCACTCACTGCAGGCATATACACTCCCAACCTGGGGTCTCTACTTGCATCGTACAACTTGCATTTATTTTAATAACCTCCTTGGGCGCCTTTGTAAGCAAATATGAAACAGAAGACAGCAGTATCCTGTATTTGGATGAGCGCATCGCAGGCACAAAAAACTACTTTATCATTAAAATCTTCTTTCTATTTTACTCATGAAAACTTGTTAACTATAGCCATAAATCGCTTTCATGAAGGCATAGCCATAAAGCGGATTGAAAATCAATAATAATTTTTCAAAGGAAAGCCATTCGCAGCAGTAGTTTCCAAGAGGTTTGCCTCCTTTCGAACGTACGGTGTAAATAAATTGATTCTATAAGTTGAAGCGCTGCAGCAAAAAAAAAAGTCATAATCCTATCATATTTCAAAATGTTTGTGATAAATAAAAGCATTAAGCTGGTTTGTGATGTGAAGAGTTGGAATGTCTTTGGATCTGAATGTTGCAATTTGTATTTGTAAAATGGATAAGGCAGATGAATAGTTAAGAGTTGGGTGTCATGTTAAAAAGAATGTTTGCAAATTAGGATCCGACGAACTTCAGTCTGAATGACTCACAATTCAGACACTCTTCAAATCTAGTGTCCTTAAGTGTAAAGAGTAGCTTCATTTTACTCATGCTTTGTAAGTAAAGAACTGTCAATGTCTAGTCTATTTTCATGAGAGCAGAGCTGCCAATAATCTGCTAACTATAAGGCTTTCAAAGTGGTTCCCTATCTGGCGCCCTAATTAGGACTCAGTAAAAACAAGTACACAGCTCATTGGGATTGCCATCGACCACAGTTTTCAGATTTTCATTCAATTTTTATAAAATAGTTCATAAATCTACGTACACGCTAACAAAAATATATAAAACCAGCTTATTTAGTAACTTTATTAACTTACTGACCCTTAACGGGTATTCTTAATATATGAATAACTTTATAATGCCTTTCGGCCTCAAGATAACTTATGAGTTAATAAACTAGCGCATGGTTTAAAACTAAGAAATTTTAAAAAGAACTTAGTTTTCTTATTCGTTGTCTTGTGTTTTATTAAAATTACCAAAATCTTTTTTCTCTGTGGAGTCTAAAATTAAAACAGACTGTAAGCCGTTCCCAAATGGCCTTAAGCTGCAGATATAGAGAAGCATATGAGTCTGCAGCGACAATCAAGCTGTGCTTAAGGTTCTTCTGTTCCATACCCTCTAACTACTTGATGCAAAAAATTCAAGAGCTCTCTGAATGCGGTCGAAAAACTAAAATCTTTGAGTCTCCTTTGGGTTTCATTCCATCACGGTATAGCTTGAAACAACCTCTAGGTTAGCAGGTGGACATGCCAACCATCACGCCCCACGGGTTCCATTGCCAGTTTTACAGATACGTAATTTGAAGTGCGAAATGGCCTCTCTATTATAGGGCAGCTTTTTCTTTCTTCAAGCAAAAACGAGCCTCAACTTGACTTGGCACAGATTTATCTCGAAAGATGATGTAGACTTTGATTCGAAAATGGATCTTTTCAACGCGGTGGCAAGATCAATACTGGGGTATGGTGCTCAAGTATGGGGGCATCAGCAGTATGACGAAATAGAGAAGGTTCAGCGTTATTTTATCAAAAAAATCTTGAGAATTCCATCAACATCTCCGAATTACATGCTGACAGTGGAATGTAAAATGAAACCACTCTTTATCTACACCATGAAATGTCACATGTGTTACATAAAGAAAATTTTAGTCTTGTACGATGAGAACCGTCTTCCACGAATACTAGCAAACAAAATAATAAACGAAAACATATACTGGTATAGAGACTGGATGTCATATACTGAGCTAGAAGGTGTAGCTATTCGTGATATTGTTGGAAATACAAGATATTTTCATGATGTAACAGAACAGGTATATACACAGATTGCGAACAATGCATGGGATATGGCAATACAAAGAACTCAAGCAACAACGTCGCATGGATTGTACAACGCCCTCAACTACCACGAAGGAAATAGATACACACAAGAAGAACGAAACACATCTATGATAAGTTGGATTTTCAAGGCTAGGGGAGGTCTCCTATTCTTGAACGGAACGTTTGTGTTTAGCAACCGAAATACGCAATGCACTTTGTGCAATCTTCGAGAAGATGAAACTTTTATTCACTTTTTAGGTGTATGTCCTGTGCTTAAAGAAATACGTTTGCAACTCCTGGGATCAAGAGCACTCAGCACTGAAAGGATGATTAACATCCTGAACGGAGAAGGCAGCTGGGTCTCTCTGATAAAATATTTAACACTGGCTTTAAAATATCGCTCCGAACTTATCAGAGAATACAATGGTTGAAAGTAAAACAACAATGTCGTGCCAAAAATAACATAGGCTACAAATAAAACAAGAATAATCGCACTGAATAACAACATCAATAAGGATCAACAACATCAGTTAACAACAACATTAACAACAAAAACAAAGACTATCCAATAGCAGCAACTGAGACCAAGTTCTAACAACTACAACTACATTAACAACAGAAACCAACAAAATCTACAGGAAAAATAGCAAAGAAAACTGCAATAACAGTAACAACAGAAACATCAACAGCTTGAGTAATATCAACAACAAAATCAACATCAGCAACAAGAACAACGACACAATCTTCAAAAACAACAACAACATCAATCAACAATAATAACCAACAACGAAATCAATCAACAACATCATTCAACAACAACATCAATCAAAAACAACATTATCTAACAACGACTTCAATCAAACAACAAAATCAAATAACAACAACATCAATCAACAAAAACATCAATCAACAACGAAATTAATCAACGGCAACAGAAATCAACAATAACAGCATCACCAACAAAAAACAACAATATCACCACCACATCATCATTACCATCAACATTTTCATCATCATCCTTAACATGACAATAACGACACAACAACATAAATACAACATAAAATACAAAAACAAGCAACAAAATCAACAACATCATTATGAACAACAACAACAACCATCAACATTTATATACAAATACAAGTAACAAAATCAATCAATATCAACATCATTCAACAACAACATCAATCAACAACAACATCAATCAACAACAACATCAATCAACAACAACATCAATCAACAACAACATCAATCAACAACAACATCAATCAACAACAACATCAATACAGAACAAAATCAATCAGCTACAACAAAAATCAACAACAACACTGTCACCAACAACAACAACATCAATAACATGAACAACCATAAGAAAATCAACAACACCAATCATCATCATCATCAGCATCATCATCATCATCATCATAATCATCATAGTAACAATAGTAACAATTAAGTACAACTCAATCACTGACCTAAGGTTCAAGAAATGGACATTCGATCGCAACAGACGGCCTAAATAAGCCATTGATGCATAATTTATTGTTTAATGTAAAATTCACTGAATATTATCTAGAATAAGAAAAAAAATTGTTTTTTTTACTTTTAGTTAGTTTTATATTACGTTGTTAAGTTACAATTATCTGAATAAACAAATTACTTACTTACTTACTTACTTACTTATAGCTTGAAACGAGATCGCTGACGAACTGGCAAGACAAGGATCTCAGACAGCTTTCTCAGGAACAGAACTAACACCTGGTTTACCGGAGTCCTCAGTAAGGGCTTCAATGGACAATTGGATCTGTCAAGAGCACAATTGTAGATGGCATGCAGACATACCAAACGCAGGCTCCCCAACGTAAATAAGAAGAATGCAACATTTTTGCTATATTGTAGCAGAAAGGAATGTAGGAAGCTTATTGGTTTTGCCACCCGACACTTGTCTCTTGCCCAGCTCTGTGAATCATGTGGAGACGATAACTACACCGTGGAGCACTTCCTCTGTAAATGTCCTGCATTTTGCCTTATGAGGTTACAGATAATCGACCCAGACAGTGAGATCTAGTTCTTTAAGCTCCTTATCATCGCAGCGTCTTTTGGCTTTCCTCCAATCATCTGGAAAGCTATAGCAAAAGAAGGCTGCCCTCTGGTAGTACAATGGACTGGCATTTAGGTCTGAGTGTTGCAGTTAGTATTTTAAAAATTTTCAACAGTAAAAAAGCACTCCTGGAAATTTATTGACACCAAACGAAAAGCTTTATAAGGAAAAAAGAAGGGAGGAACACCGAATCCTCAAAAAGAAAAAGAAGCAGCATGAGAAGCGCTCGTTTGAGAAAATTGAGAGATGCCATGACAGGAACAGTTTTACCAAGAGGTAAAAAGACCCTGCCAGGGTGGTAAGCCCAAACTCAAGCCTGTAAAGACAACAAACAAAGTAGTAGAGTCACAGTCACTACTGAGGATTTGGAAACTGCAGACTGCTTAACGGCGATGAAGATACAAATTTTGCTGTCAGGCGGATTGCCCCATTGCTTTAATGATGATCAAGAATGCCGTCCTCCCGACCTAAAAGAATACTGCTAGTGCAGATGGCCTTGATGACGAACTTTTCAAGGCTTTGATATGGTCGGAAGAAAGCATGCCCGATGAATGGAACTTCAGTATCGAACCCGATCCTAAAGAAGGGAGACCCCCACAATTGCTCCAATTACAGAGGGATAAGCCTCCTTAACGTCGCTTATAAGATCTTTTCTGCTGTAATATGTGAACGTCTGAAACTCCACGTCAACAACCTGATAGGTCCTTATCAATGTGGTTTTAGACCAGAGAAGTCCACAATAGACTATATTTTTGTTTGGTCTATTTGGAAAAAACCCGAGAATATAATATCGATATACACCATCTCTTTATCAATTTGAAGGCCGCGTATGACAGCATTTACAGAGACGAGCTGTACAGAGCCAGTCTCGTTTCGGCACACCTGAAAAAAAAAAACTCTTACGACTATGCAGGATGACTTTGGAGAATTCACGCTGCTCCGTCAAGGTTGGTAAAGAACTCACCGAAAAGATTGTAGGAAATTAATACGTCAACACCAGAGGAACAATATTTCCAAAGTCTGTACAATTACTAGCCTACGCAGACAATATTGACGTAATGGGAAAAAAAGCCTGATGTGGTGCTTTTGCGAGTATTGAAACAGAAGCGGCAAAATGGGTTTGATGGTTAATGAGGGCAAAGCGAAGTATATGTTGTCATTAAACAAGGACACAGAACTTCGACGAATTGGAAAAACGTCACAATAGACATACATAACTTCGAGGTGGTACCGGACGTCTAATAAGGATCCGCTATAGACACGTAAAACAACATCAGTGCGGAGATCATACGGACAATAACTATTGCCAACCGTTGCTTCTTTGGGTTAAGAAGGCAATTGAGAAACAAAACACTCCGAAAAATCAGGGTAACTATGTATAAGCCTTGATCATCCCAGTCCTGCTTTACGGCGCGGAAGCATGGACCTTATCGAAAGCGTATGAGGAAACCCTTTGTCGTTTCGAAAGAAAAGATTCCAAATTTATCTTTGGTCCTGTATGCAAAGACTGTTTGGAGAAGGAGATACAACAACGAGCTGTATGAGCTGTACCGCGACTTGGGCATAGACAGAAGAGTACGCATCGCGAGGCTACGATGCATGGTCAGGCCAAGCACATTGAAGACCTCAACCGACTTAAGGCATCTACCAATAGAATCTTTTGCGTCCGTTCGCTGCCGGATTCAACTGACAGCTCGATTAAATACACACGATCTTATGAGAGGTGACCCATAAGTATCGGATGCAACGGATGCAACGGAAAAGTAGCCCAACTTTTAACTTTTTGCGTCCGGCAGAACTGATGACATAAGCTGTCAAATCCAATTTGAAGTTTTCTCTTCACATCGCAACGGATTCTATGGGTCACCCCAATCCGTTGTGTCCGTTAAAACTCACTGCTGTCAGTTGAATCCGGCAGCGAACGGACGCAACGGATTCTATGGGTCGGGCCCGTTAGAGTTCAAAACTGGGGAGAGCTAGCTTGAAATCGCAGTCGTTATAGAAGGATGTTGGTTGAGTCCCAGGTTCACCCCGAACAATAATCCCCACCTATGTAAACGAAAATCTTTAGGACTTCCAAGCTGTACGAAATACTTTGATAACTTGATCAATGATGGAAACGTCATATGTGGTTTATTTTGCCGAATATTTTAGTTCGGTTTATCTGCTCTCTTCTTCCTATGAACCTCCTTTCTTCTACCCTTCTAACGTTATTGATGTTTCTAGTGCCGAGTTTAGTATTTTTGAAGTTCTGGAAGCCGTGAATGGTCTTGATGTAAATAAAAGTACTGGGTCGCATGGAAAAATTGTACCAAAGCTTTGTTTGCCACTCTGTTTGATTTTCAACTGTCCCTTACTTATTGGCCAGCTTTCAGATTGTTCGAAAACTTCTTTTATAAGTCCTTCAATTATATATATATTCTTTTATAAGTTCTTCCTTAAATATGACCAACCTTAGACCGACCAATCTGCAAATTATATTAATAGTCATTCACATAATGTGCGAAACGCTTTTTTGAAAAAAATTTAGCTCGAAAGGAGAAGTGTCTGAATTTCAACGCATATTTGTATCAGTAAGATCTTCTGCTACTAACCTTACAATTTTATTCATGGGACTCTGTCACTAATGGGTCTCCAAACTGATATTATTTTTAATGAATTTACTAAGCCATTCGACAGAGTCAACCCTCATCTTTTTATTTTCAAGCTTTCAAAACTACGTTTGCATTCAAGCCAAATTAGATGAATTTCTGTCTATTTATGTAGATACTAGAATTCTTTATATTTAACTAAGTAATCATATGTCTAAAAGTATAAATTTGACCTCATGAGTACCCAAGAAAGTCATATTGGTCCGTTGCTATTTATCCTCATCCAGTTTGCTTTAATTATTCGATGTATCAAATGTATGCCGATGATGTGAAAGTTTTCCGAATCATATATTCATCCTCGGACTGCCTTCTCTTACAAAACGATATTCGTAAATTGTTTGAAAGGTCTGACTGTAACAAATGTTTCCAAATGTCTCAGTTTCACGTGCTTAAGAAAAAGTTTCCCATTTTTTTTATTAGAGTATCGATAACACGATTTTTGAAGCAGTCACTGCAAAAAAAAGATTTCGTACGTTCACAAAAATAAGGCCTTGCGTAGTAAATAAAGACATGTTAGGGTTTATGAGAAGGAACTCTAAAGATTTTGCGGATCCATATGCACTCAAACAACTATATATTACTCGGTATGGTAATGCCCGTGGCGCAATGGTTAGCATGTCTGACTGTTAAACAGGAGGTTTACGGTTTGATCCCAGCAGGGACCAAAAATGTTTTTCCACAGGTTTTGCTTTTTGCGAGGAATTGAAAAGTCCTCTAAAAATAAATTCATTGCCATGAAAAGCGCTTTTTCGATTAGTCGCTCGGAATCGGCAGAAAATTGTAGGTCTCCTCCATTTCTCCGTAAGGCATGGTTGTGGGGAGTGCGCTTGGCGCTTGGGAGTGCGCTTGGCCCCTGGACTCGCTGATCGTTTTGTTAAACTTTTTCATTTTTCTTTTTAATACATTTTTTGGGTTCATGTTTCTTTATACAGTGGAGCTCCAGTATAACGAATGCCGATATAACGAATGATCGATATTACGAACACTTTTTTCAAGTCCATTAGGTATTCTATATAACGAACAAATAACGAATTTCAGAAAATGAAAAAAAAAAATGACTGTAAGTGTATTAATGTGTCTACTTACATGTATGTTCGTGATAATATTGGAAGATACATACACTCAATTGCACGTTTTATTTATTTAAAGATTTGTATGACAAAAAGGTTTCGATATAACGAATTTTCGATATAACGAATTGACTCTGGACATTATATCGTTCGTTACACTGGACCACCACTGTAGTTACATTTCGGTTTTTGTGCACTCTTGTGTTTTTTTCTGGTTTTTGCATCATCTGCTTTTTCATCATCTTATAACACAACACAAAATCTCCCCACCAACCACAACCATACATTTTTTCAAGAATATTATTTGCTTTGTCGATTGCCATGGCAGCATACTCGTATAATCAATTTCAATTCCATGAGTTGTATACCGATTCAATAATAAATACAAAACTTCTATCAAAATTTATAAATTTTGCTGAAATACAATTGCAGACATCCAGCAACTGAAAGACTGTTTATTATATCCATTTTTTATCATCAAAATTCAAATTTCGTGAGATTTTGTTGGGGTGTACAAGTATGAGTGG
This sequence comes from Melanostoma scalare, assembly GCA_949752695.1. Classification (NCBI taxonomy): domain Eukaryota; kingdom Metazoa; phylum Arthropoda; class Insecta; order Diptera; family Syrphidae; genus Melanostoma; species Melanostoma scalare. Next base: position 9,601,355 of record OX456985.1, read on the forward strand.
TGTTTTTGGAATTAGTTTCAAATTTAAGAACAGAAACCAGTGCAGTACGTTACCCAACTCCCCCAATACTCGAACTATTCGCTCAGCAAATGTACGAATAAACGTACACGTCAACACCCCCGTATACAAAATGAAAAGTTGAACGTATTTCTTTTGCGACATAAATAAATTTGCATCAAAACGAAAATTATATTATGTCCCTCCGCCACTTTATCCCAGCGCCTTTCTGCATTGAAAGTCTCTTCTCCTTTTAGGGGTGACTTATACGTGAACAAAATACGTTCGTGGGAGATCGAGAGTAAATGATGCGAACTCTCACATCCGCCGGAAAGGACATGCACAGAACGTGCAAGCTTTGTTATCGAAGGACACTTGCCTTGGCTTTCCGTATAGTTGTGTGCATGGGCTGCATGAACAAGCTGTCAGGGCATGTATAAATCTCCTGGACCGGATGTGTTGCTCTACCATGCCAAAGCTGCACTTTAGATAGATTATGTGCGAACCGGTTGACGGTTGCTAAGGAAAACAAATGTCAGGCTACGTACGTACGCCGATTACGAACACTCCTAATAAGGAACTCTGAAAGGGAAGGGCACCAAGTACTCAAGCAAAGTGGAAAGTTTCTCCCTCTGCTGATACTCAGAATGTGTATTTGTGCAATGTGATGTGCATCAGCTTTAACAGATAGTTTCTAGGGAAACAAATAATACTTCTCTTGGTGTTGTGGATATCTCCAGACATCAGTTCTTATCAATACAAGACAATCAACTCAATAGAATCGTGTACATTTGATTGCGTTGGATTTTTTGCCGCTTACAGGATGGAGCTTCGAGTAGGGTTTATCTGATGAGGCTTAGAGTCGTTGGCTTGGAGTCATGTTGCAAAATATTTAAACGAATCTAATTTGATATGGGATAATAGTAAGGCTTGACAAGTGACAATTTGGGATGGGTTAATATTGAGCATTACACAAGAGAACTATGTGCTTCGGAGTAATATACTCCAAAGTTTCTCAACTTGAACGAATTGTTTTTGGGCAGCCAGTGGAGATAACAATTTATTAAGTAGTCATTATTTAACAACGACGTTTATTAGGGACACCAAATATTGTTTACATTTAAATTTAAATTAGGTTGGCCGCTTTTCAAACAAGTCAAGGTTCAATGGGTACACTTTCTTTGCATCTCAGAGACTTAAGACTGAACTTAGAGCAAGCTCATTTGTACACACTTATCTACGCTCTTCATCATTAATGCAAGTGTTAGTGGTTAGTAAATAACGCCAACACAAGCACAAAGAGAACGTATACGAGGAAAAATAAAAGACATTACAAAATATAGCAAAGTAACAAATTAAATTTAATTAAAGTAAACATTAATAGAACAAACTAAACTAAACAAAATCTATGAATAAAAAATGAAATTAATCTACTGTAATAAATTTTCTACTAAACGTGAATCATGCTGATGGTGTACTGGTTCTTAGTATTAATTTTAAACTATTTTTACTGATGTTGAAACCGGCAATAAAGGGGTTAGAGTTGAATAACCTACTCATGCGAGCTAGTGGCTCATGCATGCCATTATTAGCTCTGTGATAGGAGCGATGTATAAACTCTTAATTTCCTCCGCGATAGTTGAATCCTATGTGGGAGAGCTAGTCAGGAGTATCAATTATACCGGTTACCAATTGATGAAAAAATACTAATTCATTGTTGATTCTTCTCTGTGAGAGGGTTTGAAGATTTAATAAGCGAATACGGTTTTCATAAGGAGGGAGATTGAAAGGATCTTCCCAAGGAAGACCTTTGAGAGCGAAACGTATGAATCTGTGTTGTATTGCCTCGATTCGAGATTTATGAATATCATAAAATGGTGACCACACCTGAGAAGCATACTCTAGATGGGAACGAACATAACAGTTATATAAAGAGAGGGTAACATTGGGGGTCATAAGATTCCTTTGCCCATCGTTTCATAAAGCCAAGCCTTGAATTTTCTTTGTTAGTAATAATGTTGACGTGTTCATTGAATTCTAGGTTGGTATAGGTACTAAAAAGAACACCGAGTCACGGAATCTAGGAATTTGAGATAGGGATTGTTTCGATATTGAATATTCTCCAATACTAGGAGAACATTTGCGGGAAAAGATCATACTTTGGCATTTGGAAGTGTTTAAAATAAGCCCGTTTTTGGAACACCAAACAACAAAACTATCAATATCTTTTTGTAAGAAGTCGCGATCTGAAGCATTTTTGATGATTTTAAAAATTTTCATATCATCAGCAAAGAATAAAATGTCGCTATAGAAGACGCAAGAAATTACATCATTTATTGCAATAATTTCCAAAACAACCATTCCCTCACAAGGGATGGTTGTGAGAAATGCGATAGGCCAAAGGGCTCCTCGCTCTGTTGCGCCACCCTATTTATTTATTTATTGCAATAATGAAAAGCAAGGGATCAATATGACTTCCTTGTGGCACGCCAGACATATAGCATTTAAAGGTTTTGACAAAACGTTACGAAATTTGACTTCTTAAGACCTACTTTTTAAGTAGGAACTCATCCAAGCAATAAATACTGGGGAAAACCAAAAGCTTTTAGTTTATATAATATGATGTTATGAGAAACTTGGTCAACCACCTTAGATAAGTCAGTGTAAATGCAATCAAACTCGTTCCCACAATTACGGGCATTGGAACACTTGTGTTAAAAAGATTTAAGGTTGGAAGCCGTCGATCTTCTTTGCATAAATCCGTTCTTTCGATGGCGTACATCATTTCTTGAAAAGAAGGATAAACATTCGCAGACTACTTGTTCAAACACTTTTACCAACTGCACCAAGCAGACGATAATAAGGAGCTTACAATTTACAAAGTTATGTGAAATATTATTATTGAAGGAAATTATAGTTTGTGGAGAAAGGATAGATGAGGACTTATAAGTAGTTAAAGGGAGAGACAAATATTAAAAGAAAACAACTCAAACTCCACTCAATTAATAGGAACGGGGGAAGAAAAACTTTTCTTACCAATCACTACACATTTAAGCTAAACAAGAAAACTTGTAAGTACACAGAAAATAACACATTAAATAAAAATTCGAACTTTAATCACTTATTTAACTTGGAGTTTATATTTAAATTTAGTAAACTACACGGGGTGATTGTCTGGTGGACAGCACTAGACAAGATGATCAACTACAACAAGCTGGCCAAAGTTCAAAGAACGGCTAGTCTGTGTATTAGTGGCGCACTGAGGACAACCCCATCGGACGCCCTCAATGTACTACTAGATCTCACACCCCTAGATATCTTCAGCAAACAAGTCGCAGCTAGCTCAGCTACTCGACTCAGAGCTACATCACAGTGGACCAATAATCAAATCGGCCACACTTCCATTCTAGATAACTTTAGATTCCTACTGAATCGATCCGACTACACCACCCCCAAGTTGGTGTTTGATAATAATTTCCAAGTAACCATACCTTCAAGGGAAAATGGCACTCTTTTTTAAAATGAAGCAATACACTTCTACACCGGCGATGGTTCAAAAACCAGCGAAGGTGTGGGAAGTGGAATCTACTCAGAAAAACTGAATCTCAGTCTTTTCTTCCGCCTACCCGATCATTGTAGTGTGTTCCAAGCGGAAATTCTGGCGATTAAGGAGATGCTGTCTTGGCTCAAAGAAAACGTCATATCCTCCACGGATATTCGAATCTTCTCGGACAGCTCAGCTGCCCTTAAATCTCTTGCCTCTGTCTCTACAAAATCCATCACGGTCCAAAAATGTAAAATGTCTCTGAGGGAGATGTCAAATCAGTTCAACATTGACCTTTCATGGGTGCCAGGGCACAGGGATATACCAGGCAACTGTACGGCAGACGAACTAGCCAAAAAGGGCACGACCACTTCCCTACGCGCAGAATGGAACAACATAGGTGTACCTATCGCTACATGTAAACTCCTACATAGACAAGACCCTTCAAGGATAACAAACACTCGGTGGACTGAGAGTAGCAACTGCCTTGCAACCAAAAAGTTTGGCCGTGTGTAGACTCAAAACGCTCGAAGAGTTTGTTAGCCCTGAACCGCCTGTATCTAGGTTCTACCATAGGTGTTCTTACGGGACACTGTCTAATAGGAAGACACGCCAAAAGACATGGTGTGTTTTCCAATGATTTCTGCAGGAGCTGCATGGACGAAGAGGAGGAGGAAACCGTTCAACACCTTCTTTGCTCATGCCCTGCACTACTTCATAGGAGGAAATCACATCTCGGTGAATTTTTCTTCGATGATACTAGCGACTTAGCTTACATAGACCCTAAAATTCTTTCGAAATACATTAAAAGTTCCGCGTGGTTCGACTAGTGGGTGATTAGCCGGGCAGTCCCGTAATGGAAGATTAATAAGTGATCAACTCGTTAATCTTACATTGGGTTCTGAGATCAGTAGGTGATTAACTTGCTGATCTCTGTGGTATCACAATGGGCCCTTACGGCCTAAGTGTGTCAGGCAATGTAATCATTGACTGACAGCCACTTCCACCTAACCTAACCTAGTAAACTACACAAGATAAATGAAAATAAATAAGACGCGATTAGAACACAAACTAAATACACAAGAACCAGTGTTACCACACTTATGGGATTGGTATTATTTGAAAGCTGACGCTTAGCTGAATGTGAATTCCAAAAATAGTCGGATACGGAGATTTTGAGATATATCAGCTTGAAGTTGATGTAAGAAAAATTAAAAAAGTTATTTTTTTGTGGACTTTTTCTTACACCGACTCCAAGCTGAAATATCTCGAAATCTCCAAGGTTAATTTTGAAAATTGTTACTAACATCATTCCCAATTCCAATTTAAAAACCATTGCCCTGAAAATCAACTTGTTTCTTGCAACTAAATGAGTTCATCACATTCATTTAAATTTAAGACATTTACATCATGCTCGTTCAAATAATAATTTAAAAAAAAACACATACGGCTACAAAATTCAAACGACATCACCATTTTACCCTAATTCCACATCCTTCCGATGTCTTCACATTTGGCTTTGTTTATAACCATTTTGTGCTCGCAATAATAATAACTGTTAACAGTGAATTAAAGCCAATAGAAATATTATGGATTTTTAATGAATGTATTAGAGATGAGCCCTTGCTAAGACTTTCGTGGAAACCATGAAATGGGTCATAAAAAACGGTTTGTACCGTCGGTCGACCGGCATCGTCAGCGTCGTTGCCATTTCAGCAGAAGGTTTAAGAAATTCCTTTCAAGAGAAGTAATTTGAGTGTTGTGTTGTGAGGCACGTACGTACATCAGTAACATTTTATTGTGCAGAACCGCCCGTTCATGATGTCACTATAATGGCTGGTACCTGCTGAAGGCATAGAGGTAAATCAAAGTGAAAGGACAAAATCAAGAAATCCTTCGCGCTGGTAATGTCGCATTGCGCTGATGGGGTATGGATGGGGACTGTTAACGTACAACCGCAATGACGGTTGGCGATGGTAATAGAGGCAATCACTGCTTAAGATTGAAATGCTTCTATTTACTTTTCCCTTCTGGTTCAAGAGTAGCAGATGTCGTGTATATGCTTTCCATTCCCATTTTTCCAGAGACGAAGAAATGAAATGTGGTCGTTCATCACACCGTCTTATTTTTCTTTCACGACTGGGCGTTATGGGGTCGACGGAAAAAACCACAATGAGAAAATTTTCCGCAAAAATGTTACAAGGGCATTTGCTGTCGGAGCTGTTGACACTGTTTTTTTTTTTTTGCCAGAGCGAAAATATCGTGCGTGAAAGAAAAGAAACTAGGTAATGGCATGGCATCACGTCAACCATATCAGATCGGAAGTCGCCTGACCAGAGACAACGAGTCATTCATTGAAAAAGAAATTCAATAAAACGAAACAAAGTTTAAGTAGATCCTTGATGCTTCCAACAGCTGCTTTCGATTAAAATCTTTGTGCAAAGAACAAAGAGACACAAGTGAGTAGGTAGATACCACGCTACCTTTAATGAAACAAAAGTATATTCGAGGTATTGATTCTCAGGATGCGTGTTTGGCATTTCCCAACCGGGATTAGCTTCTGAGTTGGTATACTCTTGATCTCCAATATCCCGAAGAAAATTATTTGATTTTGTCTGCTATCTCAATTCTCAACCTACATCGCACATAACAATCTGGGCTATAATGAACCGGAAATCCCCTGAGAGTACAAAACTGATTGCGAATTAAATTTACTTCAGTAGAATCAATCGAAATAATGAGATAAATACGTTTGAAAGGATGTGGCAAGGAGATGTTTGTTAAGAGCAGGTAAAGTGAAGCCTCACCTATACATTTCCCTGACTACGAGTGTATACAGGGTGAGCACACAGAATGGCTTTGCTGGAAACGATATAAGAGCATCGATGAAAAGGAACTTACCAAACTGACTGACAATGAGCGATGAGAACTATAAGCAAATCATTTTAAGAACAGAGATTCAGTGAAAGGAATTCCACGAACTAGTACTTAACATTCTATGAGAAGCTAAGCAACGACTGGAAAACTTTCTTCTTTATCTGGTTGGCCAATAGAAAATCTATCATAACAATGCCCTACTAATACTGAAGGAAGGTAGTGGGACTTCCTTTTTGTGGTTTATTTATACTTTTTCAAGCTATTAGTATGGAACAATAGGACATGAGCTTAAAACTATTCTTGAGCTTTATTGTCCGAAAAGTTCCTTTAATCATAGAAAAAGATCCTGCTATTTTTTCCAAACATCATTGAAAACAAAAAGTGGTGGCTTTCAAAAACTATTTCAAAAGTTGATGAAAGTGCACACGCCCATATTGGGCAATACTGCTGTTTATATGGAGCAAGTCTGGTGTGAAATCACTGCATCAGTGATGGAGTAAGTGAGATGAGAACTATTTTCCTTTCAAAATTCGTTCTTCTTTACACAAGATCAGTCCAAATACTTATGAAGATTGTCAAATTATAGCGCTAAAGTGCTCGATATCGTGGAAGTAATGCCAAAAATACATAATTCAGTCACGTTTTACTCGATAACGAGTGTGGTCTTTCGGCCCCTGGCTAGAGACTTCGCTTAGTTATGTTACGACATTTTGTGAATTTTTACATGTCACGCTTCTTTAAGTGATTCAGCATTGTGAGGTAGTTTTGTATGTTTTAGCAACTGCAAAAAATTTGAGTTTTTATATTTTCACTTTTAGCTTTTGGGTCATTCCATGGTGTAAGACCCGAAACGCACACTTTTCGACTCATAAAAATGTTAATCCTTATGCTGATATTTTAGCGATTACAATTTTTTTTATTTTCTACGTTTTTAGTTGTTTTATCTTAACTCTAAGATTTGTAGATTTTAGCATAAGGACTAACAGTTTCATGAGTTGAAAAGTGTGCGTTTCGGGTGTTACACCATGGAATGACCCTTTTGTAATAAATAGTTTATTTTTTTCAATATTTTATGTGATCTTATTCAATTTTCATAACCAAGGTGTAGTTGGCAACCCTGTACCTTGAAATAATATTAAGAAGAGCGAATGCTTAAACCTCGTTCTCAGCCTTAAGATTTCGACATTGAACTTAGCGTACAAGCACAAGTTAGTAAAACCCTGTCGGGGCCATTTTTTCTTTTCGTGTGGTTTTTTTTTTCCGGCAAGGATTATCGAAAAAATAGTTTCCAATTGTTCAGCTTAGGTATTTTGACCTTCGTTTGATTTCAAAAGATGAATTTTCATATTTCACGGCAGCTGTCGGCAGCAATCTGGAAAAAGATATTTGAATTGTTCGAAAGGGTGTCTTTATTTGAGCATCTGTGATAATCTATCCGAAAGGTTTTAAATTCACTTTAAGGCGATGGAATGGCTTCAATTCCACTACTACGTCGCCTTCCTTGTAATTTTTTTTTTTTTGTAATTTGAGCGCACTTAAGAGGTTAGGACTACCCATAATATGTTGAGTAACACAGTACGAGCGTTAAGAAAAAGGGAGAGAGTTTGAAAGGAGATACCGATGCACATTAGTTTCTAATTTCTGGAAGATTGTAATGATAGGGAAAAATAGAGATGGGCAATACATTCCACATTCGCGTAGTACGGCTGAAAAAGGAATCTCTGTATTTAACAGTACGTCCCAAATTGGGCTGATGGTCATTCCTAGAAGTGAGAATATTACGGTTGAATTGTTTAAGGGAAGAATGCAACTGGCAATCGCACAAGAGCACTGTCTGTAAAATAAAAAACGATAGGGTAAGGAGAGACTGGAAACATTTCGAAAATGTTCGAGTGTCGTAAGAGTTTCAATGGTGTTCCTATTTTCAATCATTTCAAAGGCTCTTCTCTGAATACTGTCCAAAAGATTCAAGTGAGTTCAAGGAGCTCATCTTAGAACGAATGTACGTTTTGTAGATGACTGCCAGGTCATTGGGTGCAAAAAATGTCTTTCATCTTCGAACGAAAACAGATTCAAACTGAACTGAAACTGAATTTGGATGGCCGCTTTTTTCGTTGGAAAAACCATATCAAAACAAACGATTAAAGTAAAAAACGGCCTGTTCAGTGTTTCAATTTTGTTCGCTACTTCGACATAGAATTTTTCTCCTTTTTGAAAAGAAGGTACTATAAAATTGCAAGCATTGGCATTGGGAACACGAAAATGGGTAAGCAATAGAAAACCTGGACATTTGATATGATGTAAAAGAATATCTCTTATAAACATTATGGAGAAGCAATTACGTCGACTCTGGAGACTCTTAATACCAAACTATAAACATCTGGACTCATAAGTTGACCTTTCAATTCATCAATTGAGTTTAAAGAATTAAAATCTAGTAAATTTTCTTTGAACTTTTTCAATTTTATCGCTTTGACTTTTATAGAATAGATTCCATACTATACTGGAATATTCTAGCACAGATTTTACCAATGAATTGAAAAGCGCTTTTAAAGAGTAAGGATCTGTAATAATATTAATATATTCTTTGTGAAGAAGAAAAGTAAGGATGACACCAAGGCCCTTTTTACGTTCGACACCATCAAGAATGATATTGCTGATTCCGTAACTAGAATTTATCGATGAATTATGTCTGAAACATGACATTATTAGACATTTAGATACATTCAAGCTTAGAAAATTAATGCTACACCATTTTGTCAATCTATTTAAGTCATCTTGAAGAAGACGACAATCTGATAAATCTTCTATCGTATGGTATAGTTTGAAATCATCAGCAAACAATAACCAGGTGCAGATTCGAAAATTGAGGGATTGTCATTAATAAATAAGAGAAACAGCAAGTGTTCCAAATGGCTGCCCTGTGGCACACCTGATGCGACTTTTTTGCAAAGGTACGTGTTGGTACTTTGTGAAGAATTGCTCATGATAGGAATCGATTGAGGATGCATTTCCGTAAGATGAGATCCTTGACATGTTTTGCAATTAAGATGCTGCCTTGACCTGCAAGGGGAACGGTAGTCAAATCGATGCTTTACGCAACAGATGCAGATTTTGTGCTCACGAAGGAAGGCTTCTCTGTTCGATGAACTCAGGAACTTTGGGCAGTCGATTATTGGATGTTGTTCTGTGCAAATGAAACACTTCTTCGGTGGTTCAGTGGTAGAATGCTCGCCTGCCACCTTTGTTATATTAGTGTTTGCTTTATTGGGTTGTAGAGTCGCATGTACTCTGGTCTGCGAGACGTTTGAATCTTTTTTAGATAGGCTATTAGGTATCTGTGTAAATTTCAGATTGTCATTTTGATCTAGATTGTGCTGGTATTCTTTGAATAAAAAGTCTTCTATTTCTTCCAAGGTAGGAAACCTAGTCTTGCAGTTTGCAAAGTCGTCCATCCTGCCCCGTGTGATAGGATCAAAGCCTCTGAGGATTAAATAGGCCATGATCTGTTCCCCAGTTATTTTGTTTCTTTTGAGGTTGGATACACGTCCTTTAGTGTAATGCATATATGCTAAAATAGATTCTGCATTCCTTGAGATTGTTGGTCGATGAGGGAGGGCCAACATAGCTTCTAGTTCTAATTTAATGAGATGCTTCGAATTATCAAATGTTCGTTCCAAAGTTGACAAGGCAACCAGATAATTATCTCCAGTTAAGTCCAGGTCACTAATGGATTCCAAAGCTTTCCCAGTTAACTTTGACTTCAGTAAAGTGAAGCGATGGATGTTGGACATTTTGCTCCTCTCTACCAATGAATCGAACTGCTCTTTGAATTCACGGTACTTCGTGATATCCCCGTTGCAGAAACACAGCTATCAATCTTTTCTATTAGAACCCTATCTGAATGGTAAGATTTTATCCAATCCAGAAGTTCAAAGTGAAAACCTAAGGAAGACCTTTTTTGCAAGAGCACCTTATGGCTCACGCGATCAAATCCTTTAGTGAAATTTGCAAAGATAATATCCGTTTGAATATGATTTCGAAATTATTTATTACAAAGTTGGTAATCCGATATATATAGTTTTTTAAAAGAAAAGATAGTTTGTTATAAAGTATCGCTTCAAAAAGTTTTGGTAGAACAATTAATTAACTGATTTGTCTATAATTAGAAATATCCCGCTTACATCCTGATTTAAAGACTGGAGTGGAAAAGGAAAGCATCCAGCAATAAAAAAAACTTACCCTTAGTAAGTGATAAATTGAAAATTTTCGTAGTCGCATTAACTAACGAAAATCCACATTTAAACAAAATGATGGGAGGAATACCATCAGGTCCCTCCTTTTTATTTGGGTCGAAATTTAGCAGAGGTTCTTGCACATCTAAAGGAACCTATATCTAACATTCGAGAAACTTTAGATAATTCCTAATTTGGCAGATGTTGGTCCATGGAGTACACTGTTTGAAAATATTTTGCAAACAAATTACGTATTGAATGGATATCACTCGTAGTTGTGTTCAAAAACTTTATACAGCTTGGATACCCATTTGACTTGCGTATAGAACTAATAAAGTTCCAGAAACTTTTACTTTAATTTTTTACTTTGGATTCAATCGAAAACATGTATTATTGAAACAAAAATTTATTCAATATATCAAATTCCCGATTAATTCGGCTATAATTAGAACGTAATTCTAAATTATTTCAATTTTTTTTAAGTTTAAAAGTTTTATTCATTTGGTTTTAGAGATTTATTAACCATTTATTAAACCAAGCTGGATTTGAGCATGAAATCAGTTTTTATAAGGAATAAATCTACATATTGCTTCTTCAATTCTGATATAAAATTAAGAAATGAGCATTCTAAGTCATTACTTTCAAAAATGGAATTCCATGAAAAAGAGAAAATAATCATTCATTGCATCATACAAAGTTAGATTTGCCAAAGTTAGTATGTACAAATGAATTACTTAAAAAAGTTTTTTACTAAATTAAATATTAATTAAAATCAATATTTAAATACTTACTATCCAGATCTAAGACCCGATTGAAATCACCAAAACATGTAACATGCTGAGAACTACTCAAACTTTTCAAAATATTTTCACGTTAGCTGGTTGTCAGTAATGAACGTTTGTATACTAAATTAAGTAGATATGTCCCAAGTTCGTGGTTGCCAGACAATAAGATATGCACTTCATTTCAATGACAACACTAATAACATTTAAAACTCTAGCGAATTTTTAAAATGCAACTTAAACATCTGCGACCTTTTTTCCACTCAAATTAATCAAAATGCGAAGTAAAGTTGCAAAAAAGTATTTGGTTCTGTCAAATATTTTGAAAAATGTCTCTAAATACGGTGCCAAGCAAACAAACACCATCCCACACGACATTTTTGAGTGCATATAGACACTTGCTCTCTGCTCAGCGAATAAAGTTCCGTTGGCGTAAAACAAACAAGATTCGATTTTCTGGACAAAAATAGCTTTAATCATTTTTATTTTCAAAATTTAAGATAGATAGATTTTCACTTTCGGCTTTCTGTTTTTGAGTCAGAAATAGTATGAGCATCGATTGTACAAAAAAGTGAAAACCAAATTTTTATATAAAATTTTACTTTTAAAAATTGATTTTTTTTTAATTTTGAGAGATTTAATCTCGACCACTCAAAACCATTTGCTTTATTAACTCTAACTAAGATGTTAATTTAAGAACAAATTATGAGCTAACAAAACACTGCAGTGGTAGCTAGTGGCTTAGTTGATTTTGTACCAATTTTTTTTTTTTTTTTTTATCGAAAATTATATAAATTTTTTCTAAAATTGTTTTTCTTGCCCAAACGGAAGGAGATAGAGAAAACTAAACCAGATACATACTTAAAGCGATACTCGTGGAAGAGCTGCGTTTGACACACTGAAAGTAATGTTTACAATTGTTTTTATTTACTTTAAGTTCTAATGGAACGGTAACTTGATAGCAATTCAATTATGTAAAGCATGGCTCAGCATTGAAAAATCAGTTTTCCCAAGTTTTGAGACACAATTTTTAAAAAGTTTCTATATTTTATTTTATTTTCTCAAATCATCAGTTTTTCTTTAATTTTTGAGTAATCCATGAGATCCAAAATAGTCAAAATAAAAGTCTCTAACTTTGTTGTTTAATCACTTGAGAAACTTATTATAATTTAATGAAAATCTCAACTGCAGAAGGAAAAAAAGATCCAAAGTTCGTAGAGACAGTTTTTCCCACAATGCATACTGATGAGCCAGCATTTTCAGTAACCGAATATTTTTGGACAGTAAACGAGAGAGAAAATCCTGACCTATAAAACACGAGCGAAGTTTCATACACATGTAGAGTTTTTTCCTCTCATTTTCTCATCTTCCGTTTTTCAGGTCCGCAAGGCACGCATCGTGCATATTCAAAATGAATTATTATTTGCCTAACTTTATTTGCATAGTTAAGCTCAACAGAATATTAAATCGAATTTCACCATCCGCCACTTCTGTGTAGTCCTCGAACAGAACCAAGTTATTCCTAAATAAACATGATGCGTGTATAATCCTTTTTCCATCCACACAACAACATGTCCCTCCATTTCGGGGCAAAGTTTTAAAGGACTAATTTCGTAAGCGACTGGCCTGGAAAAGGATAAACCGGTTGACCCGAATTATTGTGGCATGCATTTTGGACAGACGTGTATTTCAGTAGAGACATACTCGTACATATATCTGTGATGGCGCAATGCGAAACGAATTTATCAACCGACCGCATACAAATGAGACAACTAGCTTGAATGACTGTCAATCAGAAAATAACGAAGCAAGTGCTCTCTTCACGGCAGCAGAGTTCATTGTTCTTTGGGTACACAATTGTGGGTAGAGAGTATGTAGCATTGGACGGCCATGTTACAAAGAAGAATGTTGCAGGGCTTGAAATTCAAAGTACCGAGGGAAGCATACCACCCACATGCGGAAATGTGTTTTCTTTTGTGCATCTTGATTCAATCAATTCTGTGATGTCAAAAATGTGTGCTGGGTGTTGTTGAGAAGGTACGACAGGTTGACATGAATCTATAAGTAGTGATGTCTGCCTAACGAATACTGCACATAAGCTTGAATGATGAAATTCTGTAAGCTGTTGGTTTCATATCCATGGTTACATCATATACACTCGTGTAGAGCAGTTGACTTTGACATAGATGTCCGTTTTTCCTCAACATTGAGACAAAAACAAAGCCTGTTAAGCTTTCAAGAGAACTTTAAGTGAAGTTTAATATCAACTACAAGACTCACGAAATTTAAGAAGGAAAATTTGGGGGACCACCCCTTGCTACAGTTAAACGAAGTTCTCTGTTTCCCCTACCTCTCCACCGTGACGTGTTCTAGTGGAGGTGTCAGCCTAAACTACGGCTTTGTACTGGCTGAAAGGAAACTGGAGGTGATATGAGATTCTCTGTCTTAATATTTCACACCCCTAACAAAGAGGATGTAATGCAGTTCCTCTTCTTCTACTTCCTTTTTTGCGGTACAAGCATTGTGGAAATTCAAAGAAATGACAGGTCTCCCACTTAACAGCGTCGCACTAGTAATCCGCTGCTCATGGGGTAAGCCGAATGCAACTTAGTTTAATTTCACAAAAGTAACAGAACAAACGTGGGCCCAGATTCCGTAGCCTTTCAGACGATTATATAGTTCAATCGTCTATTGTTGATTGCATCGTTTAAATATTGTTTCATAAAATCTTGCTTTCAGTGGTTGGTAGAGAGCTATTTTACTATCGTTTAGCTTTAAAACTTTTTCAAGTTTTTCAAAACACGTTTTTCTTACAGCCTAAAATTATGACGATAGTCGTCTATAGAATCCAGCTCCTGTCTATCACTGTTGAAATGAAGGAAAGAAGAATCTGTGAGATTTGTCTGTTCTTCTGCCAAAAAGATTTTCCCCAAATCAAGCTTTTGACTCTCAAAAACTCTGAGGCATTTGAACGAGTCACTCTGAAAGTGTCACACCCAATCGGTCTGCATCGACCGTTGCAAGTGAGCGGTCATCTATTAGAATAGAGGTGAGCATAATAATGTCCAGTGCTATCTCGCTGTGAATTCAGTGTCTTGTGTCATCTTGCTGTGAAATCAATAGCTCGTGCTATTTCAGAGCAAAACCTTTAATTCACATTCGATTATCATTTCAGGAACTACCATACAAAGAGAGAATTGTCCAAAGCCAGGCTGTGAAACAAAAACATATCGTCACCGAAGACCGAAGACCCGCAACCATCATCAATTCAGCCTAGTTACCTGAACCAAGTTGTGTAGCCGAAGATCTAAGTCCCAGACTTGAGACCCTGACTTGTCACCATCCGACCAAATCACGAGGCCCAGAGTCATTCGCATCCCAGCTAGACGTCAGAGCCAAACCTTTACTCACCGGGAAAGACTTTGAAAGAACCTTCCAGACCTTACTGGTGCACTGGAATTATGGAATTGAGTTAAATTTGATATGAGCACCATTACATCCCAGTTAATTTGTTAGTAGACCTTGAATCCGACGAGTTTACCTCAGCCTTATATAAAAAACATTCTCACAACTTATTTTCCTCAACAAACCCAACTTCAAACTGAAGTATGACAAAGAGTATCAAAACTTATGTGACAAGGAGTTGTCCATTGCTCTGTCTTATCCTGGAAGTCTTGCATTATGTTTCTGATCCTCTACTCCTTATATAGCTCCAATCCTAAAGAGCACATTTAAAGAAAAAATATTTTTTCAATACTAGTTTTTGGTCCTACGAGCCAAATCAAAGAAAAAACGAAAAAATTTAAAATTGATTTCTTTTCCAAATGGAAAGTGATGGGAATCGACTCAAAACGATTGCTTGGAAGTAATAACTAGGCAAAGTGGTCAAGATCTCGTTGCGGAAAAGAAAACACAATTGTGCCTCGCTTTGTTTTTTATAACATTGTTCAAGAGAAACTTGACAATTTACGATCCTGGATAAAGTAAAGTAAAACTAACCCTCTTAACGTCTTTGATCTTTCAAAAAATCTGAGTTTTCATTGGCCCACTTGAGACTAACTAAGCTACTAATGGATAGAAACACAAAAGTAAAATTCTGTATTAACCTTAACATTTCGGAATGCGAGAGTAAACGATGCCAACACCCAACAAGACCTGGTAAATTTCCATTCTACTTATCCTTGTAAACAAAATTCACGTCCATGACTCATCCCCAGCAGCAAAAAGTCGACTTTTTCTTAAGCTGACTCTTCTTATTGCGAGAACAGCAATGAGTTCCCGAAAGTACCTACATAACGATTGTGCTGCTACAGCAAAACGCATAATAATAAAGCATTCCAGTGGAATAAAAATAGAAATGCGATCCGGACGTCAGTAATGAGTAACTAAAGTAATCCGAAGAGAAATAAATAAATAAAAAAAAAAAACATCACAACAAAAGAGCTTTGAGTTTCTGCTTCACGCTCGACTGGTTGTAGGATATAACATGAATTCCTGAGGCTAACTCTTGGAAAATCCCAACCAAAAAAGGGAGTAAAAAAAAAGAAATCCACAAACTAACAGACGGACACTAGGGAGCAGTGGTGCCATGAATTACATAATAAAAACTATAAACAATGGAACGGCTTAATGGGTTGTAAATGTTATGCCTTGGCTATGGTCGGAGGATTGAGAAACAGTGCACAAAGGCAGTCAACCATAGCGATGAATGGTTTGGTGAAGAGGTACTGAAGCGCAGGACACTTTGGTTGGTCCTGTAAGGTGAATTTATTTGTGCAAAAAGGTGGCGATGGGTTCAAATATAGAAGATAAGCTACTGAAGCAGAAGTAATAATGATAACGGTGTTGAATAATGTTTGGAATTTAGGGAAAGGAAATGTCTACTTGATTTGATTTACTCTCGCTAGAGGAAGCGACGCGTTTGGGATCGAAACAGTACACCAATTTATTTCGCTATTTTTGTCTTGTTTATAGGGCACTGCTAAATGATGAGGCAATGAAAACAAAAAAACGCTCTGGTATATGTCGTCAAATAATTGTTTTCAATCGGTAAGCAAATTCAACTTGACTCAAAGACGATGTCGTTTTTTTCAATTTCTGCAACAAATTCGTAAAGTGCCTATTTGCCATTCTTCTTGAACTTAGGAAGGACGTGTTCAAATAATCGATCAAAAGGTCGACATAAATAAGAAATAATGCCAACAAATATTTGCAACCACACCGTCACACAATCGCTTGCGATTTTCACCATCCGAATAAAACCTCTGAGAAAGTAGGAGTTAAAATCGATGAATTTGTTATAACAGTAAATTTACTCACACTTCTTGACTTTTCATATAAATTTCCTCTTCGACACTTTATAGGTACATTCAGGTTCACTTAAGCTAAGTGTACACGATTGCCTGATCTGCAAATATTGTCAGATCTGTCAGTGAAAAATTTGTCTCGAATGGCTGACAATCGTGTACACACCAAATGAATTTGCAGAAAAACTATTTGGCTGCTAATTTGTAGACAAATATCTGTTAATTAATTTGCAGATATCTGGCAATTGTGTACACGCAAGCTGACAACCGTGTATACACACCAAATTTTTTTGCAGAAAAATTTGTTCATCAATCATTTTGAAGACAAATTAATTTGCAAATGTGGCAATCGTGTGTACACAAATTTTGTTCATTTTCTGACGCTTCTGCAAATGTCTGGCAATAAATAAATTTGCAGAGCCAGTTTGAGGAACATTTTCAAATTTATTCATTAGCCCAGTTCACACTGTACAATTAGTTGGACAGACTTCGTTTGATGGAAGTTGGATGGTCTGATGTAGTTTTCGTTCACACCTATCAAGCTTGTCGTCCAACTTTATGTCATATACCCTTCCACTCCGTCCAACTTCTAGATTTTCAAAAAATTTTGAAAACCATCCAACAATTTGGACAAGCGGTCGTATGAAGAGTTCACTCTATCAAGCATTGGTTTGTCAAACCAAAGTTTGTCCAACTAATTGTACAGTGTGAACGGGGCTATTGTCAGACAAATCTGAGAAGGATTACAGGAAAAAAAACACTTGAATTGTCTCTACAATTGGATTGTCAACTACAAAACTCATCGAAAATTTAAAGGTGATTTTTGTTTTTATAGAAAATTTGTCAATTACGTGAACATTTTTTTTAGTTATGGATGCTAACTCATATAAAAAAGATGAGATAACCAGTGAATTGGATGACATGCATAACATCATTATATTCCTTTCTCTATGTCACTTATGATCTTTCTGCAGAACGACAATTTCCACATGAATCTAGTGCGATTATTCCAGATGGCTGAAACAAATAAACATAATCAGGATACGAAGCCGTTTGTTGAGGATTAATATCCAAACGTCTTGTTCATAAAAAAACCAAGCCAAGCGGATAGATTTCCTGGACATAGAGAAACAAATGCAAGACAAAATGCTAAGCCAACCAAACCAAAAAAGCAGAGACCAAATTCAAAATATTCCTTTGTGAAACAGATGAACAAAAGAAGTTCTCGAATGTTTCCGACTCAGAGAAGATTGTAAACTCTTTTTTGATACCAGAAATCACTGGTAAGTGAATTTATTTTCGGTATTGAATCAATATTCATACCAATGTTTTCTAGACGAAGCTGCAAGTAGTTTTCATTCAGATTTGCAATCGGTATCAGAAGATCTCAGACGACGAGTATTTATGACACCGGCGTAATCAAATTTATAATGCTCCAGGTGAGCTCACAGAGGCGAAAAAGTCTTGCTATGAATTCAGACTGCGGTGCATCAAAAAATTAGCTAAATTTGTATTTAATCCGCTGGCCGGTTAACGTGAAATCGAAATAAAACAAAGGGAAATATTTTGTAGTACTGGTATTTGTATTCTATTCTCGGAAATCTAATCTTAACGCTAGCTTTCCGGACCGAATGAAAACTTATTTTTTCTGTAGATCTATGAAAACTTCATGAAAACGACATAAGAAAATACCTTGGAGTAGTTCTCAAATAATGTTGTTTTCCATTGCATATTCGTATCTTTTTTTGTATATGTGGAGCCACCAAAACTAAAAGGTTATCAAATTGCTTGTAATCCATTCGCAATAAATTTCGGTACAGTTCTGGTTCCTCTGCTCGCAATTCCACCATCAATTTTGCGTAGAATTCCTCCTGCTCACGACGGGCCACCCAATCCTTCGTCCCACCTTCGTCCATACCTTACAACACATCTTTTTCGGCTGTTTGGCTGTTTCATCATCGCTGCTTTGTAACAAATACGCCGTCAAAATAGTTGCGATTGCAACGTTTTTATCCATTTATATTGTTTTTTGATATTTCACTTTTAGTTGAATATTAAACGATTAAAAACAAAATCTACACATGTTCATGTTCTTATATTGCATGTTCTTTTCACTTTTAGCTTTAAATTTTTTTTGACAGATGCTATATGTGACAATGAACTGAAAATGAATTTGCAGATCCACAAATGAAGTTGTGTGTACACGGTTTGCAGAAATCTACAAATATCTGCAAATCTATTGCCAGCTATTTGCCCAATTTAGTTTGTCGACATTGTCAGCCAAATAGCTGGCAATCCACTTGCAGATATTTGTAGATTTCTGCAAACCGTGTACACACAAATTCCATTTTCACCCTCATTGTCAGCTCATTTGCCCACATTGTCAGACGTTTGCAGATCTGACAATGATTGTCAGACCTACCAATCGTGTACACTTAGCTTTAGCCCAAACGCAGAAAAACTTTTCCCGGATAAATATAATAAAGTATGAGAGTTTGGAGTGGATATACCCCACAAGAGAAAAAAAAAGGGGAAAAAGTGATATCATACATTGATGATTTGGAGTCACTCAATCATGTTTGGTTTTCATATTAGGCTGCCAAAAATCGAAGAGACAAAAATTCATTGAAGCGTAGTCTCTTTTATGTCTTTCCATCCATTAAAAAAGGAACTCACATAGAAATTCAACATCTCAATAAACATCCAACGTCTCATAGCAAAGGCTTAGATAAATTAAATTAAATAAAGGAAAAAATGTTTCACTTTAAGGATTCATACTGCTCAGCACCATTCTTGTTCACAAATCGCTTCCAGGAATTTAAGGACTTAGAGCTTCGAATAAACGATCACTCTGTTTATGGATTACGTTTGAAATGCAGAAGTTTGCTGACTTGCAAATAGTTTAGTTGGTGGATGTCAAATGTGATAAACAAAAGAAAAAACTCCTATCAATCTTCCATCTCTGTATACGCTTGGGTTCAACGACTGAAAAATGAACATGTTAGGTGTTTCTCTAAATCAAAGAAAAGTTGGGTACGTATGTTTTGATTTAAAGATCCTAGAGTAATTGCTGAGTCATCAATTTAAAAGAAATTATCTATCAATGTCCAGCACCTGGCTTCTTATGTTATGGGTAGAAGAAATTGAGGCTCATCAAAGGCCAATGCGTAATTACCGAGCAACAAATCTGTAGCATCTTAAGATTTTGAGGGCTCAGAATTCATTCATATGATTTATTTTTTATTTTCTTTAAACACGAGGTTCAATCAAAAACCGGGAAAATACTTTTCCTCAAATATTGCAAATTATATTGTAAGGATCGATGTTTATGTCAAAGTCAAAGTTTTTAGAAGCTAGTGACTCACCACTTCTACGATTTTTATAACAATTTCTTTTTGCATTTGAAATGTTTGATATTTGAAGAAACTCGATATATCCTTTTCCAAAACATTCTTGTTGTGCTTATTGAGTTACAATCGAATAATTCAGCTAAAATTTGAGAGAAGAATTTCCCTTACAGTTTTATGTTCCTTCGTAATAGCAATGTAGTCACTGATTTCAAACTGTATATGTATACCCTTACCAGCTCTTCCTTCAGGTGCGTCTCTCTGCGTATTCAGTTTTTTTTTGTGAAAGCTTCAAGATATTTGCATCTATCCTGCGCTATATTTCAAGAAATCCTTCATTCCTTAAAATCATAGAAGTCATAGGTTAGGTTAGGTTATAATGGTTGTCTGGAAAACAACTGACACACTTAGACCAGTATTAGGTCCATTGTGATACCATAAGAATTAAGCGAGGAAGAACCCCACTTAACAAAACCATTTGGAGCTTTTGATGAAGCGAAAGAGATGCAGGATATCTGTGTTCGCCAGATCGTTTAGATCATCGAGGAAATATTTTCCAATATGCCGTTTTCTTTTAAAGGAGAGTGCAGGACATGAGCAGAGGAGGTGTGGAATAGTTTCTTCTTCCTCCTCATCTAAACAACTTCTGCAGAAGTCATTAGAGGGAACGCCAAGTCATATGGCGTGTCTACATATCAGACAATGTCCGGTAATGACATTGATAACGGAGCTAACTTGCAATCTGGTTATGGATAGCAAATGTCTTGTGCGTTTTGGATCTAGACCTGGACATATCCGTTTTGTTGCCAAGCACGTGGTGATATTGTACCACCTATGATTTGTTCTATCCATTGCCTCTTGCTTTAGCATAAGTTTACATGTAGCGATTGGTATACCAATATTCAACCTGATGGTTGAGATCGGTAGAACGGTTCTTTTTCTGGCGAGTTCATCGGCCTTACAGTTGCCCGCGATATCTCTGTGCCCCGCGTCACCCAAATAAGGTGAATATTGAACTGTTCAGCCATCTCCTTAAGAGATTAGCGACAATTAAGGGCGTTTACTGAGTTTGTAGAAACAGCGCCGAGTGATTTGAGGGCTGCTTGACTGTCTGAGAAAATCCGGATATTCGCTGAGGATATCCCGTTTTCTTTTAACCATGATAGGACCTCTTTGATCGCCAGAATTTCCGCTTGGAACACACTACAATGGTTAGGGAGGCGGAATGAGAGACCCACGTTAAGTCGTTTTGAGTACACCCCGCAGCCAACCCCTTCCTCGGTTTTTGACCCATCTGTATAGAAATGAATTGAATCATCTCTCAAAAATTCTTCGTCCTCCCAGGTCGTTCTCGTTGGGATTGAGACATGGAACTTATTATCAAAAACCAATTGGGGGATGGTGTAGTCAGAGTGGCAAGGGATTGATCTATGAATGGATTCAGGATTGTGGCATGACCGATGTTGTTATCGGTCCATTGGGACATAGCTCTGATGCGAATGGCTGACTTGCGGCCATTTGTTTGGTGAAGATATCTAGTGGTGTAACGTAAAGGAGTGTATTTAGGGCAGCTGAGGGTGTTGATCTCAGTGCTCCGCTTATACACAGACAGGCTCTTCGTTGGACTTTGCTCAGATTATCGCAGTAGGTCCTTTTATCAAGAGCGGTCCACCATACCACTACTCCGTATGTGAGTATTGGTCTGATGACTGCGGTGTAGAGCCAGTGGGTGATTTGGGGGGAGAAACCTTATTTAGTGCCAATGGCTTTTTTGCAAAAAAAACAGGGCTACGGTGGATTTCCTGATGCTTTCCTGTATATTGACTTTCCAGTTTAGCTTTTTGTCTAGGATAATACCTAGATATCTAGCTTCGCTGGAGAGTTGAAGTGGGATTCCATTTATTGATGGAGTTGTTAGTTGAGGAATTTTGTATTTCCAGGTGAAGAGAACGAGTTCGGTTTTCCCCTAGATCACTTTTTCTCGCCCATTTTACTAGTTTGTTTAGAGCGGTTTGCATCAGATCCATAAGGACGTGAGCATATAGACATAGAAGTCATAGTCTTTCTCTATTTCAAACTGAATCTTATGACGTTTCAAAGTTAGCTGTCTTGAGAGATATACATATGTATATATGAATTATAATTATAATTTTGCCCTCTCCTCTAAGAGAGTCTTTTTTTTCTTCTTCTTCTTCTTCCTTTGTGACGTTACAATTACAAACGCGATGGAATCCCAACTCTGTCACTTAGCTTTTTCAAACTAGTGATCCACGCGTGGGGTCCTATAAGTGAAAATAATGCTTTACAGTTTACCTGCATGACTGACATGCCGACAACCATGTAGCTATTAGTAAATCAGCTTGCGAGGCAGCTTTGTTTTGTGTAAAGATATAATTTGAAATGTTAAATAAATAAAAAGGGTGGCGCAACAGAGCGAGGAACCCCCGCGGACTCAGAGCATTTCCCTTAACCGCATGCCATGTGAGGGAATGGAGGAGATTTTCACTTTTCTGCCGCTTAATACCGGCTAATTGAGAAAGTGGTCCTCAAAGCTGTCAATTTTACTATCGCAGGTGATAGTCGTGAAAAACATTTTTTTCTTCTTTGGTTTTTCTGGGATCCGAACTTCGAATCTCCCACCTAACAGACAGATAAGATAGTCATATAGGTTGTACATTGGTAGGTACGTATAAATTTTTCAAAAACTAACTTTGAAACGTAGGGACCATTTCTAGAGATCTATCAATGGTGTTTTCTGTTCCTTAGACCTTACCTTATTTTAGCGTCAAAACTGTTAAACCATTCTGAGCCAAACAAATTCAACGACACGTATTTTTGTAGGAAATTAGATTATCTTAAAAAAATGTTAATTTAAAAATTTTTGTCAGGCTAACCATTTCCAAATAATCAAGCTTGAGAAACTGGTATGTATTTTTGATTTTGCTCTTTTACTTTGAATTTTTTTAGTTAACAAACAAATCAACATACGATAAATTGCAAACATTTTTCTTAGGGAAAATTTAATGTTCTACAAAAAAGGTGTTTTAATATTTTTCAATCCTTCAGAAGTTATTCACGATTAATGTTGAAAAAATAATAAATTTCTTAGTTCGCCTAAAAATCAATTAAAAGCTGATTAAACGTGCGCTAAATAGAACATTTAATAACCTTTCTGTTTATGTACTTTGGTGTTCTGTACTTTATCTTCCAGATCACCACGAAGTAAAGAACTGTAATAAAGAGCAGAGGACTCAACAGGCTTTCTTGGTGTACACCTACTGTGACTTGGAATGCTTCGGTGATTCCAACTGGACATCTTAACTTCGTTACCGCTCCTACATTCATATCTGGCTGATATTCTCAAATCAACCGACTAACATACGAATGGGGGACGAAAATCAAAAATATCCCAAAGTCTGCGCAATGTTCATGTTGTACCACTTAAAATACTCCGATACAAAAGTTTCTGGGGACAAATGGATACGGATTCTAGTACGCTCTGCTTTTGCATCCCTTAACATTTGTTTCCTTGTATCGACTCAACGTTCCAGCCTTTTATTGCTGCTTCTGCATATAAATTTTATATGAAAATTAATCTTTAAACTATGAAGTAGAACTGTATCTTCTTTTTAAAAATAAAGCATCAACAAGAGCCGAGTCCTTGTGCCCTCTTTCGTTCGTTATTTTTCTAAACTTTGAACACATACTGTTGAAACTTTAATTGCTTATTCATTTTCTTAGTTTTCTTGTTGGTGTTTTAAAAGCTTTACTCCGAGAATAATTAATAATGCATTTTATCCATTAAACATTTATAAAACTATGGTGCGTCTTTACCCTAATGAGTTACCCAACAACATTTTAAGGAGTTTGTTTTGATCCCACCTCATTCATATTCATATTTCCGCTCGAGTGCCGCTACACAAAAACTTTTTTCTATACTCGAACCAACTCATCCCGGACCCTGAGGTTTAAAAGTATGTTTTTTCCTTATTTTAATTTGTCGGATTCTTGTTCATAATCCATGTGAATAATGCTCATAACCAGAATGAAACTCACTAGTCCTAGACTGGATGGATATGAAAAACTCCTTTAATCTCATAATAATTGTTGTGGTTTGCAGTTTTGGCAGAGTGTGTGTACTGAGTTCTTCGTTCAAAACCAAAATCCATAAGAAACATCTGCTATATAAATATATCGCTGGCTGCAGTTCACTACATCTAGACGTGGGCACTGAACACTGGACACATCTCCAACATAAAGTCCAGAAGGTCATTAAGATACCTAAAAACATTTTATGAGGAGTGTAGTGTCTACTAGTGTCCTGGCTGGCTGCAAATAACGTTTTCGCACACACGTTTCCAGAGTAGATGAGTGTGCGAGCATAAATCGTCTCCCTCGAGAAACTATAGCCCGCCATGTTTTGCCAAAGATAAAATACAAAATTTCTGTGATATGCTGTTATTTCTGTTTTTTGTGTGCTCCTGAGTGAAGAAAGGGAAATCGTTTTTTTGTTGTTTTTTGCATACTGCTGAAATTGTTTTTTGACGACAAGGTTTTTTGGGGTGGAAGCAAAGCCCCATTTGTTCTTGTCTCACATCAAAGAAATGTATGCTGCATATTTAAGGAAGAGCCCTCCTCCATCTCCATATACTGTCCTGTCCTGTCCTGTCGTGTCCCGTCCTGTCTGTATGTGGTAAATGATAAATTAAAGGATGTACCGCAGTAGATTTCTAGTCGCCCTTTTCAAAAGAGGACGGAAAAATATGGTCTGCCACTACATAATATCTTGAAGCTTGATGGATTACCATTTGCCAAAGGCATACCCACAACATTTTATTAAGTATCAGTCAAAGGAGTTGAGCAAAACTTTTTAAGGGTCAATCTTAGTTGTGGCGTGTTGTGGAAGGAGGATGCCATTTACTTCTGCCGATGCCATTGATTGTAGCATACTTTTGGGTTGTTTTGCTGTCAATCTTTGATTGATGTTCGCATTAGTAAGTTACTATAGCAAACTAAACTTTTTTGTGTAGGCATGGCGAAAGGAATGAGTAAAAGGATACATTTTTATAACGAGGGATAGAGGAAAGACATTAAGAGATGAATGGGCAATCAAACCTTTATGATGTTCGAATGGTATTACATTTATTTGTTTGATCCATTTTGCTTACATAGGAATTGATCCTTTCAGCTTACCTATACATATATCTGTACCTATGCGGTAGAAAATTATATTAAGAAAATGGTTGGACTTTAATAAAGCTTAAGTTTTTACCAGGTTTTTAAATTCTGACTGTTTTGCTTGAAAGAAAACTGATAAAAAAATGATAGGTCTTCTAACGACGATAAAAGTAGATAAATAAAATACATAAATAAATAAATAAGGTGGCGCAACAGAGCGAGGAGCCCCGAGTCCTAGCACATTTCTCACAACCATTACCTTGTGAGGAAATGGAGGGAACCTACAATTTTCTGCCGATTCCGAACGGCTAATCGAGAAAGCGCTTTTCATGGCAATGAATACTAACGGAGGACTTGCCAATTCAACAAGGACTTGCCAAGGACAAAAACACTTTTGCCTCTGCTAAAATTCGAACCTCGAACCTCTGGGTTAGCAGGTGGACGTTCTTACCATCACGCCACGGGTAAAAGTAGATAGTCAAAGAGAAGACAGATAGGATGGACCTGTAGATAGAATTTCTTTATTTTTCAATTCAAATTTTTTGGAATTGCATATACCCTCAAATTTTTTGAATAAACTATTGACGACACATGCAGTTCAACTATTGTAAAGAAACGAAAGACTTCTGAGTCTTTTTTCTAGTGGAAGCTTCGCAGTTCTTTTAGGCAAAAGACAAAATGCCTCTAGTAATGATCAATTCGAGCTCAAAGCTGGTTTGGCAATGTCAAAGAAAACCAAAAAGAATCAATATTTTTCTTGAATCATTGTACAATATTGTTTGGATTCACAACTTGTGTTTGTATGGGAGCTGAAAAGTAGAAGCAGCAAGTAGGGAAATGGAAGATGAGTTGTACCATTCGTTAATGCTGGCTGATCTGAAATTACTTCTTGTCAGACAAAATAGTAGAAAGAACTGGACTCTTACCTTTAACCTCCAATCGAAACATTATCTTACGAATAAAACAGTACACCCTAATTGTGTTATAGTGAGAATCAGACAGCGAGGCTGTGCAGCTACGTGCAGTTAAGTTTTTACTGAGCCTTCTTGAAGCTCTTTCTTCAACCTTGTACAAATACCACCCTACCAGAGATTAAAATGAACTAAGTCTGCTTGTGAACAATGAGTATTTACTTGAAAAAAAAAACAAGTTTGAACAAACTGAGTCAACCCACCAGCAAGTAAATTTAAACAATTTTATTTGTGAACCAAGCAACTCTGATAAACCCCTATTTTCAAACGAACCAAACAAGTAGACTTGCTTGCAAGTCAAAATGAGACTGAATAAACCAAAAATAAAAGATCAGTGTTTACTGGTGCACGAACAAGGGCTGCTTACGATCAGTATAACGAGATTTACAAGGAGAGAAGAAGGGAAGAACACCGACTTCTCAAAAAGAAAAAGAATCAGCATGAGAAGCGCTCGTTTGAGGAAATAGAGAGGTGCCATGACAGGAACGAGATTCGGAAGTTTTACCAAAAGGTAAAAAGATCCTGCCAGGGTGGCAAACCCCGAACTCAAGCATGTAAAAACCAGCAGGGAAACATAGTTATGGAGTCACAGTCGCTACTGAGGATCTGGAAAGATCATTTCTGCAGACTGCTTAACGGCGATGAAGACACAAATTCCGCTGTCAGGCAGATTGCCCCATTCAGCTTGGACGATGATCAAGAATGCCGTCCTCCCGACCTAGAAGAGGTTAAGCTTGCCATATGCAAACTTAAATCAAATAAGACTGCAGGTGCAGATGGCCTTGATGCCGAACTTTGCAAGGCAGCTGGAGACCAGTTGGAAAGGAGCATGCACCAGCTGATCTGCATGATATGGTCGAAAGAAAGCATGCCCGATGAATGGAACCTCAGTATCGTATGCCCGATCCTAAAGAAAGGAGACCCTCACAATTGCGCCAATTACAGAGGGATAAGCCTCCTTAACGTCGCTTATAAGATCTTGTCTGCTGTAATATGTGAACGTCTGAAACCCCACGTCAACAACTTGATAGGTCCTTATCAATGTGGTTTTAGACCAGAGAAGTCCACAATAGATCAAATTTTCACATTACGGCAGATCTTGGAAAAAACCCGAGAACATAATATCGATATTCACCACCTCTTTATCGATTTTAAGGCCGCGTATGACAGTATTTACAGAGACGAGCTGTACAGAGCCATGTCTAGTTTCGGCATCCCTGCAAAGCTCGTACGACTATGCAGGATGACTTTGGAGAATTCACGCTGCTCCGTCAAGGTCGGAAAAGAACTCACCGAGACCTTTGATGTCGAAAAAGGCTTTAGGCAAGGCGACAAACTGTCATGCGATTTCTTCAACATCATACTTGAACAGATTGTAAGAAACTCAAACGTCAACACCAGAGGAACAATCTTTCAAAAGTCTGTACAATTACTCGCCTACACAGACGATATTGACGTAATGGGAAGAAAAAAGCGTGATGTCATAGGTGCTTTTGCGAGTATTGAAACAGAAGCGGCAAAAATGGGTTTGATGGTTAATGAGGGCAAAACGAAGTATATGCTGTCATCAAACAAGGACACAAAACATCGACGAATTGGACAAAACGTCACAATAGACAGACATAACTTCGAGGTAGTACAGGACTTCGTCTACCTAGGATCCGCTGTAGACACGGACAACAACATCAGTGCGTAGATCAAACAGAGAATAACTCTTGCCAACCGTTGCTTCTTTGGTTTAAGAAGGCAATTGAGAAACAAAACCCTCTCTAGAAAAACCAAGGTGACCTTGTATAAGGCCTTAATCATCCCAGTCCTGCTGTACGGCGCCGAAGCATGGACCTTATCGAAAGCGGATGATTAAACTCTTGGTCGTTTCGAAAGAAAAATTCTCCGAATCATCTTTGGTCCCGAATGCGAAGACAATGTGTGGAGAAGAAGATACAACAACGAGCTGTATGAGCTGTACCGCGACATGGGCATAGCCAGAAGAGTACGCATCGCGAGGTTACGATGGTTGGGGCATGTAGAGCGGATGGACCCAAACGCTCCGGCTCGTCGGGTGTTCGAAAGCACATTGCAGGGAAATCGCGGAAGGGGAAGACCTCGTCTTATGTGGCGCAATCAAATGGATGAAGACCTCAACCGACTTGGAGTGCGAAACTGGAGAGAGCTCGCCCGAGATCGAAATCGTTATAGAAGGATGTTGGTTGAGGCCCAGGTTCACCCCGAACTGTAATGCCCACCTAAGTAAGTAAGTAAGTTTACTGATGTTCAAACTCAAAAGAAAATTTAACTTAAATTTATATAAAAAATATTTTGATGACTCTGAGTCCGGTAATTTGGTCAGCTATAGTAATTGGAAGCATCTCTTACTCTCAGCATCGTGGGACTGGGAATAAAGTGAGTGGTATTTTTGCAACTTTGCATAGAGAATCTTGAGAATATAGTTGGTTACATTTTGCAACTATGTACACAATTGGATAATCTTGACCATGCTGACTGGTGTGAAGTATCACATTTAATGGGTGTTTTATTGACTGATGATGATTTCAAGATCCATCTAAGAAGTGAATAAAGTGTAACCCCCTTTCCGCTTGATGATGACAGCATTTGCATGTTTTTTTTCTTCATATAACTTAATAAAACCTGGGGCCGAATTACTACACATGTTATCGAATAACTCGTGAAGGAATTATTTGAGCTCACGTTATCGAGCAATCTAATACCATATCTTTTGATTATTCTATCAGTAATTAAACGGAATTTCATTTAACTCATGAAGTGCTAACGAAAATAGAAAACTTTGTCCCAGTCAATCAAATTTGATAATAAGAAAGCGAACAAATCAATACACGAGTAATCAAGAAGTTCAAATCAATTTATACCAGTTACTTTTGTTGTCAAGTATTAATTAACAAGACGTCTTTTAAGAACACCAATGGTTTTATCTTCTGAAATCCTCACTAACAGTTTTAACAGATTTTTGAGAACCTTAAACATTTCATAGTTGTTTCAGATAAGTTATTGAAAAATTTTAATTTGTTACCTCAGTGCTTAAATTTGAAAAAAAATGTCGGTCAGTAAACCACCTATTCAAGGCTTTGAGTCCTCAACCGAGTCTACGCTTTTGTTTGGAAAATTTGTCTTGGTCGCTTTCTTAACCTTCTTTTTTTTTGGAAACATGTCAAAGATTTAAGCGGTACTGGACTAAGAGAAAGCTCATTTCTACAAACTTATCACAACGCTCTTCTTCATTAATGCAAGTGTTAGTGGAAAGTAAGCAACACTAACACAAGCAAAATGAAGTGGATGTCTTCATTAAACTCGAGGTTGGTACTAAAAAGAGCACCGAGTCACGGAATCTAGAAACTTGAGATGAGGATGGTTGTGTTGTGATATTTATTTACATTTACATTTACATGAAACCTACTCTGAGGAGTAGGGGGGTTGCAGCCGGGCGCCAAAGACCATTTGGCTGATACACCACAAGACTAACTACACAAATACTACATAGAACAAATAACACATGACAACAGTACGCAGTAGTACAGGAGGGTCCCCCATATCTTGTCACTAACAGCGCTCATTCCGATTTAATTACGGTGTTCTAATGGGAACCGACTCTTTTCGGTTGACAAGGCCGTTGTCAGAATATTTATTATTCTCCAATACTAGGCGATCTTTTGCGGAAGAAGGTCATACTTTGGCACTAGGAAGCGTTCAAACCAAGCCCGTTTTTGAAATACCATACAGCAAAACTATCGATTTCCTACTTTAAGAAGTCGTAATCTGAAACATTTTGTATGGTTTCAAAATTCTTCATGATTAAATGTAAATCGGTATTACAATTGTTATTCAATTCTAACGAAAACAAAGTTATTATTACATTTGAAAATTTTTCCTGATTCGTTTCCTTGATATATATCGCTATAACTGGGCCCTTACCAAGAACGCTTCTCCGCATGAATGCGTCCAAAGACTGAAGAGAAATATTCAATATTTTTTTCATTTATCGAGTCTTTTCAAGAACCTCACAACTCTATCTTCCTTAACTCCAATCCTCGCAACATTCGATTTCTCGCACCTTTTTATCTAAGCCCACATCGAAAATAATATGGCAACCTATCTCCCGGGTGCTGAATAATGTCAACTCGAGATTTAATAGTTTTGACTTCATCCACAGTACCCTTGGCCTCAAAATACCATGTCTTAAATCATCCTTCTCATTAATGTTAGCTATAGTTTCTTTGTTTTTAAGTTGAATAAGAATTAGTGTTGAGACTACGACGTCAACTATTAATAATACTGAACAAAAATCTTTATTTTAAGTTAAACTTTATTGTCAAAAAGTTAATTTGTTAAATTTTATATGTTTGTTACAAAATTGGTGTTGCTTCCTCGTGGTTACTCGTTGTCTTTTCTTTCAATAATGCGGTTCCTTCTTGTGTGTCTTCTTCTTTTTCTTTTTGCTTCTTTCGTTGCCCCTGTGTTTCTGTCACTCTGGTAGGCCTGTTCGTTTGATTACATATTGTAGTACTGTTCGTTTGTTTGTTTGGTGAGTGTCGTTAGTTGTTGTCATCGACAATTAGCTTATATTAAACTAAGTAAATGGGGGTTTTGCATTCCACCAGAATAAAAAATTTATTGAAAACTAAAATAAGCTATGTTGTCTTTGTTTGAAAATTCATTGTACAACCGATTGCATCCTCGCAAAGTTGCAAGTATCCGTCGATTTTAAATCTTGACGGATTTCTGTTGCGTGGAACGACGATACCGTTCAAACAAAGCACCGGAAGAGCACAACCAACCTGCTTGTAAGAGTTCGTCATTTCTTGCAATATACACAAACTCAAAAACTGTACCCAACTAAACGAAAACGGCAAAAAATATGTAACGTAAAGGTCATCGATGATAGCGGTTTGACATTTGTCACTATGGAAAGGTCACCAATGAGAGCATTTTAATCATCCACGTTTTTTATTCTCTTTAGCTTCATGGAATCTATTTCAGGAACTATGCGTTGGATAAAGTTCACACAATTACATTGTTTTTTCCGTCTATTCGGTTTTATGAATATGTGGAATCCAAGTAAAAAAAAAATAAAAACTAATTCACGTGCAGGATATTTAATATAATGAGTCTAACATTTTAATAACTAAATTCTGTGGAACAGTCAAATAAAAGTTTGTGTAAACACAAAAAAATTCATTTTCATACCATGAAAAGAACTTAATTAAAAATTTATTACATGTTATTCAAATAGTTATCCTTAAATAGGCAAATATTTGACTTGACATATTTATCTTTAGATGCCCTAAAGTTTTTATTTCTTTTTGTAATGACCGCATACAAAAATATGAATTCTCTTTCCCCATAACTGGACGATTCGTATAGGATGATGAGTACTTAACAAACAACACAAAATTCTACTGAATATGAGGCACATTTGATGGAGGGTCCTTCACATAAAACAAACTCCTTTTCTAACGAGCCCTATAGCTGGAGTCAAAAACAGAAAATATCTCTGTATAGTCTTTAATACCCCATAAAATGCCCATAAGTCGCAAAGTGTAATCTTGAACACTTCAAAATAACAGTAATCATAACACTGAGGGGAAAACTAACTTTCCCGACTGGTTAGCGCCACAAAGAATTGATGGAAAGTTTTTTTCTGTGTTCGTTTCGAGCAATTAATTGATGAATTTTTGTGTTGCCAAACTAGAATCATTCTTTCACTGGATCTGCGGTGATTTATCTCAGTCGTTTGTTTGTATTACATTCGCAGACTTGGTTTGCTTGAGTTTGGCTTCCTGTAATAAACATGTAGCTTTTGTTATTCGGCCCCTTCAATGCAAAGACTCCCCCTTTTGCTCTATCTTACTTACGAATGAGAAAAAGAAAAGAGGGATGAATTTGAAAAGATTAATTGCGAGTTAACTCAAATAATGAACCAATTTTGAATAGGAAAACAACTTGAACTAAATTTCATTTGGCTTGGGGATTTAATAAAGAAACATCAAGAGAGTGAGTTAATAGGCCAAGTACATACAACAAAAAATTATGATGAAACGTAACAACCCATGAAATTAACTACGTGATATCCAATCTTTTTTTTCTCATGTTCGAAATAAAAAGTACCTATTCCCAAATCTCAACCAAATCACAACATATTTTTTCAGGACAAACAAAAAAAGTGGGTATGTGTAAATATGAAAACTTTTTTCCACTCTTAAGGCACAGCTGCTTTCTAACTCCTAAGTTTAATAACATTATGGTTATTATTGGACGTGTTTTGTTTTGGTTGGCTTCTTCAGCCTTAAGTTTACTCTTGGTGTTTGATTTGCTTTCAAAAGTAACAAAAAAAGCCAGAGTTGGGCAAGCTTAAGTAATGAAAATCAAGTAATTTAATTTGTGGTGGCTAGTAGGGAACATTTATCTTTTTTTGTGAACTCTACTTTAGTACGTACGTCTTGTACTTTAATTTGATTACAATCCTTGCGCACCTGCTACTGTTTAAAGCACAGGACACAAAACACCATCTGCATTGCTTTGTGTGAAAAATTCTTATTCTGCCAAAGCCGAACGGTATGATGTTCAACATCTCAGATAATTGATCGTTGATGTTAGTAAACCACAAAATTGGATAGCTCAAAAAAATGTCGTCGTAAGTTAGCTGTTTGACATTTCTCATCGGTCAACAGACGCATACGTTTCGCTATCAGCTGTACTTATTTTAACATGCGGGATTACCAACTCAAAGGTGTAAAGGTGCGGCCAAAGTATGACTCTCTGTACTTAATGTCCAACTGAAACCGTGCTCAAGGAAGAATTGATGCGATTTCAATGATGTTTTAGGAGCACCTGACCAATCATAGCATATGTATTCAAGCTTTGGACTTATTAGGCAAACTGGAACCCAGATCAAAAGGTGTCAAACATTTCCTACGCCGTTTTGAGAATCCTTAGCATTTTACAGCATTTTTGGCGACAGCTGTTCTGGTTATTGGATGCAGGTACCACTCATAGATAATTTCTTTATCCTTCCTTATCCTTGTACTTCCTTATCCTTATAAATAGTATAAAACAGAGTCGCTTTCGCTGTCTGTATACTAAGGTCTTTAAAACTACGCAACGGATTTTGATGCGATTTAATTTTTCAATATATATATAATATGTAGATTTTATCCCAATACTCAAAAGGAAGCGGAAACGGGAACGCAAACGAGAACTTAGTGTTTATAAGGAAAAGGCTCCAAAACTACTGAGCCGACTTGAATGAAATTTGGAGTGAAAATGGTCGAAGAAATGACATAAGCTATATTTTTTCTGTCCATATTCCCTGGAGAGCGGAAAAGTGAACGGGAAAAGTAAACGGGAAAATTGGGAACTTGGAAAATACTGGACCGATTGCAACATTCTGTCCCCGTTAGAGTACAGGGTGTGCCATATAGACAGGACCTATTGAAATGTTGAATAAGGGTTGGGGTCAAAATTCTGCCGGGGTCAAAATGTTAAAAAGCGCGCGCTTTTTAAATTTTCCAAACCTTCTTTTTCTTTATAATTGGCAGAATATTGATAATAATTTCAAACTCTTACTTTCTCGTCGCTCTCCTACTTTGTTTTTGTTCTTCTGCAATTAAAAAATAATATGCCGGGGTCAAAATTCTTTTTTCAAAATTCTGCTTTCAAAATTCTGCTTTTCAAAATTCTGCTTTTAGAATTCTGCTTTTCAAAATTCTGCTTTTCAAAATTCTGCTTATCATAATTCTGCCAATTATAAAGAAAAAGAAGGTTTTCTTCTTCTTCTTTTTCTTTATAATTGGCAGAATATTGATAATAATTGCAAACTCTTTCTTTCTAAAGAATTTTAAAGTAGAGAAGTAGTTTTTTGATTTCCTCACTGTCGCTCTCCTACAAAGAATTACATAATTCAGTTAATTTATGATAAAACTGTGATAAAACTAGAGATGCATTCCCAAGGACAGAAAACAATGTTGAGGCTTGGAATCGTCAGCTTAAAGTAGTAGTTGCCCTTGCCCATAGGCGGATCCACCAATCGGGATAATAAAAGATGTTATTTGTAACATTTATCGGCTCCTAATGTTCAAATTTCGTTGCGGGACGAAAAAATAAAGCATGCGCAAGACAAAAAAGTAAAGGAGAAGTAATATTATTATTATAAAAATTCAAGAACTTTTTTGATTATAAAGATATAATCGACATTCTTGAACGACTTGCTATTGATAACCTAAAAAATATCGTAAGATTGATGTTTGCATATGTGACTCGATCCGATAAAAGGGACTTACTAGGCAAAAAATCGGTTGTTGGATCATGATTGATTACACAAGTTCTTTTACTGAATATTCATGAAGCGCAATCAGAAACTGTAACATCGCTATTAATTCACAAAGTATAAATTCAGAGAAACGATTTTTTACATGGGTTTGAATGGTACATCAGCGCCTTTCAGAGCGTGCTGTGTAAGCTTTCACTTTGCCTAGAAAGTGCCTTTTCTCGGATCGCGTCAAATATAAACTTTTTAACATGTACATTTTTGATCGAAAGATACTAACCAATAAAGCATCAAGCGCATTTTGGATGTTCTGGCCGTGGATTCGTTGTCTCCACATCTTGACTTCTGACAGAAAATTTTCTTTCGAACAATCCGATATATCTTCGTAAAATGTGTAGAGGTCAGCGCATTTTTTTTCGTTAAATTCTTGTTTAAGAAACAGTTGCCCGAAATTTTGGAAAATGGATTTGTGTTCCGAGAACTGACTTTTGAGTTGAGAAATGAACGTATCAAG
Source organism: Melanostoma scalare (assembly GCA_949752695.1). Lineage (NCBI taxonomy): Eukaryota > Metazoa > Arthropoda > Insecta > Diptera > Syrphidae > Melanostoma > Melanostoma scalare. Next base: position 9,636,405 of record OX456985.1, read on the forward strand.
AAACGGAATGTAGGAAGAAATTCTGTAGTAGTCTTCAATACTTTGTGCTTGAACGTTGCAACGATTTTTTTTGTTGATTGCAATGGCGGCGGCGATGCGCGGCGTAACAATTTCATAAATAACGTGGAAAGTAGAATCTGCGTTTTCGCGTTTGTACGTAAATTCATTCAAAGCGTCATCTGCAAGCTTAGTAGCCTCACCCAGATCTTGGATTTTAGATTTCAATTTCCGACTCAAAGGCAAAACAATCGAATTAACTGATGAAATGCATTTTGCGAAGTATCTCGATCTTTCCACGTTTTGATTTCTTCCAAAGATTCAATAACAGCCGGTTGCAATTCAACGTACGTTCCAACTGCTTCATGAGACTGAGCCGACTTGGTAGGACAAACAGACTTCAACTTTTGTTTTTTTTTTGTCATTTTTTTAAATTTCTTGGTGTAGAATGTCTTGTCTTTTAGGCCAGTGAAAAAATGCTTCAATCGCTCCGATAGTTCCTAACGCATTTTTGATTCCTGACATTTCGCATGCTGCATTGACTGCCAAACTAAAGCTATGTGATGCAGCGCAATGTGCATAAATTGCCAGGGGGAAATACGATCTCAGATGAGCCAGTGCACCAATGAATGGGACACTCATTGAAGAAGCTCCGTCGAATCCTTGGCCATACATATATGAGCAATCGACGCCAACATCATGTAAATAATTTCTGATTAAATCTGCTTAACCTCTTATATATGTATAAATAAAATTTTGAGTAATAGACCCCCCCCCCCCCATGCCTAAATCCTGGATCCGCCACTGTCCTTGCCCGTAGCCATGCAGGTGTCTATAAATTAATTGGAGACCTACGAAAGGAGCTTATCAGTGCCAAAACAAAAATTGAGCGCACGAAGCATGGGGAGAGGATAAAGGAAAAAAGAAAGAGTATATAGCGCGCGCTTCACATTTTCTACACCATCTTTTTCTATATAATAATTGGCAGAATATTGATAATAATTGCAAACTCTTACTTTCTTGTCGCCCTCCTACTTTGTTTTGTTCTTCTGCAAATTAAAAAGAATGTGAATAAAAGCAGAATTTTTCTTTTTAAAGAAAGCCAGAATTTTGAAAAGCAGAATTTTGGAAAGCACAATTTTGTCAGCCAGAATAAAAAAGAAACAGAATTTTGAAAAGCAGAATTTTATTTTTAAAAGCAGAATTTTGAAGCCAGAATTTTGACCCGCTCCCTTCCACAATATTTCGGGCGTAAAAGTAGCAATTTCCGCTTTGATATTAGCTTTTAGTTGTTCAATGGTCTTCGGTTTGCTGGGATACACCTTACTCTAAAAGTAGCCCCACAGAAAAAAGTCCGGTGCCGTCAAATCCGGCGAACGAGGAGGGCAATTCGAATTACCCTTTTTTGACACTACACATTTCTGGGCAAAGAAAGTGCGCCAACAGCCAACGATAGCGTGCACCATCGACGGTTTCTCTAACTTTGAAAATAAAATGGTCCAATAATCGTTTTCGAGCACACTCCTACCCAAACAGTATAACTTTTACGTCGTGCAATGGTGTTTCGTGAATGATGAAAAGGAAAATGAAAAGGCTGCAATAATTAATTTTTTTTTTATCGAATAGATTACGAATACATATAAGGAAACGGCTTAGACCAATGTGTTTGCAAAAGGACTTTTATCTTATAATGAATATAGTGGAGGTCACAACTCCTTTTTTTACACAGCCATCATGGTCACTTTCGTGGTACCCGTGGTGTGATGGATAGTATGTCCGCCTGTTAATCCAGAGGTTCGAGTTCGAATCCGTACAGAGGCAAAAATGTTTTTTCCACGGGTATCGCCTTTCGCGAGGAATTGGCAAGTCCTCCGTTAGTATTCATTGCCATGAAAAGTGCTTTCTTCGCAACCGGCAGAAAATTGTTGGTCCCCTCCATTCCCCCACAAGGCTTGGTTGTGAGAAATGCGCTAGGCCCAGGGGCTCCTTGCTCTGTAGCGCCACTCTATTTTTTTTTTTTATCATGGTCACTTATATGGCAAGTTTCGCAAGAGGGCAGACAAAAACTTTTGAAATAGCAGTAAAACATAAAATGAAGAAAGCTGGTCCTGCAATTCTGTCCATATATGAATCTACAGTCTGAACCACTTGACCGATTTCCTTCAAAAACTGCATTAAGGGTCTGTGAGGCAGCCTTTACAAAATGGTTTTTGGAATTGGTTCTCTAGATATTGAAATAACAGTATACCTGCCATACAATCTACAAATTTTTTTCAAACACGGCTCGATAAAATTTTGTTTTAGGGTGTAATCCAATTCAATTCAATTCAATTCATATATTGAGTCTAATTAGAAAAAACACGATTGATTTGATAACATAACAGATTTAACAATATTTGTCGACTTTTAAGTGCATGTCTGACTATTCCCGATTTATATGCAAAATTCAATAGATCAATAGATTAGAGATAACTACAGTTTGAATAAGATGTCACTAACTTTATGAACTCTAAAATATATTGTATGCTTGCTCCCGACATACCTACATAATCTTTTTTTTTTTTTGTTTTTTTATTAATGTTGTTAAATACTTAAAACTAACTTACGTACAAACACAGAGAAGAAACCTAATAGATTTTATTCATAAAAAAAAAAGGAAATACTAAAGTTATCCTGCGGAAGTTACTAAGCTATTCGGGTGGGAGCCCAGAGACTCAAGTCTTTTCAATAGTATTTCGATTTGATAAACGATTAATGGTTTCAGTTTTGTTGCTTCGTATAAAGTTTGATTTGAAAACCACTTTTTGTTTGGTCTTCGGAACTTTCCACTACAAAATCTTAAAATTTTTCTTTCGAATCCCTCTATAGTCCTCTTGCTACATTAGGAGAAATAGTAAACCAGGTGCAGAAACCATATGTTAGGATGGGCCTTACAAGTGTTTTATAAATTAGCAATTTTGTTGGCTGTGGCATATGCTTAGAGTGTAAAATGGGTTTTAAGCTTGCTATTACCATTTTAGCTTTTGAAAGTGTGCTTCTGACATGTTTGTTAAAAATGAATCTGTTATGATAATTTACTCCAAGTATTTTGGTCTCGGTTTTAAGTGGGACATTGATTCCATTGATTTGTAATTTCAGCCTTTTGCTTTCCTTAACGGCAAGATAATGGCCTTAACCGCTAGAGTTTCTAAAACATATTACAGAGCTCTTTTCCGTGTTAATTTTCAATCCCCATTTTTATAATATCTTTCTAAGACTGGAATTTTTTCATATGAAGCTCGGCTTCATGTCACTTGATAAAATCGTTGTGTTATCCGCGTAGAGCAAACAACATGCATCACTCGTCATAAGGTTGTCGAGTGGAAGGTCACTTAAATATGTATTAAAAAGTGTTGAGTAGAGATAGATGTGAACCTATCTTCAAAGAAACTTTGCACCATTCGAATTAGAAAATCAAGGATTCCTATTGTTAGCAACTTGAAAATCAGTCCCTTATGCCATATGTTGTCGAAAGCTTTTTCCAAATCTATGCCCAAAGCTATTGTTGTCATTTTCCCCTTTAGATTCTGAACAAATTTATCATGTAGAACAAACAGTGCGTGATCTGCCGAATGGGTATTTTTAAAACCAAATTGATTTTGCGGAATAAAATTTGATTGCTCACAAAATGCATTCAAGTGTCCCAACAACACTTTTTCGAAGAGTTTTCCAATGTTTGGAAGTAAGGAAATAGGACAAAAATCTCTTATATTCGTTGAGTTTCTCGATTTAGCAATGGGCAGTAGATAACCTGGTATTTTTCCAAATCTTGGGAAAGTATCCATTGTTCAAATAATGGTTGAAAATGCAGGTAAGGACTACATCAAGAGAGTAGGGACATTTTCTCAAAACATAATTGGAGATATTGTCTACGCCAGCAGATCTTTTATTGTTTAATTCTTGTCTCAAACAGTTCACAGAAGGAGTAGTTTTAAGCTGTCTTTCTCTTCTTGATATGAAGAGCGAATTCTAAAACTTTGTACTCAGCCTTCACATTTTTATACTGCACTTAGCTCACAACCGCAAGTTCGTGCGAGACGCGAAGCAGTCCTTTTTTAATAGCTAAGGAATTTCATCTGGAAGCGTTGAAAAAATAAGTGAACTGAATTTTTGATATTTACGTATTGATAAGTTTTTGATGAGTTTTGTTGTCACTGAAATATTGGATTTATAGTGTTTTTTCTTTTTTTAATAATTTTAAACAAAATCCTTTATTTTCGAAAGGACTCTTTTTTCATTTGAAGGCACCATATCCGGAGGCAACCATATCCGAAGAGTGGGGACGTGAAGCTGGGAGCGAATTAGAGCTTCTTTTATTCGTTTACACTCGTCAGGAAAAAAAATGAAATGCTTAAGAGGTTACAGACAGAAGATACGGAAGATTGTCGGAGACAAGACGAAACCTTGGGGCATAGAATTTATATGAGGAGTATAAGAGACTCATCGACATCAAATGCAAGCAATTTCGATAAGAGAGCTTGATGCTAAATGTTTTATAAGTATCTCGCTGTGTCATAGAACGTAGAATTTGTAATTCTGCACTCTGCATTGCGAGGAAATTTAGCTTGTCGTGGAGATGGTTTACAAGCCGGTATGTTAGATTTGAGTTAAATTGGAAAGCGGCATGCGCTTGCGCTATCAGCTCTGCCTTATGTGGTCGTGAACGAACATACCCCACAGCTTCTCTGTATCAAAGAAAATGGTCCAGCTGTAGACATAGGTATGAGTCTCTTAGAGATGTTTATTGAATTTTGTATGTGTACTAATTTCACTGTCTAGGACCCCACGTCAACAATTTGACAGGCCGAAACGCTCTGTGAAAACAATTTTAAACCAGAGAAGTCTAAGTGTAATAAATTTACTAGTGTCCGACCGAAGCTTCGGCTACGGCTTCGGCCGAAGGTTAATGTCAAGCCGAATAATAGGCTTGGGCTTCGGCTTCGGCTAGAAATCGACCTTCGGTCGGACACTAAAAATTACACCAAATATTGGAAGGAATCCAAAAGGCTTTTGACGGACCATCTTTTTCGGGATTTCAAGTCAGCGTATGAAAGTCTTACGTAGATGTGCTGTATAAAGCCATTACATGTCAAAAAATAAACAATTTGAAATCACTTTACAGTAATAAAGTCGAGGGAAAATTAAGAAAATCAGGACGCCTCACTGCCTCACAGTTTTTCTTCTCTCAACAAAATTTTGGACTAATCAATCGACATTGTATATGTGAACCAAGTCAGCTGTTATCAATTACCAACTCGTTACCCCCGCGGGTGTACTAACTACATAATCTCTAATTTCCAATAAAAGTTCTAAACTATTAGCTCCCCCGGCAATCTCACTCCTTCAAATATTACCGCCCCATAAAATATTAGTTTGATGGAGATTAAAAAACACAAAACAGAACGTATCCATTAACAGACAACTTACACAGCATTTTGCTGTAGTTTTTGCTGTAAAAGGAAGCCTTTATTACAGATCTGCCTATAAAGTCATAACAGCGGATTTATGGCTCCGGGGTTAACAGCTAGCTGTAGGAAGGACTGTTTCAATGGTATTACGTGCATCTATTTTGCCGCACGCAGATGTGAATAATTGTGTGTCAGCCCCTATAGAATTACGTGCCAGTGGTTTTGAATTTAATCATCGATGCGGCGGAAAAACTGGGTCGAATGAATGGAGGCTATTCACAGCAACTGGTGATGCCATGAATTCGCGCAGATTGTTTAGATTTTAATCCGTCGTCCTATGATCTCTTGAGCCTATTAGGCATATAGGATTACTGTTGTTGAAATCAGCCAAATTATATGCGACTCTGTGAAATTGTTTTGTCGCATTACGGCGCGTTATGTCAGCATGGAGAGAGAGCTTAAAAGTCAGAACTCGTTTGAATGCATTTGGCTAGTGCGTTGTGAAAATCAATAATTAACAACTCACTACGCACCTGGGCATGATGAGCACTGTGCCAGAAGTAGCTCGTAATGCGAGGCCCTTAAGTCTTAAAAGTCCTCCTCAGTGGTCCTTCAAACAAAAAAGAACTCTTAATTTAGCCGAGTGGATAATTGATTGTGTCTTTAAGCTGAGCACTTGAGCGATTATTTCCGCCCAAATCAATTGGCTTAATTTGAATTTTTTCATGAGCTATTTGCCCGCTCATTATTTTTCCACTATCCACAATTTTCCTCCATCATCCCTTAAGAGGGAGCCTCAAAGAAGAAGCTCCCATTATTACACCACTGTATCGTTAAATAAACAACCCACAATTTATGACAGAATCGTTTGGAGCACCGTTGAGTATGAGAGTTATGCAAGTTATTAAGACTGCCATAGCATGTATTGCTGCCACTTGATTTTGATTACACTTCTTTGGTGTGCCGTGTATGTTGCTACATTACTTGCCATCGGTATGAGAAATGAAGTTTAAGTAGATGCGGCTTCTCTTTATAGATTCGTGCGAAACTGTGAGAGTTGGGGGTTTTCACTGTTCAGCAACTATCAACATCAGGACCTCCATTGAAGAAGAAGAACGCGCAGACCCACCCACAACGATTCATGCAACGAAATGAGATACATTCGTCATTATATTCTATCCAAATGAAAATTGGTTTGCAGGAAGAGACGACAGCTCTCCGGCTAAAAGCATACATGAGCGCATTTTACCATCAGCGTAATTTGTATATTGATGCTGCTGCTTGGGATGTTGTATATATTTGACGGCTAGCAGTAGCACACATCCCGATCTGGGTCTGGGTCTGGGTATGGTAGAAGTTTTCCCATTAGAAGCAGCAATCAGTGGCAATTTCGTTGGAGCGTATGAGATATAAATTGTTTTCTTTTCTTGTAGTTGTTGTTGCTTTTGTCGTTGTTGTTTTTGTTGTTGCCGGTTACTGCTGCCATGCCGAGGCAATTACTTTTTGATTTGTGAAATGGAAATGTTTTGACGTAATAAGAGGCAGAGCCAGTAAGGGTGGTTATGATAATGGAACCACGATAATCTAAGGCTTTGATTCGTTTTAATGGAAACATGTTCTTGCCGTGGCGTTAGTAGGTAAAAGTTGTGATACCATAGAAGGTTCACTTCAGCAAAATAACAATTTCGGCTTCGAAAATTATAATTTCAATTCTAAGAGCTTCAATTAGCTGTTGGAATGGCATCGTATTCATAACATACGTGGAACTGCTACCAACAAAGTGGAGAGATTTTTGTTTGGCTTTGTTGGAATAATTGAGCATATTTGCTTTTAAATGAAATTTTATTTCCATAAACTGTTTCTTTTTGGAAAAACTTAAGTGATTTACTTATAGGTCATACATTGGAATGCTATCACTTTCTTAGTCTGAACTCAAAAAATTTTCAATGAAACACAGCTCGATGAATGGTGAGAGAGGAGAATGTAATATTTTTCTTCAATATTTCACTCTCTCAAATTTATTATGAGTAAATTCAGTAAATTTCTTAGAGCCATATCCGGTCACTGCACTACGAGCCAGCGTTGTGGAAGTGGCACCCTTGAGTTTTGGCACCCTTGAGTCTTTTTTGTCACCTCGGCACCTTAAGAGCTAGATACATTTCAATGAAGAAAACTTAATAAAGTCATTCAAAAAAGACTGAAGGGAATTTTTTTTTTTCAAGTAGTGAATCATACATATCGTGTGTGTGTTTGTGTGTACTAATTCATGCCGAAATAATAATGATACTTTATGGGAAGTATTTGTTTTTTGTGTTTTTAAATATATCTCTAACTTTGAAGGGCTGGTGGCACCCAGTTGTTGGCACCTTTGGTTACTGAAAATGGTACCGTAAAAAATTTTACTGCGGCAACGCTGCTACGAGCATTCTGATGGGACTACAACTACTTTACTCTTCAGATATGGGCTAGAAAGGTCTAATGGTTTTATGAAAACGCCTATTTGACGGGGATCAAATGGGCCAGTCGTGCTCGTTTTTGCATGAAGACTTAAAAGGATCTTGGCACGATCAAGCTTTGTCACTCCTGCTCTCATGCGGAACATCTTCATCTCAGTTGGTGTCAGCTTTCAAGAAGAAATGAAACGCATATAATTATTATATACTCCAACATTGTGGAGTATAGAAGTTCTTAGTGAATTTATTGTTTTCAGTATCTTCCCTTCAGCTAAGTTGGGTTTTTTTATCAAAGAGGATTTCTTACCACCTCATCCACCCTACGCTTACTCAACGATTTATGTCGTCATCATAAGTTGCCACTTGGCCATTGATTCCAGATATCTAAACTTTTTTTTTTTTTTGGTGAAATATATTTTCATTCAAATAAATTTCTGGAAAAAGCATTTCTGGATCACAAAACAAGAAACACAAATACTCTGCCTTTTTTGGACTGTTGCGATACTCACTACCTTCCAAAAGGATTCCCATTCATTAAGTGCTTCTTGCTTCCCTTGATGAATCAAATACAACCTTGTTGAAAGAATCTTGAGAGTTAAGAACTCTCATTTTGAAAATTATATGAAATTGTTTTGTTTGCTTTGAATCTAAGTTGAAAAAATCAAGATATAGACATTCGAACAGCGTTCAATAACTCCCATAAGGAATGATGAACGTTAAGCGAGCTTATCAGAACTTTGCGTTCATAATGAACATTATGATCTAAAGTAATAAAAGAATCAGTTTATCTAAGCTCCTCGCACTCACAAAAGACATCCATCTTACCAATCGCTGATTAATTTTCATAAAACGAGTACGTCATCTTAAAAAGCTCAGAAGAGAACCCTAGTCATCACAATAGTGATCTAAAGGGAGCAGCAAGGGATTTTTATAAGCAACTGTTTGATAACTTTCCTGATCAGACACTTTGCGTAGTATTCGTTCAAATCATTATCAATGCAATATGGAAACACAGCTGTATGTTAACACAATCTTTACTGATTTTGCTGAACAACACGTCAAGCTTAGATATACGAGTCATTTGAGGGGTAAAAATGGGTCGCGTAATTCTAATTCGGTCATTTAACACAACCTTCTTGAGTAGTTTGATGGGGGAAAAAACCAATTCGTTTGTATCGTGCTGGTTCGTTCAAAACGAAACTACTCAGTTATTTCTGGTGAAAATGGTTAATGCGTTTAATACTAAACAATCTTAAATGAGCTCATTGAAGTAGTTCGAATTGATCAGATTAGATTAGATTAAGGGGACGGTTTGAGCTTGCTCAGCTCTGGGCACTGCGGTGTCTGAATGAAACCTATTGTGCCAGCCCATGTGAGCTTTCTGAGCAGTTCTCTTGCTAATGAGTTTAACCAGAAGTTAGCAATCTTCTGAGGGTGAATGAGTTTAAGATTATCTAGGGGGATAATCTCATAGTCAAGTATTTGCTTTCTAAGCGGAAAAGTGCTGGACATTCTGTAATAACGTGCAGAGATGTTTCTTAATTTTCGAGGCAAAGTCTACATATGGGGTCCGCTGCCAGCCTCATTAGGTCAAGATGTTTCTTTAAAGAACAGTGACCGGTTAGTAGTCCTGTGCAAATTTTTAGGGTTTTCCTATTAAGGTTCAGTAGGAATTTTGATATTTTTTCCGTATATTCTGGCAAAAAAAGTTTTGAACAGATTTGACCAGATGAGTTACTCTAAGCTTTAATTGATTCCTCTAGTAGAATGTTCTTGGCAGTATGTTTGAAGGTGCTTTTATTTACACCGCAGAAGGGTTCAGGACCGACGAATGGTTTGTATGCGCCGTCTTTAGCTAAGATGTCTGCTTTCTCGTTACCATCATAGCCTTTGTGTGCTGGGATTCAGTGAAGGATTACAGCGTTTTTCCTTCCTAGTTCAGAGAGTGACATGACTGTCTCTTGGACTAGTAAGGATCTTATGACAGGTGAGCTTAACGCCTTTAGTGCAGCCTTGCTGTCTGAGAAAATGAATATTGTTTTGTTTTTCGTATTCGATGATCATATTATTCTCGAACATTCGTTAATGGCAAAGACGACAGCTTGGAAAATGGACGAGTGACTACCCAAATTTACTGAGAAATTCGTTTTGGGACAGTCGCTGAAAATGCCTGCACCTGTACTAGTTTCCATTTTTGAGCCGTCCGTATACCAGACCATATCTTGCCTAGAATAATGAGGCTTTGTGGTCTCCTAGTCTTCCCTAGGGGGGATGAAAATGGAGAAGTTGAGTTTGAAGTTGTACATGGGAATAATAGCATCCAAGCACTATTAAGTTTTTCCAGACTTTCCATTATCGATATATGTCCCTTCGGGTTTGGATGTGATTTTATGTGGCCTTGATGGAAAAGGCGGTGTGTCGTCTAACTTCCATTTTTATCAAGAGGTGAATTGGAGATAGTCCTACAATGACGTTTAGAGCGTATGTTGGTGTTGTACGCATGCATCCAGTAATGCATGTTGTTGCCAATCTTTGAATCTTTTCAAGTTTTTGGATTGCCGTTATTTCTTTTGTTTTTGTCCACCATACAACGGCTGCGTACGTTATTGTTGGTCTGACTACCAGCGTATATATAGGTCGTACCTCGTACACCATTTTAGGTCTTAGACCCCAGTTTTTCCCGCATATACTTCGATAAGTCCACAGGGACTTGGTTGCTCTGTTGGAAATGCGTTCTAGTTGAGGGTTCCATGACATTTTGCTTTCTAGGATGATCCCAAGGTATTTTGATTCATTGGAAAATGATATTTATTCCCCATAGAGATTGGAGGTATTAGAAGATTTAGTTTTCTTCTTTTTGTAAATGGGACAATAACTGCCTTACGGGGATTGACAGAGAGACCTTCATCTGAGCACCAGCTTTGTACTGTGTTCAGAGCTGTCTGAAGTCTTCTTGATATTAGTGTTTCTGATGAGCCTTGTATGACAATTGCTAGATCATCTGCAAAGCCCACTGCATAAATGCCTTGGGTTGCAAGCTTGCAAGTAATCTTAGTAGGCTGTCTAAAACTATTGACCAGATGAGTGGTGAGACTCGAACTTGTGGGCAGACTCTTGTTGTTTGTGCTGAAATTTCAAATTCGTCGATATTGCTTTGAATAATTCTGCAGTTTAGCATGGACAGTATCCAATTGCGATGTGTGGTGGTGCCTTAGAGCACGGTCTGTGGACTCAAAGGAAGTGTTGTTGAATGCTCCTTCTATGTCGAGAAATGCCACTGCGAAAATGCTTTTTTTTATCGAAAGAATGTTCGATCCTCGTAACTGGTACATTCAACACGGTTTCCGTTGATTTCCCTGGTTGAACAGGGAGTTGAAAACTCCATCCAGTTTTCATTTCGATTTAAAAAACCTAACGAGCCATCAATTTCAAAAGCATACAAATGTCAGTAAACTTCAAAATAGTTAGCACTCTGCCATAACTCGAGGGGATGATACTGATTCCGTTCTTACCCTGATCCGTTTTATTGTCGAACATATTGTGGGCTTCTGTTTTTGCACAAAAAAAGGAACTATTTTTAATATTTTGCCATTTCGCTTCAAGAATAGACAAGATGTTTAGTCTTTTTCAAAGTGCATTGAAAAAGAAGCAGCATGCAAACTATTGGGTTTTTTTTTGTGTCTTTCAGATTCTGGAAAAAGCTCATGCTATGAGCTCGCTTGTAAAATAAAATCTGTCGCATTTCAGCACAAGGTCAACAGGTTAATCTACAGCTTGACAGTTCAGATAAAATCAAAAAACTGGTCCTTCTAAAAACAAAAATCGGAATCTCCATTTTCGCTTGCAGAAGTCAAAAATTCAAATGAACCTCTTTCAATTATGCCAGCAAATCTTTTTCTTTCCCATTCAATCACTTATGCTGAAATATAAATCGAATAATAAAAACCCCCATTTTGTATCTAAGTACACAACCAATTTGATGCCCATCAATCACTTTTTTTCTGTAACCATAGACTCACAATGGTTCAGTTTCTTCCTAATCAAATCTTCCATCAATAGAAAGAAGACGAAAACAAGAAAGAAACACAAAACCCAAAACGATGGAAATAAAAACCATTCGGAGCCAAATCGAATATACGGCCAATCACAGGCAAAATACCAAAAATAAAGGTAAATGGCCTTCTAAATCAAAAACAAGGCAAAACTTATCCATTGGAGATGAAAGCGAAAATGGTTCACATGAAGTGAAAGAGAACAGAGGAGTGAATTCCAATTTCCAACTTTTATTCAAAGCTTAAGGGTAGAAATATATTTATTGTTGAAATTCAGTCAAAAGATTTTTTTTTTTTTTTATAAAGTATCATTCTCCATCTCCCAAAACCCAAAGTACTTAGGTGGTGATGTCTGTGAAATTCCGTTTGATGTTTCCTATTTGGGAATGGTTTTGAGAAAATCGTTTTTAAATAGTTCTTCAATGATATCTCAGAGTGAATAAGATTGTACATCGAAGATTCCTAAAGGCAATCTGAGCCCATTTAAGTGATTTTTTTCTTTCTCAATAAGTATGAGAGATGTTGTGTAGATTGTTTCCTTAGGGCGAGTATTGGTTTTTTCTTCTTCTTCTTCTTTTTTGTGCTATCTTAATGTTTAATGGAACAGGATCTGTTTATCGTTTTTTTGTTAACTTTAACAAGATTCCGGTGGAAGTTGCCACGAAAAGGAAACATTTCCCCAAACTCGCTCAAAGGAACTCTGAGTTTTCGCAACAGCGCATAATTTTTACAATGCCAAAGACAATATTTTCAAGGACCTTCGCAGTACCAGCTCTAGGTATGCACTCCTTCCTCATACAAAATTATGTTGGGACTCCTAACTCATTTTCCAAACTTAATTCAAGTCCTGAGTTAACTATTACATTGATTCTTAAATCATGTCCTCCCTTTTCCAGCTGTAAAAACTGAGAAAGTTGCCGAAATACAAACAAGCCATTCCTTACTTCATTGGTGAGTGAACTGTTTGACTTTGTGAAATCAACCTCCAGTGCTGATTCATTTAGGCAGATTGTAAAAACCGAAAAAGGGTCTACGTTGTCCATTTGCTCGGGAATATACTTAACCCAAAAGTAAGAAAAACTCCTCGGCACTATAGTAACTCGAACCGACTTCTAGTTTTTTGTAATGAAAATTCAGTCACGTATTCGTAAAGCACATGTTGTTTAATTTTACTTATGACGTTCCAAACGTGAGTTCAATTAAGTAAGCTAGTAGGGCTGCTTCATTGTTTACACATGCTTCAACCCTTTTCAAATACCAACACATACTCAGATGAACAATGTGTTTACTGTGTGTGGAGAATTTATTCTTTCTTCGGCATCTAAAGCATTGAAAGGGTTTCATTTTCGACGATGGCATCCAGCCAGTGCCGGATTAGCCATATAGCAGGAGTAGCAAATGCTACGGGCCCCGCGCATTGGGGGGGCCCCGCGCGGCCGCGCTCCATTTCCTATCTGATCGTAAAAAAAAAAAATTTAGATAGGAACCTAAAAATAATTAAAACGAATCATTGCAGTAATAAAGTTTTTAGCAGAACGAGGTCTTGCGTTTCGAGGAAGTGACGAAATTGTTGGTTCACCTCACAATGGAAATTATTTAGGCTTGCTAGAATTAATAGCCCAATTTGACGCTTTTATGGCTCAACATATACAAAATCATGCTAATAAAGGAAAGGGGCATACGTCATATTTATCAAAAACAACTTGTGAGGAATTTATTCATCTAATTGCATCAAGCATACTAGATCAAATTATTTGCGAAATTAAGAGATGCAAATACTACTCAGTTTCATTGGATTCTACTCCAGATATATCGCATGTAGACCAACTGACTCTGATAGTGCGCTATGTTCTGCCATCTGGACCAGTGGAAAGATTTGTTAAGTTCTTGGACATGGAAGGTCATACTGCTGAACAACTCGCTCAAAGTTTACTAGATTTCTTAAGTGAGAGTGGCATTGATATCAAAGATTGTCGTTTGCAAAGCTACGATAATGCCAGCAACATGAGTGGCAAATACATCGGCTTACAAGCCAGAGTTAAGGAAATAAATAAGTACGCCGAATACATTCCCTGTCTTGCACATTCATTAAATTTGGTTGCTAAGTGCGCTGCAGACTGCTGTACAGAAGCATTACTTTTCTTCGATTTCATTGAAAATCTCTATACATTTTTTTCCGCTTCTACCTATCGATGGAGTCGTCTTACGAACGCACTTAAAGATTCTACCTTAAAAATTCAGATTTTGAAACGGTTATCGGACACTAGGTGGTCAGCCCGAGCTGATGCTACGAAAGCACTTTTATGTGGTTTTATTACTATTAAGCAAGTTTTGGAAGACATTTTCAACGACGTGGATCAAAAAGCGGAGTGCCGTAATAAAGCTTACGGACTAGTTTCAACGATGAATAAGCTAGAAACGGGAATAATGACAATTACATGGAATGGAATCCTAGAACGCTTGCAAGCGACTAGTGCTTCGCTGCAGTCGTCTGATCAAGACCTTAATACGGGATACGCCCTTTATGAATCATTATATAGCTATGTCCAAGCAATGCGATCCACATTTTCAGATATTGAGGTAAGAGCCAAAGATCTGACCAACTGTGAAGAATACCAGCAACAGACATCAAGACGAATCAAGCGAAATACAAAGTACGACCATTTCAGCGGCTCTACTACACTCGACGACTTTGTTGAAAATCAAACACCTGGACAACGTTTCGAAGTTCAGGTGTTTATTGTCATTATTGATAACGTACTGTCTGCTTTAACTAAACGTATGAAGGCATATCATAAGATTACTAGTGTTTTTGAAGTATTTCGACAGCTAAAATCTCTTACAACAGAAGAGATTTTGGAAAAATCCTCAAGTATGGTCAGTGCTTACGAAGATGATTTGGAGAACAGCCTAGGTGGCGAATTAGTGCAGTTCGCAGAGCTGCTGAAAACAGATGTGGCTACTGTTATTGACAGCACGAAACAGGAGCCTCTGGAACAGCAATTTTATAAACTTTTATTAAATAATTCTTTAGAATCGTGTTTCCCAAACTTAGAAATTGCCTTGCGCATTTACTTGTCTCTCATGATCACTAACTGCAGTGGCGAACGTTCTTTTTCAACATTAAAACGTATTAAAAATGAATTAACGAACACGATGGGCCAAGAACGTCTTAATCATCTCACTTTGTTGAATATAGAGCATGATTTGCTTAAAGAAGTCGATATTGAAAGTGTTATCTCTAAATTTGCCCATATTAAATCCAGAAAAGTTTATTTGTAACAATTTTGTTTTATTTAATACCCTAAACTTGAGAACCTAAAGCAAAGCAAGGGCCCCTTGACAGAATTTGCTACAGGCCCCGCGCTGGCTTAATCCGGCACTGCATCCAGCCCTCATAGCTACTTAGTTTGACGTTTTCAAAATCAATCCATTGATACATCGGATCGGATTCTGTTTAAATAAACACATTGTTCAATGGGCCTTGAGGGCGAAAAAGCCGAAGAACATATAATATTGGCAGTCCTCCAGCATGAATAGAAGGGATTGAGGTGTTTTCGAGCCTAAGTTGGGTGTCATGTGTATTGAGATAACGCCTTTATTGTCCACTTCAAATGTAAATCACCTATGGAAGCACCTTTTGCACCAAAGAGAAACCCATTGTCTTGGGATGTTTCCATTCAAGTGTCACTTTTAAAATCCTCTTAATGGAAAGAGAACACACATCATGTAATGGAAAGCTTACTGTTTACACAGGTTAAATCTGATATAAGCACTGAAATGAGGCAATTTGATGCCGACTGAAATGCGACAAAAAACTGTTCTATTTTTGGTTCCGGGGTACAAGTAGCAACTAGCTACAACAAATCCCTATTTTTGCAGAAAATGATTCAACAGGAAGTATTTTAGTATTTGGAGCCAACATTCTGGGTATGTCAACGTCAGGCTTAAAGAATTGAAATAGGTCATGCGGTAACAGAACACATTATCCTAAGACCGGAAAAAATAGAAAAAAATGAAGAAAAACCGTTCTTGAAAGGGACATTCTTCATACGCAAGGAACTGAGAGTAATAAAAAAAAAAGTGTCATATCATGTGTCATTGGGAAGCTTAGTGACTTTGCTTTTATAACTTATGCACCTCATGACAAGGCATGAAATTGTGTTGTCACATACGTAGAGCTGTCAAATGTCGACATCAGAGTATTAGAGTTAAAAGGAGACACCAAATTTGATCCGTCACACAGTTTGTTAACATTAATGGGAAGCAAGGAAGTGAGAAAATGTGAAGCGTAGCCGTTTACAGAGTCTGGTGGTTCGAAAGGATATTAGTAAACGTGGATCATTGGTTGGTTCAAGATATAAAAAGGAGTCGGTTTTGAACTCCTAAAAAGGCAAAGCGATTGGGCAATAGGAGCTTCCTTATGAATTTTGGAAAATTGTGGTATTGGACTTATATGCTTCACTATTCTCATCTCCAACGTAGCGGGCTACATTGTATTCAGGGAAGGGGGAGAGGGGTACTGTCTATTTCGAGGATTTTTTTTTTAAATAAGAAATAAAAAATTTCATTCGTACTTTTTGAACTTTGAGTCAATAGGTTTCATTTTAAGTTTTTGCGTAAAAGTTTGAACAAAACTCCATGACCAAACATCAGTTGTTTCTGAAACTTTATTAAAAAAAAAAAACTACGCCATTGTGACGTCATTTCCGGCGACCCCTCTAAAAAAGGGGCGTCCGCGTTGATAGAAGAACTTTAACAGGATCATTAGAAGTGAATAAAAAACACGCTTTTTGGTTAAGATCATAAGTAGACCTTTTTTTTTTTTTTTTTTTTGTTGGAGGTTTTTAAAATACCAGCTGGAGCACTCAGACCTAAATACCGGTCCATTGTACTACCAGATAGCAACCTTCTATTTGTTATAGCTTTCCAGATGTTCGGAGAAAAGCCAAAAGACGCTGCCATGGCAAGGAGCCTAAGTTACCAGCTCTCACCATGTCTGCGCCGAGTATCTGTAACCTCATGCGAGAAAAAGCAGGACATTCACAGAGGAAGTGCTCTGCGGTGTCCTCATCTTCTCCACAAGATTCACAGAGTGTGGTATCACTTAAGCCTAACACGTTTAAATGCTTGGCAAAAGAGAAGTGCCCGCTGGCAACGCCAATAAGCTTCCTACAGTCTTTTCTGCTACGAGCTAGCAAAAAAGTTGCAGTCTTCTTACTAACGTTGGGGAGCATACGCTTGGTTTGTCTGCATCCAATGGAGGCATGCCATCTACGGTTGTGCTCTTCACAGATCCAATCGTTGATTGAAGCCCTCACTGAGGACGCTGGCAGACCTAGCGACGGTTCAGGTCCTGAGAAAGCTGTCTGAGATCCCTGCCTAGCGAGTTCATCGGCGATCTCATTTCCAGTTATGCCGTGATGGCCTGGAACCCAAATGAGACTCAAGGAATTTAATCTTCCGATCGTATTCAGAGAGCTCTTGCATTCCTGGATCACTTTCGAAGTGGTTAGAGGGTTGAGAAGGGCCTTAAGCACAGCTTGGCTATCGCTGCAAACAAAGATACTTCTCCCCGTCCATCCATTGTTCGTTACGTGGCTCAAGGCCATTAGGATAGCATAAGCCTCCGCTTGGAAAACGGATGCGTATGATCCCAAAGATGAGTGCAGTCGTATGTCGTCGTTCTCAACAAAGGCACCAGCACCAGAACCCTCGTCGGTTTTGGAGCCATCTGTGAAGATACGATAACAGTTCTTTCCAGGCTCAGATTCTGGAGCGAACCAGTCCTGAACCGAAGGAAAGCTGACTGAGTAATTTTGACGCAGTTTGAGCCTTGGGATCATCGTGTCAGACGGCATATCCATTAGACGTGGGTCAAAAGATATGCTGCTTGCGAGTTCCTCAAAGCTCCAGTGCGAATTGTGCCAGAGACCACATCGTTTTAAACGAGAAATGGTCTTGAGAGTACACCCCATGATGAAGGTATCAAGGGGAGGAAGGTTCAACAGTGCGTCGAGAGCAGCACCCGGTGTGCTGGGGAAGGCCCCCGTAACACCCAGACAAATTGTTCTTTGAAGTTTGGCAAACGAGGCAATAACGTATTTACGCGAGAGCTTATTCCACCAAACAACTGACGCATAGGAGATGATTGGTCTTATCATAGCCGTATAGATCCAAAGGACCCTTTTCGGTGAAAGACCGAAGTAGACCTTAGACGAAGGAGAAAAGTCGAAATTAAAATTTTGATAGACATTTTAACAAAAAATGGGCCCCACCGGACCACACAAATTAGCGATTGTGTACAATATCAATTTTCTTGTGGTAAACGTGGTGTGATGGTTAGCACGTCTGCCTTTCAACCCAGGGGTTGTGTTTCCAGGTAAATGCTTTGTCGCTTTCTCGATTAACCGTTTGGAACCGGCAGAAAATTGTAGGTCCCCTTACAAGGCATTGTTGTGAGAAATGCGCTAGTCCCTGAAGATCCTCGCTCTGTTGCGCCACTATATTTATTTTATTTTAAGATTTTATTTTCAACTTTTTTAAAAAAAATAGTTTCAGAAAAATTAAATATGTAAGTTTTAAGGTCTTATCATAGGATGTTTCGACAAAAAAATCTCAAAAATCAAAGATAGGAAGTATCTTATATTATATCGTAAATATAAAGAAAATTAAAATTAAAAAAAAAAACATTATGAAAGTTTGAAAAATAAAATTTTGTAAATATTGATACGCAATCTTTTTAAGAAAACTTAGGACTTTAAAAAGAAAAAAAATTAATTTCGTCCTGATCTTGTTAGCCATTAGCAAGATTGTATAGATTTTGAAAAAAGCGTCACTATGGTGGGTACCGTTTTCAAACTTAGTCCAAAAATAAAAGCAGCTGCAAGTACCGATGGAATACCAACAGAATTTATCAAATGCGGTACGGAATTGATAAATGTATATGGGTGATTCTTATACAACTGTGATTTTTGCAACTCAAAATTTTTTAAAATCAAAAATACTTTAAGACTTGTGATCTGGGTGTTTTTGGTCTTTTATTATACTCAAAATTAAGCCTGTAACGTAGCTCTACTACAACTGCAGTAGAAAAGAAGCTAGAACAAAAATTAGAAATTTCACTACCACGGTACTGACATCAAAATACAATATATACAGAATATTTGGCTAAATCTCTTAAAATATTAAAGCAAATAATAAATTATAGGATTTTGATAATTATACAGAGACATTTACGGTATTTTCTTTCTTGATTTTAACAATCTTTAAAATTTATTAATAGTATAGAGTTAAAATAACAATTTTATAATAGTCTTAGAATAAAACAAAGTTTAACATAAGTTAAATATTGAAATTCATTGAATTTTTTAACAAATTTAAATTGAAATTTTATAAAACTAGATCAATTAAATATGATAATAAATTAAAACATCAAGGAAATATTCATTTAAACATTATTTGCTTTGTTTGCCATGGTACTGACATCCACGGTACTGACAAATGTCAGTACCGTGGATGTTTAATTAACATATCTTAATTCTCACACGTAATTAAAATGATTGGCCGAATAAATTTGAATTTACACGTGAATTTTAATAATTATTCAGTATAATTGACCTAAACATTGTATTGACACGCGTGAATTTCAATACCATGGTACTGACCGGTAATTTTATGACATACCTTTTAAAAAACACAACAAATTATTTTTATTTTAACGTCTAAAAACAACCACACAGCAATGAATTGTACACAAATAGTCATTCTTCAGAATGCCACTAGAGCGAGCAACAGAAACTGAAAAAAAGATGGTGGCTAAGCGGGAAATACTTTAGTTTGAAAATTTAAGAAAATTCCAGGACATGAATCAATGACCATTATTCCTTTCTACTAGTCAATATTGGGTTACAATTGTAGCATAATTTGATGAAATGAACAATAGGTTTTAGGTATAAAAGCAAAACTTTTCATTATAATACGACTATTTATAGAAATATATGTATTTAGTTCGAAAAACGAGATTCGGACATGCCAATTTACTGACACTTTGGATATAATCTTGCAAATTACTCGTGATCAATGAATACTTATGCTTCAATATACATTGTCGACAGTAAAAAACTATCAAATTCATCATAATTATCATTTTTTAATAAAAAAAAACATACCAAAGAATAAATACAGTACTAGGCATAAAAAATCAGAGTTGTATAAGAATCACCCATATATCAAAAGAAATTAGAGTCAGAAAACATATTTTTGAAGGTTTTGGACTGAAAAAAACTAGTTTTCTAATTCCAATTTCTTTTTGAGACTACACATAGGCCTCAAAATAATGTATGACCCTGTATTGCAACTTTTGAAGCCAAATATCTCAAAAATTTTATGTAATAGAGATATTTGAGATCAGATACGGATTCAGCGGATACCAAGTCATCGGAAAAGCAATGGTTTGTTTTTGGGCTAACAAATTTTTCATGTTAAAGCAGAGGCTCAAAGATAGCAAAAACTGGATTTTTTCGATTTTGAAGGCCTAATATCTCAGAAACGCGAGCTATTAGGTAGATTCTGAGCTCATATTTAGATTCAGCGAAGCAAAAACCTTTAAAATAATATAGCTTGCTTTTGGCACCAGAACCACTGTTGACCGCAGTGAATTGACGAATTGAAAACTGTATGTAATACTATTTTGAAAACAGGTGAATATTCAGTGCAATTCAAAAAATGTAATAATTTTCCAATACATAAGAATGGTATTGGTAATATTTATAACCGATCCACGCAGAGTCTCCTTTCTCAATTCACTTTATAAAATAGTTACTGCTGTTTCAAACGAGCGTTTGACGAGTTGGATACAAAGCAGAAAGTTACTTTGCGAATTTCAATCAGGATTTAGGAGGGGATATTCGGCCACGGACAACATTTTTGCCTTTCAAAGCGTTTTTAGCAATCTGATCGATGAAAAGAAGAAATTGTACTTTTTTTCGTCGACTTTAAAGCCGCCTTTGATACAGTGGGTCGTAGAGCATTATTCCACAAACTCTACAACGTTGGAATTACAGAAAAATTCGGTAAAATGCTGGAAAACATTTACACTAGAAATCTATCAGCTGTTTGGAACGGTACGGATCAGAAACTTCGGAATTGTTCGAGACACAAATGGGAGTTAAGCGTAGTTTATAAAAACCTTGTAGACTTCTTTCCTGGTGGCATTGAAATTTTAGGCACTATTATCAAAATACTTTTATTTGCCGACGCTGTGGTTATGTTTTCCTACTCACCCCAATGACTACAATCATACTGCCAACTATGTAATTTAAAGGTAAACTTATCCAAATCTAAAGAGATGAGTTTTAGTAAAGGGATGGGTTGAACTGCGAAGAGCAAAGAGTGGTGCATATTTCGATAGAGAATCCGTAGAAGTCGTCAAAACTTATTAAAAACTTAGAACTATTATTTCTAGAAATCTAATTATGGAACTTCACCTTAAAAATAAACTCGTCATAGCGAAAAGTGCAATTAACGCTACAAAATTTTTTTTCAAATAAATCAATATCGCATAGTGTTAAATACAAAGTTTTTGTTGTGGTTATCGAATCTGTAATGCTGTATGCTTTGCAGAATGGGATGGGGGAGGAGAAAAGTATGAAACGGTTGAAAAACCACAAAAATTCTTTAAAAAAAATGCATTCGCCTACCCAAAAACTACCTCAGCTATATTATTATCAATATTGAGACACGACTCTCATCGCTTTTAGCAAAAATTCTGAAATATCACGAAGAATACATTCCATTTGTATTACTATTTGTAAATTTCTAACACGTGTGGTAATTTTCATCAAAATCGATCGAGATCCCGCGCGAACAAATTTTTGAAGTGTTAAAACTCTGCATGGTTTGACTAACAGGTGATCAACTTGTTAGTCTAGGTTCGAATAAAGGGCGATCAACTCTCTAATCCTCTAGAGTCTAGATGGAAAACAGAGAGTGAACTACTTTCGGGTGTCAGGTGTAGTATTACATTGGACTCTTTGTAACCTAATCTAA
Source organism: Melanostoma scalare (assembly GCA_949752695.1). Taxonomy (NCBI): domain Eukaryota; kingdom Metazoa; phylum Arthropoda; class Insecta; order Diptera; family Syrphidae; genus Melanostoma; species Melanostoma scalare. The sequence continues at coordinate 9,658,404 of OX456985.1, forward strand.
TCTAAGTCGTGAACACATGTAACCTTTTAAGGAAAGAGGCACGCAGTCTATCCAATAGAAAAAAGTTTACCTTTCACCAGTGCACAAATGGACACGAATCTGTGATAACTACCCTTAGATTCAAGTGATGTCCTGACTGTAAAGCTGTCTAATGGCCAATGCATATCACTGGATTCAATATGGGTTGCCCTGGAGACTAATAGCAGTTCCAAGCCCGCATGGACATATCCAAGGAAATAGTGAAAAAAGTTCAGTGAAGCTTGAGTTCCAGAGAATTTCGAATGTAGACCAAGAAGACATCTTGAGCTTTGTTTTTCACAACAAACTTTGAGCAGTTTTTTTAAGTACTGGGTACTGTAACCCAATAAGTGCCTGCTGATGCGAGGATGCAACGAGCTCTTACGGGAATAGTAAAACGTTTAAGGAAAAATTTATACCGTTCTTCCCAAACCAAAAAAAGCCTATTCCCCACATTTATCCAAATGAAAAAGGGATCTCCAGATGTAAAGAGTTAAATAAATGGCGACTGGTAATGAATATCGAAGCAATCATATGCATTGTTAAAGAATCTGATTCCTCTTCGGCTTTTTTGGTCATTAGTTAACGCAATGAAATTTATTTCATTTACTTTCCCGACGTTTCGACAGGGTTTGCTGTCTTCCTCAGGGGATCTTTATTGAGAACATAAAATTAGTTGAACAAATTTGAGATATTACATTGAATAGGTAGACTTACGTTAAGAAATTGAACACGTTATTTTAACAAATTACATAACACAATAAATATAAAATATAAAACTTTATATTTCGTTAACAGAAAATTGAAAAAAAGAAGAACAAAATAGAAATATTAACACTTCCTTTGTTGGAGTTTAGTCTTAATATGAGTCATGGATCTGCAAACTATTAAAAAAAAAACAAAAACAAAACTTAAAATTTCTTTGCAGCGACGAGAGAGCAATATATGGCTGATATATTCTGTGTGTCCTGTTTCCTATTCATACTATTGCTGTTTCTTAAAATGTGAAGTGTTTCCAGAGTATACCTTTTTGAAAAATGTTTTTCTGTTTGTAATACTTTGACATTTTCAAAATCGGGTTGGTGTTTTGAGGTGACACAATGATTTGTCAATGCGGTTTTGGCTGTGTTTTTTAATTTTAGGTCAGAAAACTAGGAGGTATTTTACATGGACTTCCTCCGCCCTTTTAAAGGAGAAGCCCAGAGGAAGCCCTTCAGAAATACGAAAATATAAAGCGCTCTGAAACCTCGAGAAGAAAGAATAACAAGGCAACATCAAAACACCTCTGCTCCAAATAAATGCCGTAAGGTAGCAGCAACTGGTTCGCCTCAGACATGGAATGAACCCCAACAGGGAGGCTTGCCAATGCATTCCCAACTTTTTTTTTAGGAATAGAACAAGAAACAATTGTTTTCAAATCATCTTTTTCTCGCATAACTTAGCCTCAAAAAAACAAAAAAAAAAACATTTATAAAAGAAAAGTATTGAAACTCTCGCCCCAAGCCATGGTAAACAAATACTTATCGAATTTTAGCATAGTTAAGAGGCATTGGACCATGGTATAATCTGACGGATGAAAGGAATGTAAATCTGCTCAAGTATGGAAATAATAGGAAATGCGATGAAAAGCTTTTTATTCCCATGGAAATGTATTTCATTTGAATTAATTCAAGCGTGTAATGGAAGAAAGAGACAAGAAATGGCGACCAGAAGCGGTGAAATTTGTTTTCAATTGGAACTTTAGAAGCCACGACAGTTGTGTGTTTCTCTGTTAAACATTGAAAAATGTCTGTCTCTCCTGGGGCACTAAATTGCAAATCAATTCAACGTCGGAGAGGACGAGACCACAAAACAAGTGTTTGTCTTATTGACTGGGTGTGTAACTATTACCGTAGAAGAATCTGGGGAAAAAGTTTCAATTTAAACAAGTCACACCATTCAACGAAGGCGCTCAATATTTGTCATTTCACCACAATCTGAACTCTCACTTATTCCTTCCCAACCTGAAAGAATGCCCAACTACGTACCAACATTTTATTAAAGTGCATTGCCTTGCACCCAATGGAGCCTCCCTACCTGGAGTTTTCTAATGGTCTCCAACAACGCCACCTAGTCAAACTTTTAACTGCTCCATTGTTGTGCCACAAAATATACTTGAAACTCAAACCAAAGTTTTCACTATACAATGCCATACCAGAATAAACCACAATATAGCTCAAACTTTGGCTCAGAGTGGAATGACCAGGGCCAGTGTATATTTGTTTTACAAAACTTTATCCTTTGTAGCTTTAGGATAAACTACCTTCTGTACTTTTCCGAAAGATGTTTTTACTTAAAGCAAATTTTCTTTTTTGATGTATTCAAGGGATGACATTTGAATGCCCCAGAAAACACAGTTCTGTTTTAAATATCCACTTCCAACATAATCCCATGTATATCTACAACAGAGGGGAAATAAAAAAGCTCAAATTAGTGCCTAGCGTTCGAATGGCATCAGTGTAAAGAGTTTACGGCTATCAAACACGACCTAGATAACCATTGATAAATAAACAAACGAAAACCGTTCTATAAAAATGAGAATATTAAGTTTCGCATCCATCCAATGATATTAACCCGCTAGTACTTAAAAAAGTAAATGTGTTTCTGTGTCAATGAATGGGATGCAGTTTTCGACTCAATATCCCCATTCATCCTGATATAGCAATTGGGTGGGTTTTAAGTGGTGTGCAAATGTTAAATCAATACATGATGAAACGCGCTTTATTTGTCAGTACCAAAGTGATAAAAAAGCATTGCAAATTCAGCAACATAGTCACGTTGGGTTGCTATTTGAGCGGCAATAAAACTTTAATGTGGATCCCAAGTGATTTATTTTGTGTCTGTTATGATGACCAGCCTTATGCAGGAGTAAAATGGAGTGAAGTTAATAAATTTTATTCCATTTTTCGGTTGTCCACGTTCCATTAAAGTGCAATCAACAACAAGTAGTGTGATGGTTTCCACATCCCAACAATAAAGTGAGCATGTCCAACCAAAGAACTCCTTGTCGTAGAATGACCACTCAGTAATATAGTAAAATGAATAAATAAATAAGGTGGCGCCATAAAGCAATCTAAGAATCAAGGCCTGACGCATTTCCAGGACCTTCAATCTTATACCAACTCCGAACGGCGAAAGTAGAAAGCGTTTTTCACGGCTGAATATTTTACTCTTGGAGAACTTTTTTGTTATTTTTCGGAGATTCGAACCTCAGACCACCCGTGACCCGTGTAATAGGCAGACATGCTCATGCTCACCATTACGCACCGCAGAATTCTTAGTAAAACCACAAAGAACTGCTCTGATCGACACAGGCATACACTACACATACATTATACATATAAAGATTTGATTCAATTGAAATGTACACAATTCCTAGTGGTTTTGCTTTGGTCGCTATGTTAAACACCGTAAGTCAGCTTGTGGACCTGCAATCTCGAATCTCTTAAGTTGCAGGTGAAAGTGCCAAAATAATGGAAATATTTCTTACATTTGAACATTTGGGTACATCAGGCTAATATATCATATATAGTGAAGCTCTCATGCCAAAGTAAACTGGTAAAAAAAACCTCTAAGACAACTTTTACATGGTAACTATGCCTCCTCGATAGAATACAGAAACATCTTTCAATATGAAAGAAAACTCATTCTTGGATTGAAGAGATGCTCTTGGGGTCAGAAGATTAGCTTCCAATGATACAATGATACAAAAAATACCCCCGAAACAAGTTTTTATACGTGTGGTTCAATTTGGCAATACTATTCTCGGAAATTGAATTGAAGCCGGACAACCAATGGGCATTGCGTACGTTCGATAAATTGTCATGAAACGAAATCGCTGTTCACTCTGATTTTTACATATTTATGTATATATTTATACTATTTTTTATGGGGTTGTCTGAAGTCGCTTGTCTAAGCAGATAAGCCTGTGAGGATACTGACGCCTCGGAAGAGAGTATTCGAAGTCTTATTACTGACATACGGCCCCAAATGCTGCAAACAGTGGTGGCAAATAGTTCTCAGCTGGAATTTATTCGAGCCAGCCGCTACGGTCATTTGCCAGAAATTGTTTTTAATACACAATTGAAGACCCTTATCAAACGGGTTGGTAACGTTTGCCCCAAAACACAAGCCCCAAACGAAAATCCCCAAACGCAAAATCCCCAAACGAAAATCCCCAACTCCCAAAATCCCCAAAGAGAGAATCTACAAACCCAATATCCCCAAAACAAATATATTCAAGTAGTGAATCATGCGATCAAATCGCGCGCGCGATTTTATTAATTAAGGTTTATGTATTACAGCAAATGTAATCCAAAAAATTAAAATTATAATGCTTGTAACGTTTATTAAACCAAAAATACATTTTCGAAATCATTAACAAAATAAATATTCATATACATACTGATAACGTAACAGTAATGGTAACAAAATGAAATTTCTTTGAAAGTCTTTAATGAAACAAACACAAAAAAAAATGAAAAAAAGTTTTTAAAATTGTCAATGCAAAAAAATTGTTTCTAACTTCTTACAGTTATATATTATAATTTCGTTATCATTTATTAATTACAAAAACAACGAAAGAGAGAGATTTTTCTGAAAACTAAATGCACATAATTTATATGTACACAGACTCTGGGGATTTGGAGATTTCATGGGGATTTTGACAAAAAAGATTGTTTAGGTGTGAATTTCATCAATGTGCATTATCTCAATGGGGATATTAGCTAGGTGGATAAAAAAATTTGGGGATTTTGATCGATGGGGATTTTTTTTTTTTTTTTTGAGATTCTGTACGACACCCTTATCAAACATTATATTTTGTTTTCAATCCAAACACTCCATTTAAACACTATTATATTTCTTAAGATCTTTTACGATTTAATATAAACTCGTTTTATCCACGTGCAGCTCAACAGGAAGTCTTTATTTAATGTGACAGATTGTAAAAAGTATATTTTGACAATATGTCATAGGTGACATTCTTAACCCTAGGTTATACTTAATTTCTGATATATAACATCTTCCCACTTTTATTTCATGTTAAAGCTAAGGTAATTTATTTATAACATTTGAATATAAAGAACTTATTAATATTTCATTTTTAAGTTATAATTTATAGAACAATTTTTTTTATTCATAATGTAATCGGTTTGGTGGGCGTCTTTCCCGATTAGTTTTTCTAAGAACCAGCTCCTTTCTGGTAACATGCAAAGGAGCTTCTAATTCAGACTTATTATTTAATTCATTGTTAGATAAAAATTCTGAGTTGGAAGATTTTATATTGTCTGAGTTTAAAGTCTTAAAATTATTGTATTCATCAGAAATACATACGGGATGAATTTTGTCTTTTAATTTTGAAAATCGAATTTGGTTATGGTGTACATATTTTACACTATTATTTACATTAATTAAATAAGTTAATGGACTAATAATTTTATGCACTACACCTGGAATCCATTTTACTATTTCTTTGAAATGGTTTCTGTACAGTATTTTATCACCTATTTTGAATTTACTAATTTCTACTCTATTTTTATTTACATTTTTTTCATACTTTTCCCCGAACAATTGTTTTTTACTTTCGTCTATACAAAAAGATACTTTTTTCTTTAAGGAATGTAATTTTGTTCTGGGACAATAAGAAAATATTAAAGATGCAGGTGTTCGCTTTGTTGTTGTAGAAGGTGTGTTATTGTAAGCCATAATGATTGCATCGAGCTTGGCTTGTATATCTAAATGTTTTAATTTAGCATCGCAAACGTATTTTTTTAAACTATTTTTTATTGTTTGAACCCCTCTCTCCGCTAGACCATTACTTTGTGGATGATACACGGGTGCCTTTGTTAATCTAATACCATTTTTAGTACAAAACTCATTAAATATTTTGGAATTAAAGGGAGGCCCATTGTCACTTACAATTTCACTCGGGAAACCGAATGTTCTAAACAACAATCTTAATCCCCGACCTAACTGAATTGCATCAGTTTTGACGTAGCTTTGTACTTCAATATATTTGCTGTAAGAATCTACTAAAATTAAAAATGTTTTTCCGTCAAAATGAAAAAAATCCAAATGAACTCTTTGAAAAGGGTATTGACTTGTTGGCCATTTAGTGTCTACAATTTCTTTTGAAAAACGTTGAGTCATTTGACAACTTGGACATGTTTCAATAAATTCTTCAATGCTTTTGTCGAAATTTGGCCACCATACAAAACTTCTAGCTACCATTTTCATTCTGACAATACCATCATGGTTAGAATGAATTGTTTGTAAAATTTCATTTCGTAATGAGACAGGTATAACTATTCTGTCTCGATAGTAAAGACATCCATCATCTATAGAAAGATCTCCTTTAATTCTATGATATGGTTTTACACTTTCTGTAATAGGAATTGGCCAAGAGTTGCTACGAATATACCTCAAAACATTTTGTATGACTTCATCTTTTTTTGTATAAAGTTCGACTTTATCTGCATCGACTGGGCTATCTATACCTGTGGACAACATACCAATATACTCAATGCCTGTATTATCTGGTAGTGGCAAACGCGACATTGCATCTGCCGGACAATTTTGCTTGGCAGGGCGAAATTGAAGATCGTAGTCATATATTGACAACTCTACAGCCCATCTACGCAACCTGGATACGGAAATACTTGATGTTCCTTTTTTGGGACTAAATATTTCCTTTAATGCTTGATTATCTGTGCATAGTTTAAATTTATGACCATAAATATATTTATGATATTTTCTGACACCAAACAAAATAGCGAGTGCTTCGCGATGTAATTGCGAATAATTTTGTTCAGCTGGTGAAAGGGTACTTGATGCAAATAAAATAGGTTTTTCCAAACCATTTATTTCGTGGGAAAGCACCGCTCCCACGCCGTATGGGCTTGCATCACATGTAAGCACTATCTGCTTATTTTGATCATATAATTCTAAAACACTACCTTCAGTTATTAATTTCTTAGAATTATCAAAACATTTTTGGAGTTTTTCATTCCAAACAAATTTGGTATCTTTTCTGAGAAGTTGGTATAACTCATGTAATTCACTTGCAGCATTATTAATAAACTTTCCATAGTAATTTAACATTCCTAAATAAGACTGGAGTTCCTGCACATTTTTTGGAACAGGGGCTTCATTTATGGCTCTCAGTTTATTTGGATTTGGAAAAATTCCTTTTTCACTTATACAATGTCCTAAATATATAATGCTCTTTTGAAAAAATTTGCACTTATCTATGTTAATTTTTATATTAAATTGGTTTAGTTTTGTAAGAACTTCAAAAAGCGTTTTCCTACAACTAGGATAATCTTGACCTCCAATGAGAATATCGTCAAGATAGCAAGACACATTTTTCATGTTTAATAAAACTTGATCCATCACTGACTGAAAAATGGATGGTGCACTAGATATACCAAAAGGTAATCTCGTATACTGATACAATCCTTTGTGCGTATTGATTGTGACGTATTCCCTTGACTTTTCGGATAATTTAAGTTGTTGGTAGGCACCAGACAAATCAATTACGCAAAACAACCTGCAATTTGCTAAACTTGCAAAAATATCTTCCGTTTTGGGAAGTGGATAATGTTCCGTTTTAATATAAGGGTTTATAGTAACTTTGGCGTCAATACAAATACGTATACTTTTATTTGGCTTTGACACAATGACAATCGGAGAAGCGAACCTGCTAAACCTTACAGGTTCCAAAATATTCATATTACATAAACGTTTAAGCTCGTCTTCCACTTTCTCACGCAATTTAAAAGGCACTGAATAGGCACAGTGGAATATTGGATGGCACTCTGACTCAAGCACAATTTCTGCTGTAAAATTTTTTATAGTGTTTTCCAAGGAATGGTCTAGTGAAGGGAATATGTATGGAAATTCTTTTTTTATCTTTTCAATTTGTTCTTTGGTGTTTTCAATTTGCAAGCTTTTTAAACTATTTTCCGAAGCAACATCATCTTGAGAAGAAAGTTCATAAGAAAATAACTTACGCCACTTTGGGTAAACGACATCTAGCCAGTCTCGACCAAGCAAAGGCCTTACCTTCTTTTCACTATGGATGACCACTAAATCTAGTATATTTACTCTTGAAGCATTAGGCAAACACACTGCAACCTTAATCTTCCCTGCACACTTAATAATTTTACCTGTGACTGACAACAATGTTTGATTAGTTTTAATTAATTTAATATAACTAAATTTAGACCTATACTCATCTTCAGATATTACAGAAGAACACGCTCCAGAATCGACTTCCATTAGGACAGGAACCCCTTCAATGACAACTTTAACAGTGGCTGCTTGACTTATTTCTTTTATTGTAGAAATTGTGTTTACATAATCCGTGGCTTCTGACAATTTGGCAATAACCTTACGACTCCTTTGCTGATCGCTGCTTTGACGACATTTGGTTGACACGTGACCAAACTTGTGACACTTGAAACACTCCCACTGACGTGCTGGACAATTTTGTGGATTATGTATTCTGCCGCATCGATAACACTCTTGATTGGACTTTGACGATGACGTTGGTGATGCTGGATCTTGGCTGCTGCTACGAAGAGAGCTACGACGATACTGGCTATGACTTCGAACATTATAATTATTATTTTGGTTTCTTTTAAAACCGGTTTTGGTAAGATAAGACTGTGAAGCTCTTGTTGCTTGTCTTCCTGGGTGAATAGCAAATGTGTTTAAGATTTCGCTTTTGGATTCAATTATGTTATTTTGCTTTTCTGCCATCTCCCAATTAATGGCAATTTCACATGCGGTTTTAAATGTTAGTTTGGATTCTTTGAGAAACTTTGAGCGCAGACCATTGTCACGCACACCACAAACAAATTTATCTCGCAAGGCTCTTGTTAAGTATTCACCAAAATTACACTTTTGTGCTAAGGCTTTCAATTTTACTATATACTCTACGATTGGCATATTTTCTTGATTTACCTTGTAAAACTTATAGGACTCAGCTATCTCGTTTATGACGGGCTCGAAATAACTTGTTAGAAGGTTGACTAACTCATCGTATGATTTTTTTGATGGATCATCTGGAAAACACATTTTTCGTAGCACAGAAAATGCATCTGGACCAATATAGGTTAATAAAAGTGGCACTTTTTTTTGCTCTTGAATTTCATTAGCGATGAAAAACTGCTTCAATCGCATTTCATATTCTACGAAATCATTTTCCATGACATATGGATCGATGTGGCCAATTATTGTAGACATTTTTACTGGGGGAATAACTGGAAACTCTGGTTTAGTGACTTTTTCTTCTTGTTTTAAGAGACTTGATTCAGGCATTTGTTAATACAATTCACCATTCACTTTTCTGATTTTTTTTTTTTTTTTTTTTTTTTTTTTTTTTATAGATTTACTTGTTTTATATCAATTAATGATATACGCAGATATCCTCGTCGCCAGATTTATTATATTTCTTAAGATCTTTTACGATTTAATATAAACTCGTTTTATCCACGTGCAGCTCAACAGGAAGTCTTTATTTAATGTGACAGATTGTAAAAAGTATATTTTGACAATATGTCATAGGTGACATTCTTAACCCTAGGTTATACTTAATTTCTGATATATAACAAACACAAAAAATAATGAATATTTTTAATCAAATTTTTTCTCTGTAAATCCTTTTTTTTGTATTAATGCTAAATCCTTGGCCATGACATTAAATTACTTTTTTTATTTTGAGAACCACACTTCTAACGAAATAACCATCAAGAAAGGTCTGCACCGGTCAAATTTATGTGTTCGTTCCAACGTTATTGGTTCGAAACTATAATGATTAAGTATTATGGAGGTCTTTATATTTGATAGCGTACATTTTCCTATTGGACAAGTTGTCTTTTTCTCTTGACCATTAACCTGAAGAGATGCTCTTCACAGCTGGTAGACCCAATACGTAAGTTTTTTAAATCAGTCCAATTCTACTGGTCTCTTTCTGTGTGAATAGAGGGCAACATTTGTGTTATGCATCACTACAAAAAAATATTTTTATAACACTATCTGCTATCGACCAATTGCATTTTCCTCCTTCTTTTTCAGGTCGTGGAAGGTCGTTAAAAAAATATCTTGAAGAACACTTTCAAGAATAATATCTGCTATCTAAACGTTATGTGAAGGATATGTGCATTGCAAAGTTAACTATCGTTGATATCATCTGAAGATGTATCTAGATTTAATCTTAAAATGTGGTTTCGAACCAAGGAAATTAACAAGTTTTTTGTACTTCCTCATTCAATCCAATTCTGTGATTTGTGATCTGTCATCTGTCATCTGTAAACTCTCATCTCTCACCTGCCATCTGTCATCTGTCATCTGTCATCTGTCATCTGTCATCTGTCATCTGTCATCTGTCATCTGTCATCTGTCATCTGTTATCTGTCATCTGTCATCTGTCATCTGTCATCTGTCATCTGTCATCTGTCATCTGTCATCTGTCATCTGTCATCTGTCATCTGTCATCTGTCATCTGTCATCTGTCATCTGTCATCTGTCATCTGTCATCTGTCATCTGTCATCTGTCATCTGTCATCTGTCATCTGTCATCTGTCATCTGTCATCTGTCATCTGTCATCTGTCATCTGTCATCTGTCATCTGTCATCTGTCATCTGTCATCTGTCATCTGTCATCTGTCATCTGTCATCTGTCATCTGTCATCTGTCATCTGTCATCTGTCATCTGTCATCTGTCATCTGTCATCTGTCATCTGTCATCTGTCATCTGTCATCTGTCATCTGTCATCTGTCATCTGTCATCTGTCATCTGTCATCTGTCATCTGTCATCTGTCATCTGTCATCTGTCATCTGTCATCTGTCATCTGTCATCTGTCATCTGTCATCTGTCATCTGTCATCTGTCATCTGTCATCTGTCATCTGTCATCTGTCATCTGTCATCTGTCATCTGTCATCTGTCATCTGTCATCTGTCATCTGTCATCTGTCATCTGTCATCTGTCATCTGTCATCTGTCATCTGTCATCTGTCATCTGTCATCTGTCATCTGTCATCTGTCATCTGTCATCTGTCATCTGTCATCTGTCATCTGTCATCTGTCATCTGTCATCTGTCATCTGTCATCTGTCATCTGTCATCTGTCATCTGTCATCTGTCATCTGTCATCTGTCATCTGTCATCTGTCATCTGTCATCTGTCATCTGTCATCTGTCATCTGTCATCTGTCATCTGTCATCTGTCATCTGTCATCTGTCATCTGTCATCTGTCATCTGTCATCTGTCATCTGTCATCTGTCATCTGTCATCTGTCATCTGTCATCTGTCATCTGTCATCTGTCATCTGTCATCTGTCATCTGTCATCTGTCATCTGTCATCTGTCATCTGTCATCTGTCATCTGTCATCTGTCATCTGTCATCTGTCATCTGTCATCTGTCATCTGTCATCTGTCATCTGTCATCTGTCATCTGTCATCTGTCATCTGTCATCTGTCATCTGTCATCTGTCATCTGTCATCTGTCATCTGTCATCTGTCATCTGTCATCTGTCATCTGTCATCTGTCATCTGTCATCTGTCATCTGTCATCTGTCATCTGTCATCTGTCATCTGTCATCTGTCATCTGTCATCTGTCATCTGTCATCTGTCATCTGTCATCTGTCATCTGTCATCTGTCATCTGTCATCTGTCATCTGTCATCTGTCATCTGTCATCTGTCATCTGTCATCTGTCAGCTGTCATCTGTCATCACCTGTTACCTGTCATCTGTTACTGCCATCTTTGATATGTCTCCTCTTTTGATCTGTGATTGGTTCTAAAAATTTTTCTTTTCGTAGGATTTTTTTTTTTTTTTTTTGTGTTTTTGGTTATACATATATCTGCTATATGTACGTTCCATAATAAACTGCTTTAAACTACACTTAACTTCGCTTTACTATCATGAGTATAGGTGAACCAAATCGGTTCGTACAGAAACTTATTCCAGTGACTGAAAAGTTGAATGGTAAAATGAAGGCTGAGCACTTTGAAATAACTAAATTTATATACATAGTCTCTTATGTTACATAAGCTCTCATCAAACGCAGCAACAATTTTCATGTTCATGCCAGAAATTACTTTATATTTGCTGTTTTTACTAAAACCGCTATTGACAATTTATTGGCATCAAGCACATCCAAATAAAGACAATTAATTGACATTTGAATTTGAATTGGCAACCATACCTAATTGATGAATTGTCTACCTCGTATTGCAGTTGGTGTTCAATTTCCAACTCTCACTAAAGTAAATTGTCCTCTCCGCCCTCACAGCAAATAGGAGATTGCTCATTTTGTCACCATTACTGAATTACAATCATCAATTTATGCGAATGCGAATACACTTTATCACCTTTACTAACGCCATGGTGTAAACATCACGCAATTAGTGGTGGGTAGGTACATCAACGTCCTTGTTCCGCTGTAGAGCACTACAATCTCCATCACTCAAACAAATGAACAGTTCCAATTAGTATGCAAAACACAAACCGAGTTCATCATTTTCTATTTTTCATGGCTTCTCATTGAATCATAAATGCTCTTCTATTTGAGCAGCACTAATGAATCCTCAACTGGTAGTGTCCCTGTTGCGCTTTTTCGTTTTATCTGTCTGAGGATTTTCTCTCTGAAGCACTGTGTTCGAAGGATGTATACACATATAGATATAGACCAAGTGTTTCACGGCTTACACTTGCCTTATATCTATCTGCTGTGGTCTCTTCGTGCCTCATCAAAAGCTCTCGGGAATTCGTGGGTGAAATTTGTTGGAAAAAATTCCAAAAATACCTAGCGCGTCCTTGGGCCCTGAGATTTTAAAACTATCTCTATACACAAAACATGTGGGTAGGTGTGTACATATATAAGTCTGAACTTGGATATTCAGGTTGCATTTCTATTTTATTTGTTTTTTTTTCCAGTCTCGTAGGTGTAAGCACCTTTTGAAATTTTTGCATTGTACAAACACTTGACTTTATGTGATGCTGATGCTGCTCTTAGCCTAGCTAAGAACGGCGGGCTTGTATGTATAATGTTTGTATGGATTTGGAGGAAATTTGTAAAAGGTGTGCAATGCAAGGTAAAAGGATAAACGGAATCTCATTTTTCAACGTCAACACTGCTCTGATGTAAACACTGAATGGCATTCTTGTTTGCATGCAACGGTAATGCCTTAGCGCAATCACTTGGCTCTATGGACACATAATCCCCGTCAGAGTGCATATTGCAATAAATTGGAAGACAAAAAAGGAGTCTTTGCGAATTATTTTCACTAAAAGTGGTTTGGCAATAGAGAAAGAGAACTTGAGACATTGGATTTAAAAATAAGCTTAGTAACTTACAGTTAGGCGATAGGCTTAGCAGAGTAGAAATCGTGCCCGCATTCGACACATGTTTTTTACATTAGGGGTCTTTTAACAACTTGTTAACAAAGGTTAGGTCTCTTAGTCGTTGTAATGAGAAAAGTGTATGGAAGTACATCTAGAAGTCAGCTTGCAAAAACTTAAGTCAAATATGTTCGAAATGTTAACCTGGAGTTCTGTTCTTGCAGCGGATTGATGATTCAGATAAGATAAATCATTTCTTACACAAGGTTTTTGAACTCAAAATGAATAAGATTGTCATTTTTAATAAAATATTTCCCGAAATCGGCTAAGAAACGTTGGTTAAATCAGAGAAAGAGATGATTTCTGCAAGGTAAAGTCAAAGTCAATCGAGCGGAGTTGGAGCAAGGTTGTGGACTTCTTCAGGTGGCTCGACCAAAACATATTCGTTCACGAGGCCGATAGCTATTTCAAGACCGAGTTAAACTGGCGGTGGTGAAGCTGTGTGATCAAATAGGCAATCCCAAATCTACTAACAAACCATCACAGTCGCCGGTCGCTGTAATATAAATCAGAACATGTTGACGATGTATAAGATGCTGGCTGCCTTGGTAAATTCTGTGCATTTTCGGTTTGACCGTCGCAGGACAAAAAGTTTCGTTGATATTGAGAACAAATGTTGGACGTTTCAGTCGATCACAATCTAAGAAAACCCAAACCAAAGAACAGCCTGAATTTTCGTCACTGGAGCAATGAGAGCTACACCAACCGTGAGTTTGGAATTAATTCTCAACGTACACCCCTTGATCTCTATGTTCAAGAATTGGCAGCAAACAGTCCACTTCGACTAAATCATTGCAATTTCTTTGAAACCAGTCAAATAAGACATGCACAGATTTTATCAAGATACGCAGACAACAATAACTGTACGGATTACATAGCTACATACCTTTACTTTGATAAATCCTTTTCAACCAGCTTCCCCTTTAGACAGGATTGGGAGAGTGAAGCACCTCATACGAACGAGACGTCTATATCAGTTTACACCAACGACGACGCGACGGCGACGACGGCTCGAAAATGGAAGTTGGAGCAGGTGCAGGTTTCATTTCAGAAAACCTGAACCTAACCAGTTTCTTCAAACTCCCAAATCATAGCATGGTCTTCCAACCCGAGATCTTGGCAGTTACAAACGCTGCGAAAGAGGTTTTCATGATGGCGCTATCACAAGCTGATATCACTTTTTTCATTTAGCAATAAGAGCGATGTCTGCCCTGTAAAATCAAAGCTTGTTTCTTGCTGTCGCGAAGAACTGAAGGTTCTTGATGGAACGAAGCATAGCGTTAGACTCTGCTGAGTTCGCGGTTACAGTGGCAAACGAAAAAGCGGATGAACTGGAGAGAAAAGGCTCAACACTTGACCCTTCTCTCACTGACTAATGAATCAGGGTCCCACTCTGTGCAATTAAACAGATCATTGGTAGCAAAATGATACCAAAAGTCATATGAAAGACCCAAATGCCAAGATTTCTTTGTCATTGCCAGAAAACTGTAGCCGAAATGCGATTGGAACAGATCTGAAGGGCTTCTACTCTTGAATAGGCCTTCATTACCATCGTTTATTAGTATTTTAACAGGACGTTACTTACTAGCCAACCACAGAAAGAAAATGGTTCTTCGAATAGATGACTTATGTAGAGGATGCAATGACGAAGACGAACATGAGGATCCCACTCACATCCTTTTTCGCTGTCCAGCAATCTACCAGACCAGGAAAAAAGTCTGGGCAGTTACTTCTCCAACGAGCATGAAGAATTATCAGACCCTCCAGGCAACAGCCTGGTGAACTTCATTAAGGCCACAAAATGGTTAAAAGTTGACCAACCATTGACTCGTAAGTTTCTTAACACGTTACAACACTCCAGGGTATCACAATGGATCTACATTGATCTAAGTGTGGCGGAAACAAGATCAACCGTCAGTCCATTCTACCTAACCTAACCTATCCGTATCCATTTTTCAGTCGACACAGTTTGTTAGTTTCTCTAATTGGATTTTCATCCCGCCGTCTAACCAAACTATCGACCATGAATCATAATTCACTTTTTTCTGCAATCCCAACAACTGTCGTTCCGTTCCGTTTTGATTCGTTGCTTTTAGAAATTGGAACCACATGACCTATCAATCCAAACTGTTGCGTCATTTTTTAACACAAATCGTTGCTGCTATTCCTTGACTTTGGCTGAACGGTGGCTGCTTTCATGGTTCAATTAGTGCAAACCTTCACAATTTCAGAAATAGACATGTTCTAATCGTATAACCATTTAAATTGGCCCTCCTTCCAACCTTACTCCAGAGACAAACAAAATTTGGTCGGCCTGAAATTACTTTTTATAATACAAGTGAAAATAATAGCCACTTAAACCAATGGCCTGTTACAGTCATGTGTGGTTGTAACCAATGCATTCTTTGCTGACGATGCAAGGATACATTCATCCTTAATGCATCCAATTGCCTAGAGTGGGCGAATTACTGGCAATCCCATTTTTAATTATCTTTACCTACATGGTGAAGTTAAATGCAAAAGTAAAGCTGTTATATGCAGAAACAGTACACGAGGACCCAGATTCAGGAGAAACAAACATATGTTTATAGAATACCCCATTCGTGCACAGTTGAGGTACCCCAGAGTAATGTCCCACATTCAGCTGAAAGAAAACCAAGCATACTGCAGTAGCTCCTGTAGTTGGTACAAAACAGCCACCAAAAGAAGCAGTACCAGCCTGGGTAACAACTGATGCATCATGTACAGCCATACATTATTCATGTTGCTTCAACCTCAAAAGGAAGCCAAGTAGTATTGACCGAGAACAAAATGTAAGCAAAATCCATTTAGAATATGGAAATGCCAGTGGTCAGTCGTTGATTCTAAGCCATTTCTGGGCAAGGTAACAAGAGCGACGATTGGACCTCAGACAGAGGAAAAGAATTTTTCTTCTTCGTTTGTTTTGAAGACTACACCGTTCATTAAGAATTCATTCATTCTTTTCAACCTGATATACCAAGGGACATGACTATCAGCACGAATAGCAAGTCGGCACAGACAACAGCACATGCCAACAATGTCCGACTGTGTATTTCAGTTTTTCAGCTATCTCGTATTTTCTCATAAATGTGGTTTGTGGATTTTCTCGTTTTCTTTTGTTTGAGTTTCATTTCAAATAAAATAAGTGAATTGGTTAAAGTAGATAGCAGCTTTGTATACCTACTTTAAGTGCTTTAAGATGATGCCAACTGACAAGTGAAAAATGGATAAAGGTAAGGCATTGGAGCTTAATTTATGTTATGAGTTTGTTTTGAAATATGCCATGTTAAGGTTTTGCATATGCTGAGGAATGTTATACATTTGGTAGGTGAAGGATTTATAATGTGGACTTGGAAGATGATTTTTCTGGCCTTTAAAAGTACGGAATCTTACGCAATAGCCATTCGTAAGAAAATTATTGCTGTGTTCATAGCCGCAGCCAGGGGGGTTTCAGGGGTTCAAACAGCCCCCATCCCCCCCTCCCCCCCCCCCCCCTCCCGAAATGTAGGAATATCAACATCAATGATATTTAAATAATACCTCTTTTAATTGGCATAACTTATTTTTATTACGTATATTATTATCCTATTAATGTATTTTCGATTCGCTCTCTCTGCCCCCCGCCAGCCGCTACGCCGACCGTAGTCGATTAAATGATCGCAAACGGTAGTCTTCGTATATTTTCGTGCCGTATCAGTTCGACATATTAGGCCTTAGTAAATCGATCATTGTCGAAAACCGAATCGATCGTCTATCATTTATCATCATCGGGTATCTAAATGATTCGATCTTTGAATCGATAGGTTATTGATTAAGAATGGGACAAAGAGAAGCCTTAGTCTTAGTAATGTCTTTTATTTGTTTTTTTCCGTATACGTTCTCTTTGTGCTTGTGTTGGCGATATTTACTAACCACTAACACTTGCATTAATGATGAAGAGCTTAGATAAGTGTGTACAAATAAGCTTGCTCTAAGTTCGGTACCGCTTAAGTCTCTGAGATGCAAAAAAAAAAGCCTTATTTGAAGAATTTTCTTTTAGAAATTGCAATTACTAAAAATGTTCGCTTGCGACAAAACATTATTATCAAAACCCAACAGAACCCCTGCATAATGGTTCTCTAAAAGAATTCTCACTCTAAAATTTAAGGGGAGGAAGCTGGTTCAGAGCATGATCTATGAAGTTTGTGTGACTCAACAAAAAGATCAATCGAAAGTCTGTGAAAGAGGTTTTATAATTAAGGTTTTAATAACAAATACAAATTTTTTCGTGTCAATTAAATTCAAAATGGCGGCTGCCCAGCATTTCTTCGGAGGCGCCTCATTTTTTAGATGGGTCCATGGTCGAAGATGTAACCTCCTTAATTTTGGTCCTGGGACCAAATCCCGAATATATAAAAACAGCAAGAGACGTACGCAGGATTTTTTTCGATATCTTGTTTTTTTGCGAAATGGTGCACGTATGAACAAAACATTAAAATTTTCACTATGAAAATACGACAAAATTGATGATTAAAAAAAAACTATGCAATATAAAAAAAAAATGTTTTTCAAATGTACTGTCAAAAATTCGTTTAGATCGGTGAAGATTTGCTCGAGTTATGTCTTCGGCCAGTTCAAAAAAAGTGATTTCGAGAAAAACGCGTTTAAAGTTGTAAGTACTATAAAGTCATATGTACATACCTGTGGGGGCGCTGCCGAAGAATAGAAAGCTTAGGCATTTAGACATTTTTGCCTGCATCCATTCTTCGGTATGTTATTTTTAAGCCGCTAAAGTACCTTTTAGGGCAAAAAAAAATTTCGGTTTCTTTAAAATTCTAGACCAGAAAAAAAATTAAAATTCTTTTCCATTGTGGGTCACATAAGAATATTTCTGAGATTCGCTTTGTTTTAAGAAGATTAAAACCGGAGTGTATCTAATAATGAGTGGGTATTTGTACGGTGCCCAAGCGTATATTCATAAAGAATGTGCTTTAGTTCTGTATGTAACATTGTAGTGCACACTCTCAACTTTGCTATTGCTGACTCGTGTTCACAAGCAGAAGTGCGAAATTGTGTTGGGATCGTGCAGTCTGTTGATTCCTACTTTAGACATTTTGCTGAACGCACTGCTGTTTTGAACGGTAAAATTCGGGAGCTGTTACCGGCTGCAAATCAAAAAACCCTGTGTGAAACACGGTGGGTTAACAAGCATGAAGCCGTTATGTGATTTAAGGAAATTTATCCAGCTATTGTCAATGCACTCGAAGAACTCCAAACTAGCCACAGTAAAGAAACATTGCAGCAAGCTGTTCAAATGCTTAACACACTTCGATCTTCGAATTATGTTATATGCCTGTGCCTAGTAATTTTTCAAAAAGTCAGTCATGAGCCTTACATTTTCGCTATGAAAACAACTGCAAGCAAAGGTGATGCTCGAAGAAAATGGTGGTATACTGCAAATGCCACGTATCGTTGGAAGGCAACTTAATCAGCGTCGGATATATACACGTACATGTATAACAAAGTAAATTTATTCATCCCATTTCGAGAGCACACAATTCACCAATTAACCGAGAGATTTCCGAAACACCAAATAGTATTGGCATTGTCTGGTGTGCTACCTTCAAATTTTGCAGTCAGTTCTGAAATTGAAGACGCAATTTTTATGTATTCGACAGTGCTACCTGAAATAAGTACGTCCTTCGTCAAAGCCGAACTTGAAGTGTGGAAAGCAGCTATGACTATCTCCTCCCAGGTCCAAAATCTGCTTCGGAATGCTTGGATAAGTGCGATAAAAAATTATAACAAATGATTTACACGTTGCTACAGATATTGTCTACCATACCTGTTTCCACTGTTACACCAGAAAGAACTTTTTCAAGCCAACGGAGACTTAAAACTACTTGCGGAACGCAACGAGTGAAAACAGACTGAACGGCTTGGCTCTTATGAATATTCACTACGGGATAGAAATTGTCGTAGATGAAGTAGTGGATATATTTAAAAACAAAAACAATGTCGGTTGGTAAGTCTCACGTCATTTCTTACTTGGAATTTTGTCATTGCTCCTAATGTGTCGTCATTCGATCACTAGAAGCTGATAACTTGATTCTTTTGTGAATTTCAATGTATAGGCTTCAATAATCTTTTGATCCCAGTGGCGCATTTGTGGGTCATTAAAAACTTTAGGGGGAACGGCTTCAATAATCTTTTGATCCCAATGGCACATTTGTGGGTCATTAAAAACTTTAGGGGGAACGAGTTTCCGACTTTTAGTAAAACCTCTTTATTTCTGAACAAAAATATATGCTGTCCATGCTCAATTGCAGCCCTATTTTGTTCAGCTTTTCAAAGAATCTGCTTTTTAACTATATCCACAGAGCTAAGTACCCTTTCCCGTGGTAAAATTTCTTAAAAAGTAAGTAATTTATTCCTCTGTTTTAACTCCAAAATGGTCTTTAATTATGAAAGGGGGTTACTATTCTGCGCTCATAGCCATGTCCTTAAAAAAAGAATGATGAGCAGTTTCCGCAACACTCTTCGAAGCAAATGGAGTAAAAGTAAAAATATCATCTCCACCTTTTGCAGCAGACACTATTTATTGGGACATTTTGGCAAGAGTAATTGTAATGAACATTTTCCTTAAAGCCGAAAGCTGGGTTTAAAAAAAAATATGAAAAATGGCCATAGGGAAGCTGGACGATGATTTATGTAAGTGAATCAGCTGTAAATGTTCCGAAACCAGTTGTGGTGAATGTGGAGGATTGGGCATCAAGGTACCTATAGTTCTTTTTGCTTTTTAGCCCCATCGCGGAGTGGAAAGGGTGAAACAACGCTCAAGTGTAATAAATTTGAGAAGCACTCTACGTTTTATCTGCAAAATAAAACGCAATTTAGCCAGGTACTCGAAACACCAAATGGATTGTTTTATATGTGTATCCTGATCGCCTTCGAATAATGTACCTACAGTTAAATTTATGCTGAATTTCGGGAAACCATCATGTCCCAATGAGTTCGTACAACGAAAGTTGCATAAAGCATTCACTAGATTTGTGGCGAATAGTTGATTTCATTTTTGTTGATACCCGCAGAAGTGGAAAATGCACTTACATATTCGCACATATTCACTATTGAAGCCATTTGGTTAAATCGTGTATGCACATTTATGTTGGTTGCTCACATTGACTTACAAATGAATTGATTTTCAAGAGGATTATATCCAGGCTTTGTTTAAGACAGATGGCAGAACAATATAAGCTATAAGAAAAAGCTAGTATGGAGTATTTCAAACGTGTTTGGTATTCAAGCATTTCTAACTGCAAATGACTGATCTTATTGGTTTTATGTGAGTTTTCTCTTTCACTTTGGTACTTTCTTTGCATTATAGAGAAGTTAAAAAATTGAAGGCAAGTAATGGCTTTCAAGCTTTTTTTTAGACGTTGGCCTTTTTGACAGACGCCACTAGATTTATGCTCAGTTTGATGTAGCATTTACTACATACATAATAGCGTTTGTAAATCGTGCAAATTTATTACCAAAATAATTATTCAGTTCGCACGTCTCGTTTTATATTCTGTCGACACAATCGCCCATCAGGCACCAGAGTCAGTAATTCGAGCAACTATGGATCAGTTTTGGTGGTACCCGTGGCGTGATGGTTAGCATGTCCACCTGCTAACCCAGGGGTTCGTGGTTCGAATCCCAGCAGAGGCAAAAATGTTTTTGCACGGGTATCGCCTTTCGCGAGGAATTGCCAAGTCCTCCGTTAGTAAATTCATTGCCATGAAAAGCGCTTTCTCAATTAGCCGTTCGGAACCGGCAGAAAATTGTAGGTCCCCTCCATTCACTCACAAGGCATGGTTGTGAGAATTGCGCTAGGCCCAGGGGCTCCTCGCTCTGTTGCGCCCCCCCATGTATGTATGTATCTATCAGTTTTGCAACATGTTTAATCCAGTGGATATTGTGCATCTTCAGAGGCACCACGGAGCGCGGTACAGTGCGTCTATTGCTAATGTGGATAATGTGGAGCAGACCCGAATGAGTTCATTCACCATCGCGCACAACATTTGGAACTATGCCCATCCACTTTATGGAAGATTTTTCGGGAGAACCATTGTTTGGTGGCCTACAAAATCCAACTCGTACAAGTGATGAAGCCAAGCGACCATCACGTTCTGTATATGAACCCAAAACTAGATGGCCATCGATCCCAATTCTCTCAAGAAAATTTTGGACGGAGATGAAGATCACTTTTGGTTGAATGAGTACGTCAATTATCAAAAATTGTGGCAATTGGATCTCATGATCCAATCCAGAAGCCATTGTTGAGTCGCCGCGCCGTTAAATCTTCCAAAAGTCACTGTTTGGTGAGCTTTATAGGCAGAGGGAATCATTGGTTCATGTTTTTTTTTTTTTTTTTTTTTTTTCAAAAATGAGGCCAGCCATAATGTTATAGTTTAGTTTAGTTTAGTTTATTTCATTTCATCAATCAGAGTCTTACATTCTCTTACAGATTACGACTTACATACTAAATATAATAATAACAATAATATAAATATGTAAACGGATAGATAGATGTATATATGCATTAAGATATTATGTTTGGATTAGATATCAAAACAAACATGACATTTTTTTTAAAACTATCTCTTGCACAGAGTTGAAAAATATCTACAAAGGATAAAATACTATTCGTCACTTTGATGCAACGTGAGATGGGTTCGTTTCTTCCGTAATTATATCTAGAAAACTCATCACGTAGGTAGAAGCCCGTGCGAAGGTTTCTGCAGGGAAAATACAAATTAATCTTCTCAAGCAAATAAGAACAATTTATGTATGTGATTACTTAAGATATCTTTGATCATCATAATTGAAAAGTATCTTCTTCTTAATTCAAGCGTTTGCATACCAAACAGCTGACACCTTACAGAGTAAGGAGGCCTATCAATGTTCCAATTTAGTTTATAGAAAGCGTATCTAGTAAAAGATTTCTGTACTCTTTCAATCCTTAATGAATGAGTGTTGTAATACGGATTCCAAACAACACTACAATACTCCAGATTAGCTCTGACAAAAGCTGAGTAAAGGCATTTGAGCGCATAAGGATCACGGAATTCTTTTGTGTTCCTTCTTACAAATCCGAGCATCTTATAGGCTTTATTTACATACTTTGGGATATGATTCTTGGTCATATTCTAAGAAAAAAATTGTTTTACAGTAAAGTCCGTTTCTCAAGTTTGACATCACTTTTTGACAATTTAAAAAAAGTCTAACTTTGGTGTACCCTAATCTGTGTTAAATTCGATATCTCTGTCAATACAGATGATAGAGACCTTATCTTAGACTTAATTTTTTGAAGAAATAACAATCTTTAAGACTGTTTTTAAGTTGAGCTTTCATAGGTTAAGGGTTGCCAGATTTTCAATTTTAAGTGGTGTCCAAATTTTCTTCCCCAAACAAAGTTTTGACTTTGAGGTCATTTTTTCGCAGAAAATACCTGATAAACATAGAGTTTTTTTATTTTTTACAGATGAACAAAACAATAATAAAAAAAAAACTTAGTAATAAGTGCACTCAAAAACCCATACATTTTATGATACTTGGAAAAAACTAAAACAGGTAAAAATTCTAATTTTGTCTTTTTTACGGATTTTTATTGCAACAATTTGCAAAGGGAGCAGTTTTCCAAGAATTGATTCTTTTAAGACAATTTTTACGGTTTTTTATTGCAACAACTTGCTAAGGGGGCAGTTTTCCAAGAATTGATTGTTTTAAGACAATTTTTATGACTTTGCACTGATGAAATGGGTTGAAAGTGTATTTGACCTGCTACCAAAACACTAATTGACTTACCTCTTCTCAGGGAAATTTTTGGGGCATGAATGTTCAATGGGTCGTATAAAAGGATAAGAAAACAAATTTGTTCATCAGTTTATCAAAACAAGTCACGATTGCAGTTTGACCAGAGAATTTTTTGAAATGCCTTCATTTACGAAAGAAGAATACGCAGACATTTTATTCGTATATGGGTTTTGCAATGGAAATTCAAGAAGAGCACAACAAAGATACCAGGAACTTTATCCCAACAGACGACTTCCTTCTCCATATGTTTTTGGAAATACCTTTCGGAGGCTTCGAGAAACTGGATCAGTATTAACTGAAAGACCTAACGCAGGAGCTGGAGTCATAAGAAGAGTTTCGGTTGATGAAAGACTACTGGCAGCTGTTGAAATCGATCCTTCCACTAGCATAAGACGCTTGGCTCTACAGTATAATGTTTCCAGACAAAGAATCTCCAGAATACTGCATGGCGAAAATATGCATCCATATCACCATACACCTGTACAGGAACTACTTCCGAATGATTTTGTAATGAGAATCGAATTTTGTAACTGGTTGCTAGAGAGAAGCTTGGATGACAACCACTTTATAAACAGAATTCTTTGGACAGACGAATCCCAGTTCACAAGAGACGGTATCACGAATTTTCATAACCTCCATACATGGGCCTCAAGCAATCCACATTCAAGACGGCAAAGATCGTTTCAGCGCAGATTTTGTGTCAATATGTGGGCAGGTGTAATTGGTAATAGATTAATCGGACCTTTCAAATTACCACCCCGACTTAATTCTACAAACTACCTGGAGTTTTTACAAAATGATCTACCAGGCCTATTGGAGGATGTTCCACTGCATCAGCGAGTTTCATCATATTTCCAACAAGATGGTGCTCCCGCCCACTATGGTCGTGAAGTTAAGGATTGGCTGGATGAAAAATACGGTGGTAGATGGATAGGCAGAAATGGACCAATTCACTGGCCTGTAAGATCTCCCGATCTCACTGTACTGGATTTTTTTTATATGGGAACGAATGAAAGAAATTGTTTACTCTTCTGAAATAACAACTTTAACCTAATTAGAACAACGTATTTCCGAAGGATCACTACAAGTAAGACAAGAGCTATCGAGAGCAAACATCCACAATGAAATCCAAAAACGGGCTCTGGCATGCGTTCAAAACGAAGGAGGGCACTTTGAGCATTTC
Source organism: Melanostoma scalare (assembly GCA_949752695.1). Lineage (NCBI taxonomy): Eukaryota > Metazoa > Arthropoda > Insecta > Diptera > Syrphidae > Melanostoma > Melanostoma scalare. The sequence goes on from OX456985.1 coordinate 9,682,915, forward strand.
TTACAATTGTATTTGTATAAAATACATAAGAAACTACTAAAAGTTCTTGGAAAACTGCTCCCTTTGCAAGTTGTTGCAATAAAAAACCGTAAAAAAGACAAAATTAGAATTTTTACCTGTTTTAGTTTTTTCCAAGTATCATAAAATGTATGGGTTTTTGAGTGCACTTATTACTAAGTTTTTTTTTTATTATTGTTTTGTTCATCTGTAAAAAATAAAAAAACTCTATGTTTATCAGGTATTTTCTGCGAAAAAATGACCTCAAAGTCAAAACTTTGTTTGGGGAAGAAAATTTGGACACCTCTTAAAACTGAAAATCTGGCAACCCTTAACCTATGAAAGCTCAACTTAAAAACAGTCTTAAAGATTGTTATTTCTTCAAAAAATTAAGTCTAAGATAAGGTCTCTATCATCTGTATTGACAGAGATATCGAATTTAACACAGATTAGGGTACACCAAAGTTAGACTTTTTTTAAATTGTCAAAAAGTGATGTCAAACTTGAGAAACGGACTTTACTGTAAAACAATTTTTTTCTTAGAATATGACCAAGAATCATATCCCAAAGTATGTAAAACGAATTACGGGACACCCTGTATAGTCAATAAGAGATTTGAATGAAAGTTTACAGTCCAATATGACTCCAAGGTCTTTCTTTTGATTAACCTTTTCTAAAACAATATCATCAATTGAATAATCAAACAAAATTGGTGAGTTTTTCCTATAACAGGTAAAACTTTGACATTTAGAGACGTTCAAGAAAAGCAGATTCATATTACACCACAACGCTAATTTTTTCAGATCTTCTTGCAATAATATGCAATCATCAACAGATTTTATAGTTTTAAAAATTTTAACATCATCGGCATAGAGCAAATAATTGGAAGAATTCAAAACATTAGGAATATCATTTATGAATAGTAAAAACAATAAGGGTCCAATATGGCTTCCCTGTGGAACACCAGAGGTTACTTTGATAGTTTTGGATTTGAACTTTTTAATTTTAACGAGTTGGATCCGATTATATAAATACGAGCGTATCCATTTTAAAAAATATGAATGAAATCCCAGCAGTGAGAGTTTATGAATAAGTATTTCATGATCAACCCTATCAAAGGCCTTAGCAAAGTCAGTGAAAACAATGTCAGTCTGAAGCCCCTTTTCAAATCCTTTGACAATGGAGTTACATAAAACAGTGAGATTAGAAGCTGTTGATCTACCTGACACAAAACCATGCTGAGATTCTGCAATAATATTTTTGGTAAGAAAGTAAAGTTTATCACAGACAATCTTTTCGAAAATTTTCGGAATAACAGAAAGCTTAAAAATTGGTCTATAATTGCAAACTTTTTGTCTGGATCCAGATTTGAAAATTGGGGTGATGTATGATTTTTTCCACTCATCTATAAATTGTCCGGTTCGTAGAGACAAATTGAAAATTAAGCAAAGGGGTAGCGCGAGAGATGTTGCACATTTCTTAATAATTTTAGGAGATATTTCATCTGGCCCAGCGCCCTTATTTTCGTTTATACCTTTCAAGGCTTCAGATACTTCTTCTCTACTTAAATTTATGCTTCCGATATCAACAACATTATTTGGTTGCAAAAAATTTGGGAGTAGATGACGTAAGAGAAAATACTGATTTAAAATAATCTGCAAAAAGATTACAGATTGTTGATAGATCACTGGAAGTACTGTCGGAGAACTCCATGTAATTGGGCAATCCAGTAGTATTTTTCTTAGTGTTAATAAAACTCCAAAAATGTTTACTATCAGCTTTGATTTGGGATTCAGCATCTAAGATAAAATCATTATATAAGAATTTATTGAGCACATCAAACTCTTTCTGTAAAGTAAGGTAGTTCTGATGGTTGGCCAGAACATTTCTATTTTTTTTATAAATCTTATAAGCTTTGTTTTTCCTATTCTTAAGGTTTGAGAGTGTTTTATTAAACCAAGAGGGATTCGAGTTTTGTTTAAAGATTTTTTTTGGGATGTAGCCATCTGAGGCTTGTTTTAAATACAATTTGAGTATCTCAAACGCTTGAGTTAATTCACGATCTAAAAAGATTGTCTCCCAATCAATAGAACTAAGAAATAGGTTCATCGCATCAAAGTTTCCTTGTTTAAAATCATAAAATTTAATAATGTCATGAGAGTTTGAGATATATGACAATATTTTACAATCAATATATAGACAAACGTGATGCGTTGTGTTATCTACAACTGGAAAATTTACTCTATCTAGATAGACTTCAAGTTCTTTATTTACAAAAACTAAATCAAGAATCCGATTAAGCATATTTAGGATATAATTTAATTGCGTTAGGTTAAACTGACTATGCAAATCAATAACTGAGCTCTCAATATCTGAAGTAACATTAAATGGGACTAAGCAATTATCATCAAACTTCCAAATAATATCCCCAATATTGTAATCACCCAAGCAAATAACGTGGTCAGAAGGACCCAAGTTACATAATAAATCTCTACAATTGTTCAAATACATATTGTAAAGCTCTAAAGAAGCACCTGACCGAATGTAGCTAGCACATAAATACAAATTAGTTTTTTTTCCTAATGATACTTTGACAATCAATTGATCAACATCAAAATTATGAGTAAAGTTATTTGATAACATGTCTAATTGGGAAGAAATAAATTTAGATTGAATTGCAATTAAAACTCCACCACCTCTATCATACCCCGTTGTTGTCGCACAACGATCCTTACGATATACTGTATACTGGCGAGTATTAAAAATTTCACTAGTAAAATGACTGTCATTCAGCCAGGTTTCCGTTAAAACAATGATTTCATAATCATTAGATGCAAAATACAAATATAAATTATTGAGTTTTGATCTTACACCTCCTACGTTTTGGTAGTAAATATTGAAACTGTCATATCGAGGATTAACAACATCAGGAATAACTGCAACACCAGGAACATCAGCAACACCAGGAACATCATCAACATCAGGAACATCAGCAACACCATGATCATTAACAATACCAATAAAATCACCAGCAACAACGTCCGCAATAGCATCGTTATTATTTGTGATATGAAAATCGGCAACATCATTCAGTCTGATTTCATCAAAACGAACGTCAGCAGCAACATCGGCATCATTTATGGCAACAAAATCAACATAATTGAAGAGATCACCAACATCGTCAGGAAAAGAAGGTGATTTGTTTAACTGCCCGCTAACATTAGTTTTGGGCTCAATTCGTTTTTTGGACGATTAATAAATTGTTTGACTTGAACTCCCATTGGCCAAGTAGACTTTTGAAGAACATCGTTATAGAATTCAACCGGGACTCCAAGCTTAAAATTAATAAAATGTAGCGATGAAACATCAACATCTTTTTTTATTAATTTAGAGCAGACTATATTTGATGTTGGTAATTTAAGTTTTTGGGCAACATACTTAATCACATCTTGTTCGCTGACTGATTTCATAAGACGTGAGAGATGAATAAAACGGAGCCTAGGAACAGATGGAAGCAAGATAACCGCTTCCAGATTATTTCCTAGCACCTCAATTTGTTTACTTTTGGTAGAAAATGTATGTTTAATTTCAGCAACACCTGCATAGGTATCAGTAGCATCATGTATCACAACATCTGCAACATCGACGTCAGCATCGGCATCAACCACAAGAACAGCTTTATTAGGTTTAGCATCATTTACATCATTTACATTAGCGCAAGCAGCAATTCTCTTAACAGCATTATCATTTCCTTTATTTGCCTTTCTTCCATTTACGCCGCCAACAACATCAAGGGAGACCCTAGCATTGGTTTTAATTTGCATTTGAACATCATTGGATAAATTGCAGTTTCGGTCGTCATCAGCAATAGAGTTTTCTCCCATGATATCTGCAGTAGCAGTAGCAGAGATCTCATTGGAAAGATTTGTTGATTTCGGCTGCGTAGGTGTAACGGTATAGAGCTGTAGGAAATGTCTTGAAGTGGAGGATGTTGATGCTGTGGACGACCTCTGGTGCCAACAAGACAACAGCCAATTAAGGAATCAATTTATTGAGTGGCTTCGAAGATCGTGCGATTTAACACCTAGACTATTTTTGTGGAAGTATATGTGAAGTCGCTTGTCTACCAGAGACGATTGATGCCTTTTCGGCTCATTATTACTAACATAAAGTGGTCGAAAGTTGGGGCCAGCCGAAAGCACCTTCCAACAACTGCATCATTGCTGAAGAAGTTAGTGAGATGGTTGTATGAAGTCCCAAGTCTATGTTGGAATTACACGAAGGAAGACACCATATGGGCTTTGAAAAAAAGCAACAATCGTTCCCTTTCTTTAACGAGCACTTGACGTTTTGGTTGATGTTTAGAGAAAAAGTGTTTACCGTATAAGCCCAAAACTAAACGTAATGCTTAGTTCCTGATCTAAACGTTGTTGTAATTTTTTTAATGTAAAAGTTCATCCCAAATACCTTTTGGCTTTGATCAGAGCTTTTGTAACTTCCAATGACGATATCAATCAACTGATAACTGATTGGAAGAATTTCATCAACTTCTTATGCTTACGCTCTACTAATTACGCCGGAGTCCTTTGAGTCGGACCGCTGCTTGTGCTGGCAAGGTGGAATTAATACTGTTGAATCTAAATGGCTGAGATAAAGCGAACGACTAGCTATCGCTAGCTCAGTAGACCACCCAGCAAAGATTAATAATTTTTGTGATTTTTGCAAAGAATCTTCAAATAAACGGCAAAAACCTTTCAATTGCCACAGGATAATTTTCTGTCGAGTGGTAGGTACTGTCGACATTTCAACCAGTTTAGCGGCTATTGCCGCTACCAGAACTTCAGTGGAATCACTTTGTTGTGGCCAGGAAATATGATTGAATCTGCTAGACCGAGAGCTACTGATGCGGTACATAATCAGACATTTTTGAGTAATTAGTACCGAAGTTTGTGGTCGATTTTAACTGGTAATGGTTTGGTTTCTTAGTTTTCTTTTCAACAGAGAAAGGATTTGAAAGTCACAGTTGTAACTGACTACTCTTTGACGTACTTTCTCTTTTTTGAAATGAAAACTTCTAGGGTATCGTTGTGGTTTGAAATTTTATGAGACGAAAAAGCTACAGTTAAAACAGACAGCCAGATAAATTCATAATGTTTAACGTGAGAGAAAATTAAATAGGAGTCACCATTCTGTGTTTCTTGTGTTCCATTGCTCTTTGTGGTTTCCTTTCTACCTCCTACACTAGTGTGTAAGTATAGTTTAATCGAAGGATTGTTCCCGTAAGGGTTTGATCTCCATATTCCCACGGGAACTTTGTTGAGAAGGTGAAGATAGAAACTACTGGACCGATTTCAAAAATTCTTTCAGCATTAGGATGCTACTTTTTTTTTAAACATTCGTGTTCCACGTGTGAATTTCACGCATAAATCTTCCAAAAAGATAAGAAGAACAAGAAGAAGTTTAATTATACGATGGCTTTCCTCATCTGTTTTTTGTTTCAAATTTTTTCATTAAACATTAAAGCCAAAGTCATTGAAAACAAAATTGGAATACAAAGTTATTGGTGGAATACGAAATGTAAAAAATAAAATTCCCAAGAACGAAACTCTAAACTCCGAACATCATTATTCTAAGCACAAGAAATAAAATTAAACTTTTTTTTAGAACATGTGGTCAAGGAGGACATCATTGTCCCCTTATGTGGACAGTTAAAAACAATTGACAGCAATGAAAGCATCTTAAACCAGGAATATAGGGCAAGCACATTAGTAAAAACAAGAGACAAAAAAAAAACTCCAATCATCCTATAGTGTGACCACAAGAACAGAGTGCTCTAGTTCCTGATGTTAGACCCTCTTACCAATTCGAATCCTCATACTCAGTTCAAGGCCATTAATTTTAAATGGAAATTGAAATGGAAACTTTTCTCTCAATGGCGATGGCAACAACTGGCTATAATATTGTGAGTTGTTTTCAGCATGGAGCTCGCCATTTGGTCAGTGGGAGCATAATGAATTCATTAAAAATGTTGTGAGTCTTTTCTGTTTCTTTGTTTCCTTACTATTCCATTGCCCGTTGTGTGATGTCGTCTCGCTCGGCAAACAAAGATAAAAAAATATTTTATATATACAGTTTCTCTTTTTACAAAATACAGTTTCTAAACGGTACACACTGGTTTTATGTTTAGACAAAAAAAAAAACACACAATTTCCGTTTCCTATGTGAATGCTAAATTGGACAGGAATGGTTTTTATTTTGGGGCGACCGACAGCTTTATGCTGTTTGAACATAAATATTTATTGTTTGGTGTTTGCTCTTTTTGGGGGTAAGCTGGGATATCCTGATGGTGTTATTTAAGGATTAAATATTTGCATGACATTGGCGAGATGGAAGCTATGCTAATGATTTATTAAATGAAATATTAGCATCAGGGGACGAAAATAAAGTTTTTTTGTGTAATTGTGTCATGGTCACATTGCTATATGGCCAGGCATAAATTGCTGGGTCGTTAAAACAAAGTGAATCTATGTCAACAAACGGTGGGGAACGTGTGTGTGTGTGTGCGTGCGTAGTTTGGTAAATTATCCAGATTATACTTGCAAATTCGACATAATTTCTCTGCAAACGCTAAATGCAAAATGATGTGCACCGTGCTGCTAAATTATTGATTTCAATTCATTTACAAAAACAAATTGCTTCCCTTTGATCAAATGACGATGTCGAAATTAGTCGTGATTTGTGATTTCAGAACCAAGCTAACCTGATATTTTAAGGTGGATTGGTAAGAGCTTAGTGCTATTCGGGTCTCAATATCGTTAATGCTTCAATATTTAAAATTCTTTTACGCGAATACCATCCCTTGCCAGTTTTCACAGGAATAGTGGACTTTACTAGGACCTTGCGGGTCCCGCGATTGTTAGGCATACTGTTTTATTTGTATGGAAAGTTATCTTGGTGTAAGAATTTTCGGTTGCATGCAGTTTCATGCCAATTAAAATACGATCTACAAAGTGTAAATAAAACAAAGATTCTGTTTTTGAAGGTATACGTGAGAAGCTGGCTTTGGCAACACTAAATGATTTGAATCTAAGCAAAATGTCGGACGAACTCAACTCTAATCGATGTTCCGCTCGATGAGTTTGTTGGATTTACCAGTTAGATCCTGTCGGTGCCTCCTGACTCCATAACAAATACAACCTTCAGTGTTTTCACCGTACACATACACAATGCCTGCAATTTGATCTGCTTACTTATTTTTTATTTTAAAGCATTTTGCTCTCTTTACGGGAATAATTAATATCATTTGAAGAAAGAAATCATGATTTAAATTAAAAGGTAATTATATTCCCTTCACAGTTTACACTAACAGTTTACAGAAGCTTGAATAGGCAGAACAATGCCAATTGCTTCTTCCTATTATTTTAAAACTTCGACAGCTTCATTTTTTCAAAAATGAAAAAGTGTTGATTAAGAACAAATTTTCGGCTTATTCAAGGCAGTTACTAAAGCTTTACAGGCAGAAGTCTTTTAAGCACCTTCACTGCTTATAAGTGAAACTGCTTAGACTGACTGGCTCAGATTGATAGTTAGCTTCCATTTTTTCCATTAAACATTTTCGGGATCGAAGGTAAACATGAGTTGATTCTGAGGCGGTGTAAACCAGAGATCAAAATGAGTATGTTCAAATCTGTTCAAACACATCAAAAATTTCTCAACGATCGCTCAGACTTGATCATTTTCCACCCCTATTCACAAGCAAATAGCTCGCAAGCATATTTACTCACAAGCAAAAATTCTTCTGAACAAACTAAATCAGTAAGGATGCTCACAAGTAATTTTTTCTGTATTGCACTCACAAGCAAATGACTTGCAAGCAGATTGACTTGTTTGAACTTACTTGAATATATTCAAATACTCATGAGCACGCAAAATGTTCACAAGCAGGTAGTGTGTTCACAAGCAGACAGTGTGTTCACAAGCAGGTAGCGTGCTTACAAGCAAACAGTGTGTTTATAAGCAGGCAGTGTGTCCATCGGAAAGCAATGCACTGAACATTTATACCTAACTATAATTCTATTGAAAAACAAAGAAAGGCATACAAATGGTTGGCTTTGGATATTAGAAAGAACGGATTGGTTGCATTGCTGAATGATAAAATATTTTAATTTCTGATTCCAAAATTTCCCTTTTTAATATAATAATAAAGTTTACAGTATAATAAATTTATATGCCTTTATTGCGGAAATGGATTTTGCTTATCATTTTTTTATGACAAGTGATTGCTTATTATCCTTTCGATTTATGCCATGCAAATGTTTGGGTTTAAGCTTAGGTAGGTACAAAAATTAAAGGTCATCAATGAATTAGGAAGAGTTATAAACATGTAGGTATAAATACCTATTTTATAGTTGCATATTTTTTTTAATGTTTTGCTTTTTTTAACTTCTAGTTGAGTTTTCTGTTTACTTGAAATTTTTTGTTTCTATATACTTACAAACCTGTACTATCTACTTCAATGAATACAATAAATTGTTTCCATATCTACTGTATAATAACCATTTTCTTCATATAAAAGAAAAGAAGAAAAACCAAGCTATTAAATAAACGTACTTCTCACCTATACCTAGATTTTTATTTTACTTAAAACGATCACGCCATCAAACTACCCTTTTTGGTATGATCACATTGCTTGCTTTATGAACACACTGCTTATTCACAAGCACACTGCTTGCTCATGAACTTATTGCTTGCTTACGATCAAATTACTTGTGATCACTTTTATTCACAAGCACTTTGCTCACAAGCAGTTTAACTCAATGTTATTCAAACTCATTTTGACTTGCAAGCAAGTCTACTTGTTTGGTTCGTTTGAAAATAGGGGTTGTTCAGAGTTGCTTGGTTCACAAATAAGATTGTTCAAATTTACTTGCTTGTGGGTTGACTCAGTTTGTTCAAACTCGTTTTTTTCAAGTAAATACTCATAGTTCACAAGCAGACTTAGTTCATTTTAATCTCTGGTGTAAACCTCAAATAACAGGTGAAATGACCCGACTGGAAGTGGAAAACGAACCTCCAAAAAAGATGAGAGAGCAGAAGGAATGCACCCAACTCCAAAGCAAAGTGAACCAGGGTCATGGATCGGAAGCTAGAAAAAACTTCTGTCTCATCTGCTGCTACAAACCTTGATAATCATGAACTTCAACAGAACAGCTTGAATAATGATTAAACCATCCTCTACTGCTTAATAAAACAGAAATGCGCAGAAGAATCTTTCTCCGAAGGTCGTAAGCAATGATCAACGTCAAACTTCTGATTAGGTGACAACATTATTGTGATTTAAAAAAAGACATAGTTTGTCTATACTTACTTACTTAGGTGGGCATTACAGTTCGGGGTTAAACTGGGCCTCAACCAACATCCTTCTGTAACGACTTCGATTTCGGGTGAGCTCTCTCCATTTTCGCACTCCAAGTCGGTTGAGGTCTTCATCCACTTGATTGCGCCACCTAAGACGATTTCTTCCCCTTCCGGGATTTCCCTGCAATGTGTTTTCGAAAACCCCATCGAGCCGGAGCGTGTGGGTCCATCCGCTCTACATGGCCTAAACATCGTAGCCTCATGATGCGTACTCTTCTGGCTATGCCCATGTTGCGGCACAGCTCATACAGCTCGTTGTTGTATCTTCTTCTACACACATTGCCTTCGCATACGGGACCAAAGATCATTCGGAGAATTTTTCTTTCGAAACGACCAAGGGTTTTCTCATCCGCTTTCGATAATGTCCATGCTTCCGCGCCCTAAAGCAGGACTGGGATGATTAAGGTCTTAGACAAGGTTACCTTGGTTTTTCTGGGGAGGGTTTTGTTTCTCAATTGCCTTCTTAACCCAAAGAAGCAACGGTTGGCAAGAGTTATTCTCCGTTTGATCTCCGCACTGATGCTGTTGTCCGTGTCTACAGCGGGTCCTAGGTAGACGAAGTCCTGTACTACCTCGAAGTTATGTCTGTCTATTGTGACGAATTGTCCAATTCGTCGATGTTCTGTGTCCGTGTTTGATGACAGCATATACTTCGTTTTGCCCTCATTAACCATCAAACCCATTTTTGCCGCTTCTGTTTCAATACTCGCAAAAGCACCTATGACATCACGCTTTTTTCTTCCCATTACGTCAATATCGTCTGCATAGGCGAGTAATTGTACAGACTTTTGAAAGATTGTTCCTCTGGTGTTGACGTTTGAGTTTCTTACAATCTGTTCAAGTATGATGTCGAAGAAATCGCATGACGGTTTGTCGCCCTGCCTAAAGCCTTTTTTGACATCAGACGTCTCGGTGAGTTCCTTACTGACTTGACGGAGCAGCGTGAACTAGTTTGTCTATTCAGTGAAGAAAAGCCTCAACATGACTAAGTACTTCTGCTGAGCGGTTTGTAATTCAAACCTGTGTATTCGAAGCATTTATTTAACTGGAAAATGGAGTGCTTCCCAACAAGTTTAAAAATCGAGGATCAATACCAAGGCAGATGGTGACAATATCCATCAATTGTCTGGTAAACTTAAAAAGAATAAGTTGGAGAAAAAATTTGGCTTTCTTTTGTGATTGAAAAACGCCTTCCAAGCGCGAGGGAAGACTCCATTCCTGTCACATAAGATCCACAATGCTGGATAATGTTCAGAAAGAATGAGCTTAAGTTGACGGCAGATGAGTTGATGATGCTTCGTATGACAGTGAAATTAACAAAGTTTATTCGCATTTGAAGTTCTTAAACCCGTAAAAGCATTCATGTCAGAAATACCATCTTCCAGAAAAAGAGCTCAGCTGCTACTTTTATGTTCAAAATGGAAATCCGGAGAACCCGTCGAAAACGCAATTGCAAAATACAAAATGTCAACATAGTAAACATAGTAGCGGCTAGGTAAGAAGAAGATGGGTACCCGTGGAGTGATTGTTAGCATGTCCGCCTGTTGACCCAGAGGTTCGTGGTCCGAATATCAACACAGGCAAAAATTTTCTCCACGGGTATTGCCTTTCCCGAGGAATTGACAAGTTCTCCGTTAGTAAATTCTTTGAGATTAAAAGTGCTTTCTCAATTAGCTGTTCGGAACCGGCAGAAAATTGTAGGTCCCCTCCATTCACTCACAAGGCAATGATCTCTGACATATAGCTGAATACAGGTTTAGAATATTTAGGATTCACTAGTCCCTTTGATATTGGATACACCCTTTCTTCGAAGATTGTTAGGTTCTTACGCATGACCTCAACTTCGAATGAACAACTTTACACTTTACACTTTTTTACACAGTGAAAACTACCAGTATATACAAAGTAAAGTATGATTAAGCACCAATTGTAAATATTCGTTAAAATCTGAGGAGTCAGCGCCCTGACCCAGCGCGCTGACAACTTTGGGCGAAGAAATAATATTAACCAATGACGAAGCCACCAACTTCTATGCTCAGCCAGGGTCAGCATATTTCTGTGGCTTATACTAATAATAAGATAGCAGAAGAAGACCGACACCCGTACCCAAGATACATTGATGCGATGACCCTGATGGATGACGACACAATTAACAACGATGAAGCAATGAACTTCCACGCTGAGGTAGCGTCATTCTGCTAGTTGACGGAATGACCATACCAAGAGAGAACTACTGAAACCCAGCGTTACCACAGTCCGATTTCAGAGAACGAATACCTGAAAACCCAGAACCATCATCTTAGTTACCCGAATCAAGTTGGGAAGCCAAGAATCATCCCCATCCTAGCAAGACATCTGATTAGAATTTTTACTCACCGGCAGAGACTCCACTAGAACCATAGAGGGTATATCCATACAAAATGTAATCATTCCTCGCTATCACTTTCTCCAGTGTATCAGTACCTCAACACAAAGTATGCTTAGCAAATAATAAAATGATGAATATCAAGAATTAACTTTGTTCAAATGGAAAAATCTTATATTTCTCCAAAGCGCACTTTCAGACCTCATAAATTCTTTTTATGGTCTTAACGCCTATCCATAAAAAATATCCCTGGTTTCGTTTTCCATTCTGTCAATATGACGGATATTGGGATACACATATTACGTATTCAACCCAATCACCCGCATTGGTCGAAAAAATACATGAAAAGTGATTTCTCCCTCACCATTAAGCTGGGATCCCATCCAGAGCCCAAAATAGTGGAGCTACACACCCACATATTCCACATACACTACCACTATAATGAGTTGCTATCTAGTAACATGGCCAAGCTTATAGGGAAAATGTAGGTATCTCCTCATAAATATTTTAAAAGAAGATGTTACTGTTGTGGTGACGGCTCATTGGGTCCAACCATGAAATTAATGAATCAATATACCCAACCCATGTTCTTCTTGAAAATCATGCTTGTTCATTATTCATCGCCCATTCATGGAATGATCTTTATGGTACATCATCAATCAATGCCGAGATGACTTTTCAAAAAAAAAAAAAAAAATTGAGGAAGGATAAGAGAGTGATGGAAGCAGCAGTTAGCTTCTCGAATAACGTAGTTCCTTGCAATATCTTCTTTATTAGTATAGTGAAAGCCAAATCAGACGAAAAGGACACTCGTTTGCTTCAAAATGAAAAGTAATGTAGGTTATGCACGCCATGAAAGTCATTTCAAAGGACTTTCAAAATAATTTATGATGAAAACTAGACTCCATTGTCGCTGTGGAGAAAATGTGCCGATGCCAATTCCATAAATAGAATTTGACAGTGCTGAAGACAACCTTGGGGTCAGGTAGGAGAGAGTGTTTGATTTTAACGTGGTTTGTTTTGAAATTTTTTCTCTTTAACATGAAATTGAGGTGGTTGACTTGTAAGAAGTAAAACTGACCTTGTAGTTCGGATAGCATTTGGCTTTATGTGTAAGAATATCCGTTTTGAAAAGAAAAGTCAGCTTTTTTCAGTCATCTTGTCTCAAAGAGTTCCCAGTTAATTTGAAGCTTGTTTTTAAAGGATTGAACACGCTTAGAGGAGTGAATTGAATTGGATCAAGCGAACGATTGTATCTGCCGTAACATAAACATGTTTTCAAAAGCTTAATCACTGTCATATGAAATATTAAATATTTTTTGAAGTTGAGTCACTTTTTACGAATGTGCCAGTACAGGAGGTGATTATTGTCATTCGTAAACTTATATCAACTGCCGGTATCAATGCAAACTATGTATATGCCACTTTTGGAGTTTTGTCTGTCGTCAGGGTATTTTTGTTACAATAAACACTTTTATCTACAATTAGATAGGGTGGCCATGGGCTTACCTTTAGCTCCTTTGGTTGCAGATTTGTGGATGGAGGATTTTGAAACAAAGGCCTTGAGTAGTGCTGCCGTAAAACCCAAAGTCTGGTTGAGATATGTGGATGACACATTTTGCATCCTTAAAAGTTCCACCGTAGAGAGTTTGCTGGAACATCTTAACTCGCAACATCCAAAAATAAAGTTTACGATGGAAAAAGAAAACAATAATTCCATTGCATTTCTGGATGTTAATGTAGAAAGGAACATGAATGGCTCATTAGGACATACAGTCTATAGAAAGAGCACACATACGAATAGATTACCTGTGTGTTACGTTAGTTCAGCGAGCACATAGAATATGTGATAATGACCAGCTCGCCGCTGAACTTACGTTCGTGAACAACGTTCTTAAAGCGAATGGGTATTCCAAAAGACAAGGATCATGGAAGCCAGGTATGTCACTGGAAAAAGATGAAGTAGAGAAGAAAGCTTTTCTTCCTTATGTAAAAGGCGTAACGGATAGAGTTGGGAAAGTGTTGAAGAGGTACGGTGTAAAGTCCATCTTTTTACCAACAAAAAAGGTGAAAGACTACCTCCGATCACCAAAGGACCACTTTCCATTGCAGATTCCGGGCGTCTATGCAGTCCCTCACAACTGCGGGTCCTCTTATGTGGGACAAACCCAACGAAGTGTTGCCACCCGCTTAAAAGAACACATAAGTGCTGTCAGCAAAAAACAGCGGGAAAAGTCGGCAATAGTCGAGCTCATTCTAGGCAATCCAGATGAACATCACTGGGTTCACTTCGACCAAGCTCAATTTTTAGCTCACGAGCCTCACTATATCCCTCGGCTTATACAAGAAGCGATTGAAATCAAACGCCATCAAAATTTCAATCGCGATGACAGCATAAAATTGTCGCGTGCATGGGACCCCGTCATCAACATCGCACGACCTTTCCAGATAGCCATAAAAACATCCAGCGATATAGTGAGCACTGTTTGCTCCCAATCTTCTACCCAGCAACAACAACAGCTTCAAATAGAACCGTCTACGCACCGCTACAACTTGCGTAGCCAAAGAAGACAATAACTTTTCAAAAGCAGTCTCCCGGTGACCACGCACAATGCAACTTGTAGCGAAATGTTCGGGGTGAGTATAGCATTGTACTCATTTTATATTTTTAATATTAAAGCGGCTAGTCCGAAATCTTAAATTTTAATATGTCAATAAACAACCGCGAAAGCCTTAAAAGTTATAAATGTTATATTTAATAAAAGTCATTTGTATGTTTAATGGCAATCTTTCGAACAGACGACTATTGTTAGAAAACAAAACTTTGTTGAAAACCTCTAAGAGCTATAAAAATGTATTAGGCGACAGTAAATCAGCAATGCATCAACCCCGCTGAAAGCGAAATCATTGGAAACTGTCTTTGGCGATACAATCGACGATAGACAATTGAACGATAATTACCCAAAAGGTTACGTAATCTGGCCCCAGCCTTTCGTGCGAGCACAACACACATTTGTTCTTATATTTGCAAAAAAAAAAATTTACATTTGCTTCTAGGTATTGAAGTCCTTAGTATTCAAAAATGATCAAAGTCATGTTTTGATTGGTGTCAGGTTGATGTTGCCACAATAAGAAAGTATTTACAACAAAAGATGTTCATTAAAAGGCTGGAAAGCCAAATACACGAGTACATCCTGATGTTACTCATTGTTTTAGTTGATCAGGGATTGAATAAGAATCTAAAAGAATAATGAGTGAACATGAGATCACATTCTAGATTTAATTCGTTTGAGGCTGTAAAAGCAAATCAATTGAAACGGCAAAATGTGGCTAACCTCCCACGCAAGTCTTATACCTTTCATCCCCAAACTCCTGCCATGTAAACCATGTAAACGATACGTAGGCGATATGTACTTTAAACATGAAAGAATGGTGTGCAAACATATTTGTTGGAACGCAGATGTAAACATTAAACTCACTTTTCTTTAGTCATGCCTAAGGCGCCACTAATAATTTTCAATGAGATATCGTTTTGTTAGAAACATCAGGGGGAAGGTTGTGTTAAAAAAGAAAAAAAAAAAATCAAATCAACAAAAAAAAAACAACTTGTTCCCCCAATTTTATAGAGATTTTTGGGTGTGAACTGAGCCTTCAGCACACCATGCTTGACAACAAGAGGGTATCAATAAGGAGACTAATTAAATTTGTTTTCAACTGAGGCTTGGCCAAGGTGTTGTTTCCATTTATACAGAATAGGATTTCTTGTACGTAGCATCTGTTTATGAAATTAATATCGCTTTTATGTACGTATTTTAGAATGGAGAGAATTCTTTTCTTATGTTCTTTAATGTTTAGTTTTTTTTTTTTAACAAACATGTAAGATACACTTAAAAATATGATTCACGATTTAAGCTATAAATAACTTCAAATTGTGTCAAGACCTTTCAGAGCCATTTCGCTTTATAAAAGCATTTAATATGAGGTGACATGTGGAAATCTATTGTCGATGGCTCTAATACGCTTCTTTTTCTCCAAGTTTGCTAAGAATATTCTAATTGCAAAAGGATCCTCCTTATGAAGCAAGTGTGGGAGTAGGAAAAGTTTTATTGGGTAGCCGATTACAAAAAATAATAAGCTTTTATGATAGCCGATGTGAGGCTGTCGCCAGTAAGACAACATCAGCGGCAATCGAAAGAATTATGAAGAATTTTGCGGAAAAACATTATGAGTCGCATGTTGTGTTAGTTGTAGCTGACTCCAAAAAGAAATTCGATCGATAGTTACAGGAACGGAGTATCGAAGAGTTGGTTATCATAATGGAAATCGGCTTGAGTCCTCGGCTTTTTACTAAAGTCCCTGAATAACTTAATAAATGTGGAGTTCTAGAAACGAGAGAACATTAACTATTCTTTGCTGGCGATAGAGATTGAGATTTCATGAGCAGAGACGTTAGATCTCTGCCAGAAGCACTCGACGTAAAAGAGGGTGGTGTGGTAAGTTATTGACTTTTTAAACAAAATAAATATTTTTTTTTCTAACATTTTACTGTCCAGTGTTTTTCCAATTTTTTTTCATTTCTTCCAAATAGTATAGGCTTTCTCAAGGCTCTTAAAAAAGGTATTTGTTTAAGTGATGACCTTTTCATTCGACCCAAGATTCTTGCCACCCAGCTATTTCTTCAGATTTGGAAACAGGAATTAGTCACAGTGGCTAAATCTGGAGAATATGGATGTTAGTGGTGATTACAGTATATATACAACATCATTTTTTTCTTCACTGTCGTTGCTGTTTCAAATCTAAATCGAATCTATCCAGAAGTTCTGAATATTGTTCTCCATATATCGTTTTAATCTTTTAAAGGTAATCGCTGTGAATGACACCGCATGCATCTAAAAAAAACTGTGGTTATGAATGACCTTGGTAGCCGACAAACCCAATTTAGCATTTGTTAGTTCACGTTCACCCGGAGAAACTCACTGTTTTGACTGTTCCTTGGTCTTGGTCAGGTTTCAACCCACGGTAGCAAAACGTCGCAAAAAATCGTCCGTTTGCGCTTATAGTCAAGTGTCAGCATTCGCGTGGATAAGTATTTCATATACAAATATTGTAAATGTAAATTGAGATGCTTACAGTCTCAACCACCTCACGCACTTTCATTGTCCGATCGTCCAATATCAATCCATGGATTTCGTCGAAGATTTTTTGTGTGTCGAGTTCTTTTGGGCGACTTGGAGGATCGGCATCACTTGTGCTGATGCGATCACAAGGAACTTCGCAAACTACTTTATACCCTCAGAAATGGATGGTGCAGATGCAGAGACCCCATAGAACCTGCCAAGTTTTCCTTGGTTTCGGTGAATGTTTTTTTTTTTTAAACCAATGCAATGGTTTACTATCAGTACACGAAATTCGCATTTCTCCATTTCTATGAATTTTCACGAGATAAACTGTTTGAATGGCCGTAAAACACAAACTAGCTGACATAGGTTGCCCTAAATTTGACAGTAGTCTATAAAAAGATGGTAGATCAGATTTGAAATAATGCGCGGGAAAATCAACGTCAAAGTCACGGACTTATCAAGCCACCCTGTGGGATCTGTAATAAATAGTTAAGGAGCTGGTGGTGATGGCATCAAACTCGAGTAAGCTTTGACTAAGCGGGAAAGATGTTTCGAAAACTGCGGGGATAGCAGCAGTTATTTTGAAGGTACTCGAAGAAAAGGAGACTTTCGGTATCCTTCATAACTCGGTACTGGATCATCCGCAAACATCTAAAGATATTTCATTACGCTGCTTTTCTCTGGTAACGCAGAAGTGGTTTTTTATTTATTTATTTTTTTGCTTCTTGGGAACACTTTGATGCGTTTTTGGAAAAAAAAAATCGGCACATTTGTTTTTGTTGAAAGAGAAATACCAACAAACTTGAAAAAAAAAATGACTGAATTTTTTCCGAGGTCAAGACTTAACAATTTTTTAGAAGCAAAAACAACAGAAGTGAAAAAACGATATAAAAATTACTTATTATGACAGCACTAGAGTCTTATGAGGGATAGAAATTCTTATTTCAAGGTACATATATAACGGCGATTGTTTTGAAAACATAACTGGAAACCGAGAATCGTTATTCTGATTAAATTTTTCTTTTAAAAATACTCAACATCTTAATCACTTTATTATACTCGTGTTTTTGTTTGTTCTCGTCTTTTGTTTCCTTTTTTATACAAGTAGTGACCAGTTATAGCCCCTGGATAATATATTTCTTTTCCATTAAAATCTTATACAAATCGATAGAAAACAACTCAAAAAAATTGTTTTTAAAAGATTATCTTAGGTTGAACAATTTGTTGGGTTCCGTATTCTGACACTGAGAGACTCACACTCGGTTTTATTTCCATGTGCATTGTTTCAGGAAAAGCTGCGAGAGCCTGGAAGGAAGCATATTTATCCCGTTCACCTCATATGTTCATCAGACTAGAATTCTTGTCCTCATTTGTCTTGACTCCTACTGATCGCTATAACTGACTCTTAAGCAATTTTTTTTTGAAATGAGTGGAATTTAAAACTGACTCATGGTGACTTAATTGTGACGACACCGAGTAGCACTTCCTCTGTGAACGTCCTGAATATTCTATCATCAGGTTACTTATACTCGGCGCATGCATAGTTGGAGCCCCTAACCCAGGCTCCTTGTCATGGCGGAGTCTTTTGGCTACTTTACGAATATCAGAAAAGCTATAATAAAAAAAGATTGCTATCTGGTGTTGAATATATTTACAAGAAGAATTATATCAGTACAACAGATTGCTCTGAATGCTCCGACGAGTATTTCAAAAACCTCACACTAAAAAAAAAAAAAATTATGACCTAAGAACAGCCGTCACTGGTCACTCTGTAGCAGAAAAGTCAATATAACTTTCAAGTACCAAACCATGCCATTCAGGCTGCCTTCTTTTTTATTCTACACTAAGGCAACGCGTCCAGTACTCTCATACGGTTCACTATGTTGGCGATTGGGACTCCATACTTCATCAGATTATCATCAGACATAGCTTGATAAGAGATGAATGAAGTTGGTATGAATCTTGAGTCCTGCCTCCTGCATTGACTCTCTGTTGATCGAACCCTGCTGTTGCCCAGAACAGTAGTGTGACCTTTCTGAGAGAATTCGCTGGATAAGAAGTTTAAGTTGGTTATTTGAGGTAAATGTGTGATAAATCTTGAGTCCTGCGTTGATGCGTTGATAGGTTCCTACTGTTGGAGAAACAATGGTGGGACCTTTCTGATGGGACCTCGCTGGACAAGAGATGAAAGAAGTTGGTTTGTGGTAAGTGTTAGATAAAGTCTTGCATCGACTCTCTGTTGATCGGTTCCTGCTGTTTGGCCACCAATGGTAGGACCTTTCAGATCGGAGAGACTTTGCAAGATTGAATGAATGAAGTTGTATGTTTGGTGTGCGTAGTTGGCTGCTGGTTTCTACCTTGACTGGTGGTTGGCTGAGTACATCTGAGGCTGCCAGGCCTCGAGTATTGAGGTACTCATCTGGAAATGACTTTCGGGTTGCGAGGCTTCACCAGAAGTTGGGCTCTGGTACCACGGGAGATAGGCCCTGCTAGATGACGTTTGTGTGCTTGAGGTGCATAGCGTTGTCTGGGACTACCTATGAGGTAAGCTTCCTTTGTGGGAGTATCGTGGTGGCTGTGGTTATCCGAATGCGGAAACAATTGGCATTCTTCGAATGCAAGAGGTGTAGATCGACATCGCTCTTTAGCAAGGGGGTGGACTTGCCTCAACAAGTTCACTATTGCTACTGGCAATCAGGGTGGTGGTTAACACTCAAATTAACTCCGTTATGTGAGTAGGTCCGCCGTGGAATTAAACTATAAAAAGGATGGTGTTCACATTAAACTAGACTTCAACTGTTCACAATCGCATTTGAATTGTTTCTAAGAGCATGCGCCATATAACAGGACTTAAGTGACCAACCTCGTAAACCTATATTTACTTTGACCATTTGCGATGGCTTTTCCTGTTAGGGTCTTAGTTTTTCTTTTGCATTTCAACACAAAGAGACAGGGTTTGTCAATATATCCCAGAGTTGATGTTGTTTTCGAGTAGCTACTGAAACTAAGTTGTACCAAGTTTTAAGCTACCTCTCGATTAATCCTGCCCAGGTAAATTTTGTCGAATTCATATATTTTATATACCCTTATTTAATGGCCGCACATATTTCGCTTCGTTAATGCTTTGTGGCCGATTTCGTTTCAGTGAATTCAATTTCACTTCTTCCCACCATATCGGTTTTGCCTGCAGTAGTTGTACAAATTTTAGAAAAATTGTATGCCCGTTGTTAAAGTTTGACATATTTGAAGAGTTCTTGAAGCTCACAAGCATTAATCTGCTACGTTTTTCTGATACTGACTTAAATCTAGTATTTCTAATAAATCTTACCACTTTCTTCAATTTTTTCATGCTTCCCAATGGGAGTGTCAAATTCTTCCCTCCTTTTCTGCTCGTACCAGGGCTGGTTCCTTTGCATCAACTCTTTGTGTCCTATTTGCTTAGGTGCACTTCTCGGTCTGTATTTCTCGTCTAACTACTTTTCTGACCATGCAGAACCTCAGTGTCTTATGGTCTTGACGCTTGTGCCAGGCTTTCAATACCCGAAGGTTTAGGATAGTAGGAAAAATACTGTCCCTTGGAAATGGCTGTTTTGGGTTTACCTGCAGAGTATATGGTGAATTCCAAAATATTTTAGAGATTTCTCACTTGAACGTTTTTGGAATTTTAAAATTGTTGAAATTCGAAAACCATGTTCTTCCCTAATATAGAATAAATTAAATCAATTAGCTTGAGCTCCTAAAGGTTTTGACGTGAGAGATATAATTGTGTGCAGTGCTTCCAATGATCCCCTCTTTTCCAAATTCTTCTTTCTTTTTTTACAAATCGCCATTAGTCGTCTTAGTAGCAGTTTACCTATTTATTTATTGAGGATGAGATAAAGGGCTGAGATCTAAAATGTCAGAACCGTGTTGGAAAAGCATAAGAACAACCGTTGAAGGAGCAAGAGCTCGGCCTTCATCTCTATTTTACAAGTCTACCTTAATTTGAAAGACAAAATGCAAACCTAAGCTAGTAGCAAATAGCAAAACTTCAAAAGTTGCAATAGAAACACCAGGTGACTTGAGCTTCAATTTTGATTTTGTTCGGAGATATTTCATAGTCTCTTGATCACCGCAGTACCAACTAGAAACCTCCTTTGTAACATTTCAAACAATAGAATAATAACGTTCTCCCAACATATACCATCAGGCAACTCAATTCTGAATAACCGCACTTAACCTGTTTCCAAAGAACACCTCAATACGGAATACATGAATAAACAAAACAAGTCACGTTGGCAATAAATCCATCTCAAGATAATTGAATGAATTTAAATTTGTGAACGACTGTTTGTTTAAAATGACCAGAAATCTCTGACCCAGCAATAGTTGCAGATGTATGTGCCATTAATGTTAAAGGATATTCATTCAAGGAAAGAAGGTTTGCCCTGTCAGTCAGCACCCCACATTATTTATTATTTACTCGATGGTTATAAAGTGCAATGATGGATGGACAAGAAGGGAGGCATCAGCAGCCTCTGCTGGGTTTGTATAATTTGGTTGGTTGGGTTCCTGATTCCATAGTACAGTCCTACCATCCGTAATCCTCTCATGAATTTCTTCACATATAAAGCTGACTTCACTCTGAATTTGCTGTTGGATAGGACTGCAATAATTGTGCACATATCGAACATCGACTTGCAGTGCAGCATGTGTACATGCAAATACACATATAGGTTCATCATTAAATTCTGATTAAATGCTTTTTATAGTGCCTACGTACTTTCATTTAACTGAAATCGTCCTTGTTAATTGAAGTGGAAACACACTCAAAGCGCCCTAAAATCAGGACCATGCTGTGCTATGCGTAGGCGTTATGAGTAATGTAATCATGTAACCGATGCATGTGCGAGTATATACAGAAATTCCTGCAAAGTTAAACAGCTAAACCACTTGCCTTGCATATATTTGAATAAAAATCATAAAGTTTACAACGACAAACACTTGTGTTGAGTGTTGCTATGTATTAATGCAGCAAAAGCAAACCAAAATCTAGGTCACAAGTTGTTCGTATATCTTAAACGCAGATTGGAAGGATTTTCCGTTATTGTTTGGTAAATTTATGCAGAAAGGTTACGTTTTACTACACTCCAGTTCTAGCTTGGATTTAAATTTGATTTTATTTTAGTTAAAGTGATTGCACACGATTGCATATACCATCTCTCCAACTCTGCTACTTGTAGAGTTTATGTATCCTTTTCTGTGTCACAGTAAAGTAGTCATTTATATTTAATAATTGTGGGAGTATATCTCCATCGTTGGCGGAGGAACTTTAGTCACGTTCAAATCGGAAATCCGTCAAATAGCTTTTTCTCACATGAGAAATGCATTTATCCTCGAATTGGTATGTACATACGGCAGTAGGTCCTTATTTATCTACAGCTCTAGAGACACCACCGCCATTCTTCCTCGGGCAACTGGCATCATTGAAATTCCTCAGGTGTGACACGGTAGCTTTTGTGGTGACGACTGCTTAGGATGAAATGCACAGAATAGAGGAAATGTTTCAATATGTCATTTGTCAAGTCATTGCCGGTGAAGGATGAGTCGAGTTGAAACAATTTATAGTCCCGGGAGCCATTCAAGAGGAAATTCTTTCACAAGTTGGTATGTCTATAAAGTGGTAGCGCCCAATCGTTGGTTTTCGAAGGAACGCCAGGTAAGCTGTAAAAATGAGATCAAAAGGCTTTAAATTCATCGTGAGCTTGCTTACACATGTAAGTATTCCCAGCACATTTTAAATTTTAATCAAAAGCGAAGAGATGTGGGCTTCAAACAGTTCGTACAAGGATTTGGTTTTTGTATGAGTCTGAGTAGGAAATTCATTCTTAGGAGTTTTCAATTTTTTTTTTTGCTTCAACATTTCTTTGCATTTTAAATTGCCTTTTGAGTTATTCTCAAGCCATCGATCGGGAGCAAATGAACTCTTATCTCTCCTTTTTGCACGTCATAATGGCAGGCTTGAGCTCTCTGGTAAACTCAGGCTTTTGCTGGTCAAAATATATAAATGTTGATTTCTTGGCAAACTAATCACAGTAACGGAACTCACTGGATTATACGCACTGTTTGAATGATATTTTCATTTGAGAAGAAGTATAGTGTTTCCCTTGCTCTGCTAAAGCACAAGGTTCAGTTTTTGTACCTTTACTGTATTCAATACACCAAATAACCACGCCGACGACCTCATTGCATACAGAACAGGTCCAAAGATCGAAGTCATCAGAAGTTTATTGCAGCGTGACTTCGATAAGATTCAGCAACATTGCGATGACTGGAGGCTGAAAATCAACGTCCAGAAATCAAAAACAATTGTGTTTAGAACCCCGTTGGCTCGGACCTCATGGGATACGAGAAAGAACTGGCGAAAGCTGGTGATCGTTGATCTACATGGCCACCCAATGCCAAGCAAAATAGTAGTCAAGTACCTCGGCATCTGGCTAGATCAGTATCTATATTTTAACAAACATATGGATGCGACTCTGGCCAGGGCTAGAGGAGCTTTTGCTCTGACGAGGCTACTGTTTCACAGCAGTCAACTTGATAGCAGAGTGAAGGTTGCAGCGTCTCAAATGGAAAAGATTCGGGTATTTGAGAGACAGTGTCTGAGTACCTGTCTTAGATGGCACAGAAAACCAGAGTCGGAGTACAAAAAATATTATCATTCCTTTACAACGGGGCTCAAATAAACATAATCGACAACTTCATGATAAGACTGACAAAACTGACTAACAATGGGGTGATATTTGGGGCTTAAGCCCCAACATGGAATATATGGAGAGAACACGTTTCAGTACATTTGTCCTACTGGAGGCTTTCCTCTATTTTGACATGATAGGTTTGATTCAGGATAGGTCGGCGGTTCCGCTAATCTAACACGTCTGCCGTAAGTCCGTGAAACGACTGCTCCATTGCAACCGAGACACGTCGCCGCAGTAGGCGGAGAAGTTGAAAAGCTCCTCCGGTTGAGTAGGGCGGTCTCAGATCGCGATCGGCGGGACGTTATTAAAACGTCAAACGTTCTGGTGGTTGTCGGAGCAACATATTGAAAATGTTACAGATAGTGAGTCGCCAATGGCTGACTTGCAAAGGTTTAGAGTGTAAGTTAGGGTATAGGTGGTGGGCACAGTAACATCCAAAAATTTTTTTAAAAATATAAAAAACGAGACAACAAATCAACGACACCTCTGCATAAATGTGGAGGCTGTGTGATTGCTCGTTCATATCACAAAACAATGAAATGGAAAACATGATATCATTAAAATAGACTTAAGTACAGAGTTTTCCATTTCATGAAATAACTCCTTTCATGATGTCAGGCGGCAAACAAAAAAATATACAATAACCCTTCTCAAACTTGTGCTGCCATAAAAAAAATACTAACTTATCGTCATTATACCAACTGTTCTCATACCACCCGCTACTTCAAAAACAACTTAAGTCTAACTTTCCCAACACAAAGAAGTAAAGTCTAACAAAACTTAAAGCGATAATATAATTATATCAAAATCCCAAACAATAACCCCCTGTTTTCCTTAATATTCTGTTCTTTTCCTTCTTCGTCTTAGAAAATACCAAGGAAATTCAACCCATTTCATCAGCGGTGCAATAAAACACTTCAACATCCAGCATCACTTTCCACCACCCCTTGCTGTATAAGAAGTAACAAAAGGACGAATAAAAAAATTAAATAAAAAAAAAATAAAAACAATCCTCCTACAGCATTGCGATACTTTCTAATTTAATCTTTCTTTCCGCTTTGGAAAACATAATATTAAATATTCGTTATGATAACCGTTATCCCCAGGGCAGTCAGCCACTGAGTTAAGCCCACCCACCCAGTCCTCCTAATTTCAATAAATATGAAATAAAGACCCCTTCCGCTATAATGCGAGTGCGGGGTTTTTTTACTCTTGCCGTTCTCTAACTTAACTTGCCGTTTCCGTTCCCGTTCTCGTTCTACAAAAAGATGAAAGTCACAGCATGCAATTGGAAATTTTCCGCTTCACGTCGGTTCGGTCGCCGTCATCCAGATTTATGCATACTGCTACCAATTTATATTGCATAAGTGTATTTATTCAAGCAAATATGTGTTGTGCACCTTTGTGTGCACTAACTTTGCATAAATTGCACACAATACTCGCCTCTAAATTGAATTTTCCCTCGGTGAGAGTTTCACTCACTTTTGTACTTAATTTGAATTTTTCTCTTTACCTCCAATGCAAAATGCACCAGCCCTGGTAAATGGAAGAACGGTGAAGTCGGTTTCACATAGACCCCAACAACCAACCCCCACTAAACAACTATAGAGTATCCATTCACCTTTGCAATATGAAGCAAACGGCAGGGATGCAACCAGCACTGGACAGCTTCAATGGTAACAAGGCATAGAATAACTTTATATTTGTGCTTCTTGGAAAATAAAATAAACTCGAATGTTTCGCTGTCTTCTCCTTTTGTGTGTCTTCTTCGTTTTGAAGAAAACTTTTATAAGAAACTAAAATAACTAAAAGGAACTCTATCAAGGACAAGAGGCGATTTTCTGTGGATTCTTAACAAAGCCATAAAATGAACTCACTCGGAACACATTTCCTTTATTTAAGTTTATTCTGATAAAAAGAAAAGAAGTTGCGGTTTGTGGATAGTGGATTCCAAGAGAAAAATTAAACTTAACGAGAAGTGAAAGACAAGCTAAGGACTTTAAGGAATAGAATTTGTATTAAATTAATAAAAAAATTTAAAAATAAATCCTTATCTCACTTTTCTTCACTTTGTTTTAGATAGTTTTGCAGCATGTTGGAGCCTAGTGACTAAAGACTGAAATACACTGGGAGCTCAAAGTGTTGAACAGCTACCATACATCCACAAGAGCACGAAATATAAAACTAGAGGGTTATGTGCAGTGACTTTACTGGGGAGTAATTATATCGAAATCGTTTCAGTAGTTACAGAGAAAAATCTGATTCACTCTAAGCCGGTCTTCATGAAATAAGCCAGCTATAACATTTTTCAACTTTGTTTAGCCTTACGGTCCGTTTTTTTTACTTAAGCTCATCTCCCCTCGCTGCTTCAGTTATCGTGTTTAGCTGCGAATTTCCTTTTTTTTTTATACCAAGCTCTTTTGTGATGCCTCATTATTATACACATTCTAACATCCTACTATATCACTGAGTTTTTAATTTAGCAGTTATCTAGAGTTTTAACTAAATATGTCCACTATTTCCTTCCAGCAAGCAGTCAGTTTGGCAAAAAAGAAACTTTCTACTTCGTTTTTAACGGACGATTAATAATCAAGTGTGGTTAATAAACTTGTCACAAGCTCCGTCGTTGAGTCAATTTAGTGAAAACTGCAGAATTCTTGGCGTCCCCCACCAGTGGTACGATTTTTTAAATACAAATCAGCACACCTAGGACTAAGAGCTAGTCTATTTTTTGCAATAGCTATCCAGATCTTGGATGAAATGAGAAATTTCCACCAAGTATCTGCGGTTTGAGAAAATGATGGGTAACTTTGGAGGAAATATTCCGCATTTTACAGTGGCTGAGCACGCTTTTATTGTCAGAGGAGGAAAAGTTTACTGTGGCAATACAAACAAGTCACACGAAGTCACTTTGGCTAACGGATATCAAGCATTATGTGGCTTTCTTATCTTCGTTGGGGAGCATACTTTTAGCCTGTCTGCATTCAACTAAAGCATGTTCTGTTTTTGGTAGATTCAATCGAAAAAGCCACTACTAACAAGCCTGACAGACCCAGCGCTCATAGAGGATCTGAGAAAGATGTTTGTAATTCTTGCCAAGAAGATTCAGCGGCAATGGCCCGGTACGCAAACAACACTCAAAGAATTTGGTCGACCGACCGGATTCAAAAATTTTTTGCAATCCTTAAATACCTTCAAAGTAGGTAGAACGTTGAGTGGAGCCTTAAGCATTGCTTCGCTCTCGCTGCAGACCCAAATATTGCGTCCAGCCATTTTTCGAAATGTAGTCTATAGCAATTAGAATAGCAAACCTCTCCGTACAGAAAACGAATGCGTGACCTGCTAGCTACGCAATCTCCTTGAAAATAGGATAACAGTCTTTTCTGTCTAAGATTCTAACGCGTACCAGTGATAATTAGGAAAGGTTAACAGTGTATTTTAGTGTCCCATTTGCCACCTGGTGCGGTCCATACTGAGGCAAAATCATAAAGAGTGCTTTTATAGAGGTATAGAAGTTCGAATTGAAATAAAACACAAGAAAATCCTTTTAACGTCCACCAATTTGGCTTTATTGAAAGGATATTTTTATACCATTGATGTTAAAGTATAATTTCATATGGCATGTGGCTGTCGTGGCTAGCTCGAATAAAGCCAAGTCTAGTGGTCCAATTTTCAAATACTTTTCGAGTATTTGAGGCCGTATGTCTGCAATAACTCCAAGAATGTTGATTTCCAGTCCCCCTTAACGTTTCTGGTTTGTTAACGAAGACAAGCGACCTCACATATCCTCAAAGAAAATAATCCAATTGTGTCGAACCACATGATCTTGTCAAAATTATGCGCTCATCAAATGCTTCCTTCAATAAACCGATTGTGACGTGCGATGAGAGGCATGTAGCGCTGTCTTATTGGAACCACATGTCATCCAAATTCATGCCATCCAATTCGGAAACAAAACATTTGGTTATCATGGCCTTATATCAGTCTCTATTAACGGTAACTGGCTGGCCAGTATCATTTCAGAAGAAGTATGCCCCAATGACTCCACCAAAACCCATGGAGCACACCAAACAGTCAATTTTTTGTTTGTAATGGCGTCTCAAGGTACTCATATGGATTATCTTCACTCCAAATGTGTCAATTTTATTGTTGACGTAACCACTCAACCAAAAATGAGCCTCGTCACTGAACAAAATTTTGCGATGAAGATCAGCATCGAGATCAATCTCATTTTCGGCCCTTAAGCCAAAATCACGACGCATTGCATGGTCTCGCGGCTTTAAGCTTGCTCCAATTGTTGTGCACAGTGGTGAATCGATTCATTCGGGTTCTCTTCAACACTTTGCTCTACAGCAGCAATTGTTTCTTCGATGCGCACTGTTCGACGTCCCACGTCCCTTGTGGATGCCTACAATCAAATAAAGTAAGCGTAGTGTGAAAACGATCCATATTTAACGGAATTAATTGCTCTGATGGACGATTGTGTGGACCATAAAATGCTGTAAACTTTTCGAGGTGAACCATTATTTTCGAAATAAATTTTCACAGTTTGCAAGCGTTGTTCTTTTGTCAACTTATTTTTAATGAAATGGCAAACCAAACTGAACATTAGAGTTGGACGATTTGAAAACAAAATGTTTTATCCCTATTCGAAAAACTAATCTCCAAGAAAAACACCCAGTAGTGCGACCCGCCATTTTTCGAATCGTGACTTGCCAGCTGCACAATCTTACGTCATTGTATTTCACAAAAGCACCATCTCCCGTTCTATTATTGGCTCTGTAACCCTCCGTGAAAATAGGATAAGTCTTTTCTGGCTCTAATTCTAATGATGCACACCAGTCCTCAACTGAAAAAGGTTAACAGTGTATTTTGGTGCCCCGTTTTGCCACCCAGTGGTCCAGCAGAGGCAAAACTTATTTTTCTTTGAAGCTTAGCTAAGGAAACAAAATCGTTTTCATATTAGAACTAGTCTTTTTGTAGCCTTGTAAATCCAAATTATAGAAAAAGGTGACAGACTTCCTGTATCCTGTATGTAAAATCCGTGGCAAATTTTTACTTTACGGTGGATCCAAAGATTCTTGATCCGAAGCGTTGATTCAAATGTTAGACTTCATTTGAGAAATGGATGATTACGCTTAAAGGCGAATTGGGCCAAACTATTCAATTTTGTGTGAAGAGAAGACTAACAGAGAACAAATTACACTACAATCGATAATGTACATACACGGAAACCGGAACTTTGAAGCAAGTACAGGCTTAATTCAACAGAGAGCACAACAACGCCATGGGCTAAAGGGTATAAGGGAGTAGAATATTTCGAAAAGTGGTCATAATCGTTCGGTGCGCCAAACAGGGAAACAGGAGATATTCTGGTTTATGCTGCTGATCAATTACTTTCTCTTAAGTACTTGCGACTAAGTATACGAAGTTGGAACTCAAAGCTGAGTTAAATCACGGAAATATGGCAACTACTAATGTTTAAGAAGTCCATAAACTTTTCTATGGGTTGATCCAACAACCAAAAGTAAAGTGTTTGAACTAATTCATTCAGAAACACAGGCCAAAAGTATTTTCAGGGCCAGGTTTTCTGATTACTTTATGGCCAATTTATCATATTTTATTGTCATTAAATTGCTTTTGAAACGCATTGTTAACAAATCTTCATAATTCGTAATTCACACCGTAAAACAAAAGTTCAGTTGTTTTTGCTTCCCCAGCAGCCAGCACAGAGCACACAGGCAACAAAAATAGCATGGTACTTTTTCCCCCAGCATAGCGCTAGGATCGTAAAATATCAAAGCCACTATGTACCTATGGGGTTTTGTCATTCTTCATTTCAACTAGAATTTCACATCAACCTACATCTGTCTTAAATGAAAATGTAAGCACAAAAGCCTTCATAGTTTTATTCCAACTTGTCACGGGGAAGTCCTTTAATGCAAAACATCATAAATTTTCTTTTCAAATACACGAAACACGAGTGTGTCTACATTCACACCCCCAGAGACTGTTCGTGTTCATATCTCCAAGGAAACAGTTTCCATTTGCAGCATTTCATCACACCAAGTTTATGTTTTTCATGGCAACTGCACCAGAACAATTATATTCCTCGGCAAAGTGGAAAGTGCCATCCTCTCACCTGTGGAAAGTTTTTCTTTCTAGTTTTTTTTTTTATGTACCTACCCCTTGATAATACTTTCTGCAAATTAACATTTGAGGCAACCTTCAGACACAAATTACCTTAATTAATTGGCCCAAACGAGCATTGTAATTATTATATCATCGCTTGACTAGCCTACTTTAATTTATTAAATGGTTCTGGTCTTGAAGAATACACAAACAAAATATAATGAGCTCGTTAGAGAATGAAAATTGAACAAGTTAATGAAGCAGCTGTTGTGGCCATTTTCGGATAGTCATTGTAATTAATTTCACCTTTTTTCTTCTTTTTTTTTTATGGGACAATTTTATAATAATTTTCAAATTTTTTGTTGTGTTAAGGAAAAGTTTGCTGCAAAAATAACCAAGCAACATGTATCTAGGTACCATCGTCCTTTGTCCCTATCATAATAACCTTTAAGCAATGGTCTATAACTTTGACATGGACAGGGACACCTTTGAAAAGTTTTCCGAATAACAAGTCCACTTCACATCCTTCTACTACCGATGTTGTAAATCGTTCATCACATCACGTCTTTGTATTGTGCAAAACTCAGGACCAATGTTGCCACTTTACTGCAATTGCAGTAGATCTACTGCATTTTTTTCCTAAAATGATTCTACTGCCTTAAAAAAATATCTACTGCTCTTTTGGTTTTACGAATAAAAACTAAGCTTAAGTATTTACATTACTCATAAATGAATACAACCATCATATACTGAATACAACCATTTTCCAAACGCACCCGTATTATAAGTACACTCAACTTATGGCTATAAAGAGAACTAGTTTTTTTTTTAATTTATTTATAAATAATTTTTAAGTTTTAAAAAGAGATTGGTGTATTTATTTGTAAGTAAGTAAGCAGTGAGATTTGTTACAAATGCTTATGGTTTGCAAGTTCAGTTTACAAATCTTTAACGACATGGCAAAAGCCGGCAAGTTTAAAATAAAACAAAATAGTGAAACGCTGCACTAGGTTACGTATTTTTATAAATAAAAATGCTTTATTTAATATTTGGTTTCGATATCGTAGCGCAGTTTTCATAAAATTGATAAGATTAGGCCAGTCTCGACCGTTCAGTATTTAAGGAACTTCATCCGTTTCGTAGTTCGATTTTCCCAAGTGTAGTTTTCTAAGTTCTGTTAGTATGGGACAGACTCCAATAAAATGCTTTATATCTTCACGATCTTTCAAACTGCACAAGCTGCAGATTATGGGCATATCGGGGCGGTGACGAAGGTAATTTAATAGCCTCTAGCTTTAATATTGTTGAGATTTAGTCTGCATTCACATTATCTTCGAAGTAATTTATCATGCTAAGGTCACACTCCAGTTTTCAGTAATATATTCTGTATATTGATGATTGTTTGATTGTGCTTGCTCAATAAAGGCTTTATGCATTTTTTCATCAAGAGCCTGCAGTACATTATAAAGCTCTTCTTTGGTTTGTTTTAGACTAACTCTTGCAAGATAAAGAGTACATCCTACAACCTACACCCTCCACTAGTTCCTTCCATTTTTCGAAGTATGCTGTTTTTTTGACGCGAGCATGCATTGCTACTATTTTAGGTAAGCGAGCTTCTCCCATGCTAAACACTTTAAGGAAGTAATCAAAATTGAGCTTCAGCAGTCCTGTTTCGATGTGTAACATATAAGTGGGCGTGGTCAAGGGAAGGTGCAATACTCTTTTCAGAAAGAATCTAAGCACACTCTCAAGTATCCCCCAACTTGGGCTGCGTTCAACATATCCGACCTCCCTATATTTTCGTTCTTCATACATGCTGACCAGGTTGTGTTTATGGCAATATTCGCAGTTTTTTATTTTTTCTGCTAAGTGAGGTTTCATATTATTTTGTGGAGTTAGTATAACATAACACCAAGATATTTATAATTATCGACTACTTCCACAACTTCCCTTTCCAGATGTAGTTCCCATTCCTCTGTCCTTTCCTATACCGAAAATCATTATTTGGGACTTTAGCTTATTGTAGGTAAGGTTCCACAGTTTGCAAAACTCATCTAACTTATATATCAACATTTGAAGTTTTATAGGAGTATCTATCATTTATGTTGATTGACAAAAGAAGAGTACTCAAGACGCATCCTTGTTTCAATCCTGATGTGGTTGGGAAACTTTCTGACATTTTGGCGCCATTCTAAACCTTTGCAGTGCAATTATGGTATATTTTCTTGAATCTTTTCAGCATTTTAAAAGGAAGCATTTTAAAATGCAGACAGTTTATAAAACAATAATTTTATTTGTGTATTTATAAAAGAGTTTCTTTGAAAAAAAAATCTACTGCATAAAAATGGAATCTACTGCACTTTTTTTGTAAATCTACTTCGGAAATTTTTTCAAACAGTGGCAACGCTGCTCAGGTCTGGGACTACTTTAGAAAACTTTCATCGTAGAAAGTTTAGGGTTCTTAAACCCTTGAACGTGTTGTTGTTGGTTAAAAGGAAATGTGTGTATCGTTAGTGGTGCTCATGACAAAGTTTGTTGCTCTCACAACTATATAAAGTAAATGACCATTATAGGGGGTATCACTCAAAATCTGTCGCGCAAAAGCTTTAACTGGTGTATGAAGGCAATGGAGTCATTTTGTAGAGAAGTTCATTATGTTGAGTATGTTGTAGAATCATTCTTTGGACAAAACTTTTTTCATTAATTCATGAACAGTATTTATTATTTTTAGTGAGTCGAAATGAATGAAAAGAATCTCCTCTGTTGAAAGATTTTCAATGCAAGTCACAGAACTCAAATAGTCGATATGTCAGGAAGAAAACTAATAATTTACATATTAGTAAGCGGTAAGTCGAAACAGAACGATGTACCAGTAGCCACCTACCTAATATTCATGAGAATGAGTGGTTCACCGCTAAGAGAATTGAAAATTTAGTGCATGTGAACTAATTACCCCAGTTATTGATAAAATAATAAAGTTGATAGAAATCTAAAACTAAGTAGAACCAAAGCAGAACAACAAACAAAAATTGAAATATGTATTAACATAACTATGACTGAAAAACCAAGTGATGGCACTCAAGTGTCTATCAACTTGTTTCGATAAGATTTAGTTAGCAGCTGAGAGGGGGTTGAGTATAAGTCATGGTGGTAGTTACTGATCAAACGATGAAGTAGTGCTTGAGGGATTTACGCACACTTGGGTAGCTCAGTGCACAAAAGGTCAATTTGAAATTTTAGTTATACAAAAAATAAACTGTCATTTTTAAAAAGTAGGTATATACGGTATTTCTGGTGAGAAAAATTAAATTTTAACTGTGGTTTTATGTTGTACCCTATTTCAGTCAAGCGATCAAAGTTGACTAGTTCAGTGCGAAAATTGTAAAGTTTGTAAAGTTCGGTGTAAAAAGTAGTCCCTACTGTTTTAAAAAAATATGTCCGAGAAAGGCAACGATGTGATTAAAGTAAGAGGCAATGTATATATAGAACAAATTATAGGTAGAACAATATCACCACGTGTGTGGCAACAAAACGGATATGGTCAGGACTAGATCCAAAACTCACAAGACATTTGTTATCCATAACCAGATTGCAAGTTAGCTCCGTAATCAATGCCATCACCGGGCATTGTCTGATAGGGAGACACACCATAAGACTTGGCGTTTCCTTTATTGACTTCTGCAGAAGTTGTTTAGATGAGGAGGAGGAAGAAACTATTCCACACCTCCTCTGCTCATGTCCTGCACTCTCCTTTAAAAGAAAACGGCATCTAGGAAAATATTTCCTCGATGATCTAAACGATCTGGCGAACACAGATATCCTGCATCTCTTTCGCTTCATCAAAAGCTCCAAATGGTTTTGTTAAGTGGGGTTCTTCCTCGCTTAATTCTTATGGTATCACAATGGACCTAATACTGGTCTAAGTGTGTCAGTTGTATTCCTGACAGCCATTTTTAACCTAACCTAACCTAACCTAACCTAAGGCAACGATGTGTACATTTTATTTACCTTTTTCAAAAATAGAATATACGTTTTTTTTTAATTCATTAAGCGGTTGAAGCCGCAAGCTGAGTGTTTTTTAGCTTTTCGCATAATGTCTTCTGTTCTCTCCAAATTAACAAATCAGCCTGACGTGACATTATAGACTTTGTGGCAAGATTTCTCAGCCTCATAACCTTGAAACATGGAAAAAATCATATTTATTTACTTCTCACTAATCCAACTGCGGTTAGACATAAGCTTTTTGAAAATTTAACTACCCCTAGAAAAATCGTACTTTTAAAATGTCTCACTACGAATGGACACGAACTTTTTGAAAAAATTCTTTTTTTCAATTTGCTTAAGCATTTAAGCATTTCCACGTTTCACAGATTTTCAATATCTTAGATAGTTCCTTTAAAATCGTGCCAACAATTTCAAAAAACATCGAGAAACGCGTTTAAAATTATTGACATAAAACATATGGGCAGGGCTTGGTAAGGGGGTTAGTTGCAATTAAACAAGGATGTTTTCCAATAAATACTTAACAAGGCATGTTCTTTTTAGTGTCTAAAAATAAGCAAAACAAAAATTTGATTTTTTGAAACCGCGGAAGTAGACGACCCCCTTTTTTCTTTTCATTTCCGGCGTTACGAGTAGTGATCTTGAAGCGATCACAACTCTCCCACTTTTCTGCTTCACACTAGTGATCCGCCTGTGGAGTACGCCGCGTTGACCTCAGAAAGCGTCGGCAAGCCTCCCGGTTTTGGATTGTTCCATCTTCCATGTCTGAGGCCAACCAAATGCTGCTGTTTTTTGCTTTGTTTTTGCTGTTTTTTGTAGACGACCCCCTTAATATGAATAATGTATGTGAATGATATTATATTTGCCACACCGCAATCTGACAATGAGTTAGGCTTATTTATGCTAAATTAAAACGAAAATGTGATATTTCGCTTCATTATCGAGGTATCGATACTTGAAGTCGAAAATCGATATTTCGAAAACGAAGCTAGATGTCGAAAAGTTTCATGTTGCATGTTTTTGTTTTATTTTGACTTAAATATGCTAAATTTACTGTCAGATTGCGGGACTACGAATATCGTACTATCTGGAACACGAAAACAAATGAGTTTTTTTTTTGATAAAAACGTAACGTAACCAAATTCATTTTCATAAAATTTATATTTAAACTCATTTTTAATGTTATGCAAGGCTTTAAGACTTAAAGATTAACTTTACACTTAAATCGCACAAAACCACTAGTTCTGCCATGGCCTATCCTTTAATGAACTCGTTTTGCTTGACATTTCAACGGGTTTTCACTTTCTTTGACCAGATATGAGCTAAGTCTCGGACTCAAAATAACTCCAATTAAACTACCTACTGAGTAAGAGAACATTTGTTGGCCACTTACAACACTAAAAAAGAAACTCAAATTATCCCATAGAAGCATAAACTATTACAAAACAGAACCCCAGTATCATTTAAGACGACCAACGTTTTAAATCTAGATATTAAAAACCGTGTTTCAAAACCGAAAAGAGTTACCCACGTTTATAAGGCGGTAGCAAAATAGGAAATCCTTTCTCTGAGTAAAACTAATCTTAAGAGCAGTTATGTCTAATTCCGCAACACTTATACTATACTCTACATGAACTTCCGAAAAATACTTTACTTGTACTTTGCTTTTATAATCGAAACATAATTTTTAAAATGATTTTCAAGTTCTTAGGGTGCTGAATTCGAATCCTATCAGAGAATTCATATCCTGCGCCAGGTTTTCAAAGAAGAAACCAATGATGTCCTTACCTCATTCTGGCTACAATCTCAAGAGCCTGAAGTGATAAAGCAATTCTCTGACAGGACTCGAATTCAGCATACTATGAACTTCAACGGATGTGTTATCAAAATAATGCATGACCATGTACTACAACTTTTGAAGCTGAATATCTCAGTTATGCGGTGTATTAGAGCACCTTTGAGGCTATATTTGAATTCAGAGTATAACCAATTTGTTTTTAGGTTAAATTTTTTTGCTTTTTAAATTAAAAATAGCAAAATGCAGTTCATAAAAAACCATATCTAAAAAGCGTAATGTGGCAGAGCAATTCTGAGACCTTTGGTCGAATTACCGCACCAGTGATCAAGTGTATGAGTACTATTTTTCTTTCAAAATTCGCTCTATCAATTTTAAAATCATACATCACATACCATTTTTCACATGGTATTCTGATTATTCTTTTTTTATACAGTCCATACAAAGATGCTGCATTTTGCTTTGCTTGCATTTTATTCTCAGAAGGAATTCAAAGA
This sequence comes from Melanostoma scalare, assembly GCA_949752695.1. Taxonomy (NCBI): domain Eukaryota; kingdom Metazoa; phylum Arthropoda; class Insecta; order Diptera; family Syrphidae; genus Melanostoma; species Melanostoma scalare. Next base: position 9,718,977 of record OX456985.1, read on the forward strand.
CAATATGCCAATCCGGAATTGATATCGGTGGGTGTTCGTCAGTGGCATAAAATGAAGAGTCGGGGTACGCAATCGTCGCTGGCTTGTTGGCATAGACCATAGACTTGACGTAGCCCCACAGGAAATAGTCAATCGCACGACCGAGCGGCCAAGCGACTGGACCATTTCGTGAGACCACACGTTCTCTAAATTTGGTCTCCAATAAATTGATTGTGACATTCGCTGTGTGGCTTGTGGCACCGTCCTACTGGAACCACATGTCCTCCAAGTCCATATCATCCAATTGAGGTCAAAAATATTCGGTTATCATTGAACGGTAGCGATCCCCATTTACAGTAACGTGCCGGTCTTGATCACCACGGAAGAAGTATGGCCCAATGACGCTGCCGGCTCATAAACCACACCAAACCGTAATTTTTTCGGGATGCAATGATGACTCATGGAGTAACAGATTGCTGCCTGCCCAATACCGCATATTTTGTTTATTGACGAAGCCATTCAGCCAGAAATGAGCCTCATCATAAATTGGACGTAGCGCTCTTAACGTTGAGGCCACTGACTCCGAATTTTGGTAGTAAATTTTAATAATTTCGACCTCGTTGTTGGCTCGTATATCTTTCTATCATAAAATGGCAAAACTTATTAAAGAGAAATGTCAAAAGAGCGGCAGGAAATATGAAGTCCTTTGCTTTCCATGTCGCTCTACTTTTGAAGCGTCCCTATTGGAAAACCCTTACATCCTATTTTATATATATAGACTAATTTTTTGATGCAGTCGGCAAATTCTTAAGACTAGTCGGCATTTCTTAACCCCCCCCTCCATGGCTTGGACCTTCGCTACGCCCCTGCGTATTACTAAATCACGCGTGCGCCGGTAATTTGTCGACAGATTTGAATTCAGGGAAAAAGAAACACTTCGAAGAAACATAGTTTACTCCCTGTGACATTAAAAAACGCAAATTCTATTGAATAGTGTATTTTTGTGGAAAAAGGCTTTCGATAAAACATTTTTCTTCAGCCCCCTCAAGTTATATTTCATAGCCATATAAACGACTTGTTGGTTTTTCAAACTAGCGCAGTGTAACCATAAAATATTCACTCAATTAATTTTTTCCTCTTAAAATACCTTAGTTCAAAAAATGGGTTTTCGAAAAATATTTCATAGTGATGATCAGATTGGAATCCAAATAGTAGATTAACTTGCAGCCTTGCAATAATTTTTCTTCATAAAATTCTACACCTACATACATAGCTAGTACTGCTACTTTCGGATACCATTCAGGATTAGATAAAACAACCCAAACAACTTGTAACACACGCAGTCTAATTCATACTCCAAGGCTATTTCTTAGAAACCTACAGAAATGAAGAAGACATTTTGGGAACAACATGACCGCAACAGATTGCCGTAAACGATAGCTTCGAGTTGAAGACAAACAGCACACTACAAAATTTTGTGGATTCTCTTTGAATTCGGTCTCAGTTCAATACCAACCAGTTATGAAAATTAATTTTCCACGAAACAGTGTAAACAGTGAAACAACCGTCTCCTATTACCAAAGTTTCAGGTATAAGCAACTATGTGTAAGCACAACGAAAGTACGAAAAAAAAAATAATATTAAACGTCTCGAGCGTTTTCAAAGAGAAGATTCAATTTCGAAATTGAATTTCTGTAAGCAGTGCTATCCAATTTCCGCTACTGACATGCATGCAGTGCCGTTCCAAGTTCTACCTTAATCAGGCTTTGGGTTAAAAAAAATTCTCTCGCAATATGAAAGGAGTAAACCAATATCATTTAATTAAAAACTGGAGCCACGTCTCGAGGAAACATCACAGACACCACTTACTCGACCAGAAATTTCCGGACAGGAAGCAATTTAAAATTTACTTCTACCGAATGGAATAAAAAATGAAAATGTTCAATCGATAAAGTTTCGGTTGGTAGAAATTGGTCATTGTGGCTGTGTGTACATATTTTCTGCAATCAATTACTCTCCTAGCTCCTTATTGTGGTTACCAAAATGTACGGAAAGATATTTGCAATGTCCTTGGATGGTCTGGGAGAATAAGTATGATGGGACGGTGGAAATCAATTAGCCACTGGCAGAGTTGAAAAGTTGACAATGAGTCACTGGGCTATGAATGAGATTATTTGCCCTTTTTCTTTTTCTTTGGTCGAAAGGAACAAACCGTAGAACACACTTTATTCGTTTGCCTTCAAAGGCCTCTCTAAATTTTAAACCGTCCTTACCTTCACATTTTATAAAAAGCAGTTCTTGGTTGAGTTCTCATTTTGTTGACAAACTGACTGTGTTCTTATTTACCACAAGGATAATGAAAAAAGGAAAATGACCAAATAGCTCTATGCAAAGCTACTTTGAAGTTAAAACTTCTGTCTGAGCGGATAGGCAAACGACAGTCGAGATTACACTTCATGATTGTGTTTCCTGTTTCTATTTTTTGCGAAATATGCTGCTAGCTATTGTCTTTGGCTTTAGAATCCGAAGGTCCTTTTGTGGTCAAGAAAGTTTAATTGAAGCCCAAAGGGAATTAGAACAGACGGAGACAAGGAATTGCTTTTGACTTCACGATGTTTCTATTTGATTGTGTCTCGTCTAGCAACCTTTTAGATGATGCAAATGATATTTTATTCAAAAACAGAATTTTAATTGAAATGTTTTCGTCTTTTGTTGTCACAAACTTCACTCCACCACCACCGCCGCCACTGCGTTGAATGGAATTCTATTAGTCTCTTTGGATTCATCGGTCCATTTAGATTTGAAATGAAAGGTTTCTTTGTTGGAAATCGTTTCACTATTATCGTCTAGGAAAAATCTCTGAGTTTCTTCAAAATCAAAGGAATTGACTTTTTTCAATATTCCATCTGCATTCACACACATTAAGACGTCTTCATACTCATTGAAAAATTATTCTTAGACTTTTTCAATAGGATTTTATAGTCTCTTTGGGAAGAAAGCGCAATTTAGAAACAAATGACAATTGGGAGTAAAAAAGAAATTTCGACTCAACTTCTTAACCAAAAATGCTGGACAACATCTATGCTATTGAATCTTCTTTCAAAGAATTCGAAGTTCAAACCTGGCGATATTGTCGACATATTTTAAAAATAACGCCTTTTAACCCAGAATGAAGCCGAATTTTACCTTACAATTATTTTTTGGTCATTTTAACTAAACTAAAATGTAAATTTAAGAATAAAAGTATTATTGATTTTCTTAGAAAATTAAATAAATTTTTTTTACAAAATTGCGACTCTCTCTTAAACGCAGGGAGATAGATCCCCTCCTTCTCTAGGAATTTTTTTGTTGCGGTCAATCTATCTGTCCTCAACTTGATGTTTTTTGTAATATTTTGTAAAGGGTCCGCCATTTAACGTTCAACTAGTGCTTATTTCGTGAATGATAACATTTAGCTCATGTCTGATTTGACAGATAATTAGTTTTATCTTTCCGCTGCACGAATATGGTTGTGTATACGCTTAAATAACACTGGGAAATATTGCGACATTACTTTGAAAATCAGATGCCGATTTTGCCAAAAAAATCATCTTTTCAGATGAAGCTCATTTTGATCGTGACGGGTATGTAAACAAGCAAAATTGTTACCGCTTTTAAACTTTTTTCAAAATTTTTACATCGCAAGAATGATAATTAGGAAATAATTTCTCGCCTAAAATGTTCGAGTTGTGTTCGAGTAAAATAAGTATTTATCATACAAGTAGAATGACAGGTACCATTATTTTAAGACCAAGAAACGCAATTCCCTAAACCTCTCTGGAAGCTGCTCTACAGAGACTATAGCTGCAAGTTTTGAACATAATCGGTTCAAGTTGTAGATCTATATACGGACAGACAGACATAAAGGCATACAGAAATATAGACATACAGATATAAGTTATTTTACATTACATTGATTTGACTTAAAAATATGATTTTTACTTTCTTTTTTCTATCTTTCAGCTAGGTTCCAGAAATCGAGTGAAATGAAACCGAAAACGAGATTGGAAATCGAGTGAATTTATTTTCAGTGTTCTGCGTTTCGATCGATTTCATCTGTTCGAAAACTTTTCGAAATCACTTCAAGTGAAATTGAAATCAGCTGATACCTGCCTGCCATCTAATCTGAAACTCAATTTATTTGATTTCAATAGTTTCTTGAGTTTCCTGATCGGAAAATTAAATATATGTGCTGTTCTTAGTGCTTCGGTTTTGGAAATCAAAAAGAAAAGATATGCGACAGAGAAAATAAAAAGACGTAGATTGAGAGACATTTCTAATCCATTAGAAATTGCAGATGCAACTTGTGTATATTGATATGTGGCAAGTGAAATTGAAGTATTTTCATGTTTTTATTAATAAATTTGTTTCAAATGATTCTTTTTATTATTACTGACTTTTCTGCATCCAGTTCTGTCTTTCCCACAAAGAATCTGCGACGAAACGATCTCCTTTCATGAATTTTTAGGCAAGATCTTTGTTGGCTCATAATGTTCATGAATATTTCCTCCTGTGCAGTTTTTTTATTCTTTCCCTTGTTCAAAACAAATTTCTAGTAAAATAAACAAATTTTGTGTAGTTGCAACGGAGTTTTTTTACTTACATTTTTAAACGCGTCTGTTTTCTTCTACCATTCCACACAGATAAATTAGGGTGATTTCAAATCACTTGGAAACCGACGAAATCGAATTGTGGAACACAACGATTTCGTTTTACTTCGATTTCGAAAAATATGAAATCGATATCGATAAAAGTGAAATGCAAAACACCCAATCTTAATTTCGATCGAATTCGATTTCATTTCACGTGAAAGTGAAATGTGGAACCTAGCTGTTTATTCACCTTTGAAATACAAAATAGAACTAACTTACTTAAAGCTACCTATTCTATATGAAACCTCTGCTGTCGGTGCAAATGTGCTGACGACCTGTTGCCGGTGTTGGGGTGATGACCGTCGTTGAGGTCGTCTGTGCTTGTTTCGGAGAATTGCAATAAATGTAATAAATGCAGTGGAAGTTGCTGCGCGTGGAGTCAAATAATTTTGTTGACGTTTACTTATACACTGTAACACCGCTCATCTGAATAGGTAAGAGCATTATTATGCGCTTAATTTGGGAAAAAAATTCTCTTAAAGCTTACTTTATTTTATAAAAAAAAAAGATTATTTTTGGCTCATCTGAAGAGGTTCAATAGCAAAATAGAAGAAAACAAGAAAGTTACATAACTGTAATTAAATATTTTATTTCCCAAGACATAGTAATTTATATTAATAGTGTGTATTGCCACCTATCGCTGATATTGTTTCGAAAATCCGATTTGGAATGGAGTTATAGAGTTTCTTTAGATATGTTAGCGAAATCTCCACCCACGATTCCTTAATTCCTTTGATTAAGAACTCCTTGTCTTCATACTGTACATAGGACTGACATTTTTCTCTGTAAGATTCAAAAACGTGCCTTTTATACTTCCTATAACCGCGAGTAAAACATCAGCTGACCTATACTGATCTAGTGTAGAACATTGACATTCAGCACTATTTTTCAGATGCATGATAAATTGTAAGTCACACAATACATTAGCCGAGTTTTATTGGGATTCTATATTCACTTATATTCACTTAAGCAAAACATCGCTCATGGAAAAACAACAACTCCTAAGTGAATAGCGTAAGTGAACAAAAATAACTCACTTAGCTAATTGAACAACAGGGATGGTTGGTAAATTTCTTTTTTGGAACCCAGAGGTTGGCAGTCTTTGGGATGTGTTCACAGAAATTCACAATCTGTCATATTTTAAGGAGTGGTAAAACTCTCTCAGAAACTCTCTGAAAGAGCGTAATTGTCTTAAAAGTAAAGAAACGCCTTGAACAAAACATTCGCAGCAACGCAACGCTTGGAAAAACGTCTGTTTGACAGTTGTTGTAGATATTTGTTTTGGTTGTGCACGATTTCTGTCCACAGAAATTTTGGTGGCAAAAATTCGCATGGTGGGGAAATTTTTTACTCTTTCGAGAGCACTCTCTTTAGTGCACTGCTTCGAAAAATCGCTGTGCTGGAACGGGATTAGTCACATGAGTCACTTGCTAGCTTATGACTCCTGACCACAGAGGAGATACAAGAAGAGGCAAAATCACACACACACCACGGCATCTGTCTTCAAACTCACTTCACAAACACCACTTTATTTTCATTTTTCAAAATCAATTTGAATGAAATCCGAAAATAAAGTGGTATTAAGGTGGTGGTGGCAGGAGAAGCAATGGTTTTCCCTCTTGTTCTTTATTTCTCTAAGCTATTGAATTATTTAATTCATAAGTCACTTACTAACTTATGACTTAAATGAGTTCTTAATTCACAAACTAGCAACCCTGAAATATATACCTGCATCGAAATCTGAATCCTAATCCGATTTGATTACCCGATCCTAAAAATAAAAATGAAACTTTTTGAACACAGCCATTGCGAAATAAAAATTAAAGTGACATTTGTTTGTTTACCTCGAAAGTAAAAAGTTGAAACGCGGCAAATAAATGGAAAATCGAGAATTAAATTGAGAAAAATAGAAATGGAAAATTAAAGGTATGCATTTATATTCTTCTGAATGGAAATTTTTAATGTTTCTTATCCTTAGAACAAGTGCCAAGGGTACCAACATTGAAAGTAAAATTGAAAGTGAACTTGCTAAGTGAATATAGCCAAAAATCGTTTTATTGTGAAGTGAATATAAGTGAATATAGGAAATTTCCATTAAAACTCGGTTATTGTGATATTTGAACTTAAGAACTTATTAGGTCTACGATCTTCTTGCACAGACATAAATTTGAAAATCATCGATTTTTGAAATTCGAAAATCATCCATTTTTGTATAAAAAATTAGGAACAAAGCACACTCCAAGAAAGAGTGTGTGTGTACCAAAAAATGAAAACTAAAGATTATATCCCGTAAGCCACAAGTCTTTGTTTGTAAAAGGTATTATAAATTAAAGTGAAATTTAATATGCTAATGCTGAAATAATTTTTGAAATCGATTCAGCAGCTTTCGGAGGACAACAGGGCGCGATGTAATAAAATCAATGTTATTGAACGCGTTTTTTTAAGCGGTTAATCAGCTTTTGAGTTCCATGCTTATAAGTGATAATGTGGCACTTTAACCGTCGAAGATTTTTTTAAATCGGTCCAGTAGTCTTTGAATTCTTGAAGATATATACCTGTATAGTCTTTGTATCTGAACGATAATGTATCACTCTAATAGTGAAAATTTTTTTGGCATTGGTAGAAGAGATCCCGTTCCCATCGGAATACAGGAATGAAATGTAGTCATTGTTACTAAGGGGAAGTGCAGCATTCCAACGGATTAAATTTTTGGAACTACACTTTCAAAGCTCCCGTTTACGTTCCCGCGGAAATGTGGCGATAAAGCATAGTCTATCTGTAATTCTGATATACCAGCTATGCTATTGTTTATTTTGCGTGAAAGAGCAACAAACGTTAACGAATACAAACTTTCGCATTTATAACAGAAATAGGGTCTTACACGCCCTTTTTTTTAAGTATCTAGATGTGATGTCATGCTCTATGCACATGAATATATTTAAAACTTTGGAAGATCAGATATCATTCCTATTTCTAATACGACCACAAAAAAAAATTTGTCGCGATTTAGTGGACTTTTAGATTAATTTCATAAGAGTTCAAGAAAAACTTTCTTTAACTCCCCGAGCGTTGCAACAAAAGACCTATGTAAGAAACCTAGAAACAGTCCTTTGGCAGTTTATGTGTCAAGAACATTGGCATATTTATTTTAACGGTAAACGAAACTAATGTAGGCCTTACAAGCTAAAACTGCGTGGTGGATATCAGAGAGTGTTTGGCACAATATTCAGAGATGTGTTCCATCAGAAAAAGCAGACAGAGTTTATATTAACGTAAAACCCAAACGCTATGAATAGCTCAGTGAATATTTTTCTTTTTTAAGCAGAAACTTTCTAACAGAAACTTACGACATGCATTAGCTTGACGAAATTCAGCCAAGAACTTTCAGCCTCTTTGAAGTCAATTAAGAGAAGCTAAATCTTAGTTGGTTTTCTTCTCGTCTCGTCTGGGCCATAGATTGAGTCAGCTGATTCCATTTGTTTCCGAACTGATAACATTCGATGGTATTCGTTTTCTAAGAATGATGTCAGATAATCTACGTAGGACCTGCAAATAATAGTCTCTGACCGAGTCTTTTGAAATGCATAAGGAAGGCTTGAGTATAATATGTATACTGATATCATACTTAATACCATAAGAAGTCTACTCGGTCACGTATTGACGTATTAGCAAACAGAAAGTCAATATAAACAGGTATGTATGGAAGAATTCGGAAATGACGAGGACTTATTGTCTGTAAATGGTTCACTTAAGACGAAGAATCGTCCTTTGACAAAAAAAAAAAAAAAACACACACACACACGAGTAATGTATGATTGCAGATCTGTTCGTAACCTTAAGCAATAAATGGTTTTTATGGTCCATTACCGTAAATTATGGGAATTCCTTCAATTGAAATCAAATAGTATTCAGACATTCTGGTTTTGATACACTTTGTTAATCTTAACGGCTTTGATCTGTTCTAAAGGACAAACTAAATGCTTTCCTCGAGTAGATAGTTCTTTGATGGCAACTAATACGACAGAAATAGGTTGCTCATGGCAATAGATTTCTTATACCCTCAATTTAAAATTCTGCTGACTATAAATATATTTTATAGCTTTCACACAGCCATGACATTTCAAATGAGTGTGGGTAGCTCAAGCAGAAATTTACTGACTCAAAATAGACAGACAGGGAGTGAGAATACATTTTTGACAAATAGAGCTATAGGTTGGTCGATACAATTTCGACTTGTTGCATGAAAATATTCGCAACATTCTCACCGGAACTGATACACAAAGCTACAAGTCTACAAGTCAATAGCCACTTGAAGGACTATATCCACTACGCTGGTAGAAGAGCAAGCAAATTTGTAGCTTTGTGTTACTGAAATTTCTTTCGCTTTTCGTAATACAGGTCACCCTGCTGTCGGATCGTTTATACTCCCAGTCAAAGAAAATGAAACCTCACGTAGTTGAACTTTTAAAAAAAAAAAAAGAGGAGGCTTATGCCTATCTGGAGCACTTGGGCTGAATTAAGATCCATTGTACTACCCAGGGTAGCAGCTTCCCCTTTTTGTGATGTAGTAGATGGACATAAGGTGTTATTAATTGCACATATAACCAGATGAAACTGGGAGGCTGAAGGAAAAGTAGATGCCCATATCGGGATTCGAACCCACTCGTCCGGCCTATCTACTGAACACTCTACCACTGCACTACGGCCGCCCTTGAACTTGTTTCGACTTTCTTCGATGCAGCTTATCAGCATTACTGAAAAGAAGTACATATTTGCTTCTATCGTTAAAATTACACATTTTATTGTGAAGCATTTGAAGAACAATGTCCAAATTCAACTGCTTATTTTAAAAAACTTCAACCAAAAATACCCCGTGCATCATCTTAACCAAATTTTAGGACCAGCTACACCAATTTCTATTAAAGTACTGCAACCATATCTTTTGTCAGTACCAGCACCTGAAAGGAATCCCCTTTAGCATAAATGAAAATGATAATTTAGAATTAATCTGCATTTACAACCGATGATGGGCTGTTGCCGCAAAACTCATCGCATGTCCAACATCCCACCGCCATCGTCATATAGCTTGGTTAACTGAAACCTTCAGCATCACAATAAGATAATTTCATAGATACACATAAATTAAGGGACAAACCTGAACGAAATTTATTGCTTAAACTCTGGCTTGTATAGGAAGGTACTTTAGTCATATGGCATTGGCAATGTTTGTTTAACATTATTTCATGAAAGCCTCTTCATTCTGCTTTAGTGGACGTGTGAGCTTATAGTAGGTACCTGTGGTCCACTGAGAGAGACCAAGCTGCAGGCACACCCACATTAATATATATGGTAATTTAGAAGCACACATCCTTTCCGGAGGGAGAACCTACACTTTGGTAGACGTTGACAGTGGTGGCAACTTGACAATAATTAATGTTTATTTGTTTTACGGATTTTGCCAACAACCATCTGTGTCTCTGTGTTCCTGCCTTCCTGCTTGTGTTCATTAGAAAGTCAAGGAGGAGGATTCAAACAAAGAATGAAAAATGAACAAGCAAACTGATACTTTGAAGTTTTTAATTTCATCGAGTTCGAGAGCTTCGAGTGTCTTGGATCCAATTTCGATTGCTTTGTCATTTTCCATCAGGAAGTTGTATGTTGAAGTTTTCTATTAAAAAACAAAAATCTACAGATCAAGACTTTCGTATTTGTAATTTGAAATTTAAATTTGTTTATTTATGTGCGAAGAGATTAGCTGGAGAGTTTTCATGAAAAAAAAGCAATTATTCGACAAAAGAAATCTCTATCAGAAACAATGTTTGACGAAAAAGCACAAAAAAAGGCAATAAAACTTGTGCTCATTTTGGGTATGTCTGCATAAGTCAGTTTTCAACTGAAGGAGGAAATTGAATCAAATTTTTAATTAAAGTCTTCCAATGAAAAGAAAAAGGAAAGTCAAATCGTTTGATTTATTGCATTGTTTCATTTCAAGTTCCATGTGATCTCATCGAGCTTGGGTTTTCCCCTCCTCAATCTTCAAAATAAAACAAATTCACTTAAACGACAGTTGAGTGGGCCGCCAAATTGTTGGAATGTTTTCCCATTATCAACTTATTGTTTTGTGGCAAGAGTCGACTATGGCACTGGTTTGGTTATTGAAATATATTTCCCGTGAGCCTTGAAGCGTCTGTGTCCTTAAAGCGTGTATTTCTTATCATTAGGAGTATTCTATCAAGCATACAATACCTGGAACAGAAATTGTTACTCGCAATAAATCTTTCGATTGAATTGACGGCGCAAAAAAACTCTTGTATTCCTGAGGAATGGAGGCATAAATCATATCATTGGAAGGTGAGTAAAATATTGCGTTCATAAATTTAAGCAGTGGTGTGTCTAGGAAGTTTTCTTTGGAAGCCAGAAGATGGCAGGTGGTCAGTTACTGCAGGGCTTTGAAATCAGTAAAGATGTTTATGTATATGTTGAAATTGATAACTTTTGGGAGTTACATAATAAATTTAATGAGAGACACATAAGTTCTGTCGCGAAGTCAAGATGATCATTCGCTCTGTACAAATTGGCACCTCAATCTTTCCCTCCTCAAACGACAAAAATGAAATGAAATAAAAAAGTTGGCAAAATCAAAGCTTGGAGAGGAATGGAATCCTAGAGCTTTTCTCTCAACCAAAACAGTTGAGGAATGGAGTTGACTTACAACTTCTAGTGTCGCTTTCAAGGCAGCAAGTTCTGTAATGCCCGTGACGTGAGCTTAAGCAATGTCTAACTGAGATGTGGTAAGTTAGAGCTGCACGTCCTTAAAACTTCTAAGCGAAAAATGCATATCACAGGTATCACATTTTTCTAGGAATGAACAAGTCCTAGCTCCATAATGCGGTAGGCTACGGTGTTCACTTAGCTTTGTTCATTATTTATTTCATTATTTTTTTTATAATAATATAAAAATTAATTAATATGTTGATATCAATGAACGATTTGTAGAAATCAGGTCATTGGATTGCCGCCCTAGTTCGACGTCCGAAGAGGAGGGATGTGAACCTATGAACGAATATTGAAAGCTGAAGGTTCTGTCGTCGACAAAACAATTTAGTGGGTTAGTAGTTTAAGGCAGAAGATCGTTAATGAAAGTGAAAAATATTGTCGGAGACAAAACGGAGCCCTGGGGCACACCAGCATTTATTTTGAGGGTTTCAGAGTTATAGCCGTTCAATACGACTTGTAATGAACGGTCGGAAAGGTAGCTACTAATTTAGCGAAGAAGAAACTCATCCAAACCAAAAGAACGCATTTTAAATAAAAGAGCTTGATGCCAAACTCTATCGAATGCTTTTGAAATATAAAGCGCAATAATCTTACTTTCTCCAAATCGATGTAATGACTCGTACCACTGTTCGGTGAGATATACCATCAAATCACCAGTGGACCTATTGCTAAGAAAACCATACTGCCGGTCTTCTTTCGTTCCTTCAGATATGATAACGCTCAATTATCAGCTAAAGAAATAGCTGATAATTGAGCGTTTCCATGACCTTGGAAAGAAAGGAAGTTAGTGTAATTGGTCGGTAGTTAAAGTGTGAGGAAGATTCGCCTTTTTAGGGACTGGTTGGACAAATGCTGTTTCCATCCACTCCTGAAGAGACCTGTAGAGTAGGACAGACGGAAAAGCTTACGCAGTGGCTTTGACAGCGTAGTGGAAGAACACATCTTCAGAACAATAGCGAGGATAGTATCCAGGCCAGCGGATTTATGTTTGTCGAGATCGTTAAAGACTCTTGCCACTGTACGAGTGCGAAAGTAGATTGGTCCCGAGGAATCATTTACGTGCTCAAGTAATGTAGGAGCCATGACACTTTCTGGAAGCGTTGAGTTAGCGGCGAACTACTACGCAAAAAGGTTAGCTTTCTCAAGAGAGGCAGCAAAAGGAGTGTCGATGGAAACGAGCGTTAGAATCAAAAATGGGCACGACTGGGTCGCACGAACTTGCGATTGTGTTCTAAATACGATATCAAAATCTAAAGGCTGAGTTATAGGTTTTGGTATTAGTTCTTCATAATATATTTTGTGGTACAGGGTTGCCAACTATACATTAATTATGGAAATTGAATTAAATCACGCAAAATAATGAAAAAATTAAATTAAATATTCCAAAGGTTTCAAGCAAAAATCTAAAAACGCCATTCTTTTGCAAACGCTAATACACATGAATGATGAAAATTTAATCAAAATCGTTGGAGCAGTTTTTCCAAAAAACGGTTTTTTATTTTTCACTTTTTTTTTAAAACTGTTTTTTAAAAGTCGAGTACGCAAAGTTCTAGATCTTAACAGGAGTTATTTTGACAAAAAATTTAAAAAAAATCAAAGTTATAGTTTCGAAGTTACTTTCAAAAATCAAAATTTTTTAAAAAAATTTATAAAAATTTCCAAAACTAAATTTTTTTAAATATTGATATGCAGTTTTTTTTCACAGTTACGACTTCTTAAATCCAAAATTTCGCTAAGATCGTGTAAGCCATTAACGAGAAAGCCGGTTTAGCCTTTTTCCAAAATTTTTTTTTACTCCATATGAAAGACAATCCAAAATTAATAAGTGACACAAAATTTTATCGAAATCGTTGGAGCCGTTTTCGAGAAAAATAAGTATTTTCATATCGGTTGTATGGCAGGTACCGTTATTTCAAGACCTAGAGACTCAATTCCAAAAACCCCTCTGTAGGCTGCTCCACAGACCCTAACTGCAAATTTTGAAGAAAATCGGTCTATTAGTTCAGGCTGTAGATCCATATACAGACAGACAGACAGACAGACAGACAGACAGACAGACACACAGACAGACAGACAGACAGACAGAATTGCAGGACCCACTTTTTTCTTATTCTCTATCATCGTAATGTCACATTTAATTGTTATCTCAAAATTTTTTTTCTGCACGATTGCAAGACTTGCCTTAGGCCTCGGCCACGCAGTAAGCGGCAGAGCGGCTAAGCGGCTGAGCGGCGAGCGGCTGAGCGGCAACTCTAAGCGACGTATGGCCAGGCACTGAGCGGTTGCTTTTGAGCGATTACGAGTTAAAATATATAGAACTATAATATATATAAATATAAAATGCTGTTTGCCGCTCAGAAAATTAAAACATGTTTGGTTGCTGAGCGGCGCCGCCGCTTTGCCGCTCACAATTTTGTTTCGCCGCCCGCTCATTGCGTGGCCACTCCTGTGTGATTTCATATGTTTTAATTTTTTTTAGCCGCTCTGCCGCTCTGCCGCTTACTGCGTGGCCGAGGCCTTATAGTACCTATAATCGCAAGTAAAAATGTTGTTCTGTTCCGGATTTTTTTAACAAGCAACCAAAAATGTTTATTACTTTTGGGACATTGATGCATTTTTTGCCTTAATTTTTGATCATGAAAAAATTTCGTTCGTCGAATATGGACGTTGTTGGCTCTCCTGTCTTGTCTATTTTATTAATAACTCACAACTAATGATATCGGGGAGTACACTTCTCACCTTAAGAATGAAAGTGACCTGAATCAAAATTCATGTAATATATCATTTTTAAAGACTGCTCATTTCTCACAAATGCAATTTTTATTTCGGTATTTTTTCATTCTACGTACACGACCACTGAGCGGCAAAGTGGACGCCTGAGGGTCAAATGGCAGAGTAGCAAAACTAGAACAAGATTGAAAGCTCAGCGACGGAGAAATTTTGAGCTAGTGCACTTTTATTCTAAGGGACTTGCTGATTTCAGAATCACTTTTCCAGAGATGCAAGAGTAAGGATACTACAATGTTATCTACTTTGTTTGGGACGCAGGTGATAATATGTATTTACAGGTCACAGTTTTTCTTTACAAAATAAGTCCATTTTATCCTTAGAGTCATGAAACGCAAAAAAAACTGAATTTTTGAAACGCTGCGCTTGCACCATTATTATAATTCGTTAGTCGTTGTTATAACTGGAAACTGGAATACACAAAATTTTTTGAAAAATGTTAAATTTAACCCTCCTTAACATCCTGCTCTCCATTTGGTCCCCATGGCATGTTTGAACACTCATAACTTTTTTGTTTTTAATTTTTTAAGGTAGGATTAATACTTTTTTTTTTTTTTTTTTTTTTAATTTAATTTTAATTTTTCTTTCTTTCAAGATCCTTGCAGATTTATCTGCGATTTTTTTCTGGAAAGAATCCATCTACTTGACCTGTTGTCCATTTAAACTCCACTACTCACTTTATTACAAAAGGATCATAGTTTATGTGAAATACGGATTCAACTTGAATTTGTTGGCAGTTCCTGGAAACATTTAAAACGCAAAGTTTTTGTGTGGCAAATGCAACTACATCAGCCACATCCATCAGAGGTTTTCTGCTTTTCTTGTCTCCTGCTCTTGGACAAAGGTAACATCTGCCCCTTTACAAGAGAGCCTTTCGGGGACTGTTGGTAATTCGTGCTCAATGCAAATTTTCAATGTTGTTTTGTGTTGCAGGTTGTGACTAGTTATTCAGTTCTGACTGGCTTTATCAGTTCCTCCACCAACCCGATAAGCTTATCGTTTCAAAACAAATTTTTTGTTTCTTCTCTTCTTCTTCTTGACATGTACATAATTAAATCAAGACCACTTGGTCGAATATGTCAACTACAACTTTGGTGCCGTTATAGTCAAGTATCATGGCAGGTTTATTTTGATGACCGAAATTGGCTTTCCCACAGTTATGTTGTGTTGCAAGACTACTTGCTTGTTTAGTTTTGGAACATAACTCAACTTCACCATTTTCCCTGAAAATCCAAAGACGGACGAGTTAACTGGACAATCCTGTTTTTTGTTATCGACTTTTACAGGCTCATTATTGTCATCAACAATCTCCTTCGCTACAAACGGTTTAAGCACATCTCTTTTGGTTTTTCGGACTGTGCCAATGATGGTGATTTCCTGATCAATTGTGAGATTGCGTCCAGAGTTGGAATTTTATGGCATCAACCACATCAACACATCATATCCACGAACAAGTCCTGTCTGCCTGTCTTTTGGTCACAGCTTCCAGTGTAGATTGAAAATCTCATTGGATAACCCGTTGAGCTTTCATTCAGCCACTAAAATAAATTTTAAGTCATGTTTATGCGCCCGCGAAATATTTTGAACTGCTCATTAATCGTTAAATTTTCGAATGGATGGTTCTATGATCTGGTCTGGAAGTTCATCAGACTATCTAGAGCAGGTTTCGATTTGCTGAAGCTTTTCCGCGGCGGCCAACTGAATGGTCAGAACAAACTCATCATTTCATTCAGTAATTACGTCGGACCGACAATTTACGCAATATAAAATCTATTAATTTTGAAAAACTTCAAAGTGTGGGTCGATCTGGGTTTCATGTCCGGTGGACACGCCGTGACCGTAAGGAAGGGTTAAATTCAAAAACGGGTCATTTGGGCCATCGAAAGGCAAACTATTGTATGGAGGGTGCAGATGTAGCTTCATCCCTGTAACTTACCTTTGTACTGCATCGTAGGAGACGATTGAGCAAGAAAGCCGACGTCGCGTCTTTTCGTATTTCTTCTTATGATTATATTTTGCCTTCAATTAATGAAAGCATGGACATTAACGCCTGTGCAAATTTTTGAAAGCTTACTCCGTGAAAAGTCGCTCACAGGTGTCTCAGCAGATAAGTTCAATAAGCTCAAGAGCTCAATGCCAGTGATGAATGTTTTTCAAACCAATAAATGTAAGTAAGAAACTCGAGTAGTGCCAAACAATAACTCCTATCAAGAACAGCAAACATGCCAACTTACTCATTTGCTACAAAGAGACCTACAAAAAACATTGTAGTTCTCTACAAAAAATTATTAATTTGCGGTAACCGCTCATGTTAGGGAGGGACAATGTAACATCCCAATGTTGAAGGAATTTTTGAAATCGGTGAAGAATTTTTCGGCTTGAGTTCCGTTTCTGTTAGCTTTAGAATATACAAATATTATATGTCAATGTTGAAAGAGTTTTTGAAATTGGTCCAGTAAATTCCCGGTCCTGTTACTATGTGAATATGAGGATCAAACTTTAACAGGAACCAACCCTGGGCTAAACTACTCGTATATTGAACCAAAATGTATCAGATATTTAGCCAATTGTATCAATTTAGGAGTCTATACCGCACATATATACATACATACAATTTGATACTTATAACATATGATTCTTTACTAAATAAATTTCAGAGCACCTACCAATCGCAAGTGTTGAATCTTGTTTCACATCGAACTCCCATAACATGCAGGCATGCTACTTTTACGCCACGGCTAACACTCCGGGCATAGCAGCGAAAGAAATAAACTGGCTGCTGTTTCATTCCAACGTTCAAAACACTAAACAACCATTTTGTTTATACCTCAACAGCCTAGATTATGTTTGAAGCATCCTCTGTCGTTCAATGCTTCGAAATTGGTCTTTTTTTCTATTTCTATGCAAAACTAAAGCATCCTTGAATCACATGCCTCTCTAGAGCACTCTTCATCGGATTCATGTTGACAAATAAAACTGACATTTGACTCTATTTAGTCTGATGCACCACTGAAGTATAAAACCTCATTCACACTCAATCTATTTTTGCAGAAAAAAATTCTAGGCACTTCAGCTTAGAGTAATAAATAATTCAAATTTCCGGAACCCCTGTTTTCCTCTGTATTCTATTTTAATCGAAAATATTCTGCACCAACGTGCTCACTTCACCTACGTTTTCAGTGACAATTCAATAACACATCTCTCCACACATAATCGGTTCATCTTTTGGCCCAGTTCCATCGATTGCCCTCCGGGTGATAGTATTTTCATGTCGATCTTTTTACTTGCTTTTGTTTCACATAACAACCAAGGATTACATCTTTGTATTTCAGAAAGTAAATAATATGAGTGCCAAGTTGACGACTTTTCCCAGCACAGTAAACAATTTTCAGGTGCACTTCTTGGAAGAAAAACAACCATAAATCCCCTCAACAACAGTCTAATGTATTTAAAGTGTCCGACTAAGGTTGCCCTCTTCAATTAATTGGAATACACAACACTTTTTTCACATAAACTCTACCTTCTTTATTACCATTTTGCTGATCCAGATGGGAGCCAGAGCTCCATTGAACATTAATCCTTCGTTTGAAGTAATTAAACGATAACCAGGTCTTGCAAGGATGGATTGTCTACTTTACGTCGTCTAAAGATTGAATTATAAGCTTTCACAGGGCATTGTGAGTAAACACATCAGGTGCAGAGTTAGATTCATGGTTTCGATTATAATTTATTCGCCCATTGAGCAACTGACTTTGAAAGTGATAACGAACGAAAGTGGAAGAAAGGATATACCTTATCCTTATATGGAGAACGTCTCTTAAGCAACCATGAAAATGGCAAAATACCAGCCTTTGCAAGCAACGAAATAGTTTTTGAAATATTTTTTGTCTTACATATAAAGTTTATATCAGAAGTAGGGGTGATAACCTCTGCAACAGGGAGCATACTACCACTACTAGTCAGATGGAAGATGTTTAAGATACTCGTTGAAAACTATATATTACTTGGTGGAAATTTGTTTTCCGCAGAAAATATATCAAATCTTAAGTAATAGGTAGTGGATACTCATGTTTCTCCATTGGAAAAGAATCAGAGCACCAAGCGTTACAGAATAAGTCAGTGAATCATTGAATCAAAGGATCCTTGAGTAAATCAGAAACTAGGTGTTTTTTTAGTTGTCTGGTTTCAGTAATTCCACGAGTTAGCGAACCAGCGAGTCAGTAAGTCAAAATGTCGTTAGGTCAGTAAGTCAGTGAGCTACTAAACTTTGAGATGGTGTTAGTCACTAAGATGATGAGTTCTAAGCCACCGAGTCAGTGAGTCAACAAAAGCCTATGCAACTACACTAAGACTGTACTTCATGAAGTAGTCAGAACCATAGAACAGGCAATCCAGTACAAAGAATACACACCGGCTACTTTCCTCGATATAGAGAGGGCCTTCAACAACAGTAAAAAAAAAAATGTCATTCGTTACACACTAAGCTCCATAAATATCGAACTAACGCTGTCAAATTGGATCGACTCTATGCTCCAAGCAAGAAGAGTAAAAGCAGTCTTTCTAAAAGTCAAAACTTATAGAGGTTCACCACAAGGAGAAGTCCCCGCTACTCTGCTTCCAGTAGCTAACCAGATCCTGGTTAAACTAGATCTGAGCGGAATAAAAGATTAGCCTATGCTGATGACATTGTCATCATGATTTCGTGAAAATTCACAACACCGCTTTGTGAGCTCCTCTTGACAGCTCTTATTTAACTCATTAACTGGGCCAAAAGCTGTGGTCTGAATGTCCACCCTACAAAAACAGAATTTGTTCTCTTTACAAACAATAGTCATATTCCAGATATACTTCCAGCCACCGTAAACGGTATAAAAATGCACTTATCTGTGAACTGGTCCCAAAACTACTCACTGGATGATATCCAAAATAAGACAAATCCTCACATACATCTGTTTGGTATGATTGCCATCATTTGAAAAGGCGTCCAACCTTAAAACCATGGCCAAAATCCAAAGGTCAAAGAGTGCCATGAGAACCACACCATCAGCATCTCAGTAAACTTTCCTGTCACTAGCTCCCGTAGACCTTTTCACAAAGCAATAATTGGAAAACAGACATATCAGACCACAGAATCATTACGAACCATAATGATATGGACATCAAAACAGACTACATCACTCTCATACTGATTTCAATCCAGTGGCCTTAACAGTCATTCCGACAAGAGAATGATGGCAGGAAAACAGGGTAATAGAAGAAAATCATGTCTCACGGAAGGTTCCAAAACGGACGCGACGATGGAGATTACTCAGATTACCTTACTATGAATAGATCAATAAAGCTCCCCGACTTTTACAGTCTTAGCAGAAGTACTTGCAGTTTCTGAAGTAGCAAAACTTGATCACCAAAAATATTGACATCTTCATAGAGAGCCAGGCGGCCATAAAAGCTATCTTATCCACTGTCGTAAAATCTAAATTAGTAGAAAGCTGTCGCAGTAGTCTAAGACTGTCCAGCTCAACGAATAACGTAAATTAAATTTAGGTTCCAGAACATCGTGACATATACCGGAAATGAAATGGCAGATAAGCTGGCTAAATAAGCCTCAATTTTGAAGGTAGTAAAACCAGAAAAAACAGAATCCAACAAAATTTTTTAAGAACCGCCAATGAGAAGTGGTCATCTTTAGAAACATTCCGGGTCTCCAGAAACCTATGGCCAGATATTTCCAAGAAAAAAACAGAATTTCAAATTCAGCTTAGCAGGCCTCAACTCTCTTTCTGTTGATTGGCATTCTCATTGGTCACAACTCATTGAATAACCACACGATAAGAATGGGCGTGAGCACATCCGACTTAAAGAGATGATGCCATGAAGAAGAGGCAGAGGAAGGATCATTCCACTTCCTTTGTGTGGGCCCTAGCTTGGTCCAGACTAGAAAAAAAGGCCCTTCCGGCATTACTTCTTTGACGAACTGGGTGACATCTCTAACCTCCCACTGAACAGCATACTAAAACTGATTCAGGGGTCCAAATAACTCAGTAAGGGTTTCCAACACCAATAACCCTTTCGCCAACCCATTCCTCTGCTACCATACACCCCCCCCCCCCCCCCCCCCCCTTCCTCCTCATCCTCTGTTATACGGCGATTGCAATGGATTCTTGAGATCCGAGTGAGGTATTACCGCTTGCACCCCCATCCAACTCAACTACACTGAGACGTTGAATTTTTATTGAAAAGTCTTATTTCTTTTTGATAAGAGCACCGACTGTATGTGAACAGAATACTAGGAGTAGTGTTACCACTGCGACTCAATTAAGTCAGACCCTGTTTTTAGCTAGACCCTGAGTCGTCATCTTTCTAATATTTGACTAAGTTTTTTAGAATGGAAACAAATCTTTTTTGGAAATTTCTATTCGAATTATTGAAAAAAAATCAACTACGCCGCTCTTTATTTACACTTTTGCTAGCATTTATGTACGCCATTATTTTTCTAACTGCAAATTGCACGATTGAAAAATAAAATTGGGTTTAAATATAAAATAGCTTAAAATTAACGTGAATTTCAGGCTTTTGTTAATGCTCTTATTGCAGTGCAAAGTTAAAATAACTTTTTTACTAGTTCGGATAAAGCACTAAAATAGATAAGTAACCTCTCTCTAGTTGAAAAGAAAATTCCCTCAAAATCAATTAAAAATCTCAAATAGCACAAAAGCCACCATCTGGTATAACTTTACCCTCAATGAAATCCCTTTCGTTCGGTAAAAGCTAAAAGTGGTAGTCGGGTTTTTTTATACAGCAGTCAAGTAACCCGAAAATCCTCTTGTAAGAGCCTTTTTTTGGACTAATGTTTTTCTCAAAATCACTCACTCTTTCAAGCAAGGCAAGCACACGCTCAATTCCATTTGTGGTTTAGTAAGACAATCTACAGCTCAATTCTATAATTTTGAGTATCTAAAGATTTTCTTACAATCACAACTTCCAATAGCAGCAATATAAAAATAAGTAAATAGGGTGGCGCTACAGAGCAAGGAGCCCCTGGGCCAAGCGCATTTCTCACAACCATGCCTTGTGGGGGAATGGAGGGGACCTACAATTTTCTGTCGGTTCCGAACGGCTAATCGAGAAAGCGCTTTTCATGGCAATGAATACTAACGGAGGATTTGCCAATTTCTCGCGAAAGGCGATACCCGTGGAAAAAGCATTTTTGCCTCTGTGGGGATTCGAACTCGAACCTCTGGATTAACAGGCGGACATGCTATCCATCACACCACGGGTAGCAGCAATAGAGACAAAAAGAAACAGAACAATGAACCAACTAAGCGAAAGGACCAAGTGATTGAAAAGCCATGACGTTTTTGTTATGATCATACTTTGACGACCAATCAAAGTTACGACATATGTTCGACTTCAATCATTCCACTCTGACCTCTTTTCACAAAAATAAGAACGCAAATAACCATAAAAAAAACAACACACCAACTTACCCCCTACCAAGCTCAAACAATTGTTTCCAATTTTCGCAGACAGTAATGGAATAAGAACTTTAGTTGTTAAAAGAGTTACAAAAAAGAAAGTGAATGACTGGGGGTTACAAACCGAAACTAGCTATGTCAGAAAAAAAAATTTAAGAATTCAATCAGATACAATCCATCACCCGACCCTTTCCGGAGCTGCTGCTTCCCACATTTGCAGATACACAAGTTGCGCTTTCACATATTTTAAGCATTTTATCCATTATACGAAATGGAAAATCTTACAGTTATGTGTGCAAACAAGAAGGAAACTAAAAATAAAAAAATAAAAGAATAAAAAAAGTGAAAAAACACTGACCTAGATGCGTCAATTTACTAAGAAAAGTTTTCAATGGAAAATCTTCACTCCGAAAACTAAAAACTGGTACAGTGTTCTTCTTTTCTACTTTGATCAAGAAGTTGGTAAATGGGATTCTCTGGAAAACGTTAGAGTTGGTTCACTTAGGTGATGGGTTTTCTATTTGTTGCGATATTACAGCAACGGTTGTTAGTTTTTTATTTCTGTCTTTTCAGCTTGAACTACTTCTGGGACTGATACGTCTTTTTATTTTTGACGACTCAAAAGTTGCTCATTGATTAATTTTATAAAGCGGAAAATATCCTTTTCCATTTTCTTACTACTGTAGTCAGAGTCAATGTCCATTTGTCTACCCTTGTTAATCAATTTTTCTCATCTCACATTTCTTCGTACAAAGTGCACTGACCCAAATAATCTCACAGTGTTGTTGATGGCCGTTCCAAGCCAATTCACTGGCAAATTTCCTGCCCATTTATCATCCTTTATACTTGTAATCCATGAAAAAAATAAAAAATAAATAAAAAGGAAAGGCTTACGAATTGGAAATACAAATGAGTTGTTGCCGGACACACACACGTGTTTTGTAAATATTTTGAAATATGTTTGGATTAAAGTTTTGTTCCGGTTTCTTGTCACACTTTACTTCCCCATTATCAAAATGGTCTCCTTTGTTTTTCTTTACGCTACAGGAAATTCATCTTGAATACGAGTAGCTAGCTGGCTTAGGTACTTTTTGCGAAATTTATCAAGACGAGATTTATACTCGTGTTGCCATAAAAACTTTTTGAAAAGGGTTCTAAAAACTACTGAAAGTGTTCTTTCCGTCGTGTCTTGGTCAATTTAACAATTGTGTTGACCTTCTGCAGTTGCTCTTTTTCTCTAGGGAAAGGGTTTGAGCACATTTGCGAACAAATTCTTATTTCATACCAGATTCATAAAACAGTAGATAACTACTGAGAGCGCATATAAGAAAAGCGAATTGAAATCGATTGAAGCGTGTCGATTTTCGTGAAAGAGTAAGGTGACTGCTTAACAGAAGAAACATGTCAAATTGGATGGTTCTCGATCATACAAATGTCGAGGCATTAAAAAATATTCAATTTTGTATGTTCCTATATCGTATGTTATCTTTTAAAGCTCTGTAAACACTCGAACATGGTGAAGGCAAACTCAACGACGGGCGTTTCGCAAACAGCTAAGCCAAGCAGATTCCTAACTAGCTACTCAAACTACAATGTCTTGTCTTACACTTTATTTTGTCATTTAATTCACTACTTGCTTTTTATGTTGAAATATAAAAACTATAGGTGTCATGTCCATCTTTTCTAATTTTTTGATTTTGTTAAGACATTTTTTTTGTGACACCAAATATTTGACAGTAAAACAATCCCGTAAAAGAGTACAGTCAACTCGAAGTTTTTTGTTGTTGTCAGGAGGAAATCTTCAAAAGATACTTGGAAATATTCGACACCAAGTAGTGTGAGATTCTTACCTCACTAAAAACTTCTCGTAATCAGAACCAATCTATGAACGATCGACAACAGATTTTTCTTTCTCAATAATATAATCGCTTAAGGGGAAGCTTAAATTTTTAATGCTTCTCATGACTTCTAGACCATTAGCTCGTGTGGCTTGGTTCTTCTTAATCTCCGAACATTGCCTCTCGTATTTAATACGGACTCCATTTCAGAGTTGATATGACTATGACTATGCAGTCGCTGATTGTGTGATACAGCATGTTTTCTTACAGCTTCTGTAACCGTTTCTATTTGTAGGTCACGACGTAAATCGCTATTTCTTATATACCATGGGGCATTCACTATTCCACGAAGGACTTTGTTTTTGAACTTTTGGATGATTTTAGTTTTTGTTTTCTTTGTACAACCCCATAATTGGATTCCATAGGTCCAAACAGGTCTAAGTACTTGTTTATAAAGCATTATTTTATTTTCGACAGATAAGACAGAATTTCTACCGAGTAACCAGTACATTTTTTAATACTTCAAGTTGAGCTCTCCCTTTTGTTTTTGATTTTTGATTTTCTTTCCATTTTAGCTTTGCATTCAAATTCATCCCAAGGTATTTGGCCGTGTTGGCGTAAGGTACAGCTTTATTGTTGATGAATATTTGTATGTAGCTTAACTTTTTATTTGTAAAGTTTATTTGTGCAGATTTAGCTTCATTGAGCTTGATACGCCATTTTTTGGTCCAATCACTAACGGTGTCGACGGCATTTTGCAATTTCTCAGCAGCCTTGACGATGCACTTACTGGATGCCAAAATTGCAGTATCATCTGCAAAAGTAGCCATAATGGTGTTGTTATCCACTGGAATATCCCTTGTGTATAGCAAATACAGGGTAGGTCCTAGGACGCTTCCTTGTGGAACACCGGCTTGTATTTTACTTAGCTTTGAATATTCTTGATCATACCGTACTCTGAAGAGCCAGTTTGAGATATAAGATTTTAGTATTTCGTAGTACTGCCTGGGTAGGTCCCTTTGCAGTTTGTACTCTAGCCCCTCATGCCATACCTTGTCGAATGCTTGAGCAACATCTTAAAATATAGCCGAACATACTTGTTTTTCTTCTAATGCTTTTTCAACTGCATCCGTTATTCTATGAACTTGGTCTATCGTGGAATGTTTATTTCTAAATCCAAACTGATGATTTGGGATTAGATTTCTTTCTTCTATGACTTTGCTCAGTCTTTTCAGTAGCAATTTTTCAAAGACTTTTGCCATTATTGGTATAAACGATATTGGTCTGTAAAACGTCACTTCTGTTTGTGGCTTACCTTTCTTTGGTATAACAATTATTTCGGCAATTTTCCAATGATGTGGGACATATTGGGTCTTTAGGCATGCATTAGTATGAATTGGAGTTTTATGAAGGCTTTTGATGGCATTTCTTTCATAACCTGAGCAGTTATTAGATCGTACCGAGGTGATTTTTTGTTTGATAGTTTATTTCGACACATACTTTTTATTTCTTTGAGTGTGACAATTGGTATGCCAACTTCATCGACTTTATCAATAAACTGAAAGCTGTTTTCAGATGTGTTTGCTGGGAATGGCTTAAAAACATTCGTAAGATGTTCTGCAAACAGGTTAGCTTTTTCTTTCGGATTTCCGATCCGATTCCCGTCTAGAGATTTTATCGGCGGGTTTTGTAACTGCGGTCTTTTCAGGCGCTTAGGGGCCGTTCATAAATTATGTAAGGCGTTTAGGGGGGGAAGGGGGTCGACTGAATATTATAACTTATTACTATAGGGAGGGGGGGTAGTGAACCTGGCATTACGTAAGATATTAAATTTAAAATTTTACAATGAAACTCATGATGTAGAATGGTACGACGATGAAGAAATTGACATCGAAAAGTTAGGAGAGTCTCTAGAGGAACAAAAAGAGTCAGTCCTTCCATTAATTGAATCAATATCAGACTGGTTAGTCAGCCCGTGGGTAAAAAGTTAGAGTTTTGATTCATTTCCTATGCTATTCAACTTAACTGATTCTAGTCAAAACTGTGATAGATTAATAAGTATTAACCAGTCTGATATTGATTCAATTACTGGAATGACTGACTCTTTTTGTTATTGCAGTAAGTAATGATACTTTTGTAATACATGATACTTGGTGTAAAAAAAAATTTAATAAAAGATATTTTTGTAATAATCGGAGTTTTAATCAATTTTTCTTACGAAAATTCTTACTAAGGGGGAGGGGGGAGTAGTTTCAATCTTATGATGTCTTACAGTGGGGGGAGGGGGCCAAATCATTCCTCAAAATCCCTTACGTAATTTATGAACGGCCCCTTAGATACTTTCCAGAGCGAATAATCAGTTGAAGCATCAGTCGTTAAATTTTTCAAGAATCTACTTAATGAATCATTTTTGAATTCATAGGTTTCTTTTTTCAGCTCGTTGCTTAGACGGTTAAACGCTGTTTTGTCCTCTGTTTTGTCCTTTTGTTTCCATAAGGGATCTGAGATTTATATAGCTTTCAAGCTTTTCTCTGAATTCACTCCAGTTTGTTTTATTATTTACAAGCTTAGGATTAATTTTTTCCATTATCTCTGATTCATTAAGTGATAAAATGACCGGTGTATGATCTGATGATAAGTCATAATTACCTTCAACTCTTATATGGTTTCGTTTGATGCCTTTAACTTTGAAAAAGTCAACAAGGTCTGGTATTTTACTAGTATCCGATGGCCAGTAAGTTGGTGATCTGGAAGAATAAAACTCGCATTTGTATTTGAAGTATGGTTTGTAAAGCTTTCTGCTTTTTGTTGTTATAAGTCGAAGATGGTATCTATATCAAGTCCAAAAAAGAAACTATGAAAGATAACGTAACGATAATAGAGAAATAAACAGAACTTACACCTCCACAGCATACAGTCAAACCGGTTAAAACGATTGTCTTCCCACCTTATGCCTAGGTTCTATGCATCATCGCAGTGTCGTTCTTACAATTGAGTAGCCATCGTAACGAAACGGATGTGGTATACACTAATTTTTCAAAAGCTTTTGACCAACTTAATCACCAGCTGTTAGTTGAATATCTTTCAAATTTCGGTTTGTCTCCAAAACTTGTTCAATGGATTGAAAGTTACTTATTATCTCGTGCTCAATACGTTAATTTCAAGCCCCAAGTCTCCTATGAAATGGTATCTAATACGGTGTACCGCAAAGAAGCCAGCTGGGACCACTATTTTTTGTGATATTTATAAAGGATACGTTCAGTCTGTGATAAAAAGATGCGGTATGCATCTCTATACTGACTATGCGAAAATCTCGTTTTCATACAAAAATAGTACTGATCACACTCCACTGCGATCTGAAAGCGATCATTTAATGAAATGGTGCAACAATTACAATAAAAACAATTTTGCTCCGAACTCAAAGAAACTCCAAGAAATGACCTTCGCCAGAACCAAGAATGCTTTCAAAAATGATTACATTATGAGTATCTACCTAACTTAAAACTTGAAAAAGTAAATAATTTTATGAATTTGGTAGTTACACATGCTGCGAAATGAGACTTGCACTTGAGTGCAAGATCTTCATCTTTCTTCATATCGCTCGCGACGTTTTCTTTTCAGTTTTCTTTTGTTCAATGTTCCTTAGCATCGCTGTGATCTGAACTTTTATCAAGCGGGAAAGCAACTGTAGAAAGAGACAGACATATACATTCATAAGGGAAGATAAAATAGGAAGCATTATACATTGTTTCTTATGTTCTTGTTCACTTTGTGCTCTGCTTCGCACACCCTCAACTCGTTTGTGAATATAGTTTTATCCAGGAATGGTTCCAAAGCGTTTTTACAAATTTATTAACGTCAAGAGAAAATCTGGCGGTCTTCCTTCAAAGCTTAATTTCCTTGACAAATCTTCCGATGACCCCAAAGTAATTGTTAATGTCTTTGCTACCTTTTTCAGACAATCATATGTTAATGATCAGAATGATCCTGAACTTGGCTATCATAGGTTGAATAGCCCACAAACATCTCTTTGTCTTTCTCAATGTTAGTCCCCAGACTGTTTGTGATAAATTAAGGTTACTGGATGACAATTTTTAACCTGGTCCAGACGGTGTTCCGGCATAAAATTCCTTAAAAAGTGCGCATCAGTGCTCTATCAACCCCTTGCTAATATTTTTCAACTTTCTCTTTCTGTTTTCCCCTCTCTCTGGAAAGAATCTTTTATCTTCCCAATTTTCAAAAAGGGTTAAAAAAACCAAATCTCAAACTATCGACCGATAGCTAAGCTTTCCGCTATCCCTAAACTTTTCGAAAGCATTGTGTACGACTCTCTGTATTTTCATTGTAAACCAATTGTTTTCACTTCAACACGGTTTCCTAAAAGGAAGGTCTACTACGACTAACCTTACCCAATTCGTATCAAAGACTTTCTTGGCCATGGAAAAGGGCAACGAGATCGATGTTATTACTACAGACTTTAGTAAAGCATTCGACAAAATTAACCATTAAATTATCTATCTCAAACTCAAAGCCTTTGGCTTCCCACCCTCAATTATCGAATGGGTCAAATCATACCTAGAGAACCGAGTGTATAGAGTAGTTTTTAGAAAAGCAGTTTCTAAATCAATATTTGCTTCTTCTGGCGTTCCCCAAGGTAGCCATCTAGGTCCACTCCTGTTTGAGCTTGCAATAAATGACGTCGCTAGTATTATTTCTTTCTCGGATCTGTCCATTTATGCAGACGACATTAAAATTACAAAAGTTGTATCCTCTTCTCATGATTCTTCTCTTCTTCAAAAAGACCTAAATGCATTTCTTACTTGGTGTAATAAGAACTTTCTAGAGCGTTAATAAATGTCAATCTATCTATCTAACGTTAATAAATGTCAATCTATGACCGTAAACGCTTACCTTCTTGTCGTCGAACGTACTACTTCAGTAACGTGCCTATCCCCAGAGTTTGAATTTCCACTCTCACATAAACTATATTATTGCGAAAGTAAACTCCTCTCTTGGGTTTATCAAACGGTGGTCTAGAGAATTTTCCGACCCCTACGTCACTAAATCATTATTTAACACTTATGTCAGACCAATTCTTGAATATGGTAGTCAGGTTTGGTTTCCCTACCAAATAACTCAATCTCGTAGAATTGAAGCTGTGCAACGAAGATTTTTAAGATTCGCTTTGCGTAGATTGCCTTGGTCTGATCCGTTCATTTTACCCCCATATGAAACCCGTTTGCGACTAATTGACATGGTCACAATTTCTAAACGTCGTCATATCGCCGACATAATTTTCGTCCACGAGATCATGACCGGTACCATAGACTCCCTTTAATTACTTGAGCTGATTTACATGAACACTAATCCACGTAACCTATACGTTCTGTCACCTTCTTCCACCTCCCTACTCTCCGCACAAATTACGCTTATTTCAACCCCATATGCAGAATGCTACGTTCAGCGAATGTAACAGGAAATACCTATGACTTTTCCCTAAGTTTCTTTTCTCTCAGAAAAAAATCTATACTCCTCTTCCTCTTTCAACTTCTAACCCTTTCACTTCAACTTAGAATTAAGCACTGTATATTTGTACATATATTTATTTGTTTATATTTTTAAGTTTAAATATTTTTAAGTTTAAATTTATATTCTAATTACTTGCAGTAAGCTAGGTTAGGTTAGGTGGAAGTGGCTGTCAGTCAATGAGTACATTGCCTGACACACTTAGGCCGCAAGGGCCCATTGTGATACCACAGAGATCAGCAAGTTAATCACCTACTGATCTCAGAAACCCGATGTAAGATTAACGAGTTGATCACTTATTAATCTTCCATTACGGGACTAGCCGGTTAATCACCTGCTAGTCGAACCACGTGGAACTTTTAATGTATTTCGAAAGACTTTTAGGGTCTATGTAAGCTAGGTCGCTATAGTATCATCGAAGAAGAATTCACCGAGATGAGTTTTCCGCTTATGAAGTAGTGCAGGGCATGAGCAAAGAAGGTGTTGAACGGTTTCTTCCTCCTCCTCGTCCATGCAGCTTCTGCAGAAATCATTGGAAAACACACCAAGTCTTTTGGCGTGTCTCCCTATTAGACAGTGTCCCGTAAGAACACCTATGGTAGAACCTAGATACAGACGGTTCAGGGCCAACAAACTCTTCGAGCGTTTTGAGTCAACACACGGCCAAACTTTTTTGGTTGCAAGGCAGTTGTTACTCTCAGTCCATCTAGTGTTTGTTATCCTTGAAGCGTCTTGTCTAAGTAGGAGTTTGCATGTAGCGATAGGTACACCTATGTTGTTCCATTCTGAGCGTAGGGAAGTGGTCGTGCCCTTTTTGGCTAGTTCGTCTGCCATACAGTTGCCTGGTATGTCCCTGTGCCCTGGCACCCATGAAAGGTGAATGTTAAACTGATTTGACATCTCCCTCAGAGACATCTGACAATTTTGGACCGTGATGGATTTTGTAGAGACAGAGGCAAGAGATTTAAGGGCAGCTTGGCTGTCTGAGAAGATCCGAATATCCGTGGAGGATATGACGTTTTCTTTGAGCCAAGACAGCACCTCCTTAATCGCCAGAACTTCCGCTTGGAACACACTATAATGATCGGGTAGGCGGAAGAAAAGACTGAGATTCAGTTTTTCTGAGTAGATTCCACTTCCCACACCTTCGCTGGTTTTTGAACCATCGGTGTAGAAGTGTATTGCTTCATTTTCCAAAAGAGCGCCATTTTCCCAAGCTTCTCTTGAAGGTATGGTTACTTGGAAATTATTGTCAAACACCAACTTGGGGGTGGTGTAGTCGGATCGATTCGGTAAGAATCTAAAGTTATCTAGATGCAGTAAGCTAAATAAATTGAAATTGAAATTGAAATTGAAGTTCTCCCTTTTCCTTCTATTGATCCTTCAAAATGCTCGTAAATTCCGCGGCCTGAATAAACTTTTGCAGCAATGATAAAAATTTCTTTTATGCATTCTGCGTTTCTTAACAAGGTTTACTCATCCGTTTTGGATATGGTCATTGGTCATTGCTTCTGCAGAGCTGGGATGATCAGGGATTTGTGAAAAGTTCCCCTAGTTTATTGAAAGGGGTATATAATTCCCTGCAACCTTAATATCAAGGCTTAGCGCATGGAGAATGACATTTTTATCTTTTGGTTGTACCACGATACCATTTTAGCATATCTTAGTTTCTGAAAACGAGCTCTTCTCATACTACTTCTTTATGTTGTATGCTCCCCTTCTTTGTAATCGAAAATACACTGAAGTGAATTTTCCAAGTATTTATATACAAGGGTACTGCCACGAGTATATTTATTTTAGAGAGAAATTTAATTGCTCGTAAATTTTCTCAGAACAAAAAAGCACAAAACCTCATCTCAGTCCTATAAATTAAGGCCAACTGTCCTGACCAATGACTTTTCAAAAAGACTTAAAATGACATGATGTTCTAATTACAAAAATGTTCCTTTGGTCAAATGATTTGTAAGAGCTTAGGAATGTCATGACTCCACGTTAATCGTTTCGTAGACCTTTTAATTTTGATCTAATGACCCGAACAACTCAATGTCAAAGACACGTTCTGTTCTCCTGTGCCACATAGACAGAACCATTCAACCACAAACTCAGATCAAAGAACGAACATTAAAAAAAAAAGTTAGGTTATATCCAAAAATCATTAAAATGAAATCGAAGGCATTTTCTTAGGACCAGACAGTCACGTAGCTAAAGCCTATTACTTTGAGTTTACGACATCTAACCTTCTTCACGCTTCTCTTAATCCTTTTAATTTACCAGACAGCTATTTTGTTTGCCTTCAAGTAGATGAACGTTCCTCCTACGTCTTTGTACATTCCATCGTGTTATTCTACCCCATCGATTGATTAAACTTTTAAGATATCACGCATAAATACATCGAACACTTTTTTATGGAACAGTAATCCTTCAAAACAGAAACGCCAACAGCCAACACGCACTGAAAACAACTTTATATCTTTTTTAATCGAGTTGAATACATTGTCCGAAAATATTTGAATGTGAATTAATTAAGGCCTCAACAACTAGAAAGCCGCTTTCAGCTGTTGGTGATGAGGTGGGTGTAGGGCTTCTTTGTTTCGGTCGAAGGCTTATCGTTTTGTTGACAAGTACATAAAAAGTAAATGCGTATTACGAGAAGACAATAGAACCATTGATAATAATCAGTATTAAAATGAGCATTTGAGATTCATGTTCTTTTATACCATTCCATTATAATTTTTGTTACTTTTTGGACTATAATAAAAAATGTCCACGTAGATCAAGGTACCAGGTACCAGTAAATGCTCTTCCAATAAAACTATATGATCTGAAAGAAAATCATTGAAGGTGGTGAATTTTTTCTTTTTAAATGTCTTCAGTTATGTTCCCAATGTAGTATCTAAGTAATCAAATAACCACTGCACATAATTTTTTCAGTTTCAAAGGAAATTTTTAAGCTTTGTGAATTTATAAGACAAATATTTACAGGTAGTTTCAAAACTTTCAGCTAAATTACGACCTTCTTCCAATAGAAAATTAGCTAGACATTTTACCTCAAAAATTGTCAACAGCAGATAACTGATGTTGAAACATGGTGTCTTAAAGTCAAAGTACAAGGTCACAGTGCATGAAACAATACGTTTTTTTAAACACTTGGGCTTGTGTATCAAAAACCCTTTTTTGATTTTGCTAGAGCGTAAACATGCTTCTTCTACTGTTGTACATTTTAAGTCAAGCTATGAAGAAATCACAGACGCAAAAATGTTTTTTCCACGGGAATCGACTTGAGGAATTGGCTATTTCTCCTATAGTAAGTTCATTGCAATGAAAAGCCGTTTCTTAACTACCTAACAACCCATTCGGAACTGGACGAAAATTGTAGGTCCTCTCCATTCCCTCACAAGGCATGGTTGTGAGAAATGCGCTAGGCCCTGGGGCTCCTCGCTCTGTTGGGCCACCCAATTTAATTTTTATCTGTTTAAATTATGAAGAATGTATGTTAAGTACCATAAAGTAATGAAACTTAAGAAAAGGCGTTGGAGAATTTCATGGTTTGAAAAAATTATACATACAGGGTGTTTTGCATAAGATGCAACAAAACCTCAGGACGGATAGGTTGGGTCAAGTAAAAAAAAACATTGTATGGGAAGGGTCTACCTTCTGGCTCTTAGAATGTAGTCCTCTCTCTTTCTTTCATCGACTAACGTTATTGGGCTATATAGAGTTCGCTTTTCCACGTTTCCATTCTGTCGTTCCGGAGTAGAAGTGTATGTCCACAGTACTCCGCTAGCACCCTCCAAGATTCGAACCATGATATTTGTTTTTGAATCACAAGCATTGTGATTTTCTTCGGTAGTCTCCTATCATTCATTGCTATAGTTCTTAAAATGTAGTCCACCTGTGTTTTTAGAGTTGAGATGAATAAGGCTGGAAGACCTGTCTCTAACATTAGTTTGTGATTTGCCGTACTAATAATAGCACATGATTGCTTTAGCTTTGGATTCAAAAATACGATATTTGGATTCGTATTCGACGTCTTTAAGGACTGTGGTTCATTGTAAAGACGACACATGTGGCGTTCAATGCGTATTTAGATTTTGCCAACTTATCAAGCATGTGTCTTTTCCAGTTCAAATTCCTAGATATCCGCATACCAAGATAGTTGTATTTATTTACAACTTCAATGCATTGGGTTCCGAATTTCCAGGTTTCAGTGCGGCAGTTGCGGCCTCCACTGTTACGGAAAATCATAATTTTGGACTTGCCTAGGTTTACCTGGAGCTTCCACTTGTTGCAGTACTCAAACAACCTATTGATCATTAGCTGGAGACTACCAGGCGACTCTGCTAGCACCACAATGTCGTCCGCAAACATAAAAACCTTAACTAAAAGATTTGCTGAAACACGAGCTCCACCTTGCAGTATCTATTCTAAGTCATCAATAAATAGGGCAAATAATAGGGGACTCAAATTACATCCCTGCCTCAGACCTATTCCTACTTCGAATTGCTCGGATACTTTGCTTCCAAAAGCGACTGCAAAAGTTGTTGAGCTATAAAGATGCTTCAAAACTTTTACAAGCTTTGACGATACTCCTTTATTACACAGTTGCAGCATAAGTGCATTCCTATCTATAGTGTCGAAGGACGACTTGATATAAACGACTGATGATCGGTTGACCATTTTTTGATATATCGCGTTCACCGACTTCAAAAAAATAGTAAATAGTAAATAGTTTTTAAAAGTTTCAAGTTAATGTAAGGCATAACATAACACGCTGTAAACAGAATGTACTACCGTTAATCGTCGCCACTATATACAGTATGCTGCCTACAGTTGCTTGCTAAAAGTTGTCGGTAAGTTCATAAGTAGGCATTGTAGTACCGTGTTCACTCACCAAGTGGCACAGATTCGAACGAGAGGTGCCAACTTTAAACGGCCGTACTCGGAAACTATTCATCAGATCGACTAAAAAATTTCAGGAGATATTCTCTAGGTGTTGCACTTTAATATAATAACACTCCAGGTGCAACGTTGCCCTTAAGGAAATGATTTTTGATCAAACAGGTCTCAAAGTAAAAGTTAAAAAAAATTAAATTTCCTATATTGAAATAGTGTGTCTGCAAAATTTTGTCTCATTAAACTTTTGCGCAATGCTTTTATTAGTCCCAAGTCAAGCGCAAACAACGAAACGTAAAAATATTTCTCAGTTTTTGGGAAAGAAAAAAAAGCAAGTTCGAGACTTAATTGCTCAATAATTATTCACTAAATCGACTTGAACTTGAATATTAATGAAAGAATAAAGTGTTATCTTTGAAAAGCGCTATTGTATATGGTAGTCGTCGATTTGAAATAATTTTTTTTAGAAAATAAAGTCACTTTTTAATAAAATGCCCATTTCGCCTAAACGGGGTTATATAAAAAATGGGCACGACTAGGTCTATGCTAAGTAAAAAATCAAATTTTTTAATTACTCGCTCTTCATAGTATAGTTTGTGGAACATGGATGCAAACTACTTTTTAATTATGAAAATAAAATAAAATCACAATTATGGTATTGAAAAAAAAATTCGGTTAAATATTTCCGAAGTTTCTAAACCTAAAAATGCCATTTTGTAGCAGTTGCTAGCAATATAAGCACTGAATATTTAATCCAAATTGTTAGACCAGTTTTTTTAAAAGAACGGTTTCCTTTTTATCACTTTTTTTAAAAATCAGTTTTTAAAAATCAAGTATGCAAGTTTAAAGACCATGTTAAAAATTTTCGAAAATAAGTTAAAAAAAAATCGAACACTCAGTTTTGTAAATACCTACTCCAAAAAAATCAAAATTTTTATTTAAAGTTAATAGAAATTTTCGAGAAAAATGAAAATTATAGAATATTTTGAATGGCAGGTACCGTTATTTCACGACCCAATTTCCGAAACCCATCTACAAGCTGCTTTACGGGCAAATAAGCTCTAAATTTACTTTCCGAACCAACATCGCCCAAACTTTTGGGTATTTTCTATTGTCAGAATTCCTTGTTCACTGTCATTGTTTGGGGTGTTGATCCTACTGTCTCAGGTGTTAGTGTCTAGCACGTCAGCCTAGATCACTTCATCTTTTGAATATGCAGAGAATCTAGGTTTAAATGACACTGGATTGAACTTCTTCACCGGAGTCATCACTTTCCTTTGGATCCCCAAAAATCTGGAGAAATTAACCCAATTAAAGAACAAAAAGTCTGCCTTAACAGAATAGGTCAGTTGTAGCAATAGCTGAAGGTTTGTCAACTAGTACTTCAATATATAGTAGTCCTGGTGTCTGATTGGTTTACATTTGATTTTTTAAAGTGATGCGTACCATAGCAGCTGCTTACAAAGACAATTTTTTAAAGTGCTACGTACCACAGCTGCTACCATACAAAGACTTAGTTCTTTTCATTTATTTAAAAAACACGACCTTTGGTTCCTTTCCATTTTCTTCTCTATTTCAATAAAGAACAAAATCCAAAAAGCTCTGCATTTTTACATCTCAAAACCACGACTCTCTGACAATTGTTTACCGTTAAAGAAATAACTGTTTTTCTATACTAGTTGTTATATTAACTAGCTCCATTGTTCGATACAATTTTCGCCTTAAGCTTCCCGCCTTATCTTTCTCTTGAATTCAACCAACTTTCGTTTCCGATTTCATCCTTCGGTGGAACCAGCCATATAAAACTGAACCACAGGATTCTTTTTATTCCGAAGTGGCTAGCTTTATAGAGATAAAATACACCAACAGCAATTTGCATCCTTTTTTTTTCGTCGTCTTCATCGTTTACGTGCTTGAGTAAATTTGAATAAAAAACCTTTCGACCTAAAAGATAGTTTGCCATTCCTTTTTTCTATTTTCCATTTTTCTGGATCTTTTTTTTTATTTCTGCTTTAACAGCACTCTTATCTGTATGCATCCATCATTTCGGATCATAGTTCCTTGGCTCGTAACCGCTCTCTACCGCCCTTAAACTCAATCTTTATTTATTTGACCTGGAATTCTTTTTTTTCCCCTGACTCGTTTTAAAGGTTTTACTTTTTATAATTATCTTTATGGTGGCACATCTTCACGTAGCTTGTTTCGCTAGTTGGCCAGGTTAGATAATACTCGTATAAAGATGGTGATTTTGATTTCAGATTCTTTTTTCTATCCGCTTTCAAGTTAAGTGGTTCAGTAAAAATCTTGCGGCGTTTCTGGGTATTTTATGAAAGTGAGACGAAACCTTGATGTGCAATTGTAATCGCTGAGTAGGATCACATACCACAGCTGAGGTGCTCCATATAAAGATTATTTTCGAAGATGAGTTTAGATTGGTTTTCTATTTTACGAAGCAGATTTAGTTTTATGTAGTTGTCGACTTTAAATGGCTCATTGATTGAAAAATTCCATAACGATGGTGACCAAAATTTCAAGTTTTTTTTTAAGCTAGTTCAGTCATTGTTTTCTCAAAATAAAAGTCAAATATGCCGCACGTTTTTCAATTTTTCAATTCCATTATTGAATTCCCTACGAGGGACGATTTCTCCGTGTCGTTGAACCAACCAAAACGTGTATATCTACTGAGAGCCAATAACTTCATTGAGTCTCGTTTCCGCGTTCAGCTCTTCATTAAAGCGTTCCATCATTCACATTTGCTTTGTTTGATTTGATGTATGGTATAGTACCTAAGCCATACGTGCTTGAATGCTTTCAACGACGATTCGGGATGTGTGTTTTGCTTTTGTGCTATGAGCTCGTTCTGTTTCGTATGAAGAAGATTCGATTAGGAGCTAATCTCATCATCGGGATTCAAATGAAAAAGTGATTGATGTGCTTCAAATTGATTTATTCGCAGATTATATTAGGCTTTTTGTTATCCTGTTTCTGTTAAGGATTTGCATAATTGATTGAAGGATAAATAGGGAAGTGGTCTCTGCTCTGTTTCGATCTATTTTAGTTGGGGACTTCTGCTTCAAAAAACTATGAAACTGGAAGGAAAATTCCTCTGAGGCGTACTGAAAAGTCCAATATAAGAGATTCAGGATTCATTTCCTCTTTACTTGACTTGACTACCATTGTAATTTGTTCAAATTTCTTCTGAGTCTAGCTTCCAAGAATCTGTCTTTGATCTTAAGTAAAGAAGACTTCGTAATGTAACGCGTGCTTAGTTCGAAATAATAAAACCTTTCCTTTCACTTTAATTATCCTACTTTCAATCGATATCCACTTTTATTCGTTGTCACTGTGTTTTGATGGGATGAGGGTGGGGGGTTGGTGGCTCCTAGCCACGGTAGTGGGCTGACCCCGGGTCAGCATAGAAATTGATGTTCACTTCATCACTTGTAGGTGACCTCTCTGGTCACATCAGCAGCCTCCTTATATAGTAAACCTTATCACACCGAGAGCTTTCCAGTAATTTGCTGTAAAGCATTTCTCTCCTGGTATATTTCTACACAAACACACTCACTCATAAGCAACGCCTTCCATTAGATGTAAATTATAGTGATGCCACTTTGTGGTTTCGGTTGAACGTTTTCGTTTATAGGGAATTTGTCTTGAATGTTGGGTGTACATTACACTGCCCCCTCCTTAAGATTGTTCGTCCCGAATAAATCCATCTGTAGCTTCGCCACTATATCGATGCAGGCGGTTACAATGAACTACTTTTAACTTGCCTCTTAGTCCTCTTTGGATGCGGTAAACCTCCTCGTTAATCCTCAATCTCCTGCTGTAGTTGCTTTTGTGTCGTACCGAGTCTTCATCCGGTCGTTAATCGGTTTTATCTGTGTCCTGGTTCTTTTATGGATGTCAACGAGTCTCTCCTTGAGGTCGTCCACATATTCACTTTCGTCCTGTGTCTCCTCCTCGCTAGGCAGCCGTATGGTTTTCCCGAACTGGATTTCAGAAGGTGTTTGTCTTGTCAAGCTATGTACCGCACATCTATAGGCCATCAGGAATAACTGTATCTGCCTATCCCAGTCTCTTTGGTAGTCGCCTACGACCTTGGCGCGGTGTTCTTTCAAGGTCCGGTTGAATCTTTCAACCATCCCATCAGATTGTGGATGAAGTGGTGTGGTTCTCATCTTCTTAATGCCAAGTAGTCCGCACACTTCCTGGAAGATGTTCAACTCGAAGTTCCTTCCTTGGTCGGAATGGAGATCCACAATCTGGTCGACCACCGTTCTGGCTTCTCTATTTGGGATGGCCACTTTACAGCCAGAATATATGTAGTCTCTGGAATCGGCACAGCAACATCTACTACTGATTCTACTAGGTCCTTTGATTGCAGCACACTTGTCACATGTTCGCCACCACTTCTCCATGTCATCTCTAGCATGCAATTAGTAGAAGCGATGTCGCACTTTCTCCAGTGTTTTGTTAACTTCCAGGTGGCCTCCTGAAGGTCCGTCATGGATCTCCCGAAAAGCTTCACTGACTTTGGATTGCGGTGCGATCAACTACATCACATATGATTTACCGTCAGCGGACACCCATCTTCGCATGAGGACACTTTCTTACACATAGAGTGAGTCTCCTAATCAGGTTTCTCTTCATTTTCTTTCCATGCGAAGATGGATATCCGGATGTGAGGACCGATATCCGAATCCTACTGTTGATCATTTCTCACTTCCTCATTGCTTCATCCGAACATGGGGTCAGCTCTTAGTCGCTGACTGGTAATCATTTCTTTGTCTTCTTGCCGCCTACAACGCCTGCAATCCACTTTGCAAGGTGTTTGGGATAATGCGTCGGCGATTGAGTGCAACTTTCCTCTGCGGCGTTGAATCTGGTAGTCGTAAGTCTGCAATCTTTCTATCCACCTTGCGAATTGACTTTCTGGATTTTTGAAGTTCAACAGCCAGTTCAGAGCACCGTGGTCTGTCCGCTTTGTTGCCAAGACAAGAGCTAGCTGTTCTCTTCCGATCTCGCAGTAGTTTCTTTCAGGCTTATAGAGGCCCTTGCTGTATCTAGTATGCCACCACTTTCTCCTCGGCGTCATACACTTGAGATAGTACCACCCCGTTGCTTGCATCTGCGTCGATGATGAATGTTTTGCTAAGTGTTGGATGCGCCAACACTGGAGCATTACAGAGGCGGTATTTGAGTTCCTGAAAGCATTTCTCACACTCGGTGAGCTGATGCAAACTCTTTGCAACTCCAGCAAAGCGCTTAACAAAACGTCGGTAATATGTGGCAAGACCAAGAAAGCTTCGGAGTTTATATTTGTGGCGAACTCTTGTCATAAGCCAACAATTGGCAACACTTTTCTTAAAGCAGGCAGACAAAGACAACCACGCGAAAAGCTGGCAGACAACCGCGCGAGCATAAACTGAAATCTTTCGCCTGTCATCAGCAATCAGCCACATGCTTTTTCCAACCTACCTTATTCATTCGACATCCCGCTCTCATTACATGTAGTCAACTTAATTTTCTCAATCTTATTGTTCATAGTTACATACCTTGCATTACAATAAAAATTATTTGTTTGAATTAGAGTTCTTGTCTTTTATTTAGAAGGACCTCTAAATGTTTGTCCTGTTTTGTCCAATTATCGACGGAGTCAACTTTTTCGGGATCAGTCTTCACTACACTTTGTGGTTTCAGATGAACGTTTTCGTTTATAGTGCAGTCAATGAAACATTTTAGGTCCGAATTTTTTTACTGTGAACCGATTTGCATGAAATTTTGGAATTAGGCTCATCTTACCCTTAAATTCAAAAGTGAAAATGATTTGCACACCGCCACCACCCTGGGGGCGGTTGCCACCCCTTCTCGGGGGTGAATTTTTTTTTTTTAAATAACCTCGGATATCGATAGAAGGCCTAATTTTAAGCAAAAAAACAGATATAAAGTTTTTTGTTAAGTCCAATACTTTTCGAGTTATTGGCAATTGAAAATTCGCAATTTGTTCACGTTTTTCATCTATTTATTGCAAATATCTCCAAAACTATACGTTTTATCGAAAATTTTATAATGAACAAAATTGTAGCAGGTAAAACAATGAACTGTTTGGTTTTTTATAAAGTATTCTAAGAACAATATTAAGCTAGATATAAAAGATCAAAACCATTTTTTATTTTGTCTGAAATTTAATGGTTGTAGTCAATGCCATTATTTAGCGGCGAGCAGATGCATTTTATGCATTTTAATACAAGGGGATGTTTTGTAGTGCTTGAAATAAGCTTTAAAATGAGCACTATTAAAAGTCTTTTGCACGTAAAATAAGTGAGCTGTAGTGCAAATAAGGAGAGCATCTTATGTTTTTTTCTTTTAAATCAATGAGTTTTTGGACCATAACTCCTTCAATTTTTATGCTATCACAATTTGTAAGAAACCATTGTAAAGGTAATTAAGAGAGCTAAAACATCCTTGATTGCAATATATAGTAAACAACTTTTTGCTAAAACGGTGAAGGGTTAAAGGACTTAAGAGAGGCTGTGATTGCGCTGCCACGCGCTCTTTAAACAATCATATCTCCGTCAATTTTTGTTTGACAGAAAAAACTAACGTATTATTAAAAAAAAATAAAAATCACCCCCGAGAAGGGGTGGCAACCACCCCCAGGGTGGTGGCGGTGTGCAAATCATTTTTACTTTTGAATTTAAGGGTAAGATGAGCCTAATTCCAAAATTTCATGCAAATCGGTTCACAGTAAAAAAATTCGGAGGTTGGGCCCTATTTTTCGCTTCATTGACTGCACTATTAGGGATTTTGTCTTGAATGTTGGGTGTACATTACATAATTTTTACACACACTTGGCCTGTTTGTATCTGGAGACGGCCCTGCCTTTTAGAATCCAAAAAAAACTTCTGCTTTTATCGTTAAAACAATAATAAGTGTTATTTATTTGAAAAAGAACTATTTTTAAATGTCTATTAAGCTCACACATCTTTTCAGAGGATATAAATT
This sequence comes from Melanostoma scalare, assembly GCA_949752695.1. Taxonomy (NCBI): domain Eukaryota; kingdom Metazoa; phylum Arthropoda; class Insecta; order Diptera; family Syrphidae; genus Melanostoma; species Melanostoma scalare. The sequence continues at coordinate 9,759,954 of OX456985.1, forward strand.
AATTGTTATAAACTGTAAATTAACATTCATACGTTTTATGGCAGCTTTTATACACCAGATCCTTTTGAACTGTCATAAAGTGTGACAAATTGTGGTCTATTTAAAATTATTAACTTGATTTATTTTTGGAATTTTACAACACTCATAAGGCAATGCAATCCTGACAGCGAACCAAATTCTGGCATGAGTTACGGCTTCCTGACACTTTATCGCTCTCAATCCTGATCATTGTGGTTTTTGAAAATTGTTTTAAATTGCAAGTGTGTGTCAAAATGGTTAGGCGATGGGTGTCTTTATTTGGTTTGCCGCAGAAAATTGATGATGTTTGTGGTTTTCTGTTTTGGGAATACCTAAGCATTATTCATTACTTGGTATTCATCCTGTGGAATAACAAGTGATAATTTAATTGGGAAATCATAGCCACTGTGTATGGCGACTGTAGGTGTATAAGTTGAGCGAATCCTGATGTAGGAGTCCACATAAATGAATAACTATGGTAATCCGTAAATTATAGCTTATCACGTAATAGACCTTTGCTGCGGCTCACCAGAAAGGAGAATAATCTACAAAAAAAAAAGAATACGAATTTGTGGTGCGGTTGTCCTAGAAAAAGGCTATCAAACTCATCACTCAAGGCAGATATTATTTTTAGTATAGAAACTTTATACCATACAACAGGACCATACAAGAGCTATCAGCGCACAATATCAAATTGGTTTCCATAGACAACGTTAATTGAATGAAAAATGACATCGCATGTTTTTCCATTTTGATTTTTGTTTTTTTTCTTGTGTAAAACAAAAAGCTTCGATTATGTTTTTTGTTTCCGTATGACTAACAGAAGCAAATCTCCCGTTTACTTAATACGTCTTTTTTGCGGCGCAACGCTGGAAACATCGGCTCTTCTCTACGCTGATTGTTTGCAAAGCCTATACATAAAAGACGAACACAAAAGCCTTTTTGACAATGGCGCAATATGTACTTCATTGTTCACTTTTCACTGGAATTCCTTTTGAATCGCACACATAGCTAGCTCCTCCTCAAACTGTTCAAATATAACAAACAATTTCTCTCATAAATATTTGGCCAACAACTTGCGAATAAAAAAAAAAAACACCCTCCCTTTAACGAATGGATGATGTCCTTAGTCGGGATGCTTGTAAATGCCTTTTTTGAAGAAATCTTTAGGGATTCTCTAAACAGAGAGTTCCACTTCAGTCAAAGTATGAGTGGTTGTTTTGGAATATTTTGATGTTAGGGGCTGCTACCCTTGTAATGCTTCAATTTTAACTTTCAACAAACTGGTTACCTACCTATTGTTGGAGTTCGAAATGTAACCCTAGTGATGGAAGAGAGAGTACATACTCGTACATACCTAACGACACAAAGACTTTGGGAAATATGTTTTCCGGGGAGCGCTTTGTAAACACTAAGCTTACTTTAGCAAATTCGCCAAGTTTATTTCTCTCATATTTGGACGGAAAAATTGATGTTATTTTTCTTCGTTGCTTTTTAGTATAAAGCTTTGTGTGTTCTCATGTGTTCTGGGCACACTTCCAAAAACTTTATTTCCTTTCCTTCTGCATTTATTTTCTTTCGCTCTTCAAATTTTTAATAGTTGTTGTAAGTCTGGTTGTCTGGTTTACTTCAGCTCTGTAGTGAATAGGAACTTTTGAATAAGCAAAATAACTTTTAATGAATTAATTTTAGAGTGTGGGTATATTCAGTGTTAAGGTCGTGTTCGGTGTTCCATACACGAAACATAACACATCACTCTTACGTGCGACTAGGTTTCAAAGGGAGTTTAATAACACATATCTTGAAAGGAGAAGCCGAAAAGCAACGAATGTGCTGAGTGGTATATGTGATGTGGCTTACCAAATATCCTGCGTTAGTTTTTGCACACTCTTTAGGAATATAGTTTTGGCAAACATAAATGCAAAAGCCCAAAAAAAGAGAAAAAAAGACTCAGGAAATATTTTGATGGGTATGACCTTCTTTCACGCCTTCCCGCTATCTGTGGGAGTGACTTTGCGAAAAGGGTCTAAAGTACTTAACCGGCAACGCCATTTGTTGTCAGTTGATTTAAAAACTATTCAAAAAGGTGAAGATTTTTCTCGTGGAGATTATAACATTGCCATTATCTGACATTTTCAACATTATAAAACACTGCTCATTTTTTGCATTCAAATTCGCTTTTCCTATCTAACCGTCCACCATGGGCCTGTAACATGAAACTACAAGTACTTGTATAATGCTAGTGAGTTATGACAATTGTCGCAATTGGATAATGTCCATGCTAAACAGCAGAATTATCCACAGCAATATCGAAGAAGTGGAAATTTCAGCACTTACAACAAGAGGTTGCTCACAAGGTGAACTCCTCTCACTACTCATGTAGTCAATAGTTGTAGACAGCCTTTCAAAATTACTTGTAACCCAAGGCATCTATGCAGTGGGCTTTGCAGATGATCTAGCAATTGTCATACAAGGCTTATCAGAAACACTAATATCAAGAAGACTTCAGACAGCTGGTGCTCAGATGAAGGTCTCTCTGTCAATCCCCGTAAGACAGTTATTGTCCTATTTACAAAAAGAAGAAAACTAAATCTTCTAATACCCCCAATCTCTATGGGGAAACAATATCATTTCCAATGAATCAAAATACCTTGGGATCATTATAGACAGCAAAATGTCATGGAACCCTCAACTATAGAACGCATTTCCAACAGAGCAACCGCAAGTCCCTATGGACCTTTCGAAGTATATGCGGGAAAAACTGGGGTCTAAGACCTAAAATGGTGTACGACCTATATTTACGCTGGTAGTCAGACCAACAATAACGTACGCAGCCGTTGTATGGTGGACAAAAACAAAAGAAGTAATGGCAATCCAAAAACTAGAAAAGATTCAAAGATTGGCAACAACATGCATTACGGGATGCATGTGTACAACACCAACATACGCTCTAAACATCATTACAGGACTACCTTCAATCCACCTTTTCATAAAGATGGAAGCTAGACTGGCGACACACCGTCTTTTCCATCAAGGAGACATAAAGTCACATCCAAACCCGAAAGGACATCTGTCGATAACGGAAAGTCTAGAAAAACTTAATACCTTTAGTATGTGCTTGGATGCTATTATTCCCATGTACAACTTCAAACTCAACTTCTCCATTGTCATCCCCCCTAGGGAAGACTGGGAGAACACAAAGCCTCATCCTTCAAGGCAAGATATGGTCTCGTATACGAACGGCTCTAAAATGGAAACTGGTACAGGTTCCGGCATTTTCAGCGACTGTCACAAAACGAATTTCTCAGTAAGTCACTCGTCCATTTTAGAACCTGAAGTCTTTGCCATTAACGAATGTTCGAGAATAACATGTTCATCGAACACGAAAAACAAAACCATATACATCTTCTCAGACAGCCAAGTTGTACTAAAAGCGTTAAGCTCACCTGTCATAAGATCCAAACTAGTCCAAGAAACAGTCATGTCACTCCCTGAACTAGCAAGGAAAAACACTGTAATCCTCTACTGGATCCCAGCACGCAAAGGCTATGATGGTAACGAGAAGGCAGACATCACATCTAAACCATTCGTCGCACCTGAACCCTTCTGCGATGTAAATAAAAGCACCTTTAAACACACTGACAAGAACACGCTACTGGAAGATACAATTAAAGCTTGGAGTAACTCATCTGGCCAAACCTGTTCAAAACTCTTTTTGCAAGAATATACTGAAAAAATATCAAAATTCCAACTGAGCCTCAATAGGAAAACCCTAAAAATTTGCACATCAGGACTACTAACAGGTCACTGTTTTTTAAAGAAACATCTTCACCAAATGAGGCTAGTAGAGGACCCCATCTGTAGACTATGCCTCGAAAATGAAGAAACATCTCTGCACAATATAACAGAATGTCCAACACTTTTCCGCCTTAGAAAGCAAATACTTGATCATGAGATCATCCCCCTGGATAAACTCAAACACATTCACCCACAGAAGATTACTAACTTCTGAATCAATTCAGGAGCAGGAGAACTGCCCTGAAACCTCACATGGGCTGCCACAAAAGGTTTAATTCAGACACCGCAGCACAGTGCCCAGAGCTGAGCAAGCTCTACCCGTCCCCTTAATCTATCTATCTAGCCATAATCACACTTTATGTACAGGATTGGCGGAAAGCTAAGCAAAATTCACGTTCAGAAAATTAACGTATCTGAAAAGAATAACTAAGAAGTTCCGGATATATTTTGAAAATACGCACAATTGAGGCTAAAATTTAGGTTCATTGTTACCAAGTTTTTTTTATAATTAGCGCGCATATAAAGGGGTTATGAATGCTCTTATAATGTTAGAAAAAACAGTCAAAGCATTTGCCTGCCTGCATTCTTCATCGAACCATGGGTTTCTTTTTGGGGGCCAATGAACCCAGAACCTCATAGGCTGCGGTTCTGATGGCTTGTTGGCATTGTTGCCATTGGTCTTCAATGCTCAATGCTAGCGGCATAGGATTCAAGGATAGTTGGAGGGACATTCCATTGGAGAAAGCACTCCCAATCTCTTGCGATTGTAGCTTTCCAATTTAGGAAAGTAGACACCGACGACGCACGTTGTTTTTGAGCTTTTTTGAATCGTAATAAAGGGCAAAAACAGAGTCTGGTAAAGCATTCACGCACGGTTAGTGCGACTAAAATATGGATCTCTATACTTGACTGAACGCATGAAATTGGGCTCAAGGTAAAACTGATGAGCATTCCTAGCGAGGTGAATATTGCGGCTAAATTTTTTCAGGGGAGGAATGTAACTGCCAGTAAAACAGAGTAAGGCATCTAATGTTTTGACGATGTTCAAGACAATCAATTGAGTCTACGATTAAACTATTACCTATAAAGTAGGCGCAAAGATCTTTGAGGAGCACCTAATTAGATATGAGAATTATATTCTTGGTTTGGGCTGATGTAGGCTTTATAAACAGTAACCAGATCAAGAGGGGTGAAATATATCATAGATCGTCTTAAGAAAACTTAGCATTTTAACAGTGTTTTTGGCTACTTCAAATATGTGGTCGTTCCAACGAAGATCATCATTAAAATTGAATAAATAAAAATAAAGAATATAAAATAAATAGGGCGACGAGCCCCTGGGCCTAGCGCATTTCGCACAACCATGCCTTGTGAGGGAATGGAGGGGACCTACAATTTTCTGCCGGTTCCGAACGGCTAATTGAGAAAGCGCTTTTCATTGCAATGAATTTACTAACGGAGGACTTGCCAATTCCTCGCGAAAAGCGATACCCGTGGAAAAACATTTTTGCCTCTACTGGGATTCGAACCTCGAACCTCTGGGTTAGCAGGTGGACATGCTAACCATTACGCCACGGGTACCACAAAAAATAAAGAAACATTGAATAAAATTAAATTGGAATCGCCTGTTTTACATTAATCAAACATAAAAGTTCCCACCAAACACCTTGCGTCTTACTTTTGAGTGACGAATTACTAAAGTTATCAGCTGGAATTTTTTTCCTTTTTATTTCTTCGCTGAAAATCTCATTTGTAGGAGCGGATCGTCCATCAATCTGTCAGCTTGCACTTCATTACATTAATTGAATCTACTTTTTTTTTATTTTATTTCGAAGAACATCATCTCATTGAGAAATGACACAATTGCAATTCGTTTTTTTTTTTCTCCAGATACAGTTTTCCATATTGAATTCAATTCGTTGTTGTAAAAAAAAGAAATGCTTGCAGTGGTTTATTCAGTTCAAAGGAAGGTCAAGTTAAGTTTTTCCATCTGACTAGTATTTAATCAGATGGAATAATATGTTAATATTCACCTGCTTCAACATTGACCTTGCTACGGTGGATAGTCACACATGTCCAGAGTTAAAGCACATATCCAAAGCATTATATTTGCAGTATATATGTACCTATACAATACATGGATACCACTATCACATTATCGATTTTCCTATTTTAAATTACACTTACCCTTCTTCTATATGCATCAGTGCAAATCGCAGATTTACTGAGAGTGATAAAACTGCTTGCATAGTTAAGGCAGGGAGCTCCATCTCCTTTGTGGTGATCGATAAATCGTCCTTGAAGTATTAGCGTTGGTGATGGTATACTTACACTTCCAATGCTGGTGCCTTAAAATGTTTTTACAACACAAACCAGAGGGCCATGAGCACAACAAAAAAGTCATGATGACGATGTTTAACGAGTAAACAATTTGTCATGATTGGAAAACCTTTCGATATTAAAGTTTGTGATGAAAATCCAGGGTTTTAAGATAATGAGTTGAGATTGCAGCCAGATAAATGAAGTAAATTGTAGTCATCGGTCGGTGCATTCTAACCTGATTGAGTTTAAGCGATGATTAAAATATTAAGTAAGTGGAACGAGGAAAAACTTGGCTGCAAAAATGATTTTGTCGACATGGGTGGTCATTGAAAATTTTAAAAAATGAAAGCCTCTTGTATAATTGGATTTGTTCTCAGGTTGGGAGTAAGATGAACGTCTTTGGTTGCTATAAATCACATATACGAAGAATATCAAAGCAGTTCTAATTAGAATGGTTTTCAATTTTCACTTCTGATTGATTGATAGGTCCTCAGTTTCGTACTGAAAAAGGCAATAAAGTACTTATAGCAATTCAGCTTAGCGATCAAAATGGGAACAGAACCACACCTGCGCTAGGTCTCTGTAACCTGATTCGAGAAAATGCATTACACGTTTAAATGCTTGGCAAAAGAGAAGTTCCCTACAAGCTTTCTATAGCCTTTTTCTGCTACGGTATTACAAAAACGTTGCAGTTTTCTTATAAACGTTGGGAGAGTACATATTGTTTCTCTGACAGATCCAATCTTTGATTGAAGTTCTTATTGAGGACCATGGCAGACCATGCAATGGTTCGGGTCATTCAAAAGCTGTCTGAGATCCTTACATTGCATGTTCATCGGCGATCTCGTTTCCAGATATGCGCAGTAATAGCGTGGAATTCAAACGGTACTCGAACGAATTTAGCCTTTCCGCACTCAGAAGGGTCTTGCAATCCTGGTTCACTTTTGATGTAGTTCGAGGGTTGAGTAGAGTTGTAAGCACAGCTTAACTGTGAATGCAGACACCAATAATTCTCCGCTTCCAGCCAATCTTCATAGACAGATTGTAGTTATTTGGATAGCGTAAGTCTCCGCTTGGAAGACAGACTCGTATGTGCGAGGCGTTTTTGAGGCGTGCTGTCGTTTGTCCTGGCTCATGGCTATCCACAAGGTAAAAGAGATAATTCCATCATCGGCTTAGAACCATCTGTGAAGATTCTTTAGTAATCCTTTCCTGGTTCAGATTCTAGAGTGAACCAGTCCTGAACGAAGTTCAACCATGTTTTTGATGCAGTTTGATATGGTCTTCTACAGAGTAGGTACATCCCTCCTCTTGACGTAAGTGTCAAGGGGAGGAAGATTCAGCAGTGCGTCGAGAGTAGCACACGGAAAGCTAGGAAATGCCACTAAGACATAATGTTCTTTGAATTTTGGTGAGGGCTTCTTCCACCAAACATACATATACTTTTAAAAAAAGTCATAAAGACATGGAGGATCTAGAGATCCATTGACCTCAACTCCGAAAATTTGCGTTTCGCCCAGGTACGACAGTACTGTACCTATACTGTCTTGAAATGCGGTGAGGTTCTCCGCGATTTTAAAATTGTTGTTGCTAAGCCAATCGAGCAATACACTTTTGCCTTTATATTTTTTGCACTTTTTAAGCTCATCTCTGTGGTATTACAATGGGCCCTTTTGGCCTAAGTGTGTCAGGCAATGTACTCATTGCCTGACAGCCACTTCCACCTAACCTAACTTAAGCTCACCTCGCTTACTGTCAAGCTTAAATACATAATACCACATTAACAAAACTTAAAACGGTACTTCTTAAGACGCAGTTGTACATAAAAAAAAAAAACATTTTGGTATATTTAAAAATTTTAGGCATTTCAGCATCCTCTTTAGAAAACAAAAAAAAAAGGGAAAGCATATTCCTTAGGGAGTTAAATACTAGCCATCATTTCGAAGGTATCCCATATTGACAATTGTTTCACAATCGTTTCACATTTTCCAAACAACTCAATTTTCCTTCCATTTTTAATTCGAATATAATCCATCCAGTTCCGCCGGTAGAGCACAAAGACTTAGCGCTTATTTGGAAGGAAATTTTTAATACTTCCCACTCATTTGCCAATCATTTTCTCTGATGACTTGAACTTGACTTCATGTTCAACCACATCGAGTAAAGGTTCATAGTTGTGTTTCACTTACTTATGCCAATAACATTTCTTCCTTAAAGCCTCTCAGAAGTAAGCTTTTCTATTAAATTATTTCCTGAACTCTCTAGCTGCTCCTTTATTTGCAATTAAAAAGCTATACCTCCAGTTGCTTATTTCTATCAAAAAGTAATACAACCTACACCAACAGGGAAAACATCGTTAAAACGTTGTAATAGCATTTGTGGAATTTTTCAAAGCAGCTAAAATTGCCAAGAGTGAGGTTCCTATTAAATAACTAAATTTACGACTCAATGATTCGGTGAAGGTTGCAAGGACTCAATGTTTATAAAAACCACAGGTGGATTTACTTCATGTGAACGAAGCTAGGGAATTTTTAATTCTTACGTAAATAAGAGCATGTACTTTTTCATTTATGGTTGATAGTGGGCACAACCCAGTATTTTTGCGACCAGGAGACAGTGTTACAATAAATCCTTTCGAGTATAGATTAGAACTATTCACCCGATAGCATCAAGCCAAAAAATATGTAATAGGAAACTCCATTAATTAGCATGCATCTGAAGGCCTTTTCGTGCATCAGGAGTTATTTTTGCTTTCAATCATCATTGTAACGTGAAAACATTGAACAGATGGTAGAAAAATGCAGAGAGTTCATCCAAAGCAGCGCAGTTTAAAAGTAGAGAAATGTTTCCCTTCGCTTTGATTGAATACGAGAAAATCATCAGAGTTTAAAATATCTGTGAGCTTTGCTGGTAGTTTCAGGGCATGGTTTTTAAGGTTTTTCAAAGCTTGTGTGACAATAGATAGTCGTGGTTCTATTTGACAACATATTGCTACTATGGAAGTTTCAAATTGGAGACTACCTCGCAACTAAGGCCGTTCTCGCGTAGCTAATAACGACGCTCATCAAAATGTTTCTCCCTTATCTGGAAAAAAAATTTGGTTTTTCAAAACTTATTTTCCCACAATAAAACAAATTCTGGTTTATGTTTACTCTGAAAAAGGGTCTACTGTGACGGTGGTCTTTGCTTACTGAATATTTAATTAAGCTTTGAGCTTAGAAACCGGAAGGAAGTCTTCATGAATTAGAAATAAAAGTGTCGTTTGTCAGCAGATCCTAGCGCAAAACAAACAAGAAACCATCTATTATCCTGTTTGACATCATGAAACAAAACACCCATTCCTTATCCTGCTGAGAGAGTTGCTCTTGTGATTACCTATGTGCTCTTGTCAACTTGGAAAACCATTTTGTTTCTACTCCCATGCAAGTTCTTAAATTATAATTTAATTTTCAAACGAATAGGTTCTAAGGAAAATTTGATGACTTTGTAACGAAAGGAGTAATACTAAGCTCTTGGGGGTACGATGTATGTACATGTACATATATGTAAGTATAAGCACACTCTTCATTGGAACCAACATTCATTGAAAAACCAGACCCTATAATAATACTTCTTTCCTAGTGTTCCTTAGGCTTTCAATATACACATAGATTTTGAATGAGGAGCGGCAACTCTTCGTTATACCTATCCACAATTCTAATATCAAGTGATCCATCATTTATAGGTAGAGATGCGCTCGTCAGATTATTTTACTTACGTCATCGGCCTAATCGGGTTCTTATACCACAAAATCGATTGAGCTCAGCATTAACATTATGTTTATTGAACGATATATATATACAATTGATACTTAACCCTTTACCGCATACGAAGCCAAATATGGCTTTAGCTTTTTGTATCCTTTTTTCTGTTCTCTGTCACATGGAAAAGATCGAAATACAACACGATCCTCTTCTTTGTATTTCTATGAACACTTAACAGTAGTTTTTTTGTGTGTGCGACAGCAAAGAAGTATGCATTTCGTGATCAAAGGTCAGCCGGTCGGTCCGGTGTATTGAAAACGGAAGTGTAGAATATATTAATATTTTGAGTGTTAGTTATTGCTATTGCTTGGTAAGTAAAGTGAAATCAAAAATATATTTTTGATTAAGTGTCAAATTGCGCATGCAATGAACCAATTTTTTATTGAAAAAAGTGATTAAGCTGGTCTTGGGAGCCACAATTGATGGAGTCAAATTGAGCTTGGTTCCTTGGTTTGACAACAAAGTTGTAAGCATGATGTCACCGTATGTGGCAGCGAACTAATTGTAGAAAGACGCCGTTATTTTAGAAAGGATAAGCAATACAGAAATATTTCCGCTCCTAAATCTGTCGAGGTTTACAACAAGTAGGTACATGGGCGGTGTCGATTTGTTAGATTCGATGCTTGGACTACACCGTATTCCTTTGTGATCCAAGAAATGGTACAAAGAATATTTTTTCATTGATAGACTTATGTATAGTGAGTGCATGGATCATCTGACGACGTTGGGAACGACTTCCACTTACCGCTTTTTGATTTCAAACTTGCTGTTGCGGAGAACTTATGCAAGGCTGAAAAGATGGCTTTGAAAAGACGCGACCGACCATGCAGCTCACTTAGTCTTGCAAGTTGCTACTTCTGAGACTATTGGAACTCCAACATCAAGTCGAACCATTCCAACCATTACAACACCGACAACCACCCTGAAAAGACAGCATCTTGCAAGGCATCAAGACTTTCCTCTTTCTTCTTAACTATGGTCATTTGCCACAAATTAAAAAAAATCGTCAAATTTGCCAAAATAATTGTAATGGACGTTCGTTTACATTTTGTCAAAAATGTGGAGTTGCTCTATGTTATAATGAAATAAGAAATTGCTTTTCTCAGTTCAGATCTTTGAAATAATACTTAAGTTATTTTCAATACAATAAATTATTTTGTTTTGTTTTCAAATGAAAAGTTTTTATCTTTTGTTATTTTTTTCATAACCTTCTTGCAATGAATTGTTTTGCTATGTTTTTGAATTGAAAATATTTATTTCTTACTATTTTCTTGAATTCTTCTCGTAAAGTGAATAAATAAAATTTGTAAGATTTCTAACACCTTACTGCATACGAAGCCAAATTTGGCTTTTGTTCTTATTTTTTAAACAAATTAACTTTTTTGTGTTTTTTTAATGCAGAATGTTTTCAAACAGCACTAAGAACCCATAAAAAAAGTTTTTTATTTTTTTTGACCGCTGAGATTAATTCATGCGGTAAAGGGTTAATACACTAGGTAATTTTAAAATTAAGAAAATGATAATAATGTAGAAAAGGTGGCACATAGGGGGCCTAACCAAATACATTGTTTAGAATAAAAATAATAACTTAATATTATATAGCTGAAAAGAAAGAAAATTCTTGATTGTAAGTCGGCTGACTTGATTTATCTCGGGATGTTCCGTCCCGGTTGTCGCTGGCGTCCCTCTTTATGAGGAGGTTGTGGTGTGGCATCAGCCACGGAGGTATGCTGACCCAGGGTCAGCGCAGATATTGGTGGCCTCGTCGTTAGTTGGTATTACTTCTTCGTCCAAAGTGTTCATCACGCTTTGGTATCTTGGCTCAGGGTGTTGGTCCTCAGTGGTCATCCTTCTCACCAGGGGATTAGGGTGGTTGCGGATATTTGCAGCCGTTTTCAATACAGTCGATAAGACGTATTGGTCCAAGGGCGTCATCTTAGCGGTCTCGTATAGATGCTGGTTACTGTAATGTCAAAAAGTGAGGTGTTGCCACTTGTGGCTGCACCCCCCATTCAACCTAACCTAACCTACTGTAATGTCTCTGACGCTGGTGGTTGAAGGTGAGGCCGGTGCAGAGTCTCAGAATCTTCCCTTTCGAAAATTAGGAGATCCTTCATAGCGGTCTTCGAGACGGTGAACCAAACTGGGCTTCCGTAGTTGATGACGAGTCTCAGCAGCTGCTTGTACATCAGTGGTTTTGTTGGCTGACTTAGTCCTGTCCTTCTCCTCAGCAAAGGGTACAGTCGGTGGAAAGCGATTGAGCTCAGCAAGAGAGACTAAAATACATATGGTGACTTAGTACCTTTTGGGTGGATATCTTTTAAGAAGAGTCATAGCCGCTACATTTTCTGCAATAACATCGGGTTTATTTTGATTCCCCACCGTTTGTAATACTTGAAGAGCTTTATGTTGTCTTCACCCCTACGAGCTGCGATCACAGGTGACAGAGAATGCGGGTAGGTTAAAGAATCATCTGCAAAGGGAAGGCTGGTGACGTTTTCTAGTTGAGGTTGATCCGAGGAGAAGATGCTGTACAGGGAAGGACCTAGTTTCGATTCTTGAGCAACATTGTATTGTATTGGATGGCTTCAAATCTGATACCCACTTCATAAATGCTGGTGTGCCCTAGGGCTCCGTTTTGTCTCCGACTCTCTTCCTCATTTTCATTAATGATCTCTTGTCTGAAACTTCTAATCCGCTTAACTGTTTTGCTGACGACTCGACCCTCAGCTTTTCATATTCGTTTCCAAATTCACGTCCCTGCTCTTCGGATGTGGAACTGGAACGGTTGCGTATGATAAGCTCATTGAATTCACGCCTTGACAGCATTGTTTCATGGGGTCATAAGAACCGAGTAATATTCAATGCTTCGAAAACTCAATGCTGTCTCTTGTCGTTGAAGCTCAACATTCCCCCATTGCCATCTCTCATGAATGGTACCTGCATCGAAGAAACTGAAAAGCTGTCAGTACTTGGTATGTGTGTAAACGATGATCTTCGTTTTAATGACCACATATTTGAGGTCGCTAAAAACGCTGCTAAATGCTTAGGTTTCTTAAGACGATGCAGGAAGTTCTTCACCCCTTCTGATCTGGCTACAATTTATAAGGGTTTCATCCGCCCAAAACTAGAGTATAACTCTCATATCTGGTCAGGTGCCGCTCAAACATCTTTGCACCTGCTTGATAGGGTACAAAATAGAGCTTTAAAATTGATAGGTGATAGTTCAATTGTAGAATCGATTGATTCTCTTGAACATCGACGAAACGTTACCTGTCTCAGTCTCTTTTATCGCTTTTTCTATAAACAGTGCTCTAGTGAAATAGGCAGTTGCATTCCTCCCCTGAAACAATTTAGCCGCAACACTCGCCTCGCTAGGAATGCTCGTCAGTTCTATGTAGAGCCCAATTTCGGGCGTACAGTGAAGTATAGAGATTCATATTTTAGTCGTACCACCCGAATGTGGAATGCTCTTCCTGGCCCTGTTTTTCCCCTGCATTACGATTTACAAAGGTTCAAAAGCAATGTGCATCGATGTCTCATCGATGTGTAATAAAAAAAAAAAAAAGGTGTTTGGGATGAAGAAAATTACATAAAATATTTGATTTGTTAATATAAATATTAACGTACCTGGAGAGAGTAAAATGGTAAGTCTATGTATAAGTCTGTTTATCCAGACACTATCGAATGCCATTTCAACGTCCAAAAAGCATCCATCTGATTTTTGGTATTTGTCGAGCTTCCTTATGGCGTCCCTTCGTAGCTTGAGGAGTGGATGCATATTCAGAATGAACCAGATCCTCCAGAATTTTGCTGACGTTCCTGAATAGTGATATGAGCCTGTAGCCAGAAACAACTTTTCGGTTTCCCTTTTACGTAGTGTCCACGATTTTCACCTTCTTCCACAACTTAAGAAAGTGGCAGTTGTTCATAACAATGGCCATTAAAATCATCATCGTGTGAGAAAGAGTCTTCAGGACAAATTTTGAGATTTGGTCCGGTTCAACTGACTTTTTGGGTCGTCCACGTTGTTGGATCGATTTCAATACATCTTCTGGATTTGTGAAAATGGTGGTGGTAAAGGCTTTATTCATGAAGCTTAGGTTATCTACATAATTATTATGGAAGAAGCTGTGTGGGTGGTATGACGGTGAAGAATTTTGCATTTGTAGTCCAGTGCTATCGACTCAGGATTAACATTATGGTACGAAAAGTACCAGGTACCAGAAAGGTGCCAGAAGTTACAGAACGTTTCGTTAGAACAAAATAATTTTTTAAGTTCTTAAGCGCTATCCTGTACTGACAATTGCATCAGAAGCCTTTAGAAGTCTCAAGACAGCTCGAGATTTTTCTATAAGTTTCTAGAAATTTCCTAAGCTTCTACATCTTAATATGATAGTATTTCACGTAAATACAACAAACTAGTCCAATTCAGTAGGCGGTTTATTAAAGACTAAAAGATTTCAATAGAAAAGTGTAATACATAGTGTAGAGTACTTAGTCAGAGAGAACAAGTCAATATCAATACGGTTCATTTGTGTTGTATATAATAATTCACTTGTGAGTTTTACTTTCTGTTTTCTGACACTCTTTCTCAACACAAATGTTCCGTTTACATGTTATGTGTATTCCGTTAGTATAAATTCATTAGTTCGGTAAATTTTGAATGTTTAGTTCTTGAGTTTTTTAGTTGAGATATTCCACGTGTTTTTTAATCTAATAAATGAAAAGATTAGTAAAGTTTTTAACAGTTAAAACACTTATTTTATTTCCTCAGATGTGTTTTAACTGTTAAAAACTTTACTAATCTTTTCATTTATTTGTTTAGTTCTTGCTAAATTTTTAGTAAAGATATCTGCTATCATTTTGCTTGATTGAACATAGTTTAGCGTTACTTCATTTGACTGCACGACTTCTCTTACATGGTGGTATTTTATATCGATGTGCTTGCTGCGAGCGTTGTACACCGGATTTTTTGCAAGGTGATCAGCGCCATTAAAATTGATTTCCATCAACAGCCTTCTTAAATACACTGCTTCCTTAGCCGCAGTAGATAAAGCTATATATTCGGCCTCAGTGCTACTCAGCGCAACCGTATTCTGCTTTCTACTTTCGCACGAGAATACGTCTCCAGCCAAAAAGAACGCGTATACCGTAAAAGATTTTCGATCTGTATGACCACCACCCCAATCTGCATCAACGTAGCCGTAAACTGGATGCCCTTGCTTGATGTAATGGAGTTTATAGTTTATTGTTTTGGCTAAATACCTCAGAATATGCTTCGCTCCTGCTTCGTGTTCGATATGAGGGTTTAAGTTTCGCTGCGCTAACTTACATACGGAATGTAAGATGTCCGGACTAGTTGATATTGCGAGGTACATCAAAGCACCGACGATGGATTGATATGACGTGGGATCAACTCTTCTGCAGCTTTCATTTTCACATTTTACCTGGTAACCGGAATCCAAAGGCGTTGTGGCAGAACGACAATTTTCCATTCCAGTTTCTTTTAAGAGATTTTTAATGTACTGCGTCTGACACACAGAAATAGCACCTGTGTCACCATCTCTATCTATCTCCATTCCTAGGAAATGTTGCAAAGGCCCTTTGTCCACTACCTAAAACACTTTTGCTATGTGCGTTTTGATGTTGAATCAGTTTTTGTTGAACATGCTAAAACGATATCATCAACATAAACAGCAATTAGGTTAAATTTACCTTCGGAGTTCATTTTGTATAAACAGGGTTAATTTTTACATGCGATGAATTCTATTCTTCTGAGAACCTTGTCAAGGAAGCTGTGAATCGACTAATCCCTCTGGTTGCTGCATGTATACTTCGTCTTTTAATTCGCTGTTGAGGTAGGCTGTCAAAACATCCATCTGGTGTAAAAACAACAAGCAACAAGCCTCGATTTGAAACGCTCAACTTTCTCTTTTCTCGGTCGGCCGGGTAGTCCAGTTCGAATAATCTTTGGCCTCCCAGGTCCTATTCTTAAATCCGTTGGACTGAATTTTTGTTTCTCTGCTTTGGTACTTGCTTTGATGATTTCGCCGTGTTCTTTTTCATTGGTGATGTTATAAGTGCAATCGTTGGTTGGGGAAGTCTTCTCTTCTCTTTCTTTAACGGAACTGCAATCTTTGTCTTGAAGTAAAGTTTCTGTGTCACCTAATGGAAGAAGTTCAAATGAATTTTCATTAAATTTTTAATTTCTACTTTTTGGTTCTTTGCTCATTACTTTCTTACACTTGTACTCGCTAAAGAATATTTTGCTATCGAAATAAATTACACACCAATTTTAATTCAAAACTTAAGGATCTATTGAATTATTTGATCAAAAACATTCACAGGAAATTATTTACTATTCTTTTATAACAGGCATGCCAAATACGCAGAACAGGAAAACGATGAAAACTTTAGCTTTTTTCTGAAAATTCATGATATAGGGCCAATAACTCAGTTACTAGTGAATAATGAATGTTCATTGCAATTTCATGACTTCGATATTTTATATGAACAATTACAGGGCATATCATTTAACATTTTCTTTGAAGTAGATTTTGTGTATCATGTCATGCAATGTTTTTTTTTTTTTTGAATATGCACTGTATTGCATTGAGCATTGCACACAGCTCTGAATCTAATCGCATCAAAGTGCATGTTGATACCCAACTGTGCAGTGCTTCATGAGAAAGCGTAAAAATAAAATGAATTTTCTCTCAACTACTGAACAATCAAATGCAGCCTGAAAATACTTATAAAAATGAGTTATTTCGGATGAAACAGAACACAGAATTTATATCCTTTCAACACACATGAATCCTACGCCTGAGCCTTATCCAATGGCTTATCTCCAGTATTGCAAATTACTCTTCCCATCATCCCATCTTAACTTTCCAAAGGCTCAAAGGCTTATTCATACGACACACAGGCAATTTATTACTCCTGTCCATCAAGAGCTTTCACATTTTGTCAGAATTATAATAATTGTATGCGTTGAATGACACTGTTCCTTTCCATATCACATTTACCTGTTGGCTAATTTAGTTTACTAAGTAGAACCTCACTAAAAGACTAACCAATCACGAAAAATCACTGCGCATATTTACTGAACTTTGTGAAATAGCTGAGAACATTTCACAGGGACTCTTTACCGATATATATAAATATCCCCCAATACTTGGTAACTTGTCATGACTAAGAACCGAAAGAAAATGAAAATAAAAAAAAACAGAAAAGAAAACACACCGAATGACAGCTTCACAAAGCTCTCAAGTAATGGAATTCACGAAGAGAATGATAATGAGCTGTTCGATAAGATGTTGTTCCCCTAAGCTCCAGTGGACTGTGCATAATTAACTTGTTACAATACGTGTCCGTAGTGTCTAGCCTCCTCCATCGTCCTTCCTTGGGTGCTGCATTTGAATTGGTTTTGTGCCGTAACTAGTTTGAAGACTTTTCTGACAAATATGCTTTGCGATTGACATGGAATTGGCTTGGTATTGATTTTTTTGCATTGGAAATGGAAAATGCAAATTACAGTTCCCACCCATTCATTCCCTATCTCCAATCTCAATGTCTTGGTCTTGGTCTTGGTCTTGGTTAAACCCCCTCATTCTGACACAACTTTTCACAAGCTCGTTGCACCTACCTACCATGGGGCAAGATGAATAAAGTACTCGTAGTACTTGGCAATGCAAAATGTAAATGTTGCACTACTTCATAGTGAAGAAGCTCATTAATTTCAACACGCCAGAGTGCACTGAACATTGCACTCTTGCCTGAGTGCCTTAAATCAATAAAGAAACTGAATGGGCCAGGAATAAGAAGAGATAACACATCTTTGAATTATGTACATATATGAAGGGGAATACAATGTTAGAAAACATTAAGTAAAGGGCGTGCATGTCTTCCTAACATGAGTTTAAATGGCACAGGGCAGAACAACAACTTTACTTTTAAATTGCACATCACAAAAGGAACGTTTTCTTAGCTTTTCATACAAACCACACAGTCCACAGCTTGGGTTGGGAATTTTAAGGGAAAACTTTCATAAAGCCATTTCCAGTTTCAAAAATAAGTTCTTAATAGAGACATTTCTCGTGTATGTAGTTTTCACATCACACCCATTTATGTACTGACTGATCCAATAGACCGGAAATTATATTTGCACATGTGTTTGTGTATTTTACATTTTATTTTATGACTGAATGAACAAGGCAAGTCTCATGGGGTTGGGGCACATGCATGTAAAGATTGAAGTGAATATTTAAAATCAAAATGAAGTTGGGTTTCTTGTCTTTTGAATTTTCAAAATGATGTTCCAAAGGATGCGTCTTTGCAAACTCTGACAATTTGAATTATCTTATCAAGTGCAGAACACCGGATGGATTTTGTTAGTGCATTCTTATTAAAGATACTCAGACTTTAAGAATTCAATTTAGTTTAATTTAAAATTTTTTTTACGTGTATTCCTTGACAATTAGTTTTCTGGTATTTAAACTCGTGTATGTACTCATGGCCACAGATGGTGCCATTTCGTGGAACAATTTATTGTAAGATCAGAAGGGGGGTTATCGAGTATGGTCATTGGTCATCCAAAGAGACGCCGTCGGTAAGGAAAAAAACAATTAAGATACATTCACACTCCTTGTACTTATCCAACCTTCCCATTTCGACTTCCCCTTCTTACCTTTTCTCAAATTCCATCAGCTCTATATAGTGGACACGTGCCAAGGGTTACTAAGCTAGATAAGCTAGAAAATGATATTTATGTGGACGAAAGGATGGTCAAAACTGTAGCGGATTCGATTATGTTACCGAAGGCACTGCTACTGCATTCATTACAAGGAGCACTAGGATAACTGCCTACTACTTCAAGTGAAAATATGCAAATATGATCTTAACCAATCAGCAACAGCAACGAGAAACCGAATTGGAGTCGGAACCCACTGCTACTGCCAATGCATACGAACTGAGATATCATGAACTTGCGAGAAATTTCTAGGCAACGCAAATATTATTAACACTTAGAAAAGGACCGCGGCCTTGAAAGTGTTGGGCTTCCCTCAACCACTTCTGAATAACACTAGGTCCGATTCCAAATGTTATCAGGCAAACGAGATAATGTCCTACAAATTGTGGCTCCAGAAACGAGCTTGAACGTTTACACAAAGGAATATTGCGAATATTTCCGTGCAGGAGTTCACTTGTGCGATTTTTTTAAACTCTTGTATAGAATATCTAAGAGAGTGTTAAAAACTACTGTTTGATTTAATTTGAATCACAAATGGGTTCTGGAAAGACTTTGACAGCGACAGAAAGAGTGAAAATAGATGCTTTCAAGGATTTAGGACTCTCAGGCCCTGAAATATTAAGGAAACTTAACAGAAGCAAGACCGTTGTAAGCAATTATCTTGATGCAATCCCCAAAAATATGACAAAAATCGAAAAGGGCACACGGCAAAAGCAACAACATCAAGAGGAAAGCGGTTGATTCTACGGCTTGACTCAAATTCTACTCTGCCAGCAACTCTAATAAGTTGCAAAAGCGGAGTTTCAGTCAGCATAACAACGGTTTGAAGGATAATACAGAAAAGTAATCCAGAGAAGAAAACTAAAAAGAAATCTGTTTTGAGGCCAGTACATGCGGATTATCGGATGAATTTTGCAAGAGAGCACGTTGCTTGGATCAGAGTGAATGGAAATGCGTTGTCTCTTCGGATGAAAAAAGTCTAACCTTGACGGTCCCGATGGTTACAAATATTATTTCCATGATCTTAGAAAAAATGAGATTATTTTGGCAAGGCACCAGGTGTAATGGTGTGGGGAACTATTACCTACTATGGCACAATCGACTTGGAGTTTTTGTCCTCAACAATGATCGGAAATATCTGCAAATGTGTGTTGGAACGGCTATTTCCAAAAATGAAAAACATTTTTTGACCTCTGCTTTGGATTTTTCAACAAGACAATGCTCAAATCCACACATGCAGTGTTTGTTAGAAGCTGGATTCAATCAAAAGACGTGGAACTCTTGTAACCGCCATATTCACTGGACTCAAATACTATTGAAAACGTTTCGTCATAGCTATCTCGCAATGAAGGTGACAGAAAATTTGAAGACAAGGACACCTTAATCGATGCTATTCGTAATGCCTAGCCCCAGATTTTGCGTGATTATTTAAAAAAAAAAAACTGTATAATTCTATTCCAAACTCTCTAATAAAGGTTATATCCAAAAATGTCGGACATACTCATTATTAATGTTAAAAAACGTTATTAATATTTATTATAAAACCGAAAAATGTAAACATTTCGCTCATTTTCATCCTAGTGACGCACTTTTGTTTAACTTTTTTAAGTAGTTCATTATTTGATCATGGGAAATTCCATTGAATTTGTAATGGAGATATACGTAGCTATTAACAGGTAGTAAACGCTTCCGGGTACAAAACTTCCACCAGGTATAAAGAGCAAAAATCGATGGCAAAATTTGTGGCCTCATCCTAGTGGTTGACAGTGTAGAAAGCGTGCTTAATATTTGTGCATTTCGGCCAAAACCTATCAAATTTGAATTTAAGAGAAAGCTATACTAAAAAATATTGTAATGTTTGAATTTTCGAAAAACTTAGTTTTATGGTTGGATTTTGTCTTTCTTATTTAAGTGCATATACATTTGTGCATGTATGTCTTAAGAACTATGTGAACCGACCATTGGGTTACATCTCAGGTATTTCGAACTTCATGGTTCTACTTTTTTTTTTCATATTTTTTTTTGTGCCTCGATTGTTTGACTTCTCGTTGATCTTGTTCTGAGATCCCCAAAGGTCTGTTCCTCCTTGTGCAACCCCTTCTCGATCGTAAAGAAGCCGCCGCCGAATAGATCAAAAGCCATTCCCTCCTGTCTTGGATCAACCCAGATCTATCTAAATTCTTAAAATATATAAAAAAGCATCTGGTGGGATGAATCCATTCTAAAGCATTTTTTCGTAATGCAAATTATTGGGAAAAAGCTCGGATATCAGACTGTTAGGTGAAGTCATTGCCGTTTCAACGTGACCACGAATCAGCTTTATTACAAAATTGTCAACTCGGTTTATATGGCCCCGTTGTATGGATCTTTATTTGGATAATATTTTTTGTACTCCGACTCCTGTGTTCTGTGCATTCCAAGACATGTTTTCAAACACTGTCTCTCAAACACCCGAATCCTTTCTATTTGTGATGGAGCAACTTTAAACCATACGGGACATCCATAGATAAATCATTGGCCTAACAAGAGCCGTGTAGCAAATCACCTTCACTTCACTCTACTTTCAAGCTGGCTGCTGTAAAACAACCGTCTTGTCAGGGCAAAAGCCCTTCAGCTCTGGTATTCGCTGCAACCATAGTTTTGTTTAAATACAGATACAAGTCAAGACATGTGCCCAGGTATTTGACTACTACTTTGCCTGGTAATGAATGCCCATATTGATCGACGATTACCAGTTTCCGCAATTTTTTTTCATATCCCTAGAAGCTTTATTCAAATATTTCTAAACAGAATCGTTTCGGACATCTGAGAGTTGATTTTCAATTCGATTTTCAAATTGATTTTGTCGAAATCACGTTGCAAAAAGAATATTGATGACCTCGATTTTGACTTGTACGTTATGAGATCATCCGCGTACGCTATTGCATGGATAAGGGAACCAATAAGACCGCTTGTGTAGATGCTAAACAGGGTCGGTGAACTAACAGCTTCCTGTTGTAGACCGTTTTTAATATAAACCGTGTTTCAGTGAAAATTTATATTCAATTCAGCAAAACATCGCAAAACATCGCTCATGGAAAAACGACTACTCTAAAGTGAACAACGTAAGTGGACAAAAATAACTCACTCGCAGAAGTGAACAACAGGGATGGCTGGTAGATGGCGTTTATGGAATAAAGTTGTTTATGGAATAAAGCGTTTTATTGAGCGCCTAAGTGAAGTAAATATAAAAATTCCCACAACTCGGCTATAAAAAGTTCTATTAGAAATTACATTGCTGCTTTTGACCATGAATATTGTACCGTTGAGTACATCAAAAATAGCAAACAGAAATCGTTTGCTTATGTGAAACCTCATTAATTTAAAAAAAAAATATTCTTTCTCCCCGTATGGTGTCAAAAGCCTGCTCCAAATGAACTAGACATACTCCCGTGCACTGGTTTTTGGCTTTGTTCCACTGAATATCGGAGACAAGCTTAGGAGCAGCGTGAAGAGTGTCATATTCTTCTTTAAACCCAAGTAGGAATAGGGGCACTTGGGCCTGGGAATTCTGAGCGAGACAGAGAGAGGAATAGTCTAGAGTGAGACAGAGTATGTTGTGAGCGTTGTAAAACGTGTGTGTCGGTTGGTTTTAGTTTTTTTGAAAATTTGAATAGCTGACTCCGTCTCGCTTGCTCGAAATTTGTAGTGTCAGTTTGAATAATTAAATTTTTTTGGTTGTTTTGAATAAAATTTTTTTTTACTTACGATGGCGTGAGAGTAAAGAAGAAATGAAAAGTAATGTTGTGTGTAGTGCGAACAATAGACACGATCTGTTGATAGATCTTAGAACGGGGGTGAGAGACTTTGGTAGTTTGTTGATATGTACTTACTTTGAGATATAGTTAATAGGTAGGACTGAGATTGGGATATAAGAAAAGAAAAAAGACAATAAAGGCAAAGGTGGTTTCTATTGAGTATTTTTTATGGTTTTTTGTTTTAGATTTCGTTGGCGCTTGGAAGTGGTTGATTTTTTTTATATGTTTGGAATTTGTTTGAGGGTGAGGTGAGGGTAGTAGTAGTAGGAATGTTTTTTTGTTTTGGTTGTAGGCTAGAGAATTTGGTCACGTCCGATATTTGGTTGGGCATAGATTGTGTATGAGCAAGTCGTTTTAAGGAAGTGACCCATGTTCGCATAGCAATAAAATCCATGATCAATGTTGAAACCGAGTATCTGTGTTGTGTGATTTTTTATTGCAGAGGAAGCATCTAGCAGGTGATAAAGTAATACACATTGTAAGGAAAGATGATGATGAGATTATGAAAATGCTATGGTAGGTACATTTTTTTTTTTTTTTTGTAATTGATTGTGGAGAAGACGAAATAAAATAAATGAACTGGTTTCCTTTTGTATTATAGATTTCATTGACAATTGGTGGTGGTTAGTTTTTTATGTAAAATAGAGAATTTTGCCTCGACCGATATTTGTTTTGTTTTGATACATATCTTGTACTCAATGAATTTCGTCACATCCGAAAATTGGTTATGCATAGCTATACTGTAAAGTAAGGATGCGACCCATGCGGGTGTGAAATTTTGGTAGTTTGTTGATAGATATAGGATTAGGTAGGATTGAGATTGTGATATGAGATAAGAAAATAGAGACAATAAAGGGGGAAGATGGTTTCTATTGAGTATTTTTTATGGTTTTTTGTTTTAGATTTCACTGGCGCTCGGAAGTGGTTGATTTTTTTTATAAGTTTGGAATTTGTACGCTGGTAGGTGAGGGTCATAGGAATGTTTTTTTTTGGTTTTGGCTGTACGCTAGAGAATTTGGTCACGTCCGATATTTGGTTGGGCATAGATTGTGTATAAGCAGCTCGTTTTACAGCTTAGCATGAAAGGTCGTTGTCATGTGGTTGTTTTACTCTATACCGTAGGGTAAGGATGTGAGATGTGACCCATGTTCGAATAGCGATCGCTTATCGACAAAATCCATGATCAATGTTGAAATCGAGTATCTGTGTAGCACAGGAAGGTAAAATAAACCAATACTCTTTGTGAGGAAAGATGATGATGGCAAAATAGAGGAACAACCGAATAGGTTTTTTTTTGTATTAGATTTCACTGGCGGTTGGTGATGGCTGGATTTTTTTCTTGCAATTTGGTCTCATTCGATATTTGTGTGTACATTTTACACCTTAGCATGATTGGTCTTTGGTCTCTATGCCAAAGAGTATGGATGGTTTTTTATTGAAAGGAATTATTATAAGGTTATCGGCGTTGAACAAAGGATAATAAAAGCGTCTAGAGGCACGTGGACAATTGGTAAAGAAAAATTGAAGCTGTGTGTATTTTGAACAATACATACGATCCGTTGATAGATCTTAGAACGAGGATGAGAGATTTTGGTAATTTGTTAATACTTGACGATAGAGAATTTTATCACGTTCGATATTTGTTTGGGCATAGATTGGACATGAGCATGAAATTTTACAGATTAGTATGAAAGGTCATTGGCATGTTGTATTATATGCTATAGAGTAAGGATGGTGATTTCTTGAAAGAAATTATTTTAAGGTTGTCGGGGGTTGAACAAAGTCCCCGAAATAAAATGGTGATTGTAAAGTCAGCTTGAGGACGGATTCAATTTTGTGTGTGAGTTTTGCCCTTACATAAAACAAGCTGCAATTGCATAGTAAGAAGAATCGATTTATGATGTGGATGACATAAAAAAATTTTACCTACATAAATTAAAAACTGTTTTTGGTCTTGGCTGTACGCTAGAGAATTTGATCACGTCCGATATTTGGTTGGACATAGATTGTGTATGAGCATCACCTAAGCATGATAGGCCTTTGCTATGAAGTTGTTTTACTTTATACCATAGAGTAAGGATATGATGACCTATGTTATGATTTTTCTTAAAAGAAATTATTATAAGGGTGCCGACGCACGGTCTGAACAAAGGGAAATAATAGCGTTTAGAGGCCCATGGACAAATGGTAGGTTGAAGATACTTACGATGGCATGAGAGTAAAGGAAAAATGAAAAGTATTGTTGTGTGTAGTGCGAACATTAGACACGATCTGTTGATAGATCTTAGAACGGGGGTGTGAGACTTTGTTAGTTTTTTGATACATACTTACTTTGAGATATAGGAACAGGTAGGACTGAGATTGGGATATGAGAAAAGAAAATAGAGACAATATAGGCAAAGGTGTTTTCTATTGAGTATTTTTTTATGGTTTTTTTGTTTGTTTTAGATTTTGCTGGCGCTTGGAAGTGGCTGATTTTGTATAAGTTTGGAATTTGTGCGACGGTAGGTGATCGTAGTGAGAATATTGTTTTGTTTTTGGCTATAGGTACGACAAAGAATTTGGACACGTCCGATATTTCATTGCGCATAGATAGTGCATGAGCATATGAGCAAGTCGTTTACAGCTTAGCATGAAAGGTCGTTGGTACATGTGGTTGTTTTACTCTATACCGAAGGGTAAGGATGTGAGATGTCACCCATGTTCACATAGCAATAAAATCGAAAGGGGGTTGTGAATTTGAAACTCAACTATAAGTTATTTAAAAGATGAAGAGTTAAATTTCTTAAACATGAGCCCACTGAAAATCATTACGAAGAAGTCGATGAACAAAAAACTCGCAAATTCAAAGGAGTACACCCCCTCCTCGGAAACATGTTTAAACTTGCTTATGTCTTGTAGCCTGTCCTTGTAGTAAGGAATGTTTGTACAGCATTTGACATCACCTACCTCGTAGTATGCATATGAGTAGGCATGATCGAAGGCCACTAGTTGAGGTTGATGTTGTTGTATTTGTGGTATGTCTTTCATTGGTTGATGAAGTGGAATTACAGAAGACGTCGATGGAGTCTGTGTCACGGGCATATTTGTATCCACATCATCAGCAGCAAAATATTCAGACTCCATGTTATTCCCTAGTTTAAAGTTGAAGAGCCTGTGAGAATAAGTAAATATAAACATGCATTTGAAAGTTAAAAATATCAAAAGTTCAACTTTCAAATCCTGTGACCTAAAAAAAAAAAAAAAAAAAAAAATAGGGTGGCGCAACAGAGCGAGGAGCCCCTGGGTCTAGTGCATTTCTCACAACCATGCCTTGTGAGGGAATGGAAGGGACCTACAATTTTCTGCCGGTTCCGAACGGCTAATCGAGAAAGCGCTTTTCAAGGCAATGAATACTAGCGGAAGACTTGCCAATTCCTCGCGAAAGGCTATACCCGTGGAAAAAACATTTTTGCCTCTGCTGGGGTTCGAACTCGAACCTCTGGATTAACAGGCGGACATGCTATCCATCACACCACGGGTACCACTAACACCTATCTCTTAGAATATTTTCAAAATTCGGATATGACGTTTCAAACATTTCAAAGGGTGTGTTCTGAATGCTGGAATGCTTCGTATGGGTTTTTTTAGTTATTGACAAGGATAGCCCTCGTAATAATGGTCGTTATAGAAACTTTTTGTCTATTTCCTAAACTATAAAAGAGTTTAACTACAGTCACGATCAACAGTCGTACTGCATCAGTTCGAAGGTATACAGTGCTCAAACTGATACAGTTAAAAGCAGATCATCACAGTTTATAACTATTTACATTCTATAATTCAACATCTTCACTATGATACAAATAAATGAAGATTTAATAAAAGATCCCTCGTAATAATGGTCGTTATAGAAAAGCTTTGTCTGTTTCCTAAAACTATAAAAGAGATTAACTACAGTCACGATCAACAGTCGTACTGCATCAGTTCGAAGGTATACAGTGCTCAAACTGATACAGTTAAAAGCAGATCATCACAGTTTATAACTATTTACATTCTATAATTCAACATCTTCACTATGATGCAAATTAATGAAGATTTAACAAAAGAGCTTATTAAGACTACTGATGCTCTACGAAAAAAATATAAAGCTCTGAGAGAGGGGAAAGAAGCGCTCGAACTTCAACTTGAAGAAACTTTCAAACCTATTACAAAACCTCTTAAAGATATAATAGAACACACAAAAAGAAAACATTCGCAAAAACCCCAACAACAGCATCATTTTGAGTCTCCACACAAGAAAATAAAACTGAATTATGAAAATGAAAATGGTGATGATGATGATGATGATGATGATGATGATGATGATGATGATGACGATGACTATGATGATGAGGATGTTAATGATGAATTTAGAACACCCAATATTAAGAACACTAGTTCTTCACTCATGAGTGAATCAACCCCTAAAACGTCCAAGCCAACGTCAGTTAGAAACAGAACTAGTAGAAGTGATCGTGTGCGAAGAAGAAGTCTTGCTCGCAACTTTGGTTTGCAATTAAAACAAAAATTTGAAGAAATTCCTCAGTCATATGTAGATTTATTGATAAATAATTCAAAATCCCTTGACGAAGTGTATGGAGTTCATTTGAACAATGGTAAACTACAAATCGGGAACAAAGAGTTAAAAATTCGAGGAAAAGATTTAAAAATCAATAATAAGACATATAACGGTACGAAGGGTTTGTTTGAACTAATATTCAAGAAAAAACCTAACACTTCCTTATATAGTAAAGAAGATTTAAAAGCATATAAAGATATAATGTATAATACCAATGCTTACAGAAGGTCTTACGATTCTAGAAACCAGATACTAGGTCATAGAGGATATAAATACAGGGAAATCATAAGTAAGCTATTAAATGATGATAATAATGCTGGTGTCACTTCACCTTCAATCGGTTCTGGCTTGATGCAATTATCAAATAATAAGAAAGATTTCTTCTGGGCCAATCCAAACGAACTCGTAGATCGTTTAAGACTTCTTATTGCATCACAACAAGCCGGACACAATAATCACTCTAACGAAATTGTTTCAATTATCGAAGAGCTAAAAGAAGCAGACATAATTGAATAATTAACAACAATATGAGTATTGATAAATTTGGACGGTTTTGAACAGTGAAAGGGAGACCTGGACCCAGTGGAGTGAAAGGTGAACATCGTCCTATAGGATTGAAAGGAGAAAGAGGGTTGCCTGGTCCAGCTGGTGAAGGATTTGACAAAAACTGAAAACGATGATTATAATTTAAAAAAGGAATCGATTAAAATATTCAAGATCCCCCGAAGAAAGTGATGATGCAGCTTCAAAGAAATATGTTGATGGAGTATGTAATCAACTTAGAACATATTTTCAATTTCAATTAGAGACAATCGAAAAAAATTCATCGACAGTACAAATAGTAATAAACACATTATAAACAACCACAATGAAGCTCACTTTAATGACAAAAAAAAAAAAAAAAATTACATGTTTGAAAAATAAATATTTCTTATTAATGTATACAATTTACGTGTTTTTTTTTAAAAGAAATATCATAAATGAGTTTGTAGATGTGCTGATATCCAAGAGTAGTGTTCAGAAGGAAAACCAATCCATTTTACAAAAACTTTATTTTTTCTCCTACGAATCACTTTTTCTACAAGATAAGTACCTATCGGGAAACTTATTTTTTTGTAGTTCCAGCTCATAGAAACCAATTTTAACAGGATGACCTTGAAAATATTCTAAGAGATAGGTGACAGGATTTGAAAGTTGAACTTTTGATATTTTTAACTTTCAAATGCATGTTTATATTTACTTATTCTCACAGGCTCTTCAACTTTAAACTAGGGAATAACATGGAGTCTGAATATTTTGCTGCTGATGATGTGGATACAAATATGCCCGTGACACAGACTCCATCGACGTCTTCTGTAATTCCACTTCATCAACCAATGAAAGACATACCACAAATACAACAACATCAACCTCAACTAGTGGCCTTCGATCATGCCTACTCATATGCATACTACGAGGTAGGTGATGTCAAATGCTGTACAAACATTCCTTACTACAAGGACAGGCTACAAGACATAAGCAAGTTTAAACATGTTTCCGAGGAGGGGGTGTACTCCTTTGAATTTGCGAGTTTTTTGTTCATCGACTTCTTCGTAATGATTTTCAGTGGGCTCATGTTTAAGAAATTTAACTCTTCATCTTTTAAATAACTTATAGTTGAGTTTCAAATTCACAACCCCCTTTCGATTTTATTGCTATGTGAACATGGGTGACATCTCACATCCTTACCCTTCGGTATAGAGTAAAACAACCACATGTACCAACGACCTTTCATGCTAAGCTGTAAACGACTTGCTCATATGCTCATGCACTATCTATGCGCAATGAAATATCGGACGTGTCCAAATTCTTTGTCGTACCTATAGCCAAAAACAAAACAATATTCTCACTACGATCACCTACCGTCGCACAAATTCCAAACTTATACAAAATCAGCCACTTCCAAGCGCCAGCAAAATCTAAAACAAACAAAAAAACCATAAAAAAATACTCAATAGAAAACACCTTTGCCTATATTGTCTCTATTTTCTTTTCTCATATCCCAATCTCAGTCCTACCTGTTCCTATATCTCAAAGTAAGTATGTATCAAAAAACTAACAAAGTCTCACACCCCCGTTCTAAGATCTATCAACAGATCGTGTCTAATGTTCGCACTACACACAACAATACTTTTCATTTTTCCTTTACTCTCATGCCATCGTAAGTATCTTCAACCTACCATTTGTCCATGGGCCTCTAAACGCTATTATTTCCCTTTGTTCAGACCGTGCGTCGGCACCCTTATAATAATTTCTTTTAAGAAAAATCATAACATGGGTCATCATATCCTTACTCTATGGTATAAAGTAAAACAACTTCATAGCAAAGGCCTATCATGCTTAGGTGATGCTCATACACAATCTATGTCCAACCAAATATCGGACGTGATCAAATTCTCTAGCGTACAGCCAAGACCAAAAACAGTTTTTAATTTATGTAGGTAAAATTTTTTTATGTCATCCACATCATAAATCGATTCTTCTTACTATGCAATTGCAGCTTGTTTTATGTAAGGGCAAAACTCACACACAAAATTGAATCCGTCCTCAAGCTGACTTTACAATCACCATTTTATTTCGGGGACTTTGTTCAACCCCCGACAACCTTAAAATAATTTCTTTCAAGAAATCACCATCCTTACTCTATAGCATATAATACAACATGCCAATGACCTTTCATACTAATCTGTAAAATTTCATGCTCATGTCCAATCTATGCCCAAACAAATATCGAACGTGATAAAATTCTCTATCGTCAAGTATTAACAAATTACCAAAATCTCTCATCCTCGTTCTAAGATCTATCAACGGATCGTATGTATTGTTCAAAATACACACAGCTTCAATTTTTCTTTACCAATTGTCCACGTGCCTCTAGACGCTTTTATTATCCTTTGTTCAACGCCGATAACCTTATAATAATTCCTTTCAATAAAAAACCATCCATACTCTTTGGCATAGAGACCAAAGACCAATCATGCTAAGGTGTAAAATGTACACACAAATATCGAATGAGACCAAATTGCAAGAAAAAAATCCAGCCATCACCAACCGCCAGTGAAATCTAATACAAAAAAAAACCTATTCGGTTGTTCCTCTATTTTGCCATCATCATCTTTCCTCACAAAGAGTATTGGTTTATTTTACCTTCCTGTGCTACACAGATACTCGATTTCAACATTGATCATGGATTTTGTCGATAAGCGATCGCTATTCGAACATGGGTCACATCTCACATCCTTACCCTACGGTATAGAGTAAAACAACCACATGACAACGACCTTTCATGCTAAGCTGTAAAACGAGCTGCTTATACACAATCTATGCCCAACCAAATATCGGACGTGACCAAATTCTCTAGCGTACAGCCAAAACCAAAAAAAAACATTCCTATGACCCTCACCTACCAGCGTACAAATTCCAAACTTATAAAAAAAATCAACCACTTCCGAGCGCCAGTGAAATCTAAAACAAAAAACCATAAAAAATACTCAATAGAAACCATCTTCCCCCTTTATTGTCTCTATTTTCTTATCTCATATCACAATCTCAATCCTACCTAATCCTATATCTATCAACAAACTACCAAAATTTCACACCCGCATGGGTCGCATCCTTACTTTACAGTATAGCTATGCATAACCAATTTTCGGATGTGACGAAATTCATTGAGTACAAGATATGTATCAAAACAAAACAAATATCGGTCGAGGCAAAATTCTCTATTTTACATAAAAAACTAACCACCACCAATTGTCAATGAAATCTATAATACAAAAGGAAACCAGTTCATTTATTTTATTTCGTCTTCTCCACAATCAATTACAAAAAAAAAAAAAAAATGTACCTACCATAGCATTTTCATAATCTAATCATCATCTTTCCTTACAATGTGTATTACTTTATCACCTGCTAGATGCTTCCTCTGCAATAAAAAATCACACAACACAGATACTCGGTTTCAACATTGATCATGGATTTTATTGCTATGCGAACATGGGTCACTTCCTTAAAACGACTTGCTCATACACAATCTATGCCCAACCAAATATCGGACGTGACCAAATTCTCTAGCCTACAACCAAAACAAAAAAACATTCCTACTACTACTACCCTCACCTCACCCTCAAACAAATTCCAAACATATAAAAAAAATCAACCACTTCCAAGCGCCAACGAAATCTAAAACAAAAAACCATAAAAAATACTCAATAGAAACCACCTTTGCCTTTATTGTCTTTTTTCTTTTCTTATATCCCAATCTCAGTCCTACCTATTAACTATATCTCAAAGTAAGTACATATCAACAAACTACCAAAGTCTCTCACCCCCGTTCTAAGATCTATCAACAGATCGTGTCTATTGTTCGCACTACACACAACATTACTTTTCATTTCTTCTTTACTCTCACGCCATCGTAAGTAAAAAAAAATTTTATTCAAAACAACCAAAAAAATTTAATTATTCAAACTGACACTACAAATTTCGAGCAAGCGAGACGGAGTCAGCTATTCAAATTTTCAAAAAAACTAAAACCAACCGACACACACGTTTTACAACGCTCACAACATACTCTGTCTCACTCTAGACTATTCCTCTCTCTGTCTCGCTCAGAATTCCCAGGCCCAAGTGCCCCTATTCCTACTAACCCAAGTTGATTATCCCGAATAATATTTTTTTCTTCAACCAAAATCTACAAGCTTTCTGCTTAGTGATAAGCTTGAAGATATTTTGATTACTAAAATCAACCATTTTTCTAAAATGTTGGTTTTGCTTACTCGCATTTGGACAACAACTTATCTCAAACTGTGAAAGACAATCTCAGACCGAGCCGTAGAAACGTGTATGGATGTTAATGATTCATAAGTTGAGGAGACCAAAGATCTTTTTGTATTTCATGGTAAGCAAATAATGAAAAAAATTTAGAGGACGATTGCGAGCTGTTTTATGTGAAAATATTTCAATAATAAGCGCTTTGCTTCTGATTTTCTCCAACTCATCGTCAGGTGCCAATTGTGCACGCACAGCATTAGGCGTTCAAATCTCAAGCTCCTAATAGCAGAACTTTGTTAAACTATAAGAAACTATTAGAGTATGATCAAATTAAAGACGTTTATTAAGGATGTTAGCCTCTCATCGTGGTTTACGTGACCTCATTACCACATTATGTTAATTGCCAGCACTTTATTGGCAACCCAAATGAGCTAGCTAAAAGTTTTGCTTATGAAAAAGTATTTATTGGAATGACAGAGTTATTCAACTCTTATTGTTCAAGCCGTCGCGTCGCGTCGCTTAACGTATAAAATTGAATGAACATTTACGTACATACACTTACAAGTAGAGTTTATTTGCTACGTCTATAGTTAAAAAGGATGTGACGTTGAAGCAAGAAAATATTTTCTCTGACTACGATGCATATATACACTAACTCGAACGATTTTCCAACAAAAACCTAATAGCTATTTCTTTTACCTTCTGTAAAGAGTATTTCTCGAAAATCATGTCTTTGTACATCGTTCGTTATAAACATCGCAATACCGTTCACTACCCACCCAAGGGTAAATGTATCAAGTATTTCAAGTTAACAGAATTTGTTTCCTTGTATTCCTTACAAGAATAGATTTCCGTTTGATTTTGAAATGGCATCTGCCATCTTTGACTATTAGTTACTTTGAGCTCCTCACAGCCGCAAGCAAGATTCATGAAATTCTGCTTGACATTGAATTAGAATTTCAAATTTGAATGACACTTTTCACAAAGAATAGGAAATTTCCTATCTCGTTCGTTTGCCATCATCAAAGTTCAAAGGTAATGGTTTGGTTAGAAATAAGCTCCACTCCAGGTAAACTCACTAATCTGAAATAACAATGCGATTTTATATAACTGACAAAACAAAGGCCTTATCCATTGTGAGTTAAACTTCTTTTAGTTGGTTTTTTGAAGGGCCAACAATGAAAGAAACTTAATCTTGAATGTTTGCTTTGTCGAGTTGATAACGGACGACGGTTTGGAGAGCTTGAAAAGGGATTATGTTCTCCGAAACAAAACTGTTTACCAGTTTGGTTTGCAATTTTGTTGATTTTGATAAAAGTAATGGCAGACAAACAACAAAATTTAAGCAAACAAAAAAAAAATTTCCCCTACACTTTACAGAACCAATCATTTGAAACGTGAAATCGCAGTCGTAAATAATAAAAATTAAATCAAAGCTCTGAACGCAATTTATGTTTTCTTTTCTTTTTAAGCCTAGACAGCTCTTGGGATGATTGAGTGTGTATAATAGGGACGAATTGTAACCATAATCCAATCATATTTCAAAGAATTTGCCATTTCAAATTGAGTATTAGAAGTTCTTTGTGATTGCAGAGTCCTAGACGATTGTGAGCCTTTTTGTTGTTCTTTTAAGGATTAACAAAAATGTATGAACAGATGCTGGATTTGGCGCTGAATTGATTGCCTTGGACATAGTCCTGTTTCATTTGAAGTAAGAAGCTGAGCCTTTTTGAAAAATTAAGTAATTTCTTGAAGAATTGCCAGAAACCACATAAAAGAGAAAGTTTGTCACTTAAACAGCAGAAGGGGATTCAATGTTGTAGACGAGATTGGCTAATAAAGAATAATAAATTAATCAACACAATTGAAGAAATTCACATAAAACATAAGTTTTTAATTCTTTCTTCCTCTACTTTGACGACGCTTTCAACATTTGTGTCCCTTCAGGATCTTACACTTATCTAATTCACAGTAATTTATTTAAACACTCGTTTATTTATTAGTCAATTAATTTATCAATCTACTAATTATTCTATCATTCATTCATTTATTCATTTATTCACTTATTCATGTATTCATTTAGTCATTGAGTCATTTATTCATTCATTCATTTACTCATTTATTTATTTATTCATTTATGCATTTATTTATTATTCATTTAATCATTTATTCATTCATTCATTTGTTCATTTATTTATTTATTTATTTATTCATTTATTCATTTACTCTTTCATTCACTCATTCATTTATTCATTTGTTTATTTACTCATTCATTGATTTATTCATTTTTTCATTTATTCATTTATTCATTTATTCATTTATTCATTTATTCATTTATTCATTTTTTCATTTATTCATTTGTTCATTTATTCATTTATTCATTTATTCATTTATTCATTTATTCATTTATTCATTTATTCATTTATTCATTTATTCATTTATTCATTTGTTCATTTACTCATTTATTCATTTACTCATTTATTCATTTATTTATTTATTCATTTATTCATTTTTTCATTTATTCTTTTATTCATTTATTATTTTATTAATTTATTCATTTATTCACTTGTTAATTTATTAATTTGCTCTTTTATTCACTTATTCAATAATTTTTTTATTTAATTATTCATTTACTCATTTGTTCATTCAATTATTTGTTCATTCGTTCATTTACTCCTTCACCCATTTACTCATTTGTTCATTCAATTATTTGTTCATTCGTTCATTTACTCCTTCACCCATTTACTCATTTGTTCATTTGTTCATACTATTCTAATCTAGCCTAAACAAAAACTTTTGAAAGTATTTGTTTCCAATTTTACTTCAAAGACATTCTTGAATTCTTTACTTTGGATAGAATGAATGAAATAAAACCCGATTTTTCATGTTTCTCGGTCTTTGTGTGGAAATGGCTGTGAGTGTTGACGTTCTACTTTCTGTGCTCTGGATTGCAATCAAAAAAGTCTTTTTTTCTCTTTTCATTGTGGTGAGAAACCATTTTTTAGGGTGTCCCACGAGATCTGGGAATAATTCAGACAATTTGAATTCCGCTCTTGTTGAGGGGACGGAAGGCTTGTTTTCTCACTGTGTGCTTCTGCACTGTGGCGTATGAGTAACATTTCATTGTTTGAATCATGTATGAGATGGAAATTAATAATGA
This sequence comes from Melanostoma scalare, assembly GCA_949752695.1. Lineage (NCBI taxonomy): Eukaryota > Metazoa > Arthropoda > Insecta > Diptera > Syrphidae > Melanostoma > Melanostoma scalare. The sequence continues at coordinate 9,795,016 of OX456985.1, forward strand.
TGAAACTTTCACTGTGAATTCGGGGTGTGATTTTCAATTTTTTATGTGCAGTGCATAATTTGAAAGAGAAGTAGGAAAACCATCACGAGAGTTATTAATGCCCCGAGCATTTTATATGATTATTTGTCGTGTTCGAGTTTTCTTAGTTCAAAAAGCAACCATTCGGCCTAGTTTACTACATTTTGTCATTAACACATTTTGATCTGTTCAAATTTTAAAGTTCTCAATTTTATGAAAACACAACACCTGACAGAAGTTATTTTATTTAAGAGACTTTATTGTGAGAAACCACTTCTAAATTAATTTCCATCTGACCACATGCAACCTCGTGACGCTTCTATTGTCCGCCTACCAAAAACCAAATGTTACAAAAGCTTTCCAAATCTCTTATTTGCTGCAGCAAAGACGTCGTCATCGTCATCATCATCATCCGATTGCAGAAACTAAGAAAGTTTTTGAATACATTTGCCTTCGAAGGACAAGCTGCACTCGAAATGGTGCCAATGGCAATGGTTCGTTGAGAGAAAATGAATTTCTTCAATTTGAATGACAGCAGCAGCAGGACAACTTTCCCATTTCAAATTCCCTTCAGCTCTGCTCCTTCTTGTCCCGGTATGGTTCGGGCTTTTGATGTAATTCTGTGATTTGTTATTCAAAGGACTTCCTTTCTTCCTTCAGACATCAGCAAATAATATGACACAATAGGACAATACAATAGAACAGAACACAAAATTTGTTATTTTGAAAAGGGCTGCACGAAATTTCCATGTCGACACACAGCAAACAGAGAACATTTTGAATATAATTTTTGTACTCCTCACAGTACCATGACCTTTTGTTTACTTATCGGAATGGACCAACACAAACATCCACATCAACGCCTCTCATATTAAATTGAAGAAATTGTCCACAAAATCTGATGTTTTCTCTTGAAACTAGAAATTGCATAAGTCTTTTTTATGCATACAAAAAGGATATATGAACGAAGATTGAACTGAAAATAAGATTATGTGTCCCATCGTATCGTTTTTACTCGTACTCATATGATCAATGTCCTTTCTTCCAATTGAAAAGCTATTGCTGGCCAACGAAGATTTGAAGTAGTATACTAACTGTTGTGTGCGTGCAAGGTATTGCCACACATTTTGACAAATCCAATTAACTTGATATCTGTCCTGCATTTAATGGCCACCCAAAAGATGTTTTGTCCGTGTCCATGTGATGTAGGTACTCTTAGTATGTTGGCGAAACGATGTCAGGATTTGTTAAATATTATCACAGAAACGTGCCATGCTGCAATTTTACAAATTAAAGTCAAGGCTTGACAATTTAAAGTGAGCTCTTTGCATTTGAGTGTACATGTGGGCTTTACTCAACAGTTAGATAAATTACTATCCGCATGTTCGAGGGAAGGGTCTTAAAAGGTCTCACTCGCCAAACTGAGCGTGAGGAGACACCCAATCAAGTCTATACTTCTTCTCACTTAAATTATTAAAATGCTTAACTGGAAAACTATACGTTCATATGTTCGAGCAATTGAAAACTTAAGTAGTGATGACGATATTAATTTATCTTCATATCTTAGATCACTTCCTAAGCAAAATATAATTTAATAAACCTCAAATCCAGTTATCCTCGAGTTCGAATATGATCCTGTGTAAGATAAAAACCAATTTCAACCTTGACGTTGAAAATCAAAACGAGTCCTCTCTGCGGTTGTCTGGGATATTAACTGGACAATAAAAGTAACATGACCAGGATATACACTCCTATTAATTAAGTATGAAGTTGCCATAATGATTTATTATTATCGTAGTGATGACGGAATTTTATATCTTCCACGGGTGTTTTAATTAATAAGGCGTTGATTGGAATTGTGTGTACTGTGTAGTGTACACCACATAGCTATTGAAGGGACAAAAAGGAAGGAAAATCCATCCACGTGATGACACAAGAGTGAATGCGAATTTCATTAAATTATAATGAAATCTTTATTTAATTGGTAGGTGCTAACGTTTTTAAACACAAGGGCTGCCCATGCTTGCACGAAGAACACGTTATTCGAAAAAGAGTTTACCGAAATAATTAATGCGAATACCAGAGTCGAGACAGTGATAGTATAGGGAGAAGTGTTTTATTTTTGTTCTTTTTCGTGGCTTTTTCTGGTTTCCTTTCTTTTTTTGCTGTGATGGAAGTGTAAGGTTTTCTGTCTGAAAGCTTACCAGCGAAAAAGTGTTTTGAACTTAACTGGAAATCAAACCTTGGCTGACTACAACACGGACGCTTTGTAAGATTTAGTCTAAGGTTTCATAAATGTCTTACAAGCAATAACTTCACTGTACGTCCATGCTGTGAATATTTTAAGAATTGGGGAAAATCGACCAACATTGGACTTTAGGAGTTGCACTTAAAAAAAGGGAGCCTATTCGCTCGAGTGCCACAGTGGTTCCACTCTCGAACAAAGGCGGCCATAATTACTTACTCACTTGATAACATGCAAAAACTATTTTTCCTAATATGATTTGGGCTCTCTGATTACGAAACTGCCATCAGTTTTGATGTATCTCAATGTCTTGAGATAAGTGCGGTAAAAGGGTTCAAGGTTGGTTTACTTCAGTTTAGCTATTGGGACTAGAAAAAATCCTGTAAGAGGTATGTTTTCAACATTTACCGAAATATAATTTTTTATTCTAAATATGTTTACATAACTTATAACAGTATGCTCGTACTATATTGTGTAAAATTTAAACTCTTAGTAAAACACAGAAACAGCAGCTTGCTATCCAAGTATTCAAATTAAGTTTGTTTTTTTTTTTTTTAAATAAGACTTTTCAAAAAGTGTTTTGTGTACAAAATATAGGTTTATGCATATATGTACATTGGTAGGTACGTATAAATTTTTCAAAAACTAAATTTGAAACGTAGAGACCATTTCTAGAGATCTATCAATTGTGTTTTCTATTCCATAGACCTTACCTCACCGTCAAAACTGTTAAACCATTTTGAGCCAAACAAATTCAACGACACGTATTTTTGTAGGAAATTAGATTTCCTTAAAAAAAAATGTTGATTTGAAAACTTTTGTCAAGCTAACCGTTTCCAAGTAATCAAGCTTGAGAAACAGGTAAATATTTTTGATTTTGCTCTTTTATTTTGAATTTTTTTAATCTACAAACAAATCAATATACGATAAATTGCAAACACGTTTCTTAGAGAAAATTTATTGGTCTACAGAAAAGGTGTTTTGATATTTTTCAATAAAGTTCTTTCTTCAGAAGTTATTCACGATGAATGTTGAAAAAATAATAAATTTCTTAGTTTGCTTAGAAATTAATTAAAAATCAATCTGCAAATTTTCGCAGCTGATTAAACGTGCGCTAAATAGAAATTTTAATAACCTTTCTGGCAATATATAACACTTTGGGGGCACTGCGAGGCGTAACAGTTAAAAGCTTAAAGCAAATAACATTAAGATTTTCAATTTTTTTTTGTTTTTCTATCTAGGCCCAATTTACAAGCGTAAATATTGAGTCTAACACTGACTCTCAAAAAAAAATAGTGGAGGTTTTACCTTCCAATAATATATCCACATCAAAGAAACGCTCTACAAAAAGATAAGAAAACGTCAAAACCAACAAATGAAGTCTTACTAACATCTGGAGCTCTAAAATTCAAATGTCATGTGTTTGCAATGTTATAACTTCCAAAGTAAATAGTAAACGGCATTTAGGTTTTCATTTATTATGACTTTAGGATGTTTTCAGCTTATTATAACGGGTTTTTACTATAACCTTTGCAATGAATTTTTTTAATTTTGGCCTACGGTGGAACCACTACTGTGGAGTGTACTAAAAACGTTGCGATTGTATATAAATCATATCAACACTGAGTACTGAGTGAAAAACTGTGAATTGACTTGAAGTTAGTCACATGCGATGTTTTGAGAGTAGGGTGCAAAGCATCCTCCTTGACGGACGGTGAAACGTTAACAAAATAATAGTTTTTTCCAGATATGTATATGTAATGTACACTAGGGCTTATCAAAAAACCACAAAACCTCCTTTTATTATGTACGATAAGCCCTGAAAATTTCAAATGAATCGGTCGATCCTGAGATGAGAAATGTAAAAACGAAGTCGGTCGGATACGTGCGTGCATCTTTCGCGTGAAAAAAAAACTTCGAGCTCGATGCGTTAACTGAAGGCATCGTTTGTCCACCCACAGGCTTCGGATTTCTTAATTTAATACTTAATAAAAACGGTTTTTTGCTATTACGAAGTGATCCGCGAAAAAAGTGGTTTTTTGATCAGCCCTAACTTGCAAGGCACCTTACGATATTTTTACTTTCTCAGAGTCTGAGTTGCGTTACTTTCAAGACAACTATCGCCCAAAATCAAAAAACTCAAGAATGTCGTAAAAATTTATGAGTCGATAGAAAATTAGCTTTTCTCGAGTAGCTTGTGACGAAACAATTATTTCATGAAATCTTTGCCAATGAATGTCTAAAAACGACAGTTAAATCTTAAAAACTTGTGCGGCTCAAGGTGTCGTCCTCGCAAAGACTTTTCAAGAACAAGAGTCCCGACGCTGAGCAAACAGAATCTTGCCAAGACTTATTATTTGACGGACCGAATGTACCACAGATAGTATGGCAGTCTTAACGCTGCAAAATAAATTTCTTACTTTACTGAAGTAACTTGAACAGTGGGTCTGTGTTATTTATGCCCCTCACCAATGGAAAGGGACGCTTTCCCAAAAAAGTATTCATTTGATCTAATCAAATGAAAGCATACAGAACAAATGCGTTAATCGAGTAAAAGTTGTGCCAATAACCCAACTGGACGATGCCTCTGGCTACATTGCAGATTCCACTTAAGTTTATCAAGTTCGATCGAAAAACTTTTGTATCAACATAAAACAATGGATAGTAATGAAAGAGCTTAATATGAAATAGCCAGGCAACAAGGAAAACGCTGGTTTTTTCCCTTTATCTCAGTAAAAAAAAAAAACTCGTAAGAAGCCTTTAGATACACACTAACATCATTAGTGCCAAATTGACTTACTTATTTAAGATCCAATGTTAGTAGAATTCGCACCCAAAGTCTGAATTCTCCTGTAATATAGCTCAAACCATCATCCTATGATATCAAAGGTGCTCAGGGTTTTATTTTAACACCGCAAGCAAAACAAGAACGAGTGCTTACGTATATGTACACTTGTACAGTACATTCAGCACTTAAGTATCTCTAACAAGGAATTCCGCAGTTGGGAACTCATTTTCGTGGCATTCTCCACAAAAATAAACACTTCGCTATTCCATTCCATGCCTTAATGGAACAAAAACAACTAGTTGTTTTCTTAAGAAAACTCCTTCTCCAAACTCCATATAGTAGGGCAGGTTGAGATGAGTGCGTGTATGCGGCATATTCAGAGTATTTTCTTTATCAAGGCATTACCTGCTACATGTAATATTCATTTTTATTCGGGCTAATAGTAAGCGTCTTGTGTTCTGGTTTCGTTTATGAATTTTGATGGAGCTTTTGGTTTGAAACAATTTAAAGAGCAGGAGCTATGGAAACTATGAATGAATATTTTCAATACAAAAGCAGACGTGTAATAATAAAAGCAATTGCAATTAGTTTTACAGTTTAAATATGTAGAGAAAAAAAAACACAAATTATTTGTACAATGAAATTGAATCTGCTTCAATTTGTGAAACGGGTGTGAATTGGTCTTGTTGAACGAAAATACCATCCTGAACTAAAAGGCAGTAATTGCTATAAGCCCACCTTGATAATAATCAACCCTATCAGAATTGCCTGCTGTTGCGCTGTTGGTGATTAATTGAAGGAACATTCCTGACACGTTGAGGATTAGAAATAAAGGCAATGTAATCAACGAAAATTTTAAAATTTCATCAGTTGCAAAGTTTGAAAGTCGTGATGAACTGGCCGTGGTTCAATCAGGTTTGATTGCTTTTAGATTAATTTCAGTAATTTTGGTTTATATTCTCATCTTTGGAGCTAATTTGAAATTCCGTAGACACACAATCACTATTAGCTGTCAAAATGAGAAATTATACGTTAACTCGATTGCCAATGGAATGTACTATCAAATAAAAAAAAAGAACTAAGAGACGTCGCAGGTTAACTGTGAGGAACGATGATCCTTTCTTCAGCGTGGAAATGTTTTCAAACTTCACTCAAATGTAAATGCAATAGTCTATGGCACATTAAAATTTATAATATTTTATTAATCAAAGGTAAAAATGCTATATCGTCATAAAATGAAAAAAAAACTTATTTACATCACAATATGAATGCGGTATTTTTTTCGGTCATAAGAGTTTAAGATACTATACATATATCAATTTCCCAAAAGAATTCGAATACATCACGGAATAGAGCAGCAGTCTCAGATCTCCGATCTCAGAAACAAAAGGAATTTAGGAAATGATAAAATATCTTAAGAAGTTGAATGGACAATTTTTGGAATGACATAAAGAAATTTCATCCATTACAAGAATAAACTAAAGCGAGTTGTTCCTATATGAAAGAGTCCACTGAACCATAGAAAAGCCACCTAGGGGCTGTAACACAAAGCTACAAGTTTACAAGTCAAGTGCTGCTAGAAAAATAAAATTTATGTATATTACTTTGTATAAGAACAAGAAGCTTCAAGCTTGTAGAACTTTATGTTGCCGAAATTTTTCATACTTTCCTAATTCGCTTGTATTACAAATGCTTGTTGGTTTTTATTACTAAAGGCCTTAGTTGAGAACTAATAGAGGACAAAGTGCTGAAGAGCATATCGGTCTGAAAACGGTCTTGTCACTCGAAAGCATCGGTTCCTTGTAGAACACCACATTTAAGTCGAGTTGAGCACTGTTAGTGGTTAGATGGGGGACCGTCTGTGCGTACAACCGCGTGTTGTTGTCATTTGTTAATTGTTCGGTTGTGTCTCTTGTTCATATGGGTCTGGTTGTGATCTGGGTCTGGCTTGTGAAGAATGTACAGAAAAGTTTCAAGAAGAGACAATTCACAATAAATGACACACGGCATACTGATTGATCTGCTAACTCGATGCATATAAACAGAAGAATATCGAGGGAACTGTAACAACAAACTTCAAGGCTAACCACTTGTTTGGACTGAGTAAGAATTTACCTAGGAAATAGTATAGCGGGAATCCAAGATTCAGCATTTCGTTCAGGGCCATACCAATTACTCGGACGATCTGTAACGAAACACAAACTCCAAAAAGGTATAAACACTTACTGCTGAAATTTCACAGATTTTTGGACAGAATGGGCTAAAAGCCAAAGTATTTTCAGAGCTGTATCCGTTTTCGGATGTTTGACTTTGAGGACGAAAATGCTGTTGGCAGAGCGAGTTTTTTCATTCCTGAAATTATAAAACTTAATAGATTTCTCAAAACCCCTAGAACATTTATTTTAACGTCAAAACGAACTCAATAGCGCTGTTCACACTGTACAACAGACTTCGTTTGATGAATGTAAGATGGTCGGGTGTAGTTTGCGTTTAGACTTATCAGACTTGGCTTCCAACGTTATGACATATATTCCTTTGCTCCGTGCAACTTCAAAATTTTAAAAATTATTTGAAAATCACCCAAGTCGGAAAAGTGGTAGTCTGAGTGTTCATATTATCGAAACTTGGTCGTTCAAACTAAAGTCTGTCCAACTATTTGTAAAGTGTGATCTCTGCTAATAGGAACGGCAAACTATAAAATACATAAGGTTCTCCAGAATCAAACGTTTTTGCAGTTGCGGCAGCTGCCGAAACGCTGTTGTCATCATTTTTGCCGTCCCGTGCGAGACAATACATATATATAACAACGTTGAGTGTTTTTGTCGCTTCGGTGTGGGTATCTCATAGCCGCTGTGTAGTTTAATTTTGACTCTGCAATTGTCGCTACCACAACTACAAGAACCCTTCGACTTGGAAGGACCTTAAATCAGAAAATTGGGAAATTGCATTAATTTAAGCCCACAACACAATACGGCATTTTCGCTTTCGACTTCGGATATTCGAAAGAAGCATTTTAACCACACTCAAGACGAACACATTTTGTATTTTGACACAACTTTCATAATATACCTAGCTAGATTTGAGAAAGTGGCACAGCTTGTTAAAAACAAACTTTGCTGAGCTTGTTTTGAAATGTTTTTCTTGAGTCGGAGGGAGAATATTCCAAAGGATCAAAAGATTGAAACGGACGTCTAACTTTTCGTTAATTAGTTTTCGAGACTTTTGTTTATAAATCAAAGTACACTTTTCGTACTTTTGTTGAATGTCTTTGTCTATATGATTTTGGATTGAGATATTTCAGTAACTCACTTCTCAATTATTTCTCTTTGTTCTCTTTTTTTCTTCTAAATGCAATAAGAGTGTTTTTATCTGAAATACTTGGCACCTCACCAGTCAAAAAGACGTAAAATTGAAGAGGAATTGGAAAGGTCGTCTTTACCCTTTTGGGGGCCCTGGGCACTTTTTGAAAATGGGGCCCGTGTATGATTCTATAAAAATGTCATGTTGTGTAGTAAAGGTAAACGGAAAAAACACACAACTTTGAATCAATATTTCATCAATCATTGTAATTCATTATAAAAGTAAATAATTACTGCAACATGTTTATGTTTTAACATAAACGTTAACATAAACATAAATAATGTAAAAATAATAATTTTTCATATAAAAATTCAAAAATAAACAAAATTTAAATTACAAAAAATTAAATTCAGATATAGTTTAAGGAATGTAGTTTAAGGAACAAAATATTGATATGCAAAAAGATGGAAAGAAAAATGTTGATTGAAAGAGTCTTTTTCTTGATTTAAGATTAGCAAAATCATTGATTATATCTACAAAATCGATACTTCTGAGGATGTCGCTTTTGATTGACATCAGCGACAAACTTGTCAGTCTTTCTGGAACCATTGTAGTTCTGAGTTCGTTTTTTATTCTTTTTAACTTAGGGAAGGAATGATCACCTCTGCAGTTTGGTTACCATCATACTTAAGAAAATTCTAAGTGCAATTTCAACACTTGGAAATTCATCTTCAACTTTTTTTGCTTTTAAGAAATTATAAAGTTCTAGAATATTGCCAGTTTTTTTCACTTTCGTGTCGGATAGTTTTCCAGTATTCTTTTAAATTCAGGCATTCAGCATGTAGTTCATATCCGTTTACATCTTCAGTGTAAAATTAAGCAAAAGATTCATCTCCGTTTACATCTTCAGTGTAAAATTTAGCAAAAAATTTGCCAATATTCGTATATGAACCTAGTCGCTGTTTCAAATCAACGCTTAGAGTGTCAACAATGAAAAGAAAGGTTTCAATTTCAAACCTTTCTTTCCCAAGGGTTGAGAGCCGTCAAAAAAAGTCTGTTCTACACCTAGTCCTTTCAGAAAGGTTCTTATACTCGGAATCCGGGTTTTTTTTTTGTCTGGATGATGAATCAAAGTTATCGAAATTGTCCTTGAGCTCAATCATAAATTTATCGATTGCACTCAGCAAATCTAACATTTTTTTTTGCAAAGACTAAGAGCTTGCTCCCTGGCCTCTCGTGGTTGTCGTAAATCGTTAACGATAGGCATCAAAGCTTCTTCAACTTCTTGTTGATCATTAAATAAGGCGCTTAGTTCATCAGCTCGTGCTGACCATCTTGTTTGAGAAAGACTTTTTACAACTTTTTTTGAACCTAAATAAGCAGTCAACACAACCCATCTTTGAAATCTTAAAAAAATTGAGTGCCATTCATTCCAGAGTATATCTAATAATGAGTAGGGACACTCTCTACACAAATGCAATGCCTACATTAACAATAGACAGTAAAAAATATAAAAATGTACAATTAGTGAAAACAGGCAAAGTTTATTAATAGTAACCCTAATCCCTAACCCTTTCGAACCATCGTCTCGCAAATGTTAGAATGATACACAAGAAGTTTTCCGATCTTCACAACACCATTTAACTTCGATCGTAAGATACACGTATGGAAGTTTTTTCTGATTGGATTTTTAAAAGTGCCCTGAAGCGAACACAAGGAGTGTGCTGATCATTACTTGAGTGACCTCTTTTTTTTGTTTGAATTTGAATATAATTTCGGAGGGAATGTGATTTAAAATGTTCAACAAAGGTTGTTGTTAAATGTATCGAAATATATTTTTTTCTTGAAAATAGACAAACAGAGGTTAAGTGTTGTTTCAGCAATTTGGGGTCCATGGTGATTGCGTGGCCCAGTGGGCCCAGTGGTAAAGAGGGGTCTGGGAATTGGAGAAGAACGGCTTGGGGTTCAATATGTACAAGTGTACCTACCAGTATGCCAATATGTCACTAACTATTCGCTTTTTCGTTTCCATCCTTTTCTTTCCATTGACAGATGCGAACACTCATATTTACCTGGTTTTTATTTTTTTATTATTTTTGCTGGCTCTTATTTCAAACATGTTTTGATGACACCGCCGATAAGTTTAATTCAACACGTTTAGCCATTTTTCAATAATTTTTTTTTTTTCTATTAATAAATTTTTTTTTCACAAAAGCAAAAACATATTATCATTTCATCATACTTTAACATTACTACACTAAAATTAAAAAAAAAAAAAATATTAACTATTTTACAAGTTATGGCTGGCGGTTGACCAGATATTAAAAATGGGTCCATGCGGTGCCAACTGTAACTCAAAAAGTGCTCGATAGATTTGAATAAAACTTATACAGTTTTTAGAAAACATAAAAAGCTTGTGGCTGATCGAAGGATTTTTTTTTAATTAAGAAAATGGCTGCCTCAGGACTTTTTTTCTGATTTTCGGAAAAAAATCAACAATTAATTGTTTATTAAAAATAGAATTTTTAAAAAAACAAAAAATTCTTCGATCAGGCACTAGCTTTTTATGTTTTCTAAAAACTGTATAAATTTCATTCAAATCTATCGAGCGGTTTTTTAGTTACAGTTGGCACCAGTTCAAAAAACATAGTTTTCAAAAGTTTAAAGTTTTACAGTCGCTTTATGTACAGTAATGAAAGCTGAAAATAAAGCTGAATAACTCGAAAGATATTCGTAGGATTCACTTCAAACTTTCAGAGAATATTTTTAAGATACTATTAAATATACTTTAAGAAAATGCAAAAAAAAACAAAAAGCGATTTTTTAAAAATTCTGACTACCCCTAACCCCTTAATTAATGTCACTAACACAAAATACATTCATTTTTATGTCCCTTTGTTCGAAAATACGTGCCATTGCATGCCTTTTATTCTGTGGCTGGTATTCTCGAAAAGGAAAATATGCGATTTAAATGACAATAGATTTATTTTTTACAGCTCTAGCAAATTTTCTACTTTCCTGTCATTCCAAAATGAGAAAAATATTTCGGAAAGGTTTTTGTCCTAAACAAAGAACTTACAACTTACACTCATATCTACAAAGAAAAGTAATGTCCTGCAATTCAAGTTTCATCATTCTCTAGAAAGAAAGACAATAGAAATAAAATATTCATTTGCAGTAACGATAGGAGCAAGAAAACAATAAAGCCACAAACAAACAGCATCACAATTGAATTTTAAAGAACATTTTAAGGCAATTTCCGTAATTTTCAATTCTGAAAATCTTCACTGATGTCGTTTGTGTTTGAAACACAACCCAAAGACCATTCAATGCCCCCCTGAATATGTTTAAATGCAACGTCTAACACTTTACCAAAAGCCAAGTAAGTACGTCCCTTAAACAAGAAGAAAAATCCACTTAACATGGCACAAAAGAAAATCCCATCGGAAAACATTTGTATATGTGAACAGAAGAAAAGGGAACTTTACATTAGGAAAGGGCTTAACATACACCCCGGTTAGCAAAAAGACCAGCCTAGCGTAATCCATTTACAATTCACAATGACGAATATAATGGGAGTACGACTTCACGCAGGGATCGCTCAATAAAAAAGAAGAACAAAAGGGGAGAGGCATTTGCATTCGCTATCCAAAGAAATTCCAAGAAGATTGGAGTCTTCTCCGTTGAGATGGGGGTAATAAAATGTAGAATAAAAGGGGGGATTGCGGGGGTGAGAATATCACTCAAATTGTAAGCGTGCACACAAAAATATGCGTTGGGCTGATCCCTAGCCCAATGTTGGGGGCTTCACAAACAACGAAACACATCTATTGTTTTAAAAAACTTGTTTTTGTGTTACAAGGCGAAGTTGAGAAGGTAATTTTCTAGAAGAGCGTAAGCCACAAAGGTGAAATTGGTTGAGTTGTTCCTCCACTACAATGTGAGGACTTGCAAGTAGTACATAGTTAACCTTAAGTCGTTATGGTTCTTAACTGGCATTAAAATGACTGTAAAACAAACTGCTGAGTTAAACAAAGGGTGAGCAAAGGGGAGGCACTGAGACGGCAATAAACCATTTTCCTTAAGTTTTAAGTCATAAACTCTTTATTACTCGCCTACAATTTTGAACAAAATAGCTTCATTTTCTTCTACTTATGCGGAGCTTACGGTTGGTGAGGAAATATTTTTAATGGATGGATGGAAACGGACGTAAACGTTAAACAAATTTTAGCGTTTGTTTTCATGGCGGTGATGGACGTTTTATGAAAAAAAGGAAAACCAGGATTTAATTTCACACTGTCACTGAAAGTGTCAAACGATTCTGTTGAATGTGCTTAGAGCACAGTTTTGTATAATAGGTTTGTGAGAAACCGCATATTGTGTTCTTCTATTAATGAAAGTATTTACTTTTGTAAAAGAATTGATTCTGTTTGAGTTAAAGTACATCAGCGAGGCTAAATTTAGATGGGCTATGGTCACTGGTCAGGACATCGATATCTGAGTAGACTATGCTCAGCTTTAGCTGAAAAGGTCGCTGATAAAAACTTCTACAACGGAAAACATTGTGCTTATGTGTACAAAGCCCAAACAAGAAAATCTGTTCAAAAGGACTTTGAGGCCAGACTGCGAGCTATCTGGGTCAAAGTGGTGCTCATTTCAACAGAAATTTCGGCGGTCACGATATGGGACACAGTGTCTGCATTATTTTGTACCCACCAAGAATTTATGTTGGTGTGGAAAAAAGATCATCTGTTATGTCTGAGAGACCCTATCTCTCAGGCTCACTATAGTGGATATCTTTTGCTTTACATACTTGAATGGGCATTACAGTTCGAGTTGAACCTGGAGCTCGACCAACATTTTTCACCAATTCTTATACATTAATATATTATATATATATATTATTATTATTATTTCCTAGCTGGAGGACGGGTTTTTTGACGATTTATTACCTTTTTGTAGAAATGGCGCGTTCGTTGTTGTTGTTGTTGTTGTTGTTGTTGTTGTTGTTGTTGTTGTTGTTGTTGTTGTTGTTGTTGTTGTTGTTGTTGTTGTTGTTGTTGTTGTTATTGTTGTTGTTGCTGATTATCTCAACTACCTCTCTTTCTTTAAACATAGTGCGGTAGTTTTAGTTTGATGTTGATTGTTATTCTTCCAACAATGTTTACTATTGAGGGGCAGTTTTTGTTACAGGAACTGTAAAGAAAAGGTTCAACCCCCACGCAGATGCTGTAGCGAGGAGGAAAGCAAACTTTGTCTTTCTCCGGGTCCATCCCCTCAAGCGCAAAAACAATATACTCCACCAAAAGACGAAGCTTCTATTATACAAGCAACTAATCAGCCTGGAAATTACTTATACTGTTTCCCCATATGGTTTACGGCAACGGTGACCAAGATCAAGAGACTAGCAATAATAGAGAGAGAAATCTTGCGAATCTGCACTAGACTGCAACACTGCCGTTACAAGAGACTGTATGAAGAGGCAAATATCTCATCGAAACCAGCCGAAGATACCTAAGCAACATGACCGACCACCCCAACACCCTAATAGAAGACATCATACACCAGCCACGACATCCCGATCAGCGATACCTTGAAGACATCATCTTCTACTCTGACCCAGGATCAGCCCACCACTATGGCTGAATCCAATAGGATATAGGCAAGAGGTTAATTGTAAAACGATATTTTTTAAGATTCTAATGTTGTATAGCAATTTTTTCAAAAAAAAAAAAAAAAAGACCGTACCACACCATTCCTGTTAATTTTTCGATGCTTCGATATTGTAATATGGTTTATTCCACTGAATTTTTGTTTCGATTTTGTTTCCCAAAAAATACATTGGCTCTTAAAGGCGGCGCAACGAAGTAACATATTAATCAAATTATTGCTGAAAACCACACACCGGGCGGTCATACGCAAAAATCTTCAAGGTACATCACTCGTATAAGCCAACAATGTAAATACCAACCCAACCAGCACCCAACAAAAAAGCTGAATGTTGGATTATCACCCAGACACACCACACCAACAGCCAGCCAGGTGAAGAAAGGTTCACTGCTCATCATATGACTTACACTTGACTGTCGGTGGCAAAAGCAATTGTAGTGAGTAAACTCAAGTCCAAGAGTGACAATTCAACTTTCAAACTTTCCCAAAAAAAATATGTTCTTTCCAGAAATTGGTTAAATCTCTATTTAAAATAGTTATAAAATATCAGGTATTACAGCGGAGTAAGTATTGACAACAGAGTAGAGAGAACCACTGGGCCTAGTGCGTTTCTTACAACCATTCCATGTGACGAATGGAAGTATCTACAATATCTTTTTTTTAGTTGGGATTTCGGGGTTCGCACCTCGAACCTTTCTCGCTACAGACATATTGCTCTTCGGGCACTTCTTATTTATTTGAATTAATTAAAAATAATCAACCATCGTGGTACCCGTGGTGTGATGGACAGCATGTCCGCCTGTTAATCCAGAGGTTCGAATTCGAATCCCAACAGAGGCAAACATTTTTTTTCCACGGGTATCGCCTTTCGCGAGGAACTGGCAAGTCCTCCGTTAGTATTCATTGCCATGAAAAGCGCTTTCTCGATTAGCCGTTCGGAACCGGCTGAAAATTGTATAGGTCCCCTCCATTTCCTCACAAGGCATGGTTGTGAGAAATGCGCTAGGCGCAAGGGCTCCTCGCTCTGTTGCGCCACCCTATTTTTTTTTTTTTTTTTTTTTTATAATTAAAAATAAAAACTTACCTGGAATTTTAAAATCTTGGATCATTTCATTCGAATTTTAGGTGGCGGCCAAATAAATTTCAATAATAATGCTAAATTTTTTCACAGGAACCCTTCGAGCTTTCCTCAACCGCACGACACAGAAGCATCGCAGTAACTATGCTAAATACCAATAAATCAAAGCAGAAAAAATTCAATGTCCTCACCGCGGAGCTTTTTTTTTTTAATGGAGAATAAATTTATTGAGCACGAGTTCATTCAGAATGATTGAAAGAGTCACTCATTCGCAAAGAGATGAAAGGCAGAAACTAAAACACAATTTAAGACTATAGCAAGTGATGTCAAGCATAGCATCTAAAAGCCCATTCCTCCTCTTCCAATCAAAATAATTTGTCATGGACTTTCAACAAGCCTTTAAAAGAGTTGAAAATTTGCCGGAATGTATAAGACAGAGTTGTTTAATTTAAATCAGCAAACTTTCCCTTTGCCGCATTGACGGCAGCGAGCGGTTGGAACGATGGCGTTATTTCCTTTTTCAGATCTACAAACGTTTCACTCATTCAAATCACATTTTGTTGAGGTGCTGCTTACCTCACATCAACCCGCAGTCAGTTGAACAAACTACTAAGCTACGCAGAATTGTTCTGTGAATGAACGTAAAGCTTAACACAGAGTTCCGTTTTAGCGTGAACATAAAGTAAAATTTATGGAAGTAGCCCCACTTAACTCTGCTCCACCTCCCGCCCACACAAATGTAATTCATCGTTCTCTGGTTTCACGCTTTTATTTGCTTTGTTTTTTCATTCTCTAATTTTTTTCTTTTGCCACCGGAACTTTAGAGCTCTAAAGAATGTTTATTTAATTTTATCGCCGGAAAGCCTTCATAAATAATAGCAGCAGGAAAGCACAGAGGTACCCGAATTTCCCAACCACCAGAGGATTAAATACAAAGCCTGGTCAGAGAAGTAGAAAATTATATTTTCCCTGCATAATTAAGCGGAAGCATTTTCCACTGAAAACCCAGACCAAGACCCATTTTATTATTGTACGAAGGCTAATTAGGAAACACCGAGAGTTGGAAAAAGTTAGGTAAGCTACCTTCACAGAGCATTAGGGTGGATTAGAAGCGTGAGATCTACGCAAGAGTACATAAAGCTTTGACTCGCCACGGTTGCCGTCGCGTCGCCTCCTCAAAGCGATGGCGATGACGATGGCGAAGGTGTGTAGTGTGCAGTTGTATGATAACTTTGAAGTACTAAGAGGAACACCAAAGCTGCAAATAATTTTCAATTTTCGTGGTTCCATCGTGTTTGGCTTTGGCTAAGCTCACCACTAATCCCGTATACTTTCTTAATGAGGTACGAACCACTGAGGCATTCCAGATGTTTGCCAGCAAAGTCAAAAAAATGTAGAGTGCCCTGGAATCTACACCACTGGCCAATATAATCGGTGTCCGTTGGCACACATTGCCTGTAATAACCGTTGCGAAAAGATTTTTCGAATCGCAGTAGCTGAGGAAAACAAATCCCTTGCAATGCACTGAGACCATTTTCTCGTCATGGCAAGAGGAAAGTACATTCGTGGTATTGTGGTTAGCCATATAATCCTCCGGAACAGATGCCACAAAACAATCACAGAGCAATGCCTTCCTCAGACAGAAGCAGCCAAATTGGAGAAAACGATATCACACAGCGGAGTGTTTCTATGGGAACTAAACCTCAAACCAGAACTTGTAGCTTGTAAGGTGAGAAATTTCAGAAAGTGCTTCGGAAAAAACCAAACGCATCAGTGATATAGCACTGGCGTAAAATTGTTTTGCCTAGTCATGTCCTACCGTGAATCTTCATTTGCTTCATGAAATTGCCAGGTGCTTCTTCTAAGAGTAGGAGCATATAGAAATACTGAAGCCGCTCCAAAACTGATGCATCATCCACGGTGTTTATAAATTATTCATGTTGCTTTCAGGACGACAGAAAACCAAATAGCCCTGACCAAGAACAAATGTGAGCATAACCCGTTTAGAATACATACTCGTACTCGTATTCGTACTCGTACGGGAGCTATGAAAACGTTGACAGGCAGTGCGGCTGATTCTGATGTTGGCATTCTGTTGTTGCGGGGTGAAATTACAACGATGAAGATTGAACAGAAATTGGAGCAGCCAAATGAAAAAGTGTTGCAAAGGAGAAATTTTTCGTTCATGAGCACATAAAAGCGCTAATAAAAATGCATAGCAAGGTTTTGTGATGGGATGTGTATTTTGGGTGGGATGGTCTGGTTATGCTGCAAGATAAAAGAGAAAATCCGAAATAGTAAGGTAAAAATACGATGATGGAAATCGAAGCATTTCGTTCCAGGTGAAATTTTGATCTTAATTTTGAGGCAGTTTTTCTGGCTGCTTTGAGGGGAAAGTTGAAGGGAAAGATTTTTGCAGTTTTTGTTTAGTACGTACGGGAGCTTGTATCTACCGGAGCTTGTATCAATAAGGCCCAATTTTCAAAGGAAAAAAAAAGTGAATTGAGAAGGTTTTGAACTCGACTGAAAACTTATTCAGTTAACTAATTTTAAGTTAAAATTCCTAAGAAATGGAGCTTGTGTTTCGTTCATGCTTACGATTCACGTTTTATCAAAGTGGATATTTTCATGCAAACTGGGAAAAACATACAGAGTCTTCTCTTTTCATACCCATCCCAAATGAGAGCAGAATAATGATTGAGATTTGAATTTGACTACAAAAGAGTCACGTGGAACGGAGATGACGCCATGAAACTCTTAAGAACTAGGAAAGCTAAAAAGTTTCAACATTTTGTTGTAGGTTGTAGGATTTACAAGCTCTTTCAGACCATATGTTGACCACTTTTCATATGTAGCGCTGTCATATGAACGGATTCGAGTTGGATTTGTATGCAATGCTAACTTTAAATTTTTTTAATTGGCGCTAAATTTCCAACTGGAATACATAGCGAAAAGTTGAAACAAAAAGGTGTGTTAACTGAAAAAAGTTCTCTTTCGATGTTTCTGTGATATCTAATCCCCACATTCAAGCTGATGAAATCAAAAATTAATTGGATATCGTATCTATGAGAAACTCTAATTTGCCACCTCGGTGATCGCCAGGCCACTTCTTCTTCGTTATAGAATTTATGGCCGCATAATTTATGTTATCTTTTGTAAGGACAATTGCAAGTAATAAACATTCACAGCGATAAATTCTAAGGTAGGTAATTTAAAGTGATTTATTCAAAGAGTATAGGTACGTAGACTAACTTAGCTATTTCTATATTAACCGTCAAGTATCAGGGAAAGAAATCTTAAACAGCACACGACTAAGATTATGTCTGCGATGAAATTTTGGTTCCTTCCAGCAAAAAGCATCCTATTAATTTATAAAGTCTTGTTAAAAATACAGGTGATGGCTTTCTTTGCAAAGAATGCATTTATTTGAAAAGGAAATATTCAAGCGAGCAGTATACAAAAACTGGCAACTAGGTGGTTGAATTGGGTAGGAGCACACAAGACGGCTGCGATTAAAGGATATAGTAAAATAAAGTGAAAATAAAAGCACGTTGAACTGAATTTAAAGAATTTAGTTTTGCGCTGGTGCTCGTGGCGATAATTAGCAAAGCTGGCTGTGAGGCTCGCGCTTAGAGATACAGAAACATTTGAAAAAAAAAAATTTGCAAAGAATTGGTAAGTCGTTTGAGAGTAATTATAGACTTCAATGAAATAAATTTTCCAACTCCGCCGTTCGGAATCATCATTAAATTGAAATGCGTTAGGCCCCTAGGTTTCCATAGCTTTGTTGCGCCACCCTGCTGTTTGAGTCTCCAGTCGTCCACTGGGTCAATGAAGGGGTACCTACTTGGGTTGCTTCTCCAAAAACCCTTAAGAGCCAACTATAATACACTTAGCCGAGCTTAAGCTAATGTTAAAACCAAACCAAAAGTTTTCTATAAACAAAAAGCAACTGTAATGGATTCTGGCTAGTTAAGGAAATGTCAAACTCTCACAAAATTAATAATTTCAGTTATTAAATGCATTTCTAGTTGCGCTTGTGCAGCCATTGTTATTATTCTTATTATTCAACAACATGTAAACATGCGTTGAGCTGATATGAGTTGAGTTGATGCTCTTGCTCAATTTCGCGTAAGTTAGCGAAATTGAACGAAAGTGAGTAGAAAGTGCTTTTTGGTTAGTGTCATACAAAATATTGTATTGGCTCGTTGGACTATGTAGGCGTAAGTTCGTTTAAGTGTTTTATAGTTAGCCTTTAGAGTTATCCCGGAGAGTTGGGAGTTGATAGATAAATAGATAGATAGATAGATAGATAGATAGAGAGAGAGAGAGAGAGAGAGAGAGAGAGAGAGAGAGAGAGAGAGAGAGAGAGAGAGAGAGAGAGAGAGAGAGAGAGAGAGAGAGAGAGAGAGAGAGAGAGAGAGGAGAGAGAGAGAGAGAGAGAGAGAGAGAGAGAGAAAGAGAGGGAGAGAGAGATATTTGACGGGAATAAAATAAAAAAAGAAGTCTGGCGAGAAGCTACATTCATATAACTATCGGTTCTTATTTCGCAATAAGCCAAAATTTGCGTGGTACCCGTTGTGTAATGGTCAACATGTTTGCCTATTAACCCAGAGGTTTGTGGTTCTCGATTAGCTGTTCGGAACCTGAAGAAAAATTTAGGCTCCCCCATTTCCTCACAAGGCATGGTTGTGAGAAATGCGGTGGGCCCTGGGGCTCCTTGCTCTAATTTGTACTTTACATTAAGTATTGAAATCTCTTTGTAGTTCCTAGAAAGGCTGTAAGCCCAAATTCAATCTAACACTTATCCACACAAATATTAGTAGGACATCTAATATCGTAGAAAATAGTTTAACAGTTTCTCGAAACAACGAAATCTGATGAAAAATTTGACAAATCGGAACAAAATCGGGAACTTCAAGATGATTTCAATAAATCACGAGCTTTAAAATTGTGTGAAGATCATTCACATGTGTGGTTCAGTTGTGCTAATCTTGCGTTTCTCTAAAAGTTTGATTCTTTTCTATTGAAGATTTCATTAAGTTAATTTTATTTATTTATTCGTTATCGATAACATATTAAAATACATTATTAATGTGGGATAAAAAATACAATTGCCTTCTCAATAAAACAAACACAGAATACTTCTTTTAACTTTACTTTTATTCCGGTATACTTTAGAACCTTTTCCTTCAACTGCTCGATACAAAGTGAACATTAATGTGATCTTACTTATGTAAAAGCAAATTGGGGTTGAAAAAGTGTCTGCCTTCTGTTTGTTCGTTCGTTCAATTAGTTTATGTATGTGTGTGTATAGTCAACTGCGTCTCTGTATCTACCGTGGTAATGTTCATGTCTGGTAATGTAGATCTTATGTACTTGTTGTCGTCGTTGGTCTTCTCGTCGTTTGTTCATGTCTCTCGGCACGTACGCCTTATGTAATGTATATAGGGTACAGCATTGTAGGATTATCGCTATCCCACATTAATAAATATTGAACAAGAGCACTAACAGCGTAGACTATCGGCTCTAAGTTAATTTTTTATTTAGGAAAACAATTAAATTAAGAATGAAATGTTATTTCATATATAAAACTAATATTACTTTTTGAGAAGCTACTGTTTCAATCTAGGTCGTGCTCGCACGCCGGTGTGGCTTGCTTGTTGCTTGTCGGGGCGCGGCGTGAACTCCTAAGCCCGCTGACTATAATACAATAAGTCTTTTGTGTTATAAGGGCCTCTCAAACATCTTTGCGCCTACTCGATAGGGTACAAAACAGAGCGTTAAGATTGGTAGGTGATTGCTCAATCGTGGGGTCGATTGATACTCTTGAACATCATCGAAACGTCAACTGTCTCACTCTTTTTTATCGCTTTTTTCACAAACAGTGCTCTAGTGAAATAGTCAGTTGCCTTCCTTCCCTAAAACAATTTAACCGCAATACATGCTTCGCCAGGAATGCGCCTTGATTCATTTCTTAGTCGCACCACCCGAATGTGGAATGCTCTACCTGACTCTGTATTTCCCTTACATTACGATTCACCAAAGTTCAAAAGCAACTTGCAGCGCTGTCTCCTTTCAAAACCATTCCTATTTTCCTTAATACTAGCACTTTGTTTTATAACACTAAAAGGGTGTTCATAACACCTTATTGTGCGCGTTAATTATAAAAAAAATATGTCTTAGTTCTCCTTTACTATGCGACCCTTTTCCCGGAAATAATTTTACTTTGGGATGCTTTTGGACAATGTGGTTATTTGTATACTAAGCAAATAAGCAGTAACAAAAGGCTCAAAAAACAAAATTCCTCCTGTCGAGAAAGCAAAAATTACTTCCTAAATCGTACGAAACACTTGCAATGAATTATCTGCTTTAAATTTGTTCACCAAACCCAAAGCTGTTTTCTCTTGAGAGTCGAGTTAAACAATGAAAATCACTGCTTCCACCATTGCATCCTGATCACAGTTGCAGTGCAACATCATTTCTAAAACTTCTTTGCATACTTCACATCAACAACGGCAACTTTTCCATCATCCTTTATCCATATCCGCTTCGAAAAGGAGCTCATTTACATTAATTAGGGATTTAAATTTGTCAATGTCTTGTACGACATTCTTTGTCATCAGGTCTTGAGAAGCTCTTATTCAATATTCACTGCGCACATCCTGCTGTTGCTTGGTTTTATATATCTACTTTGCTTTCTGCTATTCTAAAAGCATTTACACTTGACGCCATAATGATTCTACCACAAATACCACACACTCACACAAATACCTATGCACTCAAATAACGAAATTCAGACGCACCACAAGAAATTGCAATCAAGACATGGTTAACCCAAGAAAGTTCTCTAGTCAAAATTATAATCAAAGAAAGTCTAGTTAGTATTTTTTTTTTTTTTTGATTTTTTCAATTCAAGAAAATATTTTCTCTACCAGAGGAAGCAGGAGTGTTTGTTTGTGCTGTGGAGCTGTGGTGTCCTATAAAAAAAAGGAAAGAGTAAAACTTTGCGAGTAGGGAATTTGACTCACACTCAGATCGGCCGTTAATTTCAATCAATGAAACTTTCTAGACAAGTTGGTTGCAAAAATTTATGAATCAAGACGAGCCGTAAAGCAATTGTTGTCTCGTAATGTTGGAATTTTATGTAAAAAGATTAAAGAATTTCGTTTGCAAAAATCAAAGAATGGCTACGCTATGACACTTAATCAATAAATTATCAAATTTTTATTGTGAGATTTACTCGAACCTCATTTGTTTACCATTTAGCAGAGACAGAAGACACTTAATGAAACTTCAATTGAAATAATTAAAGATGAGGACGGAATAAAAATAATACTACTAAGAATAGAGGCGGCCTTTCTTGAAAAAGACGGGTCTAATAATAATCTGGTGCACTCCGACCAATTGCCAGCCCATGGTTTTCCTGTTTTAGTGATGCATTTATTTCCATTGAAATATGAAAGGCCTGCGTTCAGCTGAAACTAGGAAACTAAAAGAAAAGTAGGCATTAGAACCCACTCGTCCGGCATATCCACTTGACACTCTACCATCCATCACACCAAGGCCGTCCTCTATAGCAATGTAGTTACAACACCTGTGGAAAAATAATTTGATGTTTCTCTCAAGCCCAATATGCTTTTTTCCAGCTTTTTGTAAAAAGAGTGCTTAGCCGCTCCCAACGAGTTTGAGAAAAATCTTCTAACAAAGAGTTATGCTCCGACATTGTAAGGTTTTTGTAACTTTTGCTATGCAAAAAGGTTAAACAAATGGGATTTCTTCTTCTACCACTCGAATGAACTCTTCATTGCTTTAGGTCTCCTCATGTCCTCATTATTGTTCGCTCTTCAAATTAACAATTTACAACGGCTACTTTGCGAAGAGAAATTAAAAATCATGTGACTTGTTCTTGTTCACTGATTGAATATTAAATAGGCCAACACATCCCTTCGCAGACATAATGAACCAACACAATCATGTATCCAATCAAGCCGTGTGTGTGGCCAAAAAGACCACACACTCAATCCCCGGCTTGATGTCCTTTAATGAAAGCAGTAAATTAATCTCAATTGACATTGGCGTAAATGAGTTTATTCGTAAATCAGAAACACATAAAGCAACAACCTGCAAACGTGAGAAGCCCCATCACCTGATGAAAATTTGATCAATGGGTCTCATGTTTCAGAGGATGTTCCATTTTTAAGCAGTAAATAGAGGAAAGGCTAGGCATGGCAACCCCAAAATGATACAGTAGAGGTCATCGCCTCTGAAAAGCTTTAATTTAATCAGGGCACATGAGCGTGTTGTACTCGCAGTTTCAACGGACAATGGATGTTTTAATGAAATTGTCTCGCATGTGACATGGGCGTTATGAGAGACAGCTATGAAGGCAACGGATATACTTTCGTGGTTTTGTGTGGATGAAGATGTTAATGGTGATTTAGCATATCTGAATACAAATCAGATATGCCAGGGACACATTTCTACACAGTGAGAAAGGAACCTTAAATCGGAGGGGGAGAGAAATCACAAGTACTTTTCTGATTGCATACATATTTAATAGACATATTTTTTTGTTTTGAGACATTTTTGAAGAAATTCTCATTTTTGTTTGATGTTAGTTGTTTGTTGAAGATGTATGTATGTATACATACATCTTCAACAACAAAATGGAGTGACTTTTTGAAGGGAAAAGTTTTGGGTAGGTTTTTTCTCCCCAAATTGTGCAGAAATTGTGTTTTCATTTAAGCTGATTGAATGTATTGTTGTTTCCGAGTTCTGTAGAATTTAAACTACTGTTTTTTTTTAAATATGGGAAAGGTTCTCTATTGAAATCTGTGGATACAAAAGCAAACAATCCAAGGAAATAAGCATACATTGTTCTCTTTACAGAACCGCATTGAAAGGAGCTTTAAATTTTTCTTTGTTGCGAGGCTCTGAATCAAAAGTTAGACGTAAGGCTCGTGGGAGACTTATGTGGAACGAAAGCTAAAACGATTCGTCATTATTTATTAAAGAGCAAAACAAGAAAATTCCTTAGGTTAATGTTTTTTCCGAAATTTGGCTCTTTCCCATATCCCAAACGTTTACTATCAACTGTAGTTTGACAGCTTCTTTAAAGTTTGTTTCCTTATTTTGCAAAGAAGTTCCTCAGCGCAAGTATTTTCTCAAGAAATTGACAAAAAAAAAATCTGTGTATTTGGTGTCTGTTAAGCCAAAAGTAAGATCCCATTTCAAACACAAACAGAAACAAATTGTTGAAATGAGAAATGGGATATTTCATCCCTTAAACTTCCAAACACAACATTTTATTTAGAAGCAGTGTATAAAATGAGACCAAATTTTAAATTAAAAAGGACATTATTAGCCTAAGGCAATAGTCGGATGGCAGATGGGCGAAGACAGATGACAAGTGACCAAAGACAGATGATAGAGAGCCGAAGACAGAGGACAGAGGACAGAGGACAGAGGACAGAGGACAGAGGACAGAGGACAGAGGACAGAGGACAGAGGACAGAGGACAGAGGACAGAGGACAGAGGACAGAGGACAGAGGACAGAGGACAGAGGACAGAGGACAGAGGACAGAGGACAGAGGACAGAGGACAGAGGACAGAGGACAGAGGACAGAGGACAGAGGACAGAGGACAGAGGACAGAGGACAGAGGACAGAGGACAGAGGACAGAGGACAGAGGACAGAGGACAGAGGACAGAGGACAGAGGACAGAGGACAGAGGACAGAGGACAGAGGACAGAGGACAGAGGACAGAGGACAGAGGACAGAGGACAGAGGACAGAGGACAGAGGACAGAGGACAGAGGACAGAGGACAGAGGACAGAGGACAGAGGACAGAGGACAGAGGACAGAAGACAGAGCTATAAACGACAGAAGACAAACGACTTTGCTGGTTTGATGTGAGGTTTTAAACAGGTGGCAGAGAAATTCTGAGGACAAATTTGAGATCAGTGAGTCAAAAACTTAAAAAAATAAAGACTCATCAATACTATGGTTTGTGTTATAGTCAATTAAACTGATCTCAATTGTTGTGAGGCAACTTTGGATAAGCTGTTCATTGCAGAAGCAGTTTCAGTTTTATTGATATACATAGGTGTACAATGCAAGTGCTGTCACAAATTACCTGTGCGCTTCAAGAAATTCATTTAATAAGTCCCAGATATTGGAATCTACTGATATTTTCCAACCGGAAGCATCCGTTACTGCAGGTTAAGGAATTACCAAAAAGTTAATGGTTAGGTTGAAGACATAAAAACAGTTCAAGAATTTAAATTTTTGGCAGTCTCATGCATGAAAAAGTGATCAGTACCTACCAACATTTCAATTTTGTGATAAGCTATGAAACATAACCTTGGTTTTTGAACTGATAATTATTATTTGCTGAACAAACCAAATCTTAAGAATCAAATATTTTAGGCTGTAAGATTAAGGTAGCTTTTTGCACTAATGCTAAAACCAACATCATCTCCAAAAGCCGTCAATAAACCTTTGAAAAGAAGCCTAATAGTGAATTTATATAAATAAAAAGGAGGATAGGCCCTAAGACTGACCCCCGCGGAACTCCTATTTCCATAAGTTTCATATTCCTCTTAACTTCTTCAAATTTTTTTGATTCGAATCATTCACAAATAAAACAAGTAGGTTCGGAGCTCCTCGCGCTGAAGTGGTGCCTTGAATTTTACCTACTCACCATTGTGCAACTTTATGGACAGACTTTCGTGTAAAAGAACAATGTTTAATAATGTGAGCCCTCAAACAATCGCTTGAACAACTTTTTGGGTGGTTTTCAAATACTTCAGATGATATTTGACAATTTTGAGAACAAAAAATAAGTTCTCATGGGCCTCTCTTGTTACACAAGCCAAATGTGTATAAAGATTTTTCACGAATCGTCGAAATTTGGGAGGCTTTCAAAAGCGAATCGAATGCGAATCGATCCAAATGCAGCCGAAAAAATTGAATATGAACCTTACAAATAGATAAATTTGAATGAATCATCAATCTAGTTTTGCGATTAGATAGTCTTTTAATCTTTTTTACCTCTTTTATTATCATCATCCCTGCTATTAAGGCAGT
Source organism: Melanostoma scalare (assembly GCA_949752695.1). Taxonomy (NCBI): domain Eukaryota; kingdom Metazoa; phylum Arthropoda; class Insecta; order Diptera; family Syrphidae; genus Melanostoma; species Melanostoma scalare. The sequence goes on from OX456985.1 coordinate 9,821,207, forward strand.
GATGCCACATTAGCTGCGTACTAAGAGTAGCAAAGGCGCTTCAAATGCAACAAAAGAACTGCCTTGAGTGTGATACAGGAAAATTGATTTCATAGTTTCTTTTGATTTCATTTGGCATAGTATGTGAGGAGCTTTTAAAAATTAGCTTTTCCTTTTATCTAAACATCTTATATTATAAGGTGGTGGTTAAACTACCTTTTAATTATATAAAATCACAACGAAACGTAATTATAGTTAGCTAAAAAATCGCATCGCAGTTTCTCTATCATCGACCGAAAATGAAAGGTGTTCCGTTAGCTTGACCCAAAATAAAAACCACCTCGCAATTCAATATTCCTTGAGCCTTGACCCTCTCCTGCTAACCAAAAGAACATCCATTTCCTCCTCATAACAGAAAAAGAAAAACATAATCCAAAAAGATAATAAAAACCTCCAAAGTGTTTTTGTATACAATTTTTAAAGCATCTCATTATGAAGTAAGCTCGGCTATATAAAGGCTCTTTATGGGCCAAGAAATATATATATACATCCGAACAATGCTCCATAAAATGTTAATTCCACCTTTCTGCCACGAGCGGCCAGTAGCGTCAACGCCTTCACAATACAACTCAATGTATATAAGTTTGTGCAAGCAATAATAATAACTGTAAACAGTAAATTGTAGCCAATAGAAAGTTTATGGATACTTAATAAATGCATTTGGGGGTACACTCGAAGCGACCTAAGGATTATGACAATGAAATTTTTTCCCTTCAAGGCAAAAGACCTCGCAAGTGCCAACGCTGAAAAATACTGTAATTGGATTACTTTGTGGAACGTACGTGCATAAGAAACATTTTATTGTGCAGAACGGGCCGTTAATGATGTCAACTTCAAAGCCTCAGTCTGCAACAGAGTTTCGTTGCAAAGGAGAGGTGAGTTCATGCGAAAAAAAAACAGCATCGGAAAATCCTGGCATTGTCGCATTGCTGATTGTGTCAAAACCAACGGAAGCTATGATAGTAGGAAACTTCATAAAGCCAAAAGGAAATGCTGGCTTGTCCTCGTTTTTTTCTTTTTTTTATTATTATACGAGTACAGCTACATTCTCTGTTGTTGCTTGTATTGAAGCAGAGAAAAAATTACTGTGATGGAAATATTCATCCCATAATACTTGGAGTTAATGACAAAAATAAATATTTAACAGTACCCGCACATATATTTACCATGGCAGGTCCGTTGGTGTGGCGTTACCTATACAAACGACCAATGGAAAGTCAGAATTGGTTCAATCTCAGTAGCTGTGGCTATTGAAGGCTAAATAATCCCTTAAAATGACTTCAAATATGCCCCATTTCTCACATGAAAATCTCTTTAAAATTGAACATTCAACCAATTTAGTTCGTAATTGCAGCATGAATGTTAGTAGCAGCATTCAAAGCATGCCCTCATGTGCAGTCAGATTAATTATTCGGAAATTGGCATTCCATTAGCCCGACTATTCCAAGAAACACACACGAGTCAAATTTAATCTATATATATAAAGTAGGATGTATGTATGTATGTATGTATGTATGTCCGGGGTATACTCCTAAACCACCCAACGGATTTTTATGAAATTTTCAGGGTAGACATAGTTTAGTCCAGAGATGGTTCCTGTCAAGGTTTGATCCCCATATTCCCACAGGAACGGGGTTGGGAATGGAAACTTAGAATCTACGGGACAGATTTCAAAAATTCTTTTAGCATTAGTTGTACTACATTATTCGCCTAAATAAGTAACTTATTCAATAATTCATCCCTATTATCCCACGGGAACAGAAACGGGAACGAGAACGGGAATATTAAAGTTACTTAACACATTTCAAAAATTATTTCAACTCTAGGATGTTACATTATCCCTCAGTGACATAGACCTACATTTCATTCACATATTTCTATGAGAACGGAAGTCCCACAGAAACGGTGTTGGGAATGGAAACCTAGAAGCTACTTGACAGATTTCAAAAATTCTTTCAGCACTTAGAAGCTACTGGACTACCAGCACTGGGATACCACATAATCACTCAGTAACTTAGCGTAGACTTCATCCCTATAATCCCACTGGAACAGAAACAGGAACGAGAACGCGAACCTTAAAGTTAATTAACCGATTTTAAAAATTCTTTCAACACAGACTTATATTTAAGCTATCTAACAACAAAATTAAAGAGACTGCAAATTTAAAGAAAACCTATTCAGCAGAAAATACAATTGGTTAACATTTATGTTCCTCAGTAAAATAGTAATATTTAAAGAGATTTGAATTCCTATCTAACATAGTTTTTGCTGTCTTGAGTGAAGAAATAAAAATTATTTATTGATTTTGAACAAATCATATTGTGCTCTGCTCTGATCTCTGAGACATTAAACGAAAAAGATAACAACATAATTAGAGAGGCTGCAAATTTACCAAAAACCTATTTAGCGGAAAATACAATTGGTAAATATTTATATTCCACAATAAAATAGTAATATTTAAAGAGATTTGAATCCATAGCTAAAAGACGTTTTGCTATCTTTAGCGAAAAAATAAAAATTATTTATTGATTTCAAACGAATCTACCCATCTGAGACATTAGTCGAAAAAGCTAACAACGCAATTAGAAAGGCTGCAAGTTTAACAAAAACCTTTTTAGCAGAAAATACAATTGGTAAATATTTATATTCCACAATAAAATAGTAATATTTAAAGAGATTTGAATCCATAGCTAAAAGACGTTTTGCTGTCTTTAGCGAAAAAATAAAAATTATTTATTGATTTCAAACGAATCTACCCATCTGAGACATTAGTCGAAAAAGCTAACAACGCAATTAGAAAGGCTGCAAGTTTAACAAAAACCTTTTTAGCAGAAAATACAATTGGTAAATATTTATAAGTACATATTTTGTGATGATTTAAAAACACATTAAAATTGTTATTTCGTTTGAACGACATTTCCATTCAATCGATTGCAAGTGGTCTTCTCGGACGCAAACATACGTGGCGTCCAATGTATGAATTCTATTTTACATTCCTTCTTTTTTTCATTTTCAATCGATTGGAAGTGGTCTTTCCACAATCTATATTTCATATTTCAATAAAGATTAAAAAGATATGTATGTTTCTCAGTTTTCAATAATGTCACCAAAAAAAAAGTCACTTGGAAGAAAATCTTTAGAGGCAAAGAATAAAAGGCAAAAAAGAGGTGCTGAGACTGTAGAGCAGCAAGAAATTCGCCTTCAGCAAATGCGCGAAAGAGCTTCTACTTCCAGAGCCTCTGAAGCTGAAGAGCAGCGCAAAATTCGCCTTCAGGAAATGCGCGAAAGTGCTTCTACTTCCAGAGCCTCTGAAGCTGAAGAGCAGCGCGAAATTCGCCTAAAAAAAATGCGTGAAAGTGCTTCTACTTCCAGAGCCTCTGAAGCTGAAGAGCAGCACGAACTTCGCCTTCAACAAATGCGCGATAGAGCTTCCATTTCCAGAGCCACGGAAAATGAAGAACAACGTGGAAACCGCCTTCAAACATTACGCGTCAGAAGTTCAACCTCCAGAGCAAAAGAAACACCCCAACGATATAGCGAACGACTTGATAACAATCGATTACGACTGACTCGATCTAGAGAACGGATTGATTTGAAGTTGGAAGCATTTAATTATGATAGAGACTATGATTATAGGAATCACATAGATGTGGCTATTGGACCAATGAATAAGGCTTGCGTGCATTGTCGTAGTTTGAAGTTCGCTAAGGAGTCTCCTGGAATGTGTTGTTCGAACGGTAAAGTAGTTTTGGTTCCGGTGATGGAGCCACCTGAGCCGCTAAAAAGTTATCTTTCTGGTGACACTACATTTTCAAAACAATTCCTGATGAACATTCGCAACTACAACTCATGCTTTCAAATGACCTCTTTCGGTGCAACAAACATTCACAACAACGCCGGTTACATGCCCACTTTTAAAGTTCAAGGCCAAATATATCACCGAATCGGTTCGTTGCTTCCTTTACCGAATCTAGAGGCAAAGTTTTTGCAAATATATTTTACTGGCAACGAGGAAAGAGAAACCGAACAGCGATGCGCGATTAATACTGCAACCAGACGCGAAATCATTTCGGAATTACAGACAATGTTGCACGGAAGCAACAGTTTGATTCGTCTATTTAAAACTGCTATAGACCAGATGCCATCAGATGACTATGCTGTTGTAATAAGAGCAGACAAAACACCGACTGGGGAACATGAAAGACGTTTCAATGCACCGGTGATAGGTGATGTAGCAGTTGTAATAGTGGGCACCGAATTCAATCGACGTGACATTGTCATCCACCGCCGGAATACAACTGTGCAACGCGTTTCGGAAACACATCGTTCGTACGATGCACTTCAATATCCACTGTTGTTTCCGCGTGGAGAAGATGGCTACCATTTCAACATCATGCAAATCAACGCTAACACGAATGAAGAGTCAACAAAGAAAGTTTCGTGCATGGATTATTACGCTTACCGCATTATGATTCGTGCAAATGAAACCAACCACATTCTGAAATGCCGTGAACTATACCATCAGTTCATTGTGGACATGTACGCGAAAATTGAAAGCGAGCGTCTTCTCTTCATTCGTTTAAATCAACAGAAGTTGCGAGTTGAAGAATACGTTCACTTACGTGATGCAATGGTCAATGATGGGAACGCTGCTAATATCGGACAAATGGTAGTCTTGCCAGCAACGTATACCGGCAGTCCGCGACAGATGCACGAATACGCACAGGATGCCATGACGTATGTTCGAAAGTATGGACGCCCAGATTTGTTCATCACCTTCACATGCAATCCAACGTGGAGTGAAATTACACATCTGCTTTTCACCGGCCAAAACTCATCGCACAGACATGATCTTCTCGCTCGAGTTTTTAAGCAAAAATTAATAAAACTCATGGACGTTATCACAAAGAATCATATTTTTGGAGAGACTCGATGCTGGATGTACTCAGTTGAATGGCAAAAAAGAGGCCTGCCGCACGCTCACATTTTAATTTGGTTGAAGCAAAAAATCGTCCCATCACAAATTGATAGTGTCATTACGGCTGAACTTCCGAATCGAGACGAAGATCCAATTCTGTTTGAAACAATCAAAAAACATATGATTCATGGGCCATGTGGTGCACTCAACACAAATTCACCATGCATGAGGGATGGCAAGTGCACAAAAGGATATCCACGGGAGCTAATAAATGAAACTCAAACTGGAGGTGATCGATATCCTATGTATAGGCGAAGGAAGCCCGATGACGGTGGATACACAACTACAATTAGAATCCGAAATGTAGATGTTGACATAGACAACAGATGGATCGTGCCGTACTCTTCCCTGCTTTCAAAAATGTTCGATGCTCACATTAATGTCGAGTATTGCAATTCGGTGAAGTCGATCAAGTACATTTGCAAATACGTCAATAAGGGCAGTGACATGGCAGTTTTTGGCCTGGCCAATCAAACTGATGAAATTACTCAATTCCAAATGGGACGCTACATCAGTAGCAATGAAGCAGTTTGGCGAATATTAGCATTTAACATCCACGAACGCTATCCAACTGTTCAACATCTCGCTGTGCACTTGGAAAATGGCCAGCGTGTATACTTTACCGAACAAAATGCACAAAATAGAGCAGAACAGCCACTAAACACCACACTCACTGCCTTTTTTAAATTGTGTGCATCGGATGATTTCGCAAAAACGTTGCTGTATCACGAAGTGCCCAAATACTACACTTGGAACACGTCGACAAAAAAGTACGCACGAAGAAAGCGGGGCGCAAGTGTTCCAGAGTATGCTGATTTACGTTCGTCTGATGCCTTGGGACGTGTGTATACCGTACATCCCAATAACGCAGAATGTTATTATTTGCGATTGTTATTGCATACAGTCAAGGGTCCTACATCATTCGTTGCTTTGAAAACAGTAGACAGTGTAGTGTGCCAAACGTATAGAGAAGCATGCTTCAAACTAGGCTTACTTGAAAATGATCGTCATTGGAACACAACACTAACAGAGGCGTCACTTACGTGTCTTCCAAAGCAAATACGTAATTTGTTTGCAATCATTTTAACAACATGTGCACCATCGAACCCCGTAGAACTCTGGGAAACACATCGCAAAAGTCTTAGTGAGGACATTCTCAGGCAAAGACGTGAAATCGATCCAAATCAAGAGTATTCGAACGACATTTTCAATGAAGCTCTTATATTGATTGAGGATTTATGCATATCGATCAACAACAAAGTTCTTTGTCAACTTGGTATGCCGTCATCCACACGAAACAGAAATGACATACAAGACAGGGATTTGGTCCGGGAACGCCAGTTTGATGGAAGCCAGCAACAGCATTTTGTTGAAACGCAACAAAGACTTTTAGTTGCTGATCAAAAAAATGCATATGACAAAGTTATGCAACGTGTAGCCAACGGAACTGGCGGAATTTTTTTCCTAGATGCTCCAGGAGGAACAGGCAAAACATTTCTCATCAATTTGATATTGGCTTCGGTTCGAATGCGGGGTGGCATCGCACTCGCACTGGCATCATCGGGAATTGCATCAACGCTACTCGATGGCGGAAGAACAGCGCATTCAGCACTTAAACTTCCACTAAATTTGCACCAGACCGAAACACCTACCTGCAATATCAGCAAAAATTCCGGAATGGCCACAATCCTTAAAACGTGCAAAATCATAATTTGGGACGAATGTACAATGGCTCATAAAAAATCACTTGAGGCGCTTCACCGGACTCTGTGCGATTTTCGAGAAAAAACTCAAACGATGGGAGGCGCTCTGATTCTTCTTGCAGGTGATTTTCGGCAAACCTTGCCCGTTTTACCTCGATCAACGCCTGCAGATGAGCTGAACGCTTGCTTAAAAGCATCATATTTATGGAACCAAGTCGAAAAAATCACGCTCTCGACGAACATGCGTGTGCATTTGCGGCAAGATGGGTCTGCCCAAACATTTTCCAAACAACTTTTGGACATCGGAAACGGCGAAATTCCAATTGATCGGAAAACAAATGATATTACGTTTCCCCCACATTTTTGTCAAATGCAGCTAAGTATTCAAGCTGTTGTGGACAAGGTTTTTCCAAATTTGACCAGCAACTACAAAAATTCAGACTGGCTGTGCGAACGTGCAATATTAGCGCCTAAGAATGATGATGTTAATAGATTGAACGAACAAATTCAGTTGAAACTGCCCGGCGAACCAGTCAAATACAAATCAATTGACACAGTGATGGATGAAGAACAAGCAGTCAACTATCCAACCGAATTTTTAAATTCGATGGAACCACCAGGAATGCCACCACACATACTAACATTGAAAATTGGAACGCCAGTGATGCTTATTCGAAACTTAAACCCGCCAAAACTGTGCAACGGGACCAGACTGACGGTCAAAAAATTGACAGCAAATTTGATCGAAGCAACAATCATCATTGGCAAATTCAAAGGGGAAGACGTGCTGATTCCACGCATACCGATGATTACCAACGATTTGCCATTTGATTTCAAGCGACTTCAGTTTCCTTTACGTCTTGCCTTCGCGATAACTATTAACAAAGCACAAGGACAGTCGTTAGCTATAGCTGGATTACATTTGGAAAATTCATGTTTTTCGCATGGCCAATTATATGTTGCGTGCTCTCGAGTTGGCGATCCAAAAAATTTGTACATTTATACACCAACCACAACGACCAGAAATATTGTTTATCCGCTAGCATTAAGATAAAATACAAAATTTCCCATTAAATACATTTATTTCTTATCTTGGGAGTAGAAACGCGCGAGGTTTATCGCTGAACTTAAACCTTTCAGACAATTTTGTGTCCACAACGATTGAAAGAAGTTAGACCCGAGCAACCCCGGGCGGTCCAGCTATATGTTTGTTTCTACGGTATACTCCTAGGCCGAAAGAGTTTCTATAAAACTTTATAGTTTAGTCCAGGGATGGTTCCTGTCAAAGTAGGATCTCAATATTCTCACGTGTTTGGTAAAGGAAACCTAGAAACTACTGGACACATTTCAAAAATTCTTTCAGCTTTAGGATGCCACATAATTCCACAGTAAAAAGATTAAATTTCATCCCTTATTCGCACGGAAGAGGAAAAACGAGAACGGGAACCTTAAAACTACAGACCCGAGCAAAGCCGGGCGGCTCAGCTAGTAAACAATAATTATAATAATCGATCCATTAGTGATATTATTTGTGACTGGTCTTTTTGTTGAACATCGAGCTTTGGCATGAACTTAAAAAAGGAAACTAGTGAATGCAAAAGGCATTTGGAATAATCACAATGCAATTTAGAGTTAAATTAAGAGCCTATTGAAATTATTTCGCACACTAATTGAAAATTCTCATTCACATTGGAATTTATAGACCTATCGAACCTTGTTCTTTATCAAATTAACAATAAGATCTGCGGAGTTATTATTCAGTCCTTGTTTATGTATCTATCAGTTATCATTACCATGCTAGCTAAAGGTTATCAAAACAAGAGGAGCATACATACATGAAAGGAAATTATGACAAATTGCTCAGATAATAATTAATGACAAAAGGTTTTGAACCCCCGCCCCATGAGGGATTAACACTTCAGCGATTGCTATCGGATATGTTGCTTATGATTCATAGACTCTTTGGTTGTTCCCAGTTTCCGACCAACGCAACGTTACATTACACACACTAGAAACACCTTTATTTCTCGAGAGAGTACAACTTATTAATATTAAATCCAATATGGATAGACTCAGGAGAAATTAAGAGAAGACATCTTCATTGTTCTGCCACAGCTGACTATGAATTTTTTTGAATGATGGTTAGTGTTCTTATTTCAATTCTGTAATGGGCTCAACAACATGGAAGTCCTTTTTTTAACTGAATAGCTGAGAAACTTCTTTTAGAATCGTTGTGATTTGAAACTCGATGAAACGAAAATGCGTCACGATAGAAGGAGGCATGTAGCTGTGTAGGACTACGTCAGCGGGAGAATGAGATAGAATAGATCTCAAACGATGCTATACTCTCGGTCTCATTTTTGTGCTATGCTTCGTAGCGGCCCACTGTCGTGTACTTACCGTTGTCCATAAGTATGCACCTTTTGTTGTGGAATAGCGGACCATCTATTGTTAGTTTCTCTCTCAAACTATTGCGACGCTTGGTTTATGAAAGAGTGAAAAGTGAACAGTCTGTGTTTGAAACACATGCGCCTCCATGGTACTAAGCAAGTTTATTGAAGTGAAGCTTCTTAAGCAACGAGTGATTTAAAAATTCGATGAAGCGAAAAAGCGACACAAACAAAAATATTCCTAAATTGGATTCAGTCTGCGAGAGAATGAAGTAGGATACAAGCAGCGTTGCCACAATGATACAAGTGTAACAAAAGTGTTACACTTTTCAATTATTTTATAGTTTTGTTACAATGTTACTTTTTTTTCCGTTTCGTTACACTTTTCCCGTAAAAATTTTTTTGTTTTTTTTTCGTTAAAAAATATTGAAAAGTTTAACTGGCAGCACTTTTCTCTTTCGAACCATTTGTATGTGAATTCTATAGTCTGCTTTAACATTGAGACGTTCTTAGCTCGACGCTTTTCGAAAATACGTGAGAGCAAAGAGTGAAAGCATCTTTTTCAATTTATGTTTCTCTTTTACCCTACAGCATTTTCGAATTGCGTCGAGCTAAGAAGGTCTCCATGTTAAAGCAGACATAGTATTTTAGAGGGAACGTACTAAGTTATGCGCCGTTCGGGCAGCAGATGGCGAAGTAGGTCTATCTATTGATGAAAAAAAAATGTATAAAAACAAAAATGAAATTATTTTATACAGAGCTATATCAGATTAAAAAGAGGTTCGATTTTACTAATGAAAAATTAAAAAATATTGCGCTTCTAGATCCTGGAAAGATTGTTTCTGAAAGCAATTGTATCTATCATCATAACACTATCAAATAATTTCCCGAATTTGTATGATCCCGAAAAAAAAAAAGAAAAAAATATGCATTGAGTTTAGAAAGTTACAGTTACAACAAAACTTAAAATATATTGACGACATTGAATTAATTTGGGGCCTTGTTAAATCTTTACAAAATCCACAAAAAGAGAAATGTTTGAAAATGTTGTAAAATTTTCCGAAAAAAATATTTAGCTTACTTCACAGTTCCGCTACTGCGAAACGTGTTTTTTCTGAACTTCATTAAATAAAAAATAATAAGGCGAACAAATATGATTTAAAAACAATTGAGGCAATAATATTTGCAAAGCAAATCAAAGACTTGTACTTGTAAGACTAATGAGAAAAAATGAATTTATTACATTTTTTTGTATGTATGTATGTACATATATAAAAACGAAATGTGATAAGGTGTTCCTAATAAAATTTTTTTTTTCTTTTTTTTTAGTTAAGAAAACATGTTTTTATTATTATTGTAGTTTTTTTTCAGTTTGTTACATTTTCTTTCCATTTGTTACACTTTTTGAAAAAAATTGTTACACTTTCAAAAAAACCTGCGGCAACATTGGATACAAGTATTTCCCGAAATCTTCATCTCCTCTTTGTTCCGGCTTTCGTAGTATCACTTCTGCCGTATTTCAACTGCGCACACACACTTTTTGCTTGCGATTATTGCTACTCTTAGGCAAGTTTTGCGATAGTGCAGAAAAAGGAATTTTCTGTTAACGATGAAACATGACATTATGATGTTGGAGATAAAGTGGATCCTTCAATTCTGTCTGTCTGTCTGCATGTCTGTATTTGTACATGTCCGTATGATTGTGTGTCCGCTTATGGATCTAAAGCTTAACCGGGTTTCTTCAAATTTTACAATCTGTGTGGCAACCTACAGAGGAGCTTTTGGAATTGGATTTCTTTGTCTTGAAACAACGGTACCCGCCATACAGCCTATCTTTCTCGAAACAGACTCTAACGATTTGTATTAAAAACTATAAAAAAGTGGCGTTTCCAAATTTTTGCTAATATCCTTTCGAATATTTAATTTTATCTTTTTAAATACTTTATGTGAAATGAGATTATATTAAATTTTTATAATTAATGTATAGTTGACTGAATCCACTTAAAAATGATTCTCATGAAATCAAAAATCGTATATCCCCGCTTTGGATTTTGAGGTTATACTTAGAACAGAATCGCAAGTACGACCGATACAATCGTGGCCATTTTCTCTCTATTGCTTTGCAATTGTTTTGTTTGACCTTCCCACCCTTAAGTCCCAGCAAAAGTCGCTGAATCTGTGGATTAAGCGTTAAGGTTGCTGGATAAAAAGATCATTATCTTTAGCACAATCCGAAAAAACATAGAGATTTCCCAAAACCACGTGTAGGGAAGGAGATTCCCGATGACTAGTATGTCAGTCGTTTTTGGATTTGGAAGTGGCGTTGCAAAACCAAACTAGTAAGTGGTTTTGATATCACCATAACATAACTGCAAGAAAGCTACTTCCGTCATCAAAATAAACCTGTCATCATGATACTTGACTGTAACCGCACCAAATGTGGAGTGGATGTATTCGACTTAATGGTCTCGATTTAGTCTTGTACACGTCAAACAAAGTTTTATTCTACAGCTTGCTAGACGTAGCACTCCTATAGCAACTGTATAATCATTTCTCGACACTTCTATCCACGTACACATAGAAGAAGCAAAAAAAACTTGTACATAAACGATAAGTTTATTGAAATGCCTGAGTAACTAATGGAGTAGGAACTGAGTTATGTTTATCGTTCACAACCCTCCGTATTATGGGAGGGGTTCAGCTAGTACCTACGAGCAGTCCCCAAAGTATCCCGCCTAAGAACAGAAGATGTATGGTATATGTTGTTGCATCTGCCACACTAGAACCTTTTGTGTAAAATGTCTCCCGGAACTGCTGAATTTGTATTGCTCATAAACTGTGTTCTTTTTGAAGTAAAATAATTACTTATAAAAATATGAATTTTTGTAGAACTTTAGTAGCTTAGTCCATGTCGACACCAGTGCCAAGATTTTGCTATTTCAGTGAATGAAATGAGATAACTCAATCAACTCACCTACTCATCTCACTTGATTCGAAAAGCGATTTAGCTATTACAGTGGCATGGCTTAATCTGAAAATAGTTTCGAAAACTTAGATGTCATTGCTTCAAATGTCAGTAGTGGCACTCATAGAAACATGATTTCTGAAAGGGCTTACCACGAAATCTCGAAAACACTAATTCCGAAAGCTAAAATCGAGATTAAAAATTAGTTTTTTTCTTGATTTTTGTCATTCGAAATAACGTCATGATCCCTTTCTGAAATTTTCTGTCAAATTTGGCTTCTGATTAGCCAGAGTTGCGGTTCTTAGGGGCCTTTCAACGCATTTAAAATACGTTCCTCAAAAAATCCCAGAAAAGTCTTTAAGGTTCCGATGATTGTATTAATCTAAAAAACATGAATAAAAAATTTGAATTTTCTTGTTTGATTATAAATTCCACTAAAAAAATGTTATATAGTTATGATTTTTCAAACATATCCTTTGTCCAAATGGGCCCCAGGATGTAAAGGAGGTCTAAGCAAGTGTATTGATTTACCTGAAGGCTTTCAACCAGGGTTAATAGTCTGTGAATTAAAAAATCTTCAAGTCATAAATTAGTGAGTGACTTATGAATTTAAAATAGTATGCTTTAAAAGTACACACATGTTACACAACAAGTGGATCTTAAGACGTTCTATCTTTATTCAGTTTAATATAGTTTGATAAATTCATTAGAAAGAAATCTTTGACTATCAAATTCAATCTACATTTCAAAGAAATACGAAAAAAAACTGCTTACAAACCTTTCCCATTTCAGAGTCAAGATTTTTAAAACAAAAGGTAGCAATAAAAAAATAAGTTGAAGGATCTTCTCCCCAACTTCATTCTACGAACCTTTCTTTTACAGTCAGGGTCTTAAAGTTCCGCTTGGATATTTGAATCACGTAGAAAGCCCATCAATTTTTTAAGTCAAATGACTGAGCAAATTTAATCAACCCAACACAAACGTACAAAAATCACGAACCAAAAATTAACAATAGAGTTCGAACACGTGGCTCCTTTTCTTTTATTACTTTTTTTTTTTTTTGTAATTAGTATTATATTGATCGCCATAGAAAGGAATTTGATGGCTCTTCCGAAGAAGAAAAGTCAAAAGCAAAAATATCAACCGAAAAGCACTTGCAAATCGGGGATAACCATTAGAAAATCAAGTACCTCGCCTTGCTGTAAGTGTGTAAAACTCAAATATAGAAATCTTTGAGCAAAGTTTCCGAACTTCGCTTTGAAGTTCAACAATTAACACAAAGTTTTCCACGTCCTTATAGTTTGAGAGTCCTTCTTAGTAATTAAAGTGAACAGAGATTTAAACGCAACACGACAAACAGTGCATCAATTAAAGGTAATACCTCCGTTTTTTTAAACGCCATTAACGTGCAGCTTAAGTTTCGCGTCTTACCAACACGTCCTTGATAAAGTTTTTTTTTTTTTCATGGACAACATTTCTACCAGCCTTGGAGAGTATCCAGGGTGTGCGGACGTGATATGGTTTTAAAATTACAAAACTACCAAATGGTCTTACTAGTGGTTTTTTACCTGCTGCAGAAGTTTTCCTTTTGAAATTGTGTTGAAAGTAACCGACCGTAAATGAACGGTTTGAATAGGATGAATGGAAGTTTTAGTATGTCAGGTTGGATTTGATGGCTTTCTTCGAGATTGGAGTTATCATGATGTTGTTTTTTTTCTGTTTTTTTTTTATTCTTTACTTTTTGAGAAATGGACGAAAATTTAATTCAATTCGTTTTACCGGAACAAGTGTGTTCATTCCTTATGGTACTGACTACAGAATTGCTAACAGGTTGCGCAACGTGTCTTGAGTTTTAAGTTAAATGTGACATTTTATTTATGAGTGCGACTTTCTATTTGTATGCGATATTTGTTGTGTAAAGAGTGGAAAGAGACGAAAAAATAACCCAATCATGGATATCGCTGTTGATTTTTAGATTATAGTTTTTTATAAACAATTTTGCGGAGCTTATTACTAGCAATACAATGCTTAAAGACTATTGAAACGACTGTTCGCACCCTTTTCAAACTTAAAAATCGGGGAATATGTACCGTTAAAAAAAATGATTGAAGGAAAGCATAGTGGGTAGCATGTCTGCCTGTTGCCTTCGAGTTCGAAGTTCGAAACCCAGAAATATCCAATTTTGTTTCAACAAGCTTCTTCTTTTTCCAATCAATTGACAAGACCTCCTTGAATAAATCCACTGCCATGAAAATAGTCTTTTGATAAGCCGCTCGGATTCCGCAGATGTAGGTCACGGAGGCATGGTTGAAAGGAAATGCGCTAGATTCTGGCCTCACCAATGCCTTTTGTGTCACTCTATTTATTTATTTACTTACTTACTTTGGCGTGCATTACAGTTCGCGGTGAACCTGAGCCTCAACTAACATCTTACGCCAACAAATTCGATTACGGTCGACCTCTCTCCAGTTTTGCAATCTTAGTCGGTGAAAGTCTTCTTCCACTTCACTGCGCCACTTAAGATGGGGACTTCCCTTTCCACGATTTTCCTGCAATGTGCTTTCGAAAACCCGTCGTGTAGGAGCGTTTGGGTCCATCCGCTCTACATGATCCAGCCATCGTAGCCTGGCAATGCGTACTCTTCTAGCTGAGCCCATGTTGCGGTACATCTCATACAGCTCGTTGTTGAATCTTCTTCTCCACACATCGCATACAGGACCAAAGATCATTCGGAGAATTTTTCTTTCGAGACAACCATGGGTTTAGTCGTTCGCTTTTGATAAGGTCCGTAAAGCAGGTCTGGGATGATCAAGGTCTTATGCAGGGTTACCTTGGTATATCTGGAGAGGGTTTTGTTTCTCAATTCTCCTTAACCCAAAGAAACAACGGTTGGCAAGAGTTATTCTCCGTTTGATCTCCGCACTGATGTTGTTGTCCGTGTCTACAGCGGATCCTAGGTAGACGAAGTCCTGTACCACCTCCAAGTTATGTCTGTCTATTGTGACGTTTTGTCCAATTCGTCAATGTTCTGTGTCCTTGATTGATGACAACATATACTTCGTTTTGCCCTCATTGACCATCAAACCCATTTTAGCCGCTTCTGTTTCAATACTCGCAAAAGCATCTATGACATCACGCTTCTTTTTCACATTACGTCAATATCGTCTGCGTAGGCGAGTAATTGTACAGACTTTTGAAAGATTGTTCCTCTGATGTTGACGTTTGAGTTTTGCACAATCTTTTCAAGTATGATGTTGAAGAAATCGCATGACAGTTGTCGCTTTGCCCAAAGCCTTTTTCGACATCAAAAGCCGCGGTGATTTCTTTACCGGCCTTGACTGAGCAACGTGAATTCTCCAAGGTCATCCTGCATAGTCGTACGAGTTTTGCAGGGGTGCCACAACTAGACATGGCTCTGTACAGCTCGTCTCTGTAAGTGCTTTTATACGCGGCGTTAAAATCGATAAAAAGATTTATTTATTTACTTAACGTCATTGGAAGATTGTTGAAAACTTTTTTGGAGTGTTCAAACTAATAAATGTTCGGACAGGAAATACAAATTTCTGCCGAACATGAACGACTTAATGAGAAAATTCAATTGCTTTCCATTTGAAACCATTTTGAAATAGGCAGCAGTGTTCCCTCTTTCTTTGTTTGTTTTCGTAACCAACACTCCTTACTTTCACGCTATTACAAGGCAATCATTGGTTCCTTTATAATCTGCTTACTATCATCCCAGCACCTTTTCGAACATCACGTTAACAATTGAAACATTTAATTATTTTCAACAAAGTCAAACTTTGTAATTCCAATGATGGTTTCCCCAACACAAGAGTATATCACACAAAATTGAAGCCATTCCATAAAGCCTAACATCCATTTCATCTAATTAACATGATACTTTTTCCTTTTACAAAAACAAAATAAAACAAAAGCAAAAAAAGAACTTTCCAACCTTTTTACCTAATTTTTCTCAATTATCGTCTTATTTTTTACCCCTTCTATTCTAAGAGCACCACACTTAGTGATAAAATTAATCCCAACCTGCCTTGTCCAAGTAAGTTTTGCAAAATAAAGTACAAAACACCTACTGAGTATTAATGGAAATTAGTTTTTGCTCTTTCAAAGTGTAAATAAAGTCATAAAATTAAAACAAAGCAGACAAAACGCAAACTTGTCAGCAACTTGGGTACCGATAATGGATGACCTTTCATCGGAAATGAAATTGCTTTGTGCTTTTAATGGGGTGTGAAGGTTTAAGGGAATGTTAGTTCGTGCCAACAACGGGGGTGAGATCTAGAGTTGGTGGCTTAGAATGTGCTACGAAAGCTCATTTTTCAAAGAAATAAATACACATAACTTAAATCTCGAAGCCTTTTCGTTTGATTTTGAGACTTAGGAACATTTTTGTTAGTTACTTTCAGTTTCTGTATAATTTTAAGGGCTCCGAATTGGCTTTAAAAGTGTAGAGTGCGGAACTGTTCAGTGCCTTAACATAAAAGTTTAGTTAATTTTAATTAAAACTTAAAATAGCAGTTAGACGTAATGGTAAGCATGTCTGCTTTTTCCGTGGGGAATCGTAGTTCGAATCCTGAAAACATTCAATTGGCTTATCGCAGGTATTATCTCTTGCCAGGATAGTCCAACAAATGTAATTTACACTGCCACGAAAAGCGCTTTTTCATGCAAAAACTTTCGGAATCCTCAAAAACTTGTGGATCCCCTTCATTTCTCACAAAGGTGTGTTTGAGAGAAATGGGCTAGACCCCGAGACTCTCCGTGCTCTCTTGGACACTCTATTAATATATTTAAAATTTTAACCGCTACATCCATTTCTCCTTACCATACCTGTTACGAATTTGAGAACTTACAATCTTCTTCCGGTGCTGAACGACTAAATCATAAAAATCTAATCTTGCAGTATTGGACTACAGAAGGACCAATTTGGTATATTGAAAAAAACATTTTGGAATCATTCTAGGGTTCCAAGCTCGATCTGCTACTTAAAATTCCAATGCTGGACTCCATTACAGACTACAGCGTCCATCGCAATTCTTCCTAAAAGAAAGTGCAATTGACATATCTTGTGGTACCCGTGGCGTGATGGTTAGCTTTTCTGCCTATTAACCCAAAGGTTCGTGACTCGAATTCCAACAGAGGCAAAAATAGGTATCGTCTTTCACTAGGAATTGGCAAGTTCTCCGTTAGCAAACTAATTGCCATAAAAAGCGCTTTCTCGATTAGACGTTCGGAACCGGCAGAATATTGTAGGTCCCCTCCATTCCCTCATAAGGCATGGTTGTGAGAAATGCGCTAGGCCTAGGGGCTTCTCGCTCTGTTGCGCAACCCTATTTATTTATTTATTTATTTATTTAATTCTCCCAAAACGTTTTGGAATATACACTGCCAACCACTAGGATGAGGCCACTAATTTTGCGATCGATTTTCGCTTTTGATATCTGGTGGAAGTTTTGTACCCGGAAAAGTTTATTACCACTTAATAGATACGTATTTTCCCATAACAAATTCATAAAATTTAAGGGTCAATTCGTAACGACGGTTGGAATTTCATAAGATCAATTAATGAACTACTGAAAATAGGTATAAAAAGGTGCTCCACTAGGATGAGGCCATTGCGAATATTTCCGTGCAGGAGTTCGCATGTGCGAATTCTTGTATAAAATATCTAAGAGAGTGTTAAAAATAACCGTTTTAATTAGTTTGAAGCACACATGGGTTCCGGAAAGACATTGACAGCGACAGTAAGAGCATAAATAGATGCTTTCAAGGAAATAGGACTTTCAGGCCGTGAAATAGCAAGGAGACTTAACAGGAGCAAGACAGTTGTAAACAATTATTTTGCTGATCCACAAAACTATGGCAAAAATCAAAAAGGACGTACGGGAAAGCCACAACACCAAGGGAAAATCGGTTGATTCTACAACTTGCCTCAAATTCCACTATACCAGCGACTATGATAAGGGCCAAGAGCGGAGTTTCAACCAACATAACAACGGTTCGAAGAATAATACAAAGAAGTGATACTATTCAAAGGAGGAAACTAAAAAAGAAACCTGTTTTGAAGCCAGTACACAAGGAGCATCGTATGGACTTTGCAAGACAGCATGTTGATTGGAGCAGTGAATGGAAACGCGTTGTCTTTTCGGAAGACAAAAAGTTTAACCTTGACGGTCCTGATGGTTACAACTTTTATTACCATGATACTAGAAAGGATGAGCTTATTTTGGCAAGACATCATAGCCGTATATCAGGTGTAATGGTGTGGGGAGCTATTACCTACTATGGCACGAATAGTAGAATTGGAGTTTTAGTTTTTGTCCACAACAATGAACGAAAATAGCTACAAATGTTTGCTGGAACGGTCATTCCCAAAAATTAACATTTTTGGGCCTCTGACTTTGATTTTTCAACTAGATAATGCCCCAATCCACACTAGCCGAGTTGTCAGGAGCTGGATTCAATCAGAAGACGTGAAATTGTTGTCATGGCCGCCATATTCACCGGACTTAAACATAATTGGAAGCGTTTGGTCATGGCTATCTCGTAAATTTTATGAAGGTTGCAGACAATTTGAAGACAAGGACACCTTAATTGATGCTATTCGTAGTGCCCGAGCCCAAATTTCATATGATTATTTAAAAAAAACTGTATGATTCTATTCCAAACCCTCTAATAGAGGTTATATCCAGAAATGGCGGACATACTCATTATTAATGTAAAAAAACGTTATTAATAAATATTATTAAACCATAAAATGTAAACATTTCACCAAATGTTTTTGTTTTTTTCTAAAATTTTGCATGTGGCCTCATCCTAATGGAGCACCTTTTTATACCTATTTTCAGTAGTTCATTAATTGATCTTGGGAAATTCCAACCGTCGTTACGAATTAACCCTTAAATTTTATGAATTTGTAATGGGAAAATACGTATCTATTAATTGGTAATAAACTTTTCCGGGTACAAAACTTCCACCAGTTATAAAAAGCGAAAATCGATTGCAAAATTAGTTGCCGTTCTCCTAGTGGTTGGCAGTGTATTCTGACCGTTTGAAGCGGGTCATAGAATCGTAACGTAACACTGCACAGGAATGCTTCCCTAGTGCGACCACCCAGAAAGTGCTAGCATGCAGAAGTTTGTTTCGCAAAAAGAAATCCCAAGTGTGCCTTTGCTCTGTGACCGCTTGCGGGAAGTGCTTGCACGACCTGTATTCATAATTTTGCTTGTAATCAGGCGAACAACATTTTTTCCATTTAATCAATATACCTGAGCAATACTACTTGAAAAGCAGCAAACAAACTGAGCTGGCAATGTTGCTCCTTGAAGTTTGAAAAGACATTATTATTTTAAAACTTGAAGGCTTGCAAGAAGCAGGAAATCGAAACTCCTAGTCGTTCGTAAACTAGAGACAATATGCTGCAACCATTGCTATGCGCAAGACGTTTCAGAGTCACAAATACTCTTTCCTCTACGCTGAAAGGCGCACAGTTATACAGACTCTGCTGAAACATAAACACAATTATTTACTTTCCTCTGTCCTCAAATATTTCATTTCTCTTGTATTGAAAGACTTTCCAGCACTGCGATCCTTGAAAGGACGCATCAAAGCTGCAATCTATAATTGGTTGCATTTTGTTGCATCACAAGATCTAATATTCTCATGATTACCTCTCAAGAATCTGTAACAAACTTTTCATTCATTTTCTTATTCAAATAAAAAATGTACACAAATGAACTGCTAACCACATTCTCCACCTTCCATTTTATGTCAAATCTTAAATGAATCAGATTTTGTATTTTCTCACAAATCACTTGTGATAGACAAAACTAGCTTGTGTCTAATATATACTTTCCTAGCATAGTGAGACTTGTTTATAGATAGATAATAGAACTCGAGAAACCCCGGAGCCCAACGCATTTCTCTCAACCATATCATCTGAGAAACAGAGAAGACCTACAAATGTTTGCTTCTTCTGAACTGGTAAAGAAAACGCTTTTCGTGGCAGTGTAATTATTGTACCCGGAAGGCTTGCCAACTTCTCCTGAAAAGCAATACCCGTGGAAAAGAAATTTTGTATTTCTGGTTTTCGAACCTCGAACACCCACGACCTCTCATTGAAAAGTTATTACTTAAGCGGGTATTCTAATCTAGAGGCATGAATCTCAGATGATTTTTGAAGTGTTGTAAAAAAAGACAATTAATATTTTTAGTATCCATTTTTCTAAAAATTAAAATGAAAAAATTAAAATATAAAAAAAATATAAAATTCCTAAAACCAGCAGCTGGTGGAAGTGGGGAGTCTTAAAAAACGGCACCTGACCGTACCCACGATTTCAACCCTCCTAGTAATCAGAAAAGAAATAGGTTCTTAAACTAGAATAATGTAGCTATGTCTGGAACTACGGAAAAGTTGGAAATTTTTTTTAACAAAATGACGACTACCTGAAAAAAAGAACAATTGTTGGACCTCTTTTCTTGACGGTTTCGGATTTTTTAAAAATAGAAAAAACTAAAATTTGGAAATTGGAGTAGTTCCGGACATAGACACCAAGTCTATAAAGAAGACTATAAAAGTTTCATGGTTCAGTAGAACCTGAGAAATCGTGGGTAAAAAGACAGTTTCGAGAAAAACGCGTTAAAAGTTTTGAGTAAAGTTTTTCGTCGCTGCCAAAGTCACAAAATGGTATTTTAAATTTACATGTATTTAATCTGCCATTCTTGAAAAATCCTCTTGTTCTTCTTAAGAAATTAAACTTCGAAAATATAAATTTAAAAAAAATTGATTTTTTTTAATTTCTAGACCTTAAAAGAAACTCACTTACAAGATCGTTGGGAGGATATATCACATCAACACTAAAGAATATTTAAAATGGTATTCCCGCTTGTTATACTTCCGTTACTCCTCAAAACTGAACTTTGGATTTACTTACTGCAACTACCATTCCATTTGCATAGAGTCCTCGAAATGTTTTGCAAATCTACGGAGAATTAAAAAACTGTCAACGCTACTGCTGGGAAAACGACCTTTCACATTTTCACAACCTACATCGATTGTTTGCCAACCTGAAGAAAGAGACCTCCCTGGCCCTTGGCAAACTTTTAAGAGTAAACTTCAAAAATTAAATTAAAAAGCTCACATAAGTACACCCTACACAAGGAAACTTTTCAAAAGTTATTTTTCATTTATTGAGAGTGATGTCATCGTAAATAAAGCACAAAGTACCAAAACGTGCACAAAACTTCTTTCAAAAATAAGTATCCCAAGCATTTCTAAGCGCTACTCCTGAGGACTTTCCAACAACTACGGTCTTTTCAACTGAGCCTTATTTAGCGTATGTATATAGAAGCATCAGTTTGTTTTTATACTCCTTTGAGGACCATAAATATTTTTTGGTTTTAAGTTGCTGTCAAGTGCAGTGATAGTTTGAGAGTTGTTTCGGGAACATAACTGAAAAATAACCAATGGAAACCCAAATCAACATCATGACTAAAGGAGGACGGAAAGCTTTACACCGAATGCGTGTTGCTTTATTTTGACATTAAGTAGAGTATGACAAGTAGCAAGGGTGCAATAAAGTCTCGCTTTTCAGCACATTTCAACGCAATCCTCCTCACTCTTTACATGATACCAAACTGTGAGTATGAGCTTGCTTTTATTTGCTACAGCGACCTTCTGATACTTTTTCCATAAAAATTCACACCATTCCACAGGGGATGACATAAAATAATGTGAAGTCACACAAAAAACAAAACCGGAAACATTTCGAATTATTGCCTGGCTCTTAAGACAGAAAAGCATAAAGTACACATCCCAGGATCGTATACATATTTTCTGAGACAAACACCTGTCCTCGCTTTAGCATCTCTCAGGCGATTAAAGCCCATTAACCTCTTTTCCCATAAACAGGTCAAATTCCAAAACCGTTATTTCCGTTTCGAAATGAATTTATATTCGGAAGAAAAAAGCCCCGTGCAATGAAACGAACAATGAAAGCCCATATCGCAGCCTTGGCTCTCCCTCTCTCTCTCTCCATGTTGAAAAGAACCTCACATAACCATAAATTCAGCTTAATGTTCCACAGAAAGAACTACAAATCGTCTAAAACAGATTTCCGACTCAACCGGAAGCAGCAAATAACAGCTTGCCTTCTCAATTGGAACATTTTCATTGGGGAAGAACCCACCACAAACAGGTTTATAATTCGTGGATTCCTGAATTCCTTCCTATAGATCTATGGCCTTAAATTGTTTTAGAATTTGTTACAAATTTATTGCACTGGATAACGACTTTAAGGGCTTGTTGAAAAGATGAACGGGTTGTATAGGAAGAGCAATTCTATAGAAAAGTTTAAAAAAAAAATACTCTAAGAGAGGAACATTTAAAAATAACCTACTTTCAATCGTAGGTCGCGGGAACAATCGATCTCAGAATGTCTTAACATGGAATAAGGGTCTATTGTTACAAATTCATTGAATAGTTCGTTTGTGTTGCTGCTTTTGAACTGCATGAATGGTAAGATTGGACATCGGACATTCATTGTGAAAAGTCAACGTTTTCAGACGCTTTGCATAGGACACAACTAGTCTTTCGAATCTTATATCTGTAAGCTGGGCTAAATGATACACGAATTGTTAGTTTCAAATGAAAGTGGAACTAATGGGGTGGCGTAGAAGCACGAGAGAACTTCTTTTAGGACTCTATTTGACAATGATCAAGAATTGCTCATTTATTTAGTTAGATCCCGGACAAGTAGTAAAGAAGTTGAAGTCGCTATCACCAACCTTAACCAGTCTCGGGTCAAAAAGCAAAGAAATTTGCAAACTTTTTTTAAAAAATAAAGTTTAATTCGGACTTACGATATGAGTGGAGGCAAAGGAGGCGATATCTTCGCAAAAGTGAATAAAGATTTCGATTATTTCCAAGATGGCAACACGAATTCTAGTTATTCGTGGAGCAAAAACAGATGTCACTCTTTAATCTGCCTTAAACGCAATGTATCTCCTTCAATTTAACAGTGGAGAGAAAGAATAAAGTGAACATTATTTATTTTACTATATTAGGAAGAATTTTTCTAGACATCCACCGAATTGTTTATCGTTGCAATAGTCCCTTTGATCCTAAATCGGTCTCAAAAAGGCAAGTGCGAAAGATTTTGTTCAATGCACATATTCAAAACTCGTAGCTTGTATATAAGTAATCAATCTTTGCAAAGTCAAAACTTTTTGTGCATAGGAAACTTAAGTTATTAAATATTTCCTTATTTTTCTGAATTTAATTCCCACAATTAATGTTATCTGTCTACCACTGCTCTTTAAACCAATCGATACCACCAAGTCTCATTTTTGACCATTTTCCTAGTGCGGTTTGGGGTTAACAAGCACTGTCACAAAATGTGGTTTGAGTTTTTTAGTGCGACGTGCTTTTTTCGTATCATTCTCTATATGAGCACGATAGACATGTGAAATGAATTTAATTAACTGACTACAGACAATTGTGACAGTCCGAGTGATATCACGTTGTTTTTAAATTCACTGTGATGCACTCTACTTTTGCTCTGTATATGAAACGCCACAGTATCTATCTCTGAGTAACATAAATAAAGAAAGGATTAAAAGCAGACAGGTTGACTGTTTCGTGTTCTGCGTTGTCTGATAGAAGTTATAGCCACACGAGTGCCCTTTTATGAGCTTTAAGGAATATAGTTGAATTCAATTGTGAAAAAGTGAGAAAAACCCCGACAGCGGTAATTTATATGATGGATGTGGATAAACGAGTAAACACATGTGACATCTCACATGTGCTTTATTCATGTAAGCGAGTTCAGAATTTATACTGCTGAAAAATATTGGAGATAAAATTCAGACAGGAGCTGTGGTAAATCAAGTGGACTCGATCAGAACAATAGAGCTTACATTGGTTCAACTGGTTCCCGGTCAATCGACTTTATACATATATTCTGTGAACCCATACAAAGAACTGACTCCTCTTCTTTATATTTTTAAAAAAATACGAATTGTCAAAACGACAACGACAACGACAACGACAACGACAACGACAACGACAACGACAACGACAACGACAACGACAACGACAGCGACAACGACAACGACAACGACAACGACAACGACAACGACAACGACAACGACAACGACAACGACAACGACAACGACAACGACAACGACAACGACAACGACAACGACAACGACAACGACAACGACAACGACAACGACAACGACAACGACAACGACAACGACAACGACAACGACAACAACAACGACAACAACAACGACAACAACAACGACAACAACAACGACAACAACAACGACAACGACAACGACAACGACAACGACAACGACAACGACAACGACAACGACAACGACAACGACAACGACAACGACAACGACAACGACAACGACAACGACAACGACAACGACAACGACAACGACAACGACAACGACAACGACAACGACAACGACAACGACAACGACAACGACAACGACAACGACAACGACAACGACAACGACAACGACAACGACAACGACAACGACAACGACAACGACAACGACAACGACAACGACAACGACAACGACAACGACAACGACAACGACAACGACAACGACAACGACAACGACAACGACAACGACAACGACAACGACAACGACAACGACAACGACAACGACAACGACAACGACAACGACAACGACAACGACAACGACAACGACAACGACAACGACAACGACAACGACAACGACAACGACAACGACAACGACAACGACAACGACAACGACAACGACAACGACAACGACAACGACAACGACAACGACAACGACAACGACAACGACAACGACAACGACAACGACAACGACAACGACAACGACAACGACAACGACAACGACAACGACAACGACAACGACAACGACAACGACAACGACAACGACAACGACAACGACAACGACAACGACAACGACAACGACAACGACAACGACAACGACAACGACAACGACAACGACAACGACAACGACAACGACAACGACAACGACAACGACAACGACAACGACAACGACAACGACAACGACAACGACAACGACAACGACAACGACAACGACAACGACAACGACAACGACAACGACAACGACAACGACAACGACAACGACAACGACAACGACAACGACAACGACAACGACAACGACAACGACAACGACAACGACAACGACAACGACAACGACAACGACAACGACAACGACAACGACAACGACAACGACAACGACAACGACAACGACAACGACAACGACAACGACAACGACAACGACAACGACAACGACAACGACAACGACAACGACAACGACAACGACAACGACAACGACAACGACAACGACAACGACAACGACAACGACAACGACAACGACAACGACAACGACAACGACAACGACAACGACAACGACAACGACAACGACAACGACAACGACAACGACAACGACAACGACAACGACAACGACAACGACAACGACAACGACAACGACAACGACAACGACAACGACAACGACAACGACAACGACAACGACAACGACAACGACAACGACAACGACAACGACAACGACAACGACAACGACAACGACAACGACAACGACAACGACAACGACAACGACAACGACAACGACAACGACAACGACAACGACAACGACAACGACAACGACAACGACAACGACAACGACAACGACAACGACAACGACAACGACAACGACAACGACAACGACAACGACAACGACAACGACAACGACAACGACAACGACAACGACAACGACAACGACAACGACAACGACAACGACAACGACAACGACAACGACAACGACAACGACAACGACAACGACAACGACAACGACAACGACAACGACAACGACAACGACAACGACAACGACAACGACAACGACAACGACAACGACAACGACAACGACAACGACAACGACAACGACAACGACAACGACAACGACAACGACAACGACAACGACAACGACAACGACAACGACAACGACAACGACAACGACAACGACAACGACAACGACAACGACAACGACAACGACAACGACAACGACAACGACAACGACAACGACAACGACAACGACAACGACAACGACAACGACAACGACAACGACAACGACAACGACAACGACAACGACAACGACAACGACAACGACAACGACAACGACAACGACAACGACAACGACAACGACAACGACAACGACAACGACAACGACAACGACAACGACAACGACAACGACAACGACAACGACAACGACAACGACAACGACAACGACAACGACAACGACAACGACAACGACAACGACAACGACAACGACAACGACAACGACAACGACAACGACAACGACAGCAATCATGTTTTGTTTTTCAAATGTTTTCCTAATAGCAAGACCCATTAATTAAGAATCGTTCCCCATAAATGACCGCACTATCTTCACAGCTGCAATGAAGCTTTACCCTATCTTTGGCAGAATATATTTCATGAATTACATTTATGCTTCTTAACTACACTCTCTTCAGTAATTATGCCTAAGCCAAAAAGAATCCAATTGATTCAATGTCATTGTCACAAGTCTATGCAAGAGAAATTGACTAAAGAACGAAATTGATGATAACAAATCGAAGCATTTCTATCCCATTTGGCTACTTTCGACAAAACACAATTAATTTCCCCCGTTATTCTTCAACACAAAGTCGATCAGTCATTGAGTTTATTCCCAAAAAATCTACCCAAGACTCACCACGCCTATAGGAGTCATTGAACAAGCCCGTAGATTAAGCCCACTACCACCAACTTAATCGTTATCTTCAAACAAACGAGCCAACAAAAAAAAACATTCCAAAACTGCAACTAAACGTATCGCTATCGACTGTTCGAACTCATCTAGGCATGGAGGTCGAACAGACATTTTCAAAAAGATAATTTGTGAATAATCAGTTCTTCTTTCCCTGCCTATCGCTGTGTGTGCAAAAGTGTGCCTCCCTATAGCTATGAATAAAGGAAGCTATGGCATCTTTCATCGCCTTCAAGTAACTTGAAATATTTGACTGTATCTGATGGTTCGAATAGCCGGATTCTGTGCCATTATTTCCGATTCATTAATCCTCATTAGGCATCTAGTCGCCACCCTAAAATCTTTCATTTTTATGAAACGGCACACTCTCCTACTTTATTCCAATCCACTAGAGTTGAATCATTTATCCCGTACAATTGTAATTAATCATTTTTTTCTCCGAGTATCCTTTTCCTGGTCGCCCCCATTAAGGAGAAGGGAGAAAGAACAAACGCAAGAGAAGATATCTTCCATAACCAAGAAAGGATAACATTTTTGTCAGCTAACATAACTCCTGCAAATAATAAATTACATTTCTAGTGGAGTGGGTAGATAGATATAAGGGAAAGAGAAAGGGGGAAGGTGCTGCAAGAAATACCGAAATCAATATATCGAGAGGCAATGTGGAAAAGAAGACTCAGGATACCGAATCAAAACCATAGTGAAGGCGGTTAAGAAACTTTGCAGTCTGTTAATTGTTGGAGTAGCATCGGTTGCCAACTCTGGTGTTTTAGAGATTATATTGCGAGAAATTTGATTTTGTAATTTTCATATAGGATGGGTGAGGGAGAAGAAAAAGAAAAGAATAATGAATGCAATGAATAGGAGAAGAGTGTAAAGTACGGATACACAAAGGTAACGTAAGACATGCGCCTCAGTTGGGGTTGAAAAGGAGAAGATTGACGAAGAACAAAAGAGAAAGGAAAGAAAGAAAACATATCAGGACAGAGGAATACGGCATACTTGATCAGCACAGATCAGATCAGGGGTATCATTAACTTTTTCCATAACCATGGCTATCTCGAAGGGATCACAGCTCTCCCACTTCTCTGCTACACAATATTGTCTCGCCTATGTTGATCGCCGATCAGTGACTTTGGTCTGATTCTGGGCTCGAATTATCGCACACGTATAATACGTAACTGAATTATGTCAGTTTGGCATTACTTCTCATGTTATCGAGCACTTTAGTACCGCAATTTGATATTCTTTCGTCATCATTTAAACGAATCACATCAAGAATTGAACAGCAGACTGATAATGTGTAATTTAAAGGAAACTTCGAAGGAAAAATGCCACTCACTCATTCGATCACTGATGCGGTGATTCGGCCTCAAATCACTTTAAAATTATTCGTGCAACTCTAAAAACTAGCTTACTTACTTACTTACTTAAGTGGGCATTACAGTTCGGGGTGAACCTGGGCCTCAACCAACATCCTTCTGTAACGACTTCGATTTCGGGCGAGCTCTCTCCAGTTTTGCACTCAAAGTCGGTTAAGGTCTTCATCCACTTGATTGCGCCACCTAAGACGAGGTCTTCCCATTCCGCGATTTCTCTGCAATGTCCTGTCGAAGACCCGACGAACCGGAGAGATTGGGTCCATCCGCTCTACATGGCCCAACCATCGTAGCCTCACGATGCGTACTCTTCTGGCTATGCCCATGTCGCGGTACAGCTAATACAGCTCATTGTTGTATCTTCTTCTCCACACATTGTCTTCGCATACGGGCTCAAACATCATTCGAAGAAATTTTCTTTCGAAACAACAATGAGTTTCCTCATCCGCTTTCGATAAGGTCCATGCTTTCGCGCCGTAAAGCACTGGTATGATTAAGGGGTTATACAAGGTTACCTTGGTTTGTTTCTCAATTGCCTTCTTAAACCAAAGAAGCAACGGTTGGCAAGAGTTACTCTCCGTTTGATCTCCGCACTGATGTTGTTTTCCGTGTCCATAGCGGATCCTAGGTATGCGAAGTCCTGTACTACCTCCAAGTTATGTCTGTCTATTGTGACGTTTTGTCCAATTCGTCAATGTTCTGTGTCCTTGTTTGATGACAGCATATACTTCGTTTTGCCCTCATTAACCATCAAACCCTTTTTTGCCGCTTCTGTTTCAATAATATTCGCAAAAGCACCTATGACATCACGCTATTTTCTTCCCATTGCGTCAATATCGCTTGCGTAGGCGAGTAATTGTACAGACTTTTGAAAGATTGTTCCTCTGGTGTTGACGTTTGAGTTTTGTACAATCTTTTCAAGTATGATGTTGAAGAAATCGCATGACAGTTTGTCGCCTTGCCTAATACCTTTTCCGACATCAAAGGTCTCGGTGAGTTCTTTACCGACCTTGACGAAGCAACGTGAATTCTCCATAGTCATCCTGCATAGTCGTACGAGTTTTGCAGGGATGCCGAAACTGGAGATGGCTCTGTACAGCTCGTCTCTGTAAATACTGTCATACGCGGCCTTGAAATCGATAAGGAGATGGTGTATATCGATATTATACTCTCGGGTTTTTTCCAAGATCTGCCGTAATGTGAAAATTTGGTCTATTGTGGACTTCTCTAGTCTAAAACCACATTGATAAGGACCTAACTAGCTCCGATTGAATATTTCCTGCAATTTTACCACTGTTGGCAACAATTATCTTAGCAGTTTATTAGTTTTTGGCGCTCTCCAGGCGGGGGATTTTTTCTGGCTTTACTTTGTGGCATGACTTTTTTAAAGTTTGAGGATTACAGTTTTCACTGACTTATGTGCATTTTGTGTTTCGAAAAATAAAAACTTATTTTTCTGCCTTCCACATAGCGGATTCCGTTTCAGGATAGTGGAGTGTCTTTGTGTTGGTTTCTATTGTGTTCCGGTGCTGATTCCCGCTGGTTGAACGTCTCGTTGGTTTTTATTTTTTCAGCACATCATCATGACAGGCAATATTGAAAAACTAGAATTGATGCTCTGGTATGACAAAAGAGCAAGATCCGTTGTAAAAAGGACACAAAAGTTTTTGATGAGAATGAAGCCATTCCTTTCACTGAAGGATAGATATAATAACAATAATTGGAAGGCAACAAAAACATCATCCTTTGGATCGAAATGAATATCTTGAGTAGATACAGACTATGATAATCAAAATAGCTATGAGCTTTTGTGTACTCTTAAGGAGTGTGATGATATTCAAACGGAATTTGAGACAAATAGGATACACTTTTTTGGTTTTGTATACAACAGACAAATAATTGATGATGAAGAACACTCTCACTCTCGGAGGACTCGTATCGCGATAAGCCAAATAGGAAATAGTGGCTAGACGTCCTTCTTCTTGTCATTTTGCTCCAGTAAGGATTTGGAACTCGCTTAAACCAGCAACCATGTTTGTAGAATGTAAAATTTTAAATGGAGTTACGTTCTTTGCTTAAAACTGCAAACAAGGTAAATACTGACAAGGTAAATACTGATCAAAAGGAGGCATAATTGATACTCAAAGTGAGAAACACTGCCTTAAAACTAAACTACCTCCACAACTTTATTGGAAACGACTGGATTCTGAAGAGTGATTACAGAAGAAAGTACTTCAGCAAGAGCTAAATAATGAAGTCTTGTTAAATCATAATTTCCTCAGCTCTAATAAAGATTAGGAAAAAATTTTAAAATTAGCTTTATTGAACACGTGTTCTTTAAGAAAACCCCTATTTTTCTTCTTTCAGCATGTGCTGGCGTTTCCTTCCTAATCAAGATTTAATCGAAGGGCCATTGAAGCTGTAATATATCAACCCAACTGAACCCATCGACCTCATAATAAGGTTTGAAAAATGTTCTTTAAGGACTTTGACTTTTTTTCTCCGCAATGTTGTAGCCCCCCAAACGGGATGGAATTTGAAACCCAAATGGATGATGGTACTGGGAGAGCAGAAAAGTAAAACATGAAACGAAACGCTCTCCCTCTATTTACGAAAAGATATTTTCATCGTGTTTTTTTTTTTTTTTGTGCTCCTGAACAAGAATAGAGAAAGGTTTTTATGTGAAGAAATTTTGAACAAGAAAAAAAACAATCGTGTTTGTCCTTTTCATTGTTTTTGAAATGAGAACATTCTTTCAATTGCCAGCCAACCCCCATTCATTTGAAAATTCCTTAAATCTGGTAACCTAGCTTGACCCTTGAGATAAAAACGGCTAATCAGTTGAATGAAATGCGAACATCCGCTTATATTTTTGGTCTTTTCACTTTATTCATTTCTCCTTCCTCTTGAAAGTGCAGAAAGCTAAGATGAGGAGCCTATTCTACAACCAAAAATTAATAATTTTATACAAAGAGAGGCAGGTATAGGAAGAAG
Source organism: Melanostoma scalare (assembly GCA_949752695.1). NCBI lineage: Eukaryota > Metazoa > Arthropoda > Insecta > Diptera > Syrphidae > Melanostoma > Melanostoma scalare. Next base: position 9,852,508 of record OX456985.1, read on the forward strand.
AAAATCCAACAAAACAAAATTTGGCTAAAAGAAATAGGTCGGGATTCCAGTTATTCAAATTTTTTTTCTTTCTTCTTCAGACTATAGGTAATGAAAACTCATGGGTCGAACAAGAGCTCCATTTTATAAAAAGTTTCTCCTACAACCCTTACGAATGTGGACCTTTTATTCATTTTAAGAGGGAAAGAGGAAGAGAAAGAGGGCATAGCCAGAGCATGATGCCATTATTCTTAGAATTACTGTGGGACATCATGATGAATTCACGAAAAATGCCCTTCAGCATTTATTGGCTCTGATGATGGTGGGTACGTGGGTCGTAACTCGTAACTTATTAACATTTCTGGGCAAAACAACTTTATTTACAGGTTGGTTGCGATGGTTGATGGTTGATTTTATCAACCACAAACTAGAGTCCTTAAAAAACTATTTTCGCCCTCTAATTTGCTATGTAAATGAAATCACTGGCAAGTGAACAAGCATTCATTCAATTTGCAGACGAGGATAAGGATAAAGTTTATTTTACTGGGAGTGGAAGCGAAGTAGAAGTTTTTTGGGTGATGTGTTGCATTTAATTGAAAACTATTCAGCTTGAGTATTTAATGTTGGAGGTGCTGTCTTGGCTCAAAGAAAACGTCATATCCTCCACGGATATTCGACATCCAAGCTGCCCTTAAATCTCTTGCCTCTGTCTCTACAAAATCCATCACGGTCCAAAATTGTCAGATTTCTCTGAGGGAGATGTCAAATCAGTTCAACATTCACCATTCATGGGTGCCAGGGCACAGGGACATACCAAGCAACTGTATGGCAGATGAACTAGCCAAAAAGGGCACGACCACTTCCCTACACTCAGAATGGAACAAAATAGGCAAGACGCTTCAGGGATAACAAACACTAGATGGCCTGAGAGTAACAACTGCCTTGCAACCAAAAAAGTTTGGCCGTGTGTAGACTCAAAACGCTCGAAGAATTTGTTAGCCCTGAACCGCCTGTATCTAGGTTCTACCATAGGTGATCTTTCGGGACACTGTCTAATAGGAAGACACGCCAAAAAACTTTGGTGTGCTTTCCAATGATTTCTGCAGAAGCTGCATGGACGAGGAGGAGGAAGAAACCGTTCAACACCTTCTTTGCTCATGCCCTGCACTACTTCATAGGAGGAAAACTCATCTCAGTGAATTCTTCTTCGATGATACTAGCGACTTAGCTTACATAGACCTTAAAAGTCTTTCGAAATACATTAAAAGTTCCGCGTGGTTCGACTAGCAGGTGATTAGCCGGCTAGTCCAGTAATTGAAGATTAATAAGTGATCAACTCGTTAATCATCGGGTTTCTGAGATCAGTAGGTGATTAACTTGCTGATCTCTGTGGTATCACAATGGGCCTTTGCGGTCTAAGTGTGTCAGGCAATTTACTCATTGGCTGACAGCCACTTCCACCTAACCTAACCTATACAATTTTTTTCGTAGTAAAATGAAATAATTTTCTAATTTCACACTGTACAATTAGTTGGACAGACTTTGTTTGATGGATGTTGGATGGTTGGATGTAGTTTGCCTTCAGATTTATCTGACTTGCCGTCCTTCATTATGTCATATGTTCTTCCGCTCCGTCCAACTTCAAAATTTTAAAAAATATTTGAAAACTATATACGCCACAAAATGGAGAGCGGTCGTCTCAGGGTTCACATTATCCAAAATTGGTCGTTCAAACCAAAGTCTGTCCAACTAGTACAGCACTCCGCTAATTAAAAAAAATATTGAAATATTTTTAGTGTTGCCTTTCATACAAGTCCTTAACACAAATTTTCATTTTTGTCTTGGAGCTCTTTTCAATTGGGTTCAAATTTCCAGTAACTACAAGCATTGTTACCACACATACTTCTCATGAATTCCTTTCTGAAAAACCCAATCTTTTGTGGTGCTATGGAAACCCAAAATCAAGGGTTGACTTTCGACGTTGAACTTACTCGTTTCTATTCGAAATACAAAACTCGCTTCAAGTACAACTTGGCAGTTGTTTCCAATTTACAAATTACAACATTTGGCCAAACTTTTATGAATGTCTTTTCACAAAGTTCTGTTTTTACAGCACACTCACACAGAATTTTGTAAAACGATATTCTCAATGGCATTTTCTTTCATCTCCTCCATTCACGAGTATGAACTATTATACGAAAAGAACTCAAATAAAGCACCACACAGCAGCTCCGCATGCATCTTACAAATGCATGGAATTCGTTATGAAAGCATTTCCAGAATCTAACAGACCGTAACTGATAACTTATTTCTCTTTGCAACCTGCAACGAAACCGACGAGTAAAGTTTCTTTATGAACTCTAATGAGCTTTCTTAAAACACTCCTCCCATCTCCAATTAGTTATCTGGAATAGTCCATTCACTCTGAAATGAAGGGATTATTGTTTCAGCTTTGAAGTAAAATTAAAATGTCCTTTCTGGAACACCTTGGTGTGCTTGTTTTAATTAGAAAATGAAAAAAACTCCCCGACCCCGAGCTAAAACAACGCAAATGATGAAGAGGAAGGCTCCATGAAAGCAAAAAACGATAAATACCAAATGGAAATTTCCAATTACTCAGGACGCAGACAGGATTAACTTGACATTGATTACAGTTGATTGATTCTTGACACCGGACAGGTTTGACCTAAACCATTATTTGATTACTTTTTGTCTTTTTTGTACATACATAGGATACAGCAAACAAAAATAAAAACAACAAAAAAAGGGAAGAAATGAAAATGGAATCTGCCAAAAGTGTCTTGACTCTGTTGGTTTGATAAGTCCACATCCACACCCTTAGGCAACAGCACAACATTCGAACACAAATAATTCTCATACAGATTTTGTGTTAAACGAGTTTCCTTGAATGCCATCCTGTCCGGCCTTCAATTTCCGAACTCAAAACGTAAACAAAATCGAATTAAGAAAAAGCAAATGAAAATCAGGTTCCTGGAAAATCAGGCACGTAGGAGTTGAGCACATGTTATTTTACTTAGCGTAGGAACTTTAGACGTGAGATCAAGCAAGTCACGAAAATCTTGTTTACGCGTGTATTCGTAATCCTTTCTCATAATACAAAAAACCTATTTGGTAAGAAATTGGAGCAGCATTTGCACTAACTCCTGAATTTGAAAGGATTACTTTGACTTGGAATAAAATGATGAAAATAAGATTTAGCGAATATTACCAACGTACACTGTATATGTACATCAAGTAGGGTGTCCAGTTATTCATACAAGAACAGCATTTTGAATACATATGTATGTACATATGTACATATGTACATAAGCACATTTGTTAATTTGGTCAATGAATTGCTTTCGGCATAAACCACTGAAAAAAATGTAAATTACAGTATTCCACAGGATACTTTTTACTGTCAAAAGATGAACAATGACCTCCCTTTCTTTTGTCAAAATCATTGGCCCTGATGATTTCGAACACTAACCACTATAAATCACCACTCACGTGTGTCGCCCAGGATAAAAGCCTATTGGTAAGGTTTCCATTCATATTCATGAGTCTCGAATATTAAATCGATTCGCTATATAGTCAAATAGAAAATAGGACAGGCATGACAGCGTCATGTTATATACAAAACCAGGACTTTTGCAATTTTACTGGCGTTTTTTCTTCCAACTTCTTCACATAACAATGACGACGAAGAAAAAAATGTCTTTCCTTATTTCAAGACTGTTTTGTGTATGTCTCTCTCTCATAGTATTTACTGCGTCAGCAAATATTTTTGCCAACGTTCTGGCAAATCTCAAATTAACACCGATGACAGTCAACATTGAACACAGTCAGGCATACGAAGAAAAAAAAAGAAGAAGAAAAAAAAAGAATGTCTACCATGAAGAGTGACTTTAGAATGAAGCAGTCAAGAGGATGATCCTGCGATGCCAAGTACGGAATGTGAGCAATGCCAGGAAGTGTGAAATATGGTGTCTATGTGTCCAGAATCACAAATGAATTTGAATCTGTAACGTACTGTCCAGATGGTCATGGATCCTTGCACACTGTCATACTCGTATAAGGCATTTCTTATATCAATTAATTGTTTAATTGTTTCATGCGACAATTTTTCATTCAGTCGTTCTTCATTGTTTTCAGCATTCTTCGAAGAGACATTTATGAACATTATAATACAGACTAACACAATGTTCTCTTATTTTATTGAAGTTAATGAAGAACAGTCAAATATGCAAAGTTAATTAGTTCTTTCGTGCTGATTGAGGTTCTATTTGATTACACAAAGTGCCAGTGTTTCTAGCATCACTAAGGGACTAGACGGGGGGCTTTGATATGGTTGACTCTTAAACCTTATACACTGAGGGAAAAGTTGGTGCGATATTCAATTCAATTCAATTCAACTTTATTAAGACATTCAGAAATCAATACATTTGTTTTGTCTTACGTGTAAATACTGTGGCCGACTTTAAAAGGTATGTCTGGCCGAACTATATTAACATACAATTTAAATTTATTCAAAATAATTTTAACAATACATATATATGTTATGTATATATCTATTAGAGTGGTCCTTAAAGTGGTTAGGTCGGAATTTTAATGAGTTAAAAAAAAATGTTCCCAAAATTTCACCCCCCTCTCTCACTCATTAAAATTCCGACCTTACCACTTTAAGGACCACTCTAATATCTATACATATAATATTATAAACGTGAAAGTTTGTATGTGTGGATGTATGTTTGTAACTCTTTCACGCAAAAACTACTGAATGGATTTTACTTAAACTTTCCAATAATATAGCTTATACATCAGAATAACACATAGGCTACAATTTATCCCTAAATTCCCACGGGAACGGGAACGTATACGGGAACTTAGAAACTACAACAATGATTTCAAAAATTTTTCCACGGTTAGAATGCTTCATTATCCCCGACAACTAATTCATCCCCATATCCCTACGGTTCTCTATATTCCCACGGGAGCTGGAACGTATACGGGAACTTTGACACTACAGCACCGATTTCAAAAATTCTTTCACCGTTAGAATGCTATACTATTGTTGCGGTAAAATTTACCGCAACAAAAACCATCTTACGATAGTTTGTCCGAAAACCTTATTCTTTTGATTTTGGTCGCAGCTGCATGGTTCTGGGTGAGTTGAGAGCAGCCATGGTCCCATCAACCAATGGCATACTCACAGAGAACCCTGCTAAAGCAACCAACCACTTGCGAACAGAACGGGCGGTTCTGTAAAACTCTTTACCCTTCCTTTTCACTTCCTGATTCCTTATACCTACCCCATCTTTCCACCTGGATTTTCATCAATCGTGTCGAGCCAGCAGGTTGGCTGGAGACTCGCACGCAACACATGTATGCATACTGCTAAAGGACAGAAGGTCATAATATACACAAACCTACATTGATACACAATCACATCATACGTACATGCATAATTACACTGATCCATACACATCAATCACCGCATACACATATACACACAAATCAGTCATCATCCACATACACACACTTACACTGATACACAAATCATCCATCACACATATACACACAAATCAGTCATCATCCACTAACAACAACACTGATACACAAGTTGATCAACACCAAATCATCAATGGCAAAGTACCCAACGAACATACTTTTCTATGGCCGAGTGCCCAACTTTTAACTTTAACTTTAATTTTACTAATCGCCATTTATATTTTGTTGCAAGAAAACCACGTTATTTGTCAGTCTTCCCCTGTTAAAACTCTGAACAGAAGTCCACCAGACCTAGATTGTAAAAATACGCGTTACCAATTTTTCCTCCTTCTCTTCGAAACTTTTTGCTACGACGTTACTAGAAAAATTGTTTGCAGACCCGTTCTGCACATAACTTTTCCGACCACCGATGTAGCTTACCTTTTAGTTGCACAGAATGGTGCATGTCTTCGATTTATCGCTTTCGCTGCAAAAAAAGGGCACTGAACTCTTCCGTCAGCTGTAAGCCGACCATAATTTCCCGAGATGTGGAAATTTGGCGGCTAAGGGGAATATTGAGAGACAGTAGGGTATTCCAAATAAAACGGTAGTCCTCTCACGCAAAACGCTGATTGGTGCTAAATATCCGTAATGGAACCCACTGTTTCTGAATGAACGGCCAAGACAAATCGACGTACATGAGACAGCTTGACAAGAGAGTTGGGGAAGTCACTTCATTGTTGGCTATTAAACATAGAGGTTTTGTAGAAAAGGCGATAAACGATTTTGAAAGAGATAATATTTGATCAGCCATATTGGCTAAAATTTTAAATTTCGATTTGAAAAAGTTCCAAGTTACAACCATTGTAACTTGTTTGAAAATTAGTCAATTTCTTTTCAAGACCTTTTTTTAGTATTTTTCTCGCGTGCGGATTAAAGGTTCTGGCAGAACGGGCCAGCACAGAACTTCCCAACAGGAGAAAAATAAATCTTGGAAAAGTGTCAGCTAAGGAAACCGAAATTGAAGGAGGAACAATTTGGTTGAATAGATAAGTAGAGTGAAATTTTTCTTGTGAATTGTGCGTTCTTGAACTCTGTGGAATTTTTGCTTGCATTTGTGAACATATATCTGGTTGTCTTTTGTGCCGATAACATCCCGTATTTTGAGGGACTCGCGACCTTTTTCATTGCCATACGGCTTTTTCAAGACAGAGCGATAACGGGCTTTTCTTGCTTCTTTTGTCTTTGGCGAAACTACTGTTTACTTTCTTTCTTTTGCTTTTCTCAATCTTTAAAAAAAACTATTGTAACTTTGTTATCCGAAAAGATTTGGGTTTTTAATCCTGAATTTTAAGGTTTTCCCAACCCCATTACTCGAACATTAAAAAAATTCTATATTACATATACTCTAAAACTATCTTTTGTTTTCCACTCAAATTCGTTCCTATTCTGGGTCGTATTTTCCTTTTTCTTTACTTTTCAGCAAAGGTTTGGAAATTCCTTTCAATAAAAAAGTTTTCTGGCGCCCACTAATTTCTTTGACCCTCGGACTAACGATAATTTTAATATCAACTACCCACCCACTTAATCGATCAAAGAAAATATTAATTACCTACCTCAAATAACTAATCAAAATTTTCCATCGAACACACCCCCAGCTGAGCGGCCGTGGTATCAGCATGAATTGTTGCTGGACGCGCTTTTCCTTCCCAAGTGAACAAACACACCTTTTCTATCAAACGTCATTTAATCGAAATTTTCCCCGCGTGCACATCGGTCGTGCAATTTGTTTTTCTTTTAATTTGGAATCGTATATTCCTTTTGTTTTATAGTTCGCGGTTTTTAAGTATATTTACGTCATCCTAAATTATTAAACTATAAAGTAACTTGTTTGAAACATAAAACAAAGATTATCTGTGGAAGGAAAAGGTGCAACACTATCCCCGAGTAACATAAAAACTAATTCATCCCCATAGTCCTACGGTTCCCTATATTCCCACGGGAGCAGGAACGTATACGGGATCTTTGACACTACAGCACCGATTTCAAAAATTATTTCACCGTTAGAATGCTACACTATCCCCGAGTAACATAAAAACTAATTCATCCCCATATTCCTACGGTTCCCTATATTCCCACGGGAGCAGGAACGTATACGGGAACTTTGACACTACAGCACCGATTTCAAAAATTCTTTCACCGTTATAATGCTACACTTTAAAGCAAATGGCTTAGGCCCAAATTTGTTGCTTTTTACCTATGCGATGGATCTTTTTTTGCTCAGTGTAGGTCTCTGAAGGAAGAACATTATCGGGGAGCTTTAGAGTATCATCAAAAGACAGAACAAAACTCGGCTTTTGCGGTCCGCAGTTGATATCTGTGCGACATTCAAATTTTCCTTTCCTATTTTTTTTTTTGTAAAATTGCATTCAACATCTGTCGGAGGCTTATGAATGAAAATATAACCAATGTCCTGGCAGGTTCACGGAGTTGATCTCTGCCCAATTTCACATACAAATTAGTAATTATTAAGTGCTTAGTTTAATTACTTAGTGTAATTTCAACAAAGTTTGTATCGGGTGTTTTTTTTTAGAGGTTGGTTTTTCTAGAGGTTTTTTTTTTCTAAAACTGACATCTTGCGATCAAATCGCCCTAACTTTATTATCATTTATGTTCAGTTTGGTTTGCCATTTTGAAAATAATGGTTTAATTTGCGAAGTTTACCGCAAGCTCCGTCCATTTTATGGTCGACATAATCGTCCATCATAGCAATTAATATGGTTTACCATTGATCGTTTTTGCACTACGTTTACTTTATGTGAATAGCTGCGTTCCTTTGGGAACATTTATCTACTGCTTAGTACTTCTGGCTGCTTTGAACTACTTTTCCCTTGTGGTCAAAGTAGTTCTTCGAAGTAGTTACGATACTAGCCTACGCCAGGTGGCGTCAGTAAAAAGAAATAGAAATTGTTGTTGTTTGATTTGACGTTTCTCAAAAACAATAATTTTGCGAATGTTTTCGGGTGTGAAATTTCTTTCTTTTCAAAGTTTTAAGATTTCTTGCAATGGATTTATTCAATGTGAGTTGTAAAATTGTAATTTATTAAATCTATTTGAATCACTAAACTTCTTTTTTGTTTATTTAAGACTGGAGGTTAAGACTTTGGAGGTTAGATTTTACTCTTTGAAAAATTAACGCGTTCCATTCAACGTCTACTGCGAAGTACTAAAAAGTAGTTTAAAAGTCCCAAAGGAACGCGCCTAATATGAGCATCCGCAGAGACATCCAACAGTGCGCACCGAAGAAACGATTGCCGCTGCAAAGCAAAGTGTTGAAGAGGATCCAAATGAATCGATTCCCCACCGCGCACAGCAATTGGTGCTTTGTCCATCAATTTTATGGAAGATTTCGTTCAAAGATCTTGGCTTACGACCTTACAAGATTTTGGTGTATGGGCCGAAAATGAGATTGATCTCGTTGCTGATTATCATCGCAAAATTTTGTTCAGTGATTAGGTTCATTTTTGGTTGAGTGGTTACGTCAACCAGTAAAATTGCCACATTTAGAGTGAAGATAATCCACACGTGTACTTTGAGACGCCATTACACACAAAACATTGACTGTTTGGTGTGCTCTCTGGGCTGGTGGAGTCATTGGGCCATACTCTTCCGAAATTATGCTGGCGAGCCAGTTACAGCTAATGGAGTCCGGTATAGAGCCATGATAACCGAATATTTCGATAATTCGAGTTAATAAAGCCGCTGTGAACGGACGTGTCGTGGGGTGCACACATTGCTGTTTGTAGTCTTGTTAGCTCACATAGTTCCTTTATAATGAATTGTATAATTTGCAATAATAAAATCGATCGCAATAGTCAAAATTAAATGCATTGAATGTAATTTGTATTGTCACGGGTCGTGTGTGAATTTAACACCTACCGATCTAGAATTTTATAAAAACTCTAAAGAAAATTCTTTTCGTTGTGATAAGTGCAAAACTCTTCGGCGTAAGTCTCTGCACCATCAAGATTTTCCTTTGAATGCAGCAAAAGCTACAACAACAGCAGCAACAACTAATATGCTTGAACTTCAGTCGTCACTAAAACCAACAAATACTGAAACTAATGTAGTCACTCGTTTACCACCAACAGTTGGACAAACAGCTACAAACAAACCCCAAACAACAAGCAAAGTTTCTGCTGGAGCCGCAACAAACGATGCACAAGGGCATTCATTTGCGCAGTCGAATAGGTCAATCACCCTTCAAATGCTTTACGAAGAAATCATTTGCTTGAAAAAAATTAATCAAGGCTTTCTTTCAACGGTTAAACAATTGGAAGACGAAAACAAGTGTTTGAAAGAGAGGATCTCCTCTCTTGAAGTAAAATTAAATTGGAGAGATCAAAAACAATTGGAGAGCAGCATAGAAATCCAAGGTGTTCCAAATGTCAACAAGGAGAACGTGTCAGAGCGAGTGAACACAATTTTCAAAGATGTTTTAAACATCAACATACCACCAAATGAAATTGTAAGCTGTTATGTAAGACAAGCACGGGAAAATAAATCCAACTCATCTGCCTGTATCAACAACAACAACAGTGACGCGAAGAAGAACATCGTTCGCATTAAATTCTTATCTGTAGAGGTAAAGAAGAAAGTTTTACTAAGCAAGAGATCTGCTGTTAAGCAAAAGAGGCTAGTATCATCTATGAATAGTAATATGTGTAGCAATATATATATAAATGATTGTTTAACTAGTTACAATAGAGCTTTATTTATGGAAGCAAAAAAAGTTAAAACAGAAAAGAAATTTAAATATTTGTGGGTTCAGAATTCACAAATTTTATTGCGTAAAATAGAAAAAGGTAAAATCGTTGCTATAAGATCTCGGGATGATTTGATAGCGTTGTGTGACGAATAATTTCTTATCGTCTTCAAACAAAAAAAAAAAAAAAAAATCTTAAATGTTTAGCTTAATCAACATCCATGATCATTACAGCAATGACCCTTGTAACTTTACTTTAAACAGTATCAATAATTTTAATTTGAGCTATAGAAATGAGAAATCTTTTATAGTTATTCATCAAAACATTAGAAGTATGAGACAGAACTTTGATATATTGCTAAGCAATCTGGAAGCCTTTGCTTACTTGCCAGATATTATTTTTCTATCAGAAATTTGGATATTTGAGTGTGAAAAGGATGATTTTTCTATTACAGGATATAATTTTTTTGCCAATACAAATGAAAACTATTCTGCGGGCGGTGTAGGAGTTTTTGTGCGTGACGTGTTCGCTCATGAGGTTTCGTATTTGAAGTTTAGTAGTGCTGATGTTTTAAAAGTATCATGTAAGGTTAACAATGAATTCTTTCACTTTATGTGTTTTTATAGACTTCACTTTGTTGAACTAGGTGTTTTTTTGGAGGAATTTTCATGTTTGTTAAAGGATGAAAAAGGATCAAACTTAATTCTTGTCGGCGATTTTAATATCGATATTCTGGTATCTACTTTTGTATCTGATACCTTTTTAAATTTGACGTCTGAGAATGGTATGTTAAGTTTCATAAATGAACCTACTAGACCGGTTTCTGGTTCATGTTTGGACCATGTTTTTGCTAGACTTGCGAAGTTATCAGTTGAGAGGTGTGTTGGACTTAATTTTGATTTAGGTATTACTGATCATTGTATGTCTGGAATTGTCTTAGTTGACGTGAAAGATACTGTTCCAAGAAGAGTTGAGAATGCTCTAGTTAAAAAAATTAATTTTGAAGAGTTAAATAGTAAACTTTTATTTGAAGATTGGTCTACTGTGTATTCCCAAGAAAATATTAATGATGCATACAATTGCTTTTCGAATATTTTGCAGAGGTATTTGCAAGCTTGTACACAGTCTTATGTAAAAAAGAAATCGGATCAAAAATTGAAGCCGTGGATCTCTCCGAACGTTCTCAAACTAATCAAACTAAAAAATAGTTTGTGTAATAGGTGTCATAAACATCCGTCAAATAGAAGGTTAAAAAATCGTTATACAATTTTGAATAAGAAAGTTAAACTTGAAGTAAAAAAATGCCGTGAAGCTTATTTTCAGAATAAATTTAGAAGCGCTCATGGTAATTCTAGAAAGGAGTGGGAAGTAATAAACTCTATCACTAATAGAAAATCTAAAGCTAAGCAAAATTCTGTTATTGTACTAGATAGTGATAATAATGATGTTACGGATCCTTATTTAGTAGCCAACATTTTAAATAGTTATTTTTCTTCTGTTGGTGTTGATTCCGTAACTAATAATAATTTATGTATGGGCTGTCCACGCTCTGGTTTAGCTGAAGACAGAATTATTCCCAGAAGCTTTTTTTTTGAACCCATCACTGGATCAGAAATTTTGAAAATAATTTATAGCCTAGATAATTCTAACTCTTGTGGCTGCGATGGAGTTTCAAATATAACATTAAAAAAAATTGCTTTATATCTTGTTGATATGTTAATTTATCTTTTTAATTTGAGTGTTTATGAAGGAGTTTTTCCAGATAAATTAAAATGCGCCCACGTTATACCCCTTTTCAAAAAGGGAAATAAAAAAGATAAAAATAACTACAGGCCAATTTCTTTGCTCTCTTCGATATCAAAAATTTTTGAAAAAGCTATAAAAATCAGAGTACTTAATTACCTCAAAAAAATGCAATTTTTCAACAACGCCCAGTTTGGTTTTAGGGAGGGTCTTTCAACTGAAGATGCTCTTTTGGCTTTCAGCTATTGTATTTACAAGGGGTTAGACGATAAAAAATTCTGTGCAGGACTCTTCGTCGATATTACAAAAGCTTTCGATATGGTAGACCACGACATTCTCGTTGATAAATTATATCATGCTGGAATTCGTGGCTTCATGTTATGTTGGTTTAGGTCTTACCTCAAGAATAGATCGCAAAAAGTCAAAATAAACGAGCATCTAAGTGATTCTTTGCTGATAAATAAAGGAGTACCCCAAGGATCAGTCCTCGGCCCTATATTTTTCCTTATATTTGTCAATTCTCTGTTCTCCCAAAGGTTCAGAGGAAATCTTACAGCTTTTGCGGATGACCTTGGGATTGCTTATAACTCTTCTAGCGCCCTAGATTTGCTCGCTGATATTAACCACGATATTCGTTTATTGAGTGTCTGGTTAATAACGCACAAGTTAGTTATCAGTAATAAAACCAAATTAATGTATTTTAACTTGCGTAAAATGGAGGCTCCTGATATAGACTTTTGTTTCCACTCTTGTGGTTGCAAAAAATTTGTTTTTGATTGTAACTGTAATTGTGACAGGCATAACAATGACTATAGTTTCAATGATAACTTATGTTGTAGTTCAGATTGTTTTGCAATTGAAGTTGTAAATAAGTTCAAATACTTGGGAGTATTCCTTGACCGAAATTTGAATTGGTTAGAACACATTTCATACCTGAAACAACATTTTCGTGTTTCTCTTCGCCACCTATTTCATTTAAAAAAGTATTTGAGTAATAAAACCTTAAGGTCGGTATATTATGCAACTTTCCATTCTAAACTACAGTATGGAATTTCTTGTTGGGGCGGCACTTTTACGTCTTATTTACAAAATTTGCTTCTATTACAGAAAAAAGCTATTCGTTTACTTGCTGGTGTAAATCGTATGAACCCATCTATGTCTCTTTTTAGAAACTTGAACATTCTTCCAGTGAAGCATCTCTTCTACTATAAGGTTTTAAAAATTTTCTTTATTAAAAGTGGATATTTCCGAAGTCCTATTACTGATACGCGTAACTTACGAAGAAACTCAGCATGTCTAGTCAATATACCCTCATTTCGTACAACCCATTTTCGAAACTCTTGCACTGTTGTCGCTTGTAAATTATTTAATACACTGCCTTTAAACTTAAGGCTCCTAAGAAACACATCTCCTTTTCTAAAGCAAGTTAAGCTCTGGCTTCTAAATTTTAACCATGATGAAATTGTAAATGCCCTCTTATACCTTTCATGAATGTAGTCTAAACATCGAAAATAATATAAATCATTTGTTTTTTTTTTTTTGGATCAATGCTTATTATGAAATTTATTAAAGAACTAATTCTGCTTACAGATAAAATTTAAAAAATAACTGTTCACCCCACAGTAATACTTAAAACTTATTATAATATTAAACAAAAACATATTTGATTGTATTTTCAATTAAGTTATACATACTTTGATGTGATATTCATACTAATTTTTTTAAAATTAACTATATCGCTACTTATTCATTGTACATTTATTGTAGTCTAACTTCATATTTTTGTATAAATTTGAATAAAGAATTACTTACTTACTTACTTACTTACTATTTTGTTCCCAAATTGGATGGCATGAACGCGGATGAAATGAAGTTCCAACAAGACAGTCCTACATGCCACACAGCGAACGTCACAGTCGATTAATTCAAGGAATCATTCGATGAGAATGAATTTCGCGGAACCTATCTGTCAATTGGCCACCAATGCAATGTCGTGTGATTTCACACCATTGGGTTATTTTCTTTAGGGAAATGTGAAGTCGCTCGTCTACGGCAACAAACCAGAATCGTCAGGGGGCTTGAAAGCCAACATTCTGGGCGTTATTGCCGACATACGGCCTCAAAATCTCGAGCCAGCCGCGACGGCCTCATGCCCGAAGTCATATTTGAACATTAATATCCTTCTAACATTAATTTTCTTTTTAATAAAGCCAAATTGATCGACATTAAAACGATTTTCTTGTGTCTTATTTCAATTTGAAGTTCTATACCTCTAAAAAACACCCTTCATTACAAGAGCAAATTTTGTAGTAGTTACTTTTTTTTTTGTGAAATCGACCAACGATTCAGAAGTTTTGTGAATTAGAGGTCGGCCTTGTCAGTCGTTGGAGTTTACCGTGGAAAAGTAAAGAGCTATAACTTTCATTCCATTATCTTGTTCCTTGAGAACGTCTTGTATTGATGAGAAAAATTTTGTCTCTATTGATGACGTTCATCATATTACCGAGAGGAGTACTTCGTTTGCCTTTCAGATGCGACCCTACATACAATCAGCGATGCTGCCAATACACTGTTCGACTAGATTTAGTCGGTGTTGTGCCGTCAATCTAAAAAGTGTGGTAGTGACCCGATCAACAAATTTTTTTTTTTTGATTTTCGGAAATTTAGTGTACGAAACAATAACGCTTTGAATAAGTTACACCTGAGCAACGGATCAGTTTAAATCAAATAAGCATCAGAGTCATCATTTATGTGTAAGGTTATCGTTTGTAATCTCCGTATAGACAAACTTGAAAACAGACTAGCCGATTTTGATGAAATTTTCAATCGATCTTCAACCTGTGCTTTTTTGTAAATTTTGTGTCAACAACGCTTTCAATGACTTAGACACACGCAATGTAGTTCCGTATGGTCTTTATGATTTGCTTCCCATACTCACCTACACTCTTTGAAATAATGTCCTCTTTACAAGTTGCAGACGCGCTCATATGATCATAGTGGCGACGAAACTTTTTGAAAAACTTTTTGCAATTTCAACGCCAGCAAACATCCAATGGGTCTTGAATTTGGGAAATTCACATTTGATAAATTTTTCCCGCAGATCTAGTAAAAAAAAAACCAGGACTTTTTATTCGACACGCATTGCAAACATTTTACGATTTCAACACAACGTTTCAACATCCTTCAGGACTGGTGGTTTATTTCTCACACCCTAGCATTTCCTTTTTGAACTAAATTATCCAGTGAGGTATTGTCTTTTATAAGTGTCCAGGTGCTCACCACTGTTATTCTAATGCTCGAATTTGGATTCTGGGTCCGATGTAGCATACACCATTCGAGTGACAAATAGAAACAATTTGGACGATCGAGATGGGGCTGTTAGAGAGAATGATGTCTATTTGAGTATACAAAGAAGTGGTGAATGTACCAAACAACAAACTTTCTTCCATCATCCAAAGCCTCAACGAACGTCATCATTGCGGACGGCAATCCAGTATCATCCCGGAGAAACGACTTCTTTGTTTTGCTTTTAGACAGATTATAATGGAAATCCTGAATAATATACAAACATCCCCCAGGCAAGAAAAGTAAATTTTTTACAAATATTTTCAGCCTCATTAGAGCATCATGTTTGTTCACTTAATAACTAACCGTATATTGATGGAGTGATGGAACGACTCGGCGCGGCGTTCATCGGTCAACTTCATTATTTTCTTCTTTTTTTTTTTTGGAAATGTATGGGCAGTTTAAAGGAAAGAAAGACCGAACTTCTAATGAATGAGGTGGAGTATGGTAAAAGCAACGTTCCATTGGTGTTTTTGGTCAAATAATAAACGTAAACTTAATTAATCTCATTTAGAGGCTTTCTTTTTTCAATTATTCAAGTGATTAATATGACAGAGTTAAAGTAACAAATGAATTGCGATGTGTTTAAGTGTTTTGATAAGATTGGATGGGCCGGACACAAACTAAATTCCATGAATTTTTTGTAAGTTCTATGAACCGGCAGTTTTCTTGAAATTACATATAGAAGAGAATGAGGCCGCATGTGACAAATTTCAGTCATTACTTGGCTTAAAAGAAATGTTACAAGAATATTTGAATGGCGGTATTGTATAGTTTTGGGTTAACTTAATAAGTGTAGAGTTCCAAAAACCTTGGAAAGCCAGCTTTCGAAAATGTATGAAGTTAATTGATGTATTTGTGAAGTATAACAGTGCCTTTGCGGAGATATTTTTTCAAATAAATAAATAATTTGATAAAAAGTTACATAAGAAATAATTTAAACTTGCCGAAACAATCATGCAATTTATTAAAAGTGCGGTTAAAAGACATAGAAATACTTTTGAGAGGTTTCCATATTTTGGTATATACAGCAGTTTACCAAATTTTTAACTAAGTGGGGGTGCAACGCCTACCCAACACCTGGCCCAATCCCTAATACCTTACGCCTTATACGTTCAAAGTCCAACGCCTAACGCAGTAGCGGTTTTAGGGTAGGGCGAGGTTGGGCGATGGCCCCCAACCCCCCCCCCCCCCCCCCCCCCCCCCCTCATGTTCATAGTTCGAGGTCAACTTAGTCGTAAATTCCCTAAATAAAGCGGTTTTTAAGTTGGCAACACTTCAATGGAACACAGATTTCAACCTGTTCGATCGGAGTTCATTTAACCGGGAATTTATACCTGTCTATGAGTCAACTAGTGAAAGACTGACTGAAGTTATTACTTACTTACTTACTTAAGGTGGCTCTACAGTACATGCTTCTCCAGCCAGCTCGGTCCCTAGCTAGCTGCCTCCAGTTTTGCACTCCAAGTTGATTGAGGTCCTCTCCTACTTGTTTGCGCCACCTGAGTCGCGGTCTTCCTCTACTGCGCCGTTCCTCGGGATTGGATTCGAAGACTCGGGCCGGAGCGTTGGTGTCCATTCGCTCTACATGACCCAGCCATCTAAGCCGCTGGACCTTGACTCGTTTGACAAGGTCAGTGTCGCTGTACAGCCCGTACAGTTCGTGGTTAAATCTTCTTCTCCACTCTCCATCTATGCAGACGGGACCAAAAATCACCCGAAGAATTTTTCTCTCGAAGCATCCTAAAGCGTTCTCGTCTGCCTTTGACAAGGTCCATGCCTCTGCGCCATATATAAGAACCGGGATGATCTTATACAGGGACACTTTAGTTGCTCGAGAAAGGACTTTACTACTCAATTGCCTTCTTAGCCCGAAGAAACAGCGATTGGCAAGAGTTATTCTTCGTTTGATTTCAGCGCTGGTGTCATTGTCTGAATTAATAGCGGCGCCTAGGTAGACAATAGCTGTCTATTTTGACGTTCTGTCCAAGACGTCGGTGTTGGGTGTCCTTTCTTGATGACAGCATATACTTGGTCTTGCCCTCATTTACCACTAAACCCATCTTCTTCGCTTCCGTCTCAATGCTCATAAACGCGTCATTGACATCACGCTGCGTTCTTCCAATTATGTCAATATCATCGGCATATCCGAGCAATTGAACGGATCTTTGAAAGATTGTGCCTCTTGTGTTGACGTGGGAGTTTTGCACTATTCTTTCAAGAACGATGTTGAAGAAGTCGCATGACAGTGCATCGCCTCGCCTAAAACCTTTTTTGGCATCGAATGTATCGGTGAGATCTAGACATGGCTCTATATAACTCCTTTCTATAGATGCTGTCATACGCGGCCTTAAAATCGATAAAAAGGTGGTGGGTATTGATTTGAAGCTCCTGGGTTTTTTCCAAGATCTGCCGTAGTGTGAAGATTTGGTATATGGTGGACTTTCCTGGTCTAAAGCCGCACTGATAAGGACCTATCAGGTTATTGACGAATGGCTTCAGACGCTCACACAATACGGCAGAGAGGATCTTATATGCGATGTTAAGAAGACTGATACCTCTGTAGTTGGCGCAGTTCAGAGGGTCTCCTTTCTTGAGGACCGGGGAAACAATGTTGAGGTTCCATTCATCGGGCATGCTTTCTTCCGACCATATTTTGCAAATGAGCTGGTGCATACTCCTGACCAGGTCATCGCCTGCCGATTTAAACAATTCGGCAGTCCAGCTCCAGAAGCTTTGTTGGACTTTAGCTTGGATACTGCTGTCTTCACTTCGTTCAGGTCGGGTTGGCGGAATTGTTGGTCTACGTCGCCTAAATCGAATGGTTCTATCTCTCTAACAGCGGAATTGGGTTCATCATCGCCGTTATAGAGCTTGGAGAAGTGGTCTTTCCATATCCTCAGCATTGACTGCGGTTCCACCACGATGTTCCCTTGATCGTCCTTGCAGGCTTCGGCTCGAGGCTTGTAGCCCGAGGCTGTTGTTTTTACCTTCTGGTAAAACTTCCGAACCTCATTCCTGCTGTGGCACCCTTCTATCTCCTCGATCGCGCGCTTCTCATGCTCTCTCTTTTTCCGTCTGAGAAGCCAGTGTTCGTCTCTCCTCTTCTGCTTGTAGAGCTCATAAGCAGTTCTAGTCTTTTTGTGCGGCGCCGCTTTGTATGCGAAGTTATTACTAATGTTTTAAATAAATACGGACTGCAATTGAACGATTGTAGGGGTCAGGGTTATGGCAACGGGGCGAATATGAAAGGAACAAATATTTGGGTTCAAAGGAGAATTCTCGACATAAACCCCTTAGCTGTTTATGTACCGTGTGGCTGTCATAGCTAAAATCTAGTACTATGCGATGCCGCTAAGTCATCCGAAGTATCAGTCACTTTGTTTGGGGTACCTCAGAGGTTGTTCACCTTGTTTTCAGCTTCTGTTCATCAATGAAAAATTCTAACCGATCACTTGGGACTGTATACTATAAAAAAGCTAAGTGAAACACGTTAGTGCTATCCATTATGCTTTAATTACTTTGGCTATTGAAACTCAGAAAACTGATGTTCAAGTGTCTCATGAGGCCGCTACTCTAGCCGAACAGCTAAAATATTTCAGCTTCATAGTTTCATTGGTTGTTTGGTATGACATACTTTTCCAAATAAATATTGTAAGTAAATCTCTACAGTCAAGAGAGAGACATGGATCTTGGTAAATGTACAAAAATGTTGAAAAAATGCTGCAATTTCTTGGAAGACTACAGAAATACAGGCTTTAAAAGAGCTATTTTAACTGCGAAGGAGTTGGCCGAAGTACCTGAAATTGAACCTGTATTTCGAGCTACAACAAGAATTAGACGTGTTAAGCGTCAAGCTGGTGAAATTGTACGCGATGACCCTATAACTTCTCCAGAAAAAAAAAATTGAGGTAGAATTTTTCAACTGTCTTTTGGATACTACATTAATTTCAGTCGATGAAAGGTTCGAACAGCTAAATGAGTACTCGGAATCTTGGTCTTTTTTGTACAATATTAAACAGACTCCAGTAAAACCTTTCCATGCTCTGTAGTGATCTCCAATCAAAATTAATTGTAGACTCATCAAAGATCGCAATTTACAAGAACTGTATCCAAATGTATGGATATCATTGCGAATCTTATTGACTATACCTGTAACGGCTAGTGGGGAGCGAAGGTTTTCAAAATTGAAGCTGATAAAAACCTATCTTCGATCAACAATATCTTAATCTAGATTGACAAACCTAGCAACTTTGTCAATTGAAAACGAAATTGCTAAAAACATCGACTTTGATAACCTTATAAAAGAGTTCGCTGATAAAAAGGCCAGAAAAGTAAAATTTTATTATTTTTTTCTAATAAATGGTTAATTTTTATAAAAAATAATTACTTCTTTTATTAAATGCGCTGGTTATTTCACTATTATGCTTTCCCTGTTTTGGGTTGGGGTCAAAATTCTGCCGGGGTCAAAATTCTTTTTTCAAAATTTTGCTTTCACAATTCTGCTTTTCGAAATTTTGCTTTTAAAATTCTGCTTTTCAAAATTCTGTTTTTCAAAATTTTGGTTATCAAAATTCTGTCAATTATAAAGAAAAAGAAGGTTTGGAAAATGTTAAAAAGCGCGCAGAAATTGGCAGAATATTGAAAATAATTGCAAACTCTTGCTTTCTAAAGAATTTCAAAGTAGGGAAGTAGTTTTTTGATTTCCTCATTGTCACTCTCCTACTCAAAAGAACTACATTATGCAGTTAATTTATGATAAAACTGTGATAAGACTAGAGATGCAATCCCAAGAACGCAAAACAATGCAGAGGCTTGGAATCGTCGGCTTAAAGTAATAGTTGACCTTGCCCGTAGCCACGCAGGTGTCTATAAACTTATTGAAGACCTACGAAAGGAGCTTATCAGTGCCAAAACAGAAATTTAGCCCACGAAGCATGGGAAGAGGATAAAGGAAAAAAGAAAGACTATAAAGCGCGCGCTTAACATTTTCTAAACCGTCTTTTTCTTTATAATTAGGTAGAATATTGATAATAATTGCAAACGCTTACTTTCTCGTCGCTCTCCTACTTTGTTTTTGTTCTTCTGCAAATAAAAAAGAATATGAAAAAAAGCAGAATTTTTCTTTTAAGAAAGCCAGAATTTTGAAAAGCAGAATTTTGGAAAGCAGAATTTTGTCAGCCAGAATGAAAAAAATACAGAATTTTGAAAAGCAGAATTTTCGTTTTAAAAGCAGAATTTTGAAAAGCAGAATTTTGAAGCCAGAATTTTGACCCGCTCCCCCCTGTTTTGTATGGGTTTGAATTGCAGTTGGAGGGTGCCGTACAAATCTAGCCCAGGGCGCTGGTAGTGCTAAAACCGGCACTGGCCTAACGCTTAGCTCCCAACAATAACAAGACATGTGCAGGAATGGGTCCCAAAAATGTATTTTCTGCCCGTTTCATGATTTTTCGTACTAAAAAAATATAGAAATGCACTCGTTCATATAGCTTAATGTTTTGATTAGATAATAAAAAATCTGTTTAATTTTATGAAACCTGACATGACGATGTAACAAATACAAGGTGGAGCAAAACTTGTCACCCGATGGAACTATTCTGCAAAAATATGCAAACAATCGCTCCCTGTTCTTTAGAAGTACATATTGCGATTCATGTCTCATTGACGCGTAATGTGTATCTGATTACTTCATAAACATCAAAGTAGAACTGACACTGGCCGCCATTTGCAAAAACTATAGCTGATATCTTCGGATATGGTGATGGCTTTTACGCCACCCTTTATCTACTTTTTCCAAAAATCACACCCACCCACCGACTAAAATACCAATCTGTACATTCCTACTACTAACGAAGAACGACTACTGAACAGTTGCGTATAGATTCAAATTTCCCCAAAATAAATTTGACAGAGATTTAATTTCATTTAAAACATTCCAGCCGCGTTTTCTCTGTGGTGTGTATCCTACCCTTGTAGTAATCAGTTTACATCATTAAACTACAAAAGCTGTGTTGGCAACTGCTCCAAGCACTTCGTCCCTAATTACATTTACGCAATAAACACTTTCTACAAAATAGCCTCGCGCAGTATTGTATTTATATACATATATATTTTTTCGCTTTTTCGCTTTCATTTTGTTGCCCATTCATTTCTCTCTGGGTATTCTCTAATGAAAGCCAGCTTCAATGGCAGATCACGCTAATTTGCTTTTTAAAAGTCCAAAATTATCACACCATTAAATTAGTCACCAGAATAACTAAGCTAATGGAATAAAACAGACGACATACCATACCATTGAATCATTATGTATTTATTTTAAAGGGGCAGTTACCAACTAAGGCAAGTAGAATATAGGAGACAGGAGAAATAAGGCTTCCTACCTTAATTTTAATGTATATGATTTATTTAATGATTCGTTTGAATAAACTTAACAAAAGTTTAATGACGCAAGTTAGTGGCATGGTAGTGAGAAGAGCCTCAACATAATTTTTTTATATATCATAACATTAATATACTATATTAGAAAAATGACTCTTGGCACTAAATAAGTAGGGGGGTACAGCAGAAGTCGCAGTCGGGGAGATCCGGTGGATAGAGGTTTTCTCCCAATTTTTTTTTTTCGAATTCGAATGGCTTAGGAGGAAAGCATTTTTCATGGCAATGCAATTCCTCTCGGAAGCATTTTTGTCCATTGTCTGCTTAAAGTTTTTTGAATATACTCTCACGTAACAGGTAGATGTGTTAACCAATACGCTTTTGGCATCACCTCACCACTGATGGGGGAGATTTTGAACTCCAAAAAATAGTGATAGCTAATCTTATTTATAGAATCAATATATAGTAGTTATTCCTCCTTGGTAAAATATTAAAGTATATTAAAGTATAAATTTGTGACTATTTCTTTCAGTTTCCAGTTGTCATTTTATATTCTCAGCGAATTGGAATTCGAAATTCGAATATCCAATATGTGCAATCATGAGATCTCATCGTGCTCAATTAGATGTTATTAAACCAACAACGACACCGTTTCACTTATAGTAATGGTGGAAACTATTGGATTCCACTTGGTAGCCACAGACAACTACGAGAGCCTCTCCGCCCAATAGCGTCACTATCGCAAGAGAAACTTACGAAGTGTAGTACATTTTTGTAGAAGGCTACTGTCGATTTCAGCCAAATCGGACTCGAAGTTTTGTTTTAACCGCGTGTGGAAGCAAACGTGTCAGCAGATTGTAGAAAAATTGAAAAAGAGCAATATCGGTCACTGATTCGATTCTTGTTTTTGGAAGGGAAATCACGCAGCGAAATCAAAGAGCGGTTGGATGCTGTGTACGGTGACTCTTCTCCTTCGATGGCGACCGTCAAAAATTGGTTCAACGAGTTTCAACGTGGTCGCACGCCGGTTTTTGATGAGCCACGCCCAGGTGCCCCGAAAACGGCTACCACGGAGGACAATGTGACAAAAATTCACGATCTCGTATTGGCTGACCGCAGTTTGAAGGTGAGCGAGATAGCTGAGATAGTAGGCATCTCGAAAGACCGCGTTGGTCATATCCTGCATGAAATTTTGCGCATGAGAAAGCTGTCGGTGCGATGGGTGCCGCGTTTGCTCACTCCGGACAACAAACGAAACCTTGAGACCACTTCAAAGCTGTGTTTGACGCTGTTTTAGCGCAATCCGAAGGAGCTTCTGCGTCGTTTCGTGACCGTCGACGAAACATGGATCCACTGGTATACACCAGAGACCAAGGAACAGTCGAAACAGTGGACTGTACCCGGCGAACGTGCTCCGCAGAAGGCGAAAACTGTCCCATCGGCTGGAAAGGTGATGGCCACAGTTTTCTGGGATTCACAAGGTGTGATCTACATCGACTACCTTGTACTTTTACTCGTACTTATTTTTCGTGGCAGAATCAATTATTATAATCCGGGCAAAGGAAACAAAATACGAAGCTGAGATTGCCTGCAGAAGATTGGTTATGGAGAGCAACCTGGTGGTGAAATAAAGAAGCTTAAGCAAAGATAAGTAAGAAGAAAAAAGCTTTGATTAAAAAGCAGCTTATATATCACAGGCGATAAATCACCCCACAAAAGTTAATACAGAAGCTGTAAAAACTATCAAAGAATGCTTACTTTCCAAGCAAATCAGACCATTGTGTCATATCGGTAGATTTTTCGTTTTCCGTCACGGTAAAAAAAGATAAAGTCCCTAAAAGAACTTTGTGGCAATACGAGAAAGCCAATTGGGACGGCCTGAATAATTTCTTTCGATATTTTAATTGGTCATTGTGCTTTCTCGGCGGAGACGTTGACTAATCAGCTGATATATGATATCTAACGTAATTCTCAACGGCATGAGAAACTTTGTTCCTCGCAACAAAAAGTATCATCCCCAAAGAGAATTCGTGGTTTGATTTCAGCTGTGAAGAGGAAGGGATAGAGAAAGAAGTTTTCGAACACTTAAGGACAACTCTTCAGTAGAAAAGCGAAATTTGTTCAAACGCTAGGAACGCTAGAAATATCTGTAACGCTCATATACGAAAGCCAAGTTTTTGCATGATCAAAAATTAAGGCAAAAAATACTGTTGTGTCCAAAAGGAAGCAAAAACTTTTGGTCTTTTGTCAAGAACATTAAGAACTCGACCACGTCATCGGTCACAACGCTCGTTTTCAATTACTCTCCGTATGTCAGCTCCATTGATAAAGCTAATTTGCTAGAAGCTCAATTTGCTGCTAATTCGACACTTCCTGATATTTATTCGAACTCGCTCGGTAGCGAGAGTCCTCAAAAATCTCAAAATACATAAATCCGCTGGTCCAGATAGTATCCCCGCCACCGCCGTTATTATGAAGAGGTGTTCTCCTACGCTGGCAAAACCACTGAGTAAACTTTTCCATCTTTCCTACTATGCTGGGATTTTCCCGAGCAGATGGAAAACTGCTTTTGTCCAGCCGGTTCCTAAAAATGGCGAATCTTCCTCCCCTTCCAATTATTTTCTATTCTGCTGGGTTTTTCCCGAGCAGATGGAAAATTGCATTTGCCCAGCTGGTCCCTAAAAATGGCGAATCTTCCTCCCCTTCCAATTCCACTTCTCTCCAAGGTCATGGAAACGTTGATAAACCGTCAACTCATGAACTATCTCGAAGAACGAAAGCTATCTCAATGACCGTCAGTACGGCTTTCGTGGCAAACGTTCCACTGGTGATTTGATGGCTTATCTCACCGAAAAGTGAACCCAATCTTTAAATTGTTTTGGAGAAAGTAAGATTATTGCGCTTGATATTTCTAAGGCATTTGATAGAGTTTGGCATCAGGCTCTTTTATCGAAAATGCGTGCTTTTGGTATCAATGAGTCTCTTCTTCGTTGGATCATAAACTACCTTTCTGACCGTTCAATACAAGTTGTATTGGATGGCTTCAAGTCTGATATACCTACTTCATAAATGCTGGTGTGCCCCAGGGCTCCGTTTTGTTTCCGACTCTCTTCCTCATTTTCACAAATTATCTCTTGTCTGAAACTTCTAATCCACTTAACTGTTTTGCTGGACGACTCGACCCTCAGCTTTTCATATTCGTTTCCAAATTCACGTCCCTGCTCTTCGGATGTGGAACTGGAACGGTTGCGTATGATAAGCTCATGGAATTCTCACCTTGACAGCATTGTTTCATGGGGTCATAAGAACCGAGTAGAATTCAATGCTTCAAAAACTCAATGCTGTCTTTTGTCGTTAAGGCTTAACATTCCCTCATTACCATTATCCATGAATGGTACCTGCATCCAAGAAACCGAAAAGCTCTCAGTACACGGTATGTGTGTAAACGATGATCTTCTTTGGAATGACCACATATTTGAAGTCGCCAAAAATGCTGCTAAATGCTTAGGTTCTTAAGACGTTGTAGGAAGTTCTTCTTCCCTTCTGATCTGGCTACAATTTATAAGGCCTTCATCCGCCCAAAACTGGAGTATAACTCCCATATCTGGTCAGGTGCTCCTCAAACATCTTTGTGCCTACTTGATAGGACACAAAACAGAGCGTTGAGATTGATAGGTGGTAGTTCAAGCTTAGAATTCTCTTGAATTTCGTCGGAACGTTACCTCTCTCACTCTCTTTTATCGCTTTTTTCACAAACAGTGCTCTAGTGAAATAGCCAGTTGCATTTCTCCCCTGAAACAATTTAGCCGCAACAGCCGCCTCGCTATAGGAATAATGCTCATCAGTTTTACCTTGAGCCCTTCTTCGGACTTCGGACGTACAGTCAAGTATAAAGATTCTTATTATAGTCGCACTTCCCGTATGTAGAATGCCTTGCCTGGCTCTGTTTTCCTTTGCATTACGATTTAAAAAGGTTCAAAATTAATGTGGATCGGTGTCTCCTATTGAATCCTCTCCTTTTTTCCTAAATGCTCACAACAATAATAGGAACGAATTTAGACAGGTGCACCATAAACGAACTATTGCTGTGATGCAGACAAGTCTTAAAGCTGTGATCTCTTTGAGAAAACAGTGCAAAAAAGAATCTATTTTGAGGCTTATGAAAACAAATAAATTAATTAAGTGAATGTCCTCACTTTATCAATCCATAAATAAATTGAAAAGCTATCTTTCAACTAAAGTCTACATTCAAAATTACGACACTTACAACTAGCTATGCAAACCTCAGGACAAAGATCATTTCTTTACACTTTTGTTGGCTAGGACGGAGGTTACCTAAATGTAAAGGATACAAAAGAATGAAATCAAACTACTCCGCTATTGGAAAGATTTTAACTCTGTACTCAAACAAATAATTAACCACAAGTCTTCACTATCACCCCGCTATAACCTATCTTGAGGGTAACTAAAAGCAAAACAAATTGCGAAATTCAAAACGAACAAAATAACTTTACTTAAAATGTGAAGCGAAAATTTCTACTTTTCCTTAAACGAATCTACCAAAGTCCTCTTTAAATATTATAACACGAAACTTAAATTTTTATTTAAGCCTCACATTAAACTATGAAAACATTCAACTATGACAAAATTTAATGCACAGAAAGAAAGAAAAACCGAATCAACAGCACCCTCTACACTACATCCGCTATTAATCATCGTCCGGGTTAAGCGTGACCATTTTTTTCCCACGACTTAGGCTATGAGAAAATTTAATACAATTCCCACCAAAATGTCACCATAAATAATCACAGCTGCGAGAAGCAGAGGTGCACCGTGCGTCGTCGTCTACCGAACAAAATTTGTTAAAAACCAGAGGATTATACGGAAGCACCGCGTTTCATTTCCGTCAGGCCATGGCCACGACTATGGAAACCCATATTTTCTCGGCTTAATTAAGTGGAAGTTCTATTCTATAGAACGAACACAGTCGTTTTGGGCATTTTATTTGTATAAAAAGGGTAATTAGGGAACATGAAACAGAGAAATGAGACAAAAAGCGGATTAAGAGAATAAAAAATCACACAAACCAGATCTGCGTTTCCCAATGCATAATTCAGAAGCGATTAGCACTGAGCAAAGGAGGCGCGTATAACTTTTAATGTTCACAGCTTAAGTGTATTTTGCTTCTACAAGTCCATTGCTAATCCTATATACCCCCTTAACGAGGTATGAACCAACAAGCCACTCTTCGTCAGCATACATAAGTGTGATGGCAAAATTAAGGAGAGGAAGGAAAGCCAACACAGTGTAGTGTTTGGATTAACGTTTTTGAGCATCAGAAACATTATCGTGAATGCTAACGGTGTTAAGAGATGTTTTTTGCTTTTGTTTTTTCATTTTTTTATTTTTTAATAAATGAACGTTCCGGAACTGCAAGTCTGTTATCACAGGAAGGAGTAGAAGGCAAACGTATCCTTATACAACTGTGTTAGTATCGATATAAGCAATTATAGGACAAAACAACCATCCAAAATAAGAGCAATGTTACTGAAGAAGAATTTCAAACATTTTTATGAGGATGAAAATGATTTTCTTTACTTTCAAAACGTAAACAGGAAAGTGTCTGCGTTTGCTTATGAAGTCATCAATCGAAAGTTAAAGTTAACATGAAAGGACATGCAAAACCAAATCAGGAAGACCATTTTCACCAAGTTTGCTTCAAGCACGAAAAGTATTGGAAATCAGAGAGCAGTAACAAAACAACCTCCAACATTCGAATGAAGTGAAAAATATGTTGTTGGTGCTACGTGAAAACTCTATGTACTCGTATGCATATTAAATTGGAGGCACCTGCTACGAACACGACGATAAAGGAGAGATGTATATCAAATACATAAAAATGTAAAAAAAATAAATAAACCAAATATGTAAGCCCAAGGATATTGTAAGTATTTTTGGTGCCTGGTGCTAAAATGATGTTAGGGGGTCGTTCATGATTCAAGTTTAGGTGGTGTTTTAAACGAAAAAGAAATTTGAGTACTCCATGTAAGAGTTGCTAAGGACTCTTGCTGTAATTTCGGTGTTTTAATATCTAGAGAATTTTGCTGTTTTCTAATTTAAGTTTTTCCAGGTGCTAATACTGCTGTCGGTATCACTTTAGGTTCACTATAGGTATCACTGTAGTATCGCTGTTATCTCTGTAACTATCACCGTCTCTATCCTTGTCTCTATGACTGTCGTTCTCCCTTTTATTATCGCTATCATTATCCCAGTTGCTATACTGGAAAGAATATTAGACATATATTTAAAACAGAAAATTGAACACTGTCAGTGGAAACGGCATTGCATTCTCTACACTATAAAGAGTACACTCTGGTCGCCTTCTTAGACATAGAAGGTGCCTTAACCAATGTCGGAAACTCAGCGATTATGAGTGATCTTGATAGTTGGAACATAGAAGACCCCATCAAAAACATGATTAATTCAATGTTGCTAGCAGAATCATCAAGTCAAAAGTGGGTGACTGCGAAACTAGTAGAACAACCAATAGAATCCACAAGGAATAGTACTCTCCTCCCTTCTCTAAAGCTTGGTCGGCAGCGAACTACTAAACGATCTAGAAGAAGCAGGTTTCAAGATTATTGCGTACGCAAATGACGTGGCAATTGCTGTCTCAGGCAAACACGCACAAACTCTAGCAGAGCTGTTACAAACGGCTCTAAATAAACTCAATCACTGGGCTGAAGTTCGAGGTCTGAATATCAACCCCCTTTAAACGTAGTTTGTTCTCTTGACGAGAAGATGCAAAATCCCGGATTTCAGACCTCCAGCCATTAAAGGCGTAACACTCACCCTAGTGAGTCGGGCTAAATATCTAGGCGTAATTTTTGATAAACAATAAAACTAACCTGGAAAACCAATATAGAGAAAAGAGTAAATAAAGCTATAGCATTGCCCTTTTCTCGTGTAAAAAGGCTATTGGCGGCAAATGGGGTTTCTCCCCCAATATTGTTCGATGGCTATACATATCGGTCATAAGACCTTACTAACCTCTGGGGTAGTAACATGGTGGACCGCACTTGACTAACAGGTAAACTATATCAAGCTTGTCAAAGTCCAGCGAACGGGTATCAGCGGCACGCTAAGTACAACTCCTTCGGATGCCCTAGACATACTACTAAGCCTTACACCCCTAGACCTTTTCGGCAGACAGTCAACAGCGAACGCAGCTACTCGACTAAAAGATAACTCACAGTGGACCAACAATCAAATTAGTCTCACTAGTATCTAGTCACTAGTCATTAGTCACACACGGATCGATTAGACTACACCACCCCTAAGTTGGTGTTTGATAATAGTTTCCAAATAACCATACACTCAAGAGACGCTTGGGATAATGGTACCCTCTTGGATCCAAAACCTGGGATGGTGTAGGAAGTGGAATTCTCTCAAACGGGCTGAAATTAAGCCTCAGGTAGGCGGAAGAAAAGGCTTAAATTACGGTAGTGTGTTCAAAGCGGAAATTCTGGCGATAAAAGACTTCGTCTCCTGGCTAAAAGAAAGCGTTGTATCTTCCACGGATATTCCCAGCTTTTCGGACAGTCAGGCTGCTCTCACAACTCTTGCCTCTGTCTAAAGTAGATGTCAGACCAGGTCAACATTCACCTTTCATGGGTGCCGGATCGTAGGAATATAACAGATAACTGCATGGCAGACAAACTCGCCGAAAAAGGAACGGCTTCTCATCTTCGACCTGAAAGGAACAATATAGGTATACCTATCGCTACATGTAAACTTTTGCTAAAGCTGGACGCCTTTGAGAAGATGAGCACTAGATGGACGCAGGGGAATACATGTCTTATGACTAAACGCATTTGGCCATGTGTGAACTCGAAACGTTCAAAGAGCTTAGTCGTCTGCACATTTGTTCCACTATAAGTGTCCTTACAGGACACTGCCTAATAGGTAGCCACGCCAAAAAACTTGGTGTCTACTCAAATGACTTCTGCAGAGGCTGCATGGACGAGGAGGAAGAGAAGACAATCCAACCAACACCTCTTCTGCTCATGCCCTGCACTTGCTTACCGACGTAAAGCTCACCTAGGTGACTAGTTTTTCGACGACACCAGCGATTTTAGTCCTCATCGATGTCATTATACGAGGACGGTTTGATAAGTCCGTGACTTTTTGCATAAAACAAACTTTTTTCGGCAAATAAACATTTTATTTTTCTACATAATCACCTTTCAGCTCGATACATTTAGTCCAGAGTTTTTCTAATGTTTTTATTCCCTCCAAATAATAGGTTTTCTCAAGGTTTTCAAAATACGCGTTTGTTTCGGGAATGACTTCTTCATTCGACTCAAATCTCTTACCACCCAGCCATTTCTTTAGGTTTGGAAACAGATAATAGTCGCAGGGGGCTAAATCTGGAGAATATGCTGGATGGGGTAGCAGTTCGTATCTCAATTTGTGGATTTTAGCCATTTTTTTGGATTGCGCTTATGATCGAGTGTGAGCAATCGCGGCACCTATCTCGCGGAGAGTTTTCTCATGTCCAAATATTCGTGTAAAATATGATGTACCCGTTCAGTTGAGATACCTACAGCATGAGCCAACTCACGCACTTTCATTCTCCGATCATCCAATATCATTCCATGGATTTTATCGACGATTTTCGGCGTGATCACTTCTTTTGGGCGACCTGGACGTTCGGCGTCACTAGTGCTGGTACGACCACAACGGAACTCTTTAAACCACATCTTTTCCATTGAAATTGATGGTGCCGAGTTCCCGTAGTATTAAGTATAAGACTTTCCTTAGTTTCAGTAATGGACTTTTTACGTAAAAAGTAATGTTTAATGAGCACACGATATTCCCTTCTTTCCATTTTCGTAAAAATTCACGAGGTTGTCTGCTCTGAACGGCTATCAAACACCAACTGCTTGACATAGCTTGCTCAAAATTTGACAGTTGCCTAAAAAAAAAAAGTCACTGACTTATAAAACCGCCGTCGTAGATAAAATATCACGTTTCCTATCGCTATCTCTATCCCTATCACGCTGTAGCTTTTACTATCGATGTCACTGCCTCTATCGCTGTCACTATCGCTATCACCTTTGGTATTGATGTCAATATTTTCATGGCTATCGCTATCGTCATAACTATCGCTAGCACTATCGATGTCACTTTCGTGAACTAAATCCACCAAAACTGTTTTGTCAGCTCTTCTTTTGAAGTATGCCAATTCGAATTCTAGTTCGCAAATTGTCTTTTATAATGAAAACATGTGTAATTTTGCTATTCTGAACTATTGAGTAAATATTATTCTTAATGAATTTTAAGGTAGTGTAGATAATGAGAAACATGAGATTATTCTATCGGAATATCAAAGGCTTTTATTTAAGCTTCTTAATGACCGTCAGTACGGCTTTCGTAGCAAACGGTCCACTGGTGATTTGATGGCTTATCTCACCGAAAAGTAGAACCAATCTCTACATTGTTTTGAAGAAAGTAAGATTATTGCGCTTGATATTTCTAAAGCATTTGATAGAGTTTGGCATCAGGCTCTTTTATCGAAAATGCGTGCTTTTGGTGTCGATGAGTCTCTTCTTCGTTGGATTAGAAACTACCTTTCCGACCGTTCAATACAAGTTGTGTTGGATGGCTTCAAGTCTGATACAGACTTCATAAATGCTGGTGTGCCCCAGGGCTCCGTTTTGTCTCCGACTCTCTTCCTCATTTTCATTAATGATCTCTTGTCTGAAACTTCTAATCCACTTAACTGTTTTGCTGACGACTCGAACCTCAGCTTTTCATATTCGTTTCCAAATTCACGTCCCTGCTCTTCGGATGTGGAACTGGATAAGCTCATTGAATTCTGACCTTGACAGCATTATTGCATGGGGTCTTATGAACCGAGTAGAATTCAATGCTTCGAAAACTCAATGCTGCCTCTTGTCGTTGAAGCTTAACATTCCCCCATTGCCATTATCCATGAATGGTACCTGCATCGAAGAAACCGAAAAGCTGTCAGTACTTGGTATGTGTGTAAACGATGATCTTCGTTGGAATGACCACATATTTGAAGTCGCCAAAAACGCTGCTAATGCTTAGGCTTCTTGAGACGATGCAGGAAATTCTTCACCCCTTCTGATCTGGCTACAATTTATAAGGCCTTCATCCGCCCAAAACTGGAGTATAACTCTCATATCTGGTCAGGTGCTTCTCAAACATCTTTGCGCCTACTTGATAGGGTACAAAATAGAGCGCTAAGATTGATAGGTGATAGTTCAATCGTAGAATCGATTGATTCTCTTGGACATCGTCGAAACGTCACCTGTCTCTCTCTTTTTTATCGCTTTTTTCACAAGCAGTGCTCTAGTGAAGTAGCCAGTTGCATTCCTCCCCTGAAACAATTCAGCCGCAACACCCGCCTCGCTAGGAATGTTCATCAGTTTTACCTTGAGCCCAACTTCGAACGTACAGTCAAGTATAGAGATTCGTATTTCAGTCGCACCACCCGAATGTGGAATGCTTTACCTGGCTCTGTATTTCCCCTTCATTACGATTCAAAAAGCAACAAAAAAGATTCAAAAGCAACGTGCATCGGTGTCTCCTTTCAAATCCTCTCCTATTTTCCTAAATGCTCGCACTGTGTTTAACAACATTATAAGGGTATTCATAACCCCTTAATGTGCGCGTTAATTATAAAAAAAAAAAAAAAAGGCGTTGGGCTTCCATTTGCCATTGTCCTGTGTCTCTTTGCTTGTAACTTCCAAAGCATTGCATCTGAAATACCTTTCTTCCAAATTTAATATTTCAGATAGAAAACTGTAAATATTTGTCAACCCATAGGCGGATCCACGGGAGGGGGGGTTTCGGGTCCGGACCCCCCCCCCCCCCCCCCCCCCCCAATCGGGAAAATAAAAGATGTTATTTGTAACATTTATCGGCTCCCAATGTTCAAATTTGGTTACGCGACGGAAAAATATAGCATGAGTAAGAGAAAAAAGTAAAGGAGAAGTAATATTATTATTTTAAATATTCAAGAACTTTATTGATTATAAAAGTATAATCGACATTCTTGAACGACTTGCTATTGATAACCTGAAAAATGTCGTCAGACTGATGTTTGCATATGTGACTCGATCCGATAAAAGGGACTAACTAGGCAAAAAATCGGTTGTTGGATCATGATTGATTACACAAGTTCTTTTACTGAATATTCATGAAGCGCAATCAGAAATTGTAACATCGCTATTTTTTCACAAAATATAAATTCAGAGAAACGACTTTTTAGATGCGTTTGAATGGTAGATCAGCGCCTTTCAGAGCGTGCTGTGTAAGCTTTCACTTTTGCCTAAAAGGTGCCTTTCTCGGATCGCGTCACATATAAATTTTTTTACATGTAAATTTTCGATCGAAAGATACTAACCAGTAAAGCATTAAGCGCATTTTGGATTTTCTGGCCGTGGATTCGTTGTCTCCACATCTTGACTTCTGATAGAAAATTTTCTTTCGAACAATCCGATATATCTTCGTAAAATGTGAAGGGGTCAGCGCATTTCTTTTCGTTAAATTCTTGTTTAAGAAGCAGTTGCCCGAAACTTTGGAAAATGGGTTTGTGTTCCGAGAACCGACTTTTGAGTTGAGAAATGAATGTTTCAAGAAATGTAGAAAGAAATTCTGTAGTAGTCTTCAATACTTTGTGCTTGAACGTTGCAACGATTTTTTTGTTGATTGCAACGGCGCGGCGGGCGGCGCGAGTGGCAATTTCATTGTGATTGCGTATTCAGAACAAATTCTAGCAACATGTACATAATTAACGTGGAAAGTAGAATCTGCGTTTTCGCGTTTGTACGTAAATTCATTCAAAGCGTCATCTGCCAGCTTAGTAGCCTTACCCAGATCTTGGTTTTTAGATTGCAATTCCGGACTCAAAGGCAAAACAATCGAATTAACTGATGAAATGCATTTTGCGAAGTATCTCGATCTTTCCACGTTTTGATTTCTTCCAAAGATTCAATAACAGCCGGTTGCAATTCAACGTACGTTCCAACTGCTTCATGAGACTGAGCCCATCTGGTAGGACAAATAAACT
Organism: Melanostoma scalare; assembly: GCA_949752695.1. Lineage (NCBI taxonomy): Eukaryota > Metazoa > Arthropoda > Insecta > Diptera > Syrphidae > Melanostoma > Melanostoma scalare. The sequence continues at coordinate 9,886,309 of OX456985.1, forward strand.
TCAACTTTTGTTTTTTTTCTCACTTTTGTTTATCATTTTTGAAATTTCTTGGTGTAGAACGTCTAGTCTTTTAGGCCAGTGAAAAAATGCTTCAATCGCTCCGATAGTTCCTAACGCATTTTTGATTCCTGACACTTCGCATGCTGCATTGACTGCCAAACTAAAGCTATGTGCAGCGCAATGTACATAAATTGCCAGAAGGAAATACGATCTCACATGAGCCTGTGCACCAATGAATTGGACACTCGTTGCCGGAGCTCCGTCGAATCCTTGGCCATACATATATGATAAAATTTTGAGTAATAGACCCCCCCCCCCCCCCCCATGCCCTAATCCTGGATCCGCCACTGTGTCAACCCCATTTCAGTGAATAGTTTACCTCTCTCAAAACATTTAAGCTTTACGGAATTGTTGTTTTCATAAGGACTACTGCTCTATGTGGTTGAGCTTTCCCTCTTCTTTCTATACGTCCATAACAATCTTCAAGGACTTGATTCTCTATAAGACCTGTACAAATTTCATTTGTTTGAGGTATACTATAATAAAGAAATATTTGTCTATTGCATAGTTGGCTTCACAAACTAATAAGGATCTCATATCTTTTAACCGAAATATGTAAAACTAAATGCAATGGTCATGCCATTTGAAGCACACTTTTGCAAGTATCATTTCAATTTCAAATAAGATATCCGGTTGTTGTTACTATAGCTCACCTAAGGATAAAACTACTTTATGTGTAACGAAATACTCATAGGAAGCAGTACTACTCAAATTTAGTCATCCTTATTGAAGGCCTTTTGGAAGCCTCAGGTAAAGTTCACAAACTGAAATTCGATTTCATACTTATCGTGACACCATGCAGTTGACGGTTGGTGTTGCGGTGCGGTGTTTCATTATAATTCGGTATGATACGAGAACTGCTTTATCTAATCGTCTAAGCATGTTGTGTGTGTAATTTTGTGATGTGCGGGGGCTTTGGAAGTACTTCATAAAAGGAAAGAGGAAACCCAACAAACCCCAGCGACACTCCAAGCCATTTAGGCTTTGGTATGGAGTTATACACAAACACACAACCAATGTACAAAAACCAAATCGAGAACATAACCGTATACTTTCAGATGGACATTTTTCCCTGAATGCTTGTTTGTTGGATAAGCCACACAGATGACTCCAGGCAAAGCCTACCAGTCATTCAATCCCTTCGATGTCAATACTTTTTTTTAAGCTGAAAGGAAAGCGCTATTCACCTCCAAACAGTGCTTACCGGAATCCATTGAACACGGGAACTAAATGAATACATACGCAAGCTTTAGGTTCTCGTTTCGATGAACAATCAATTGGCTTTTGGCTGAATTCCTGTCAATGTCAAAAACTCACATTCTTTTCAACGTCAAATGGCGCTTTAGTGTCACTTTTAGTTGAAGTTTTGCGAAAACAAAAATGAGAAACGTCGGTTGTTAAGGCAAATTTTTCTCTTGACGTTAATTCCGAGCAAAGCCTATTTTCCTTTTAAAGTTCACACATTTCACTTTTACAGCAGCTGCATTTTAACTTTAGTGTTGGGTGAATTTTCCGAATCGGCTACGAGCATTGTGAGAGTGTTTCGTAAATTGAAGATTTAAAGTGGACTGAAAATACTCAATTATGAAGGGAACTAAGAATTTATAGAAAGATTAAAGGCAAGTGGGAACTCCATATGTGATTAAGCTTTATGGTGGTAGTAAAAGCAAGACTTGCCTTATAGTACCTATAATCGCAAGTAAAATGTATAGCTCACGCAAGGGCGACGCCCGTGGAAGACTTCTTTTTTTTTTTTGTTTTCTGTAGAGCTTCGAACCTCTCACGTAACGGGCAGACGACATACGTTACAAAAAAATGTTAATGGAAATTATTGTAAAAATACGAATTTGGGTTTCCACTTTCAAATTGCACTCGCTTTTTTGGTCGGAAGGAATTCAAATGATTTAATTGCTTGTTCAATGAGTTTCTGAAGCATGCTTCGTACAATTTTTTATCATCCTTGAAATCAACTCACGAAAAAGCGTTTAGCGAAATATCCTTTGTGATACGTGGCAAAACCTGCATAAATGTGCTCCCATTGCTTTCAAATTAGAATTCCAGAAAGTATTCCAGGTACACAACTCGAAACAAAGTTTTTGAATATCTTTACAAAGGAAAACAGGAAAGAAAAAAAACAATACACCATCTTTGAGCCTCTTATTTTTTAGACTAAATTGGCAAAAGTGTACACGTCCCCATCACTTTAAGCTAATGAACCCTGATTTTATTGACAAAGTTTTTCCGAATTTCATTTAGGCCTGCCTATGAATAAAACAACGTTTTTGTGTGTTTTTTCTTCTTTTTTTTTTTTTTTTTTTGATTTTTTACTGGAACTGGAAGTAGCGCCATTATTGTCACCAAAGCTAAGGATGTCAAGAGGGAACAAAACAAATTTCACAACCCACCTCAATGTATCACGTGCCATCCGTAAGGAATCCTATTCTGATAAAGAACTCGTGCAGATAACTTTAAACTTCCTGCCAGACATGAATATTAATTTCAAAGTAGAAGGAACAATTTTCTGTAGTACGAGACCGAGTGGAAATGTACTTGACGAGGGTGTATGCTTAGCTTCTCACATCTGGTTCGTGTTTTCCTTTTTTTTCTCTCTAAAAGACTTAAAGGAGTTTCTGTTACTGGGTGAATTAGAGAATGTGGCTTAAAATGTTGGTGATGTAATAGGTTATTATATTTTAAATTATATTTTATTTTTTTACTGCTGTAGTTGTTTTTCTTCTGATGCGAAAGAAAAGTTATTTCAGTGTAGAGGAGACTCAAATATCTGGAGCCAGATTTGTAATAAAAAAGATCGAAGGGGATTAAACGTTTTCAATGAAAGACGTTTAGATTCGTTTCCATCTGATAAAAGCGATGTCTCCTCTGAAAACTATCAAGCATTTCTGCTTCAAAACAAAAAAGATAATAAACAATGTTATAATCACAACCAGTCCCAAACAATTAGACAAGCTGGAATTTTTTAAAACTTGGCAGTATCCTGCAATGTGATTTATAATTAAATTAATTGAAACGTTTATGCAGATACGAGACTTAAACATTAACTGGTACAGATTTCAAAGAAGTATGCGGCAACCTTAGTAAAGGAAAAAAAGAAGCACTCCGGGAGTGCCGATAGAAGTGAAAACAGAATTGAATTTTCAGTAAATATTTTAATGTACAGGAAAATCTTTTCATTGAAATGTTTCTTCTAAGTGCTTATAATAAAAATAGATAAGTAGTGGCAAAATTTTATTCAATGTTTTATAATATATGTACATGTACCTACATATGGAAGAACATCAATGAAACTTATGAGTTTTCATTCATATTTTCAGCTTTTCCATTATCATCTCATGCAATCATCGTATTCTAATAATGAAGTAATAGGCCTATGGTAACTAAAATAGGAAACGAAAAATTTTGACTCGAACCTATTTAAATATATATCGCAAAGACTGCACCAACTGTCGATTTATATTTCGTTGTACTAAGGCTGCGGTCATTCGTCATTGTTAAATTATATTCTTCTTTTAAAAAATTAAAGGCGGAGTTGATGTTTAAAGTCACCATTCAAAATCATTGGCAAATCATCAAATCTCTCCCCAATTTTGCCGTGAAGGTGTGCAAAAGCGTATTCAGAATAAATAAATATATTTTTATATAAAAACTGTCGTATTACACTTAAAAACGTATTCGATGAAATATAAACGCCAACTATTATAACTTGCTGTTCATTTTCACAGTTGCAATGACAAACAGATAGATCGCCGATATCAAAATAGTACTAGACATACTAGTGTACCTCGTATGCAAATTCATATGATTTGCACAAAAAATGGCAGTTGTATCTGACAATCATTTATAGATAGCTACTCCTGCTGCTGGACGATCGTGCCTTCTGAAACTTGCAACTAAATTGAAATCAGGAATATCATATATTTCTTCTTCACCCATGTGAGTCTCTGTTAAAATTAATACGTTAATTTTCTTAGCGATAGTGTCTATTGAGTAATGGTTTTCAAGCTATTTTCATGCAACCGTTTCAATTCCATCGATAAATCATCGCGATGAGTTGTTGATCTCTTCTAATTTGTTGTAAAAAGCGTCTCCTACTCTGTCATGATGAAATTTCCAGCTTCACTTATCCAGCCACTCTTCATTTTAATGGCAGTAAAATATTTGGTGCCTTTTATTTTTTCTGCGTTGCATAAATATTTCTCTGTTTCTTCAATTGATTTCTTTCTTCTCTGTATTTCTCCGAGTTGGTAAATACAATTACTATGTAATAATGCTATTGCATTCTTTCAAGTCATTTAGCAACATAAAATTAAAGGTGTCTCTTGGCTCAATGGTAGAGTCGTTGGCCATCAAACTGAGGATCTCATGTTCGAATCCCAGCCGTGGCGATCAATTTTTATTTATGTTTTCACTTTAAATAAACAAAAAAATGCAAGTCATGGCTGGGAAACGAACCTGAGACGCTGGGCTATGACGATTTTACATACGAATTACGATGAGCCAATCAACAAATGGTGTCGGTCGCGAATTCATTGATTTACCCCCATCGCAAAAGTGCCAAACGCGCCTAAAGAAGTTTTCACTTCCAAAATGTGAATAGAGTGGCACAATTTAGATTGTGGAACCTCCTATAGGTTCAGTTACGAGTACATTACAGGAGTATACAATTACTGGCCGACATAAAACGACTTAGTAAGAAAGCTCTATTAATGGTAGTTTTAATAACTCTAGAAGGATTCAACAATTCCCCGCAGAGATTTCAACCGCGATCTCCACATGAACATGTATGTTTATTATATGTGAGTTTGAATATGGCACCACGGATACCGTAAGTTCCATTATTCAATTCGGATAAGTAGCTTAGGAGTCATCTATTCAGTACAAACTCTAAGTTCTCGTTTAAGTTCCCGTCAACGTTACCGTTTCCATTCCGGAGAGAATATTGGGATGAAATATGGCTTATGTAGCTTTCCCCACTATAAACCATCTCTTTTCCAAGTTTCATTCAAATCGGCTGAGTAGTTTTGGAGCCTTTGGAATACAAACAAACAAACAAACTCTTTATAATTGAATTGACCCCTTACCTGCTGAACTCCAAGATGGCCGCCGCTACAAAATGCCGGACTACATATTTTTTCACTTCTTTATCAGTCTGTTTATCAAATGAAAGGGCTTGATTTGCGGAACAGAGCTATTTATGAGAAAAAATGGATATCCAATATTACCGCTAACAAAATGGTAGGCTCATTTTTCTTTTCACAATCCCTTCACCATGAGTATCAAATAAAATGTCTTGACTAGTAGAATAGCACACTTAAAAAAAAGATTCAATGTGGCCGCCAACCAACCTAAAAACTATAAAATTAAAAATTAAAACGAGCAAAAAAAATGTTGAAGTAAAATGTATTTTTAAATGTGTTGTTAGTTGTGACGGATCTACATAAGTCTAGTCCATAAAATTTCACCTAAGCCTTTGATACTGGCGTCACGCCGCATACTTACATTGAACCTGCCCTGAGAATGCAGAGATGTCCGAAAAACAAACATTTACGTAATTATAGCTTGACTTATTTATTTCTTTTCTTCTCCTTTCTGTGCTGTATTGTTCGGCGCCCCACTTCTGTCAGGTGCTAGATGTCCATTGCGACACGGTCCGGCACCTTCTCCAACAATGCACTTGCCTTAGAAATAGATAAGAAACGTTTGATTACAATTAATAATTTATCTTTTTTTATCAAATATTTAGGAATATGAATGCCACGGAACCTTAAGTTCCACATGAATTCCTCTTGGTCGAATTCCACTGACACACCTGGTGAATGAAACCGTTCAGACTCCTGGATGCGATTGATTAATAAAACCAGTCACAGGTGAAAGGTTTCAAAAGGTGTGGTACATGAACGTGTATTGCACATGAAATTGCTGGAAATTTGATGGCGATTTTGAATAAAATTAAGTGAAGCCGATTTAAAAAAACATTAAGACGAGATTATTGATAACGTTTAAAATGGCAGATTACCTTGGAAAGCTTCCAATAAAACGACACTGGAGACTGGAATGATGAAGAAGTAAAACAAAAATAAAATTAGAAAACCATTTGGGAACCAGAATTAAAAAAAAAATATTTTCTTTTCCTGTGTCTAGATCCACTTTCGTTGCAGTATTTAAGGCAAAGGAGGGGTTTTTCGAATACTTATAACTCGAGAACGGCTGAACCGATTTTTATGGTTCTTAATTTGTTGCATTTGTCTCTGTCTCAAACCGCAAAGCGGCTAATAAAAAAATTTTATTCCCAGTGGAATAGGATTTTGAACGGGAACTTATAAACTACTAGGCTAATTTATAAAATTCTTTAAATATTAGGATGCTACATTATCCCACAGACTATGTTTCCTCCCCATATTCTCACGAGAACAGGAATGGGAAACTGAAAGCTTTCAGCGAATCGTCAGCTTAGCCCAGCGGGTGCTCCCTAAAAACCTTTAGATTTTTTTGCAATTTTGTGTGAACATCGCTTCGAATAAGTTAGACTCGAGCAAAACTGGGCTAGTGAACTATTTGAACAAAGATAAAAATGATGTAAGCAATGTACTAAAAGCTTACAAATAATAAGTTAGGTCCTAGATACGAGACATCATGTCTTCTCATCGATTTATAAGACAAAAAATAAAATCATTTGGCGGACGTAACTTGCGTAAATATGTAAATAGGAGTTTTTCTGATATAGCGGTTGACTTGATAAAAACTGCACACGCAAAACGATTTTATTTTTCTGTTGGGTTGGCAGGAGAGATTGCGGTATGATGACTGTAGGTTTCTATGACCCACGGAAACATTTTCTGGCTTTTAGTACATTGTCTTCATGAATTAAATGTTTATTTTCTGTGAAGGCATAACCGCCCCTAACTTAAGGGGGAAAGGTTAATTCGGCCGAAAAAATGAATATTTTCAAAATAAAAAGTGGTTGTTTATTGAAAAATGAACATATGATAAAGTAACATTTGAACAACATTCTCCTAAATTTGCATTGCAAAATATTCAAAATTGAGCGAGTGAAAATTAAAGTTGGTTTGCGGTGTGCACCATAACTCGCAACAGAATCATCTGAAACAAAAAAATCAAAATGCATTCGTTAAAGGAGATGTTTTTCAAGGTATTGACGGGAAGATATTTTTTTTTCAATTTTTCGATTTTTCGTAACACTTGGGATCCAAAAACCCAATTTTCGCTAAAAAAAAAAAAAAAAAAAAGTCGGCTAATTTGTTGTTTAAAAATTAGTAATAATAAAAAAACGAAAATGCTCTCGACAATACCTGGTGGATTATGTGAAGGAATACTGTGCACAATTTTAAAACGATTGGTACAGTAGATTTAGAGTTATCCTGCACACGGACTTCATATATGACAAGTCTCTATTACTTTTAGACTCAAGACTAAAACTAACCGACGACATTCTTCGACGGACGAAAAATTGTTTGACGACGGTTGAGTACGACAGTGACCACTGTGGACTTGCCGGCGTCTTCCGAAGCTTCCGAACGACCTTGTGGATATGGAGGAGTACGTGCCGACGCATTCTTACAACTACGGTAAGACACGTTGGCCGCGCTTTTCCGGTGCCGTTGCCGGCTCAAGGGAACTTCGTTCGAACGGTATTGCGCCGCCATGCAACAGGAATCTGTCGAACGTTGAGATCGATGGATACCTGCAAAGTTATGGAGGATGCAATCCGCAGAACAATGGACAGGACAATTCCTAAGTATAGGCAAAACGACCCAACAAACATGTACAGAAACGCGACAATAGTGGCACTCTACAAACAAAAAAGTATACTCCTGTCGAGACTCAAACTCTTGCACAGGAGGTTTACTGACCGACACGATTTGGAGATTAGAACTCTGAGGTCACAGATCAAAAATCTCCAACAACTTATTAAAGAAAACAATAGAATTTCCATTTCATGTTTCTGGAACAATAAAATTCGGGCTGTGCAGTCCAACAACCCGAGTATGTTTCCGGAAATAAACAAAATGTTTAGGAGAAAAGATCAAAATGGCCTTCAGAGTATTAAACTCCAAAGGACGACAGAGAACAAAGACTTACTTCTGACATTAGGAATAGATACAGATGACGCCATTTTGGATGATGACCACTTTATTTTGGAAGATGCTTAGGGGAAGGTAGAGACTGTGGGTGCTGTTTTCGAGCAAGTATATAAGGTGAATGAGTGTATTCGCCCGAATTACGACCTTGAGAACAGAGCCTTCGTTGGGCACTTCTATCTTAGAGACGAGATCTCGCATTGGCGATCCGAGAATCCTGGTTTCACTAGGTTCAATGACGACTGACTTGCAAATGCAGTCATCGCCGAGCGAAACGAGGATAACACCCTCTTCGTTTCTAAGATGGACCTCTTGGACATCTTTCACAAAATAAAGAAAAAGAAGTCAGCAGGAGTCGACGGCATACCCAATGTTGTGCTGCGAAAGCTCCCTTCGGTAGCGGTGGACATATATTCCACGTTGTTCAACAATGCGCTGAATAATGTAATAGGCTGGGGTTGAGTTGAACCAAAAAAAAACTTTTGTTTCCTGTGGTTTCAGACTGGCATGCTTGTTTGTGCTCGGCTTGAGCTCGACGGATGGTGTGGGATCTTGTCCGCAACCACAAAAGGATTCAAGCATAGCACACATCAATGGCTATGGACTAAGTGATAATTTGGAGCTTATCATTTCGAAAAATGAAAACGATGAGGAACGGATAATAAGATTGTGGAGTGGAACTTTAGATAAATATACACATGCAACACCTAGACAGATCTACCAGCATAAAGCGTACGAAGCAAGAAAGCATAAGCCTGTATTTCAATTGCCTCGCTCGAACAGTCACGGAGTACCAAACTCGCCACGAAGAACAATCCAGAGCACGAAGCCAAGCATTGAGTTCGACACTGCTAAAGACTTCCCAGAAAACAGTGCTCAGATTATTCCATACGGAAAGTCAGACCCCGCTAAAGGACACCACTCCGCAACAACAAGAAAGGGCAGCAATTTTATGTCAACAAGTGCGGACTATGTGTTGCCACACTACACATTCCAAAATAAATAAACAAAATTTTACGTCATCTATTGGCGCCTCTGGATGAATATCGATCTAATTTAAAGTGTTCTGTATTTAATATACCCATTGCCGCTAACTTATTTTCTTCGTCGCAGGTGTCCATTACAATAATGCATATTAAAGCTAATTATTTATTATTAAAATTAAATCCAAACTAGTATTACATATTTAATGGAACAAAGCTAAAAATCAGTGTACGGGTGCATGTCTGGTTGACTTGGAGAAGGCTTTCGATACCGTTTGGTTAGACGGTCTTTTTTATAAGTTGATCGGGTATGGCATGAGTAAACCACTGCTATATATTCTGAATGACATGCTTCATGGTAGAACGTTTGTTGTGAAAAGTTGCAATATAACTTCTACCAGAACTTTCAAAATATAGAACGATCTACAACAGGGGCGGTGAATTCGCCCATGCTATAGCGTACTCCGAAGACCTAATTGCGTACAGAACAGGTCCAAAGATCGAAGTCATCAGAATACTTTTGCAGCGTGACTTCGATAAGATCCAGCAATATTGCGAGACTGGAAGTTGAAAATCAACCTCCAGAAGTCGGAAACAATTGTGTTTAGAACCGCGTTGGCTCGGGATACGAGAAAGAACTGGCGAAAGCAGGTGATCGTTGATCTACGTGGCCACCCTCTGCCAAACAAAGTAGTAGTTAAGTACCTCGGCATCTGGCTAGATCAGTATCTATATTTTAACAAACATATGGATGCGGCTCTGGCCAGGGCTAGAGGAGCTTTTGCTCTGACAAGAAGACTGTTTCACAGCATTCAACTTGGTAGCAGAGTGAAGGTGATTTGCTACATGGCCCTCATAAGGCCAATGATTGTCTATGGGTGCCCGTGTGGTTCAATGTTACAGCGTCTCAAATGGAAAAGATTCGGGTGTTTGAGAGACAGTGTCTGCGTACCTGTCTTGGATTGCACAGAACACCAGCGTCGGAGTACAGAAAATATTATCCTAATGGGGTCCTTTACAACGGGGCTCAAATAAACAGGATCGACAACTTCATTACAAAACTGACTCGTGGTCACACTGCAAAAGCGATGACCTCGACCAATGGCCTGATTTTTGAGGCTTATTAGGATAGGTTGGCGGTTCCGCTAATCTACCACGTCTGCCGGCATTCCGTGGAACGACGGCTCCTTTACAACCGAGACGTCGCCGCAGTAGGCGGAGAAGCTGAAGAGCTCCTCCGGTTCTGTAGGACGGTCTCAGATCGCGATCGTCGTGACGCTGTTAAAACGTCGAAAATGTTTTGGTGATGATGATATTTCAAACTAAGTTTTTTTAAAAATTTTCTTAGTTTTAACTAGCTCTAGTTTTTGATTTATAAGTTATCTTTAGGCCGAAAGGCATTAGTAGTAAGATATTGAATAATTTAGAGTACCCGCCTTGGGTCAGTAAGTTAATTAAGTTATTATATAAGCTACTTTTACACATTTTTGTTAGCATGTAAGTAGATATAAGAAAAAGTAAATAAAAATGAATTAAAAATGGAAAATGGAAATGACAAGTCTCAGAAAAACGCTTTGAAAAACGCAGAAGAGTTTGGTTGTTTAGCGCTCATTGCACATAAGTTAGAGGACATCATGCCTCTAATATAAATAACAAGACCGGAGCAGGCTCATTTATGTATGAAGAAATTTATTCGGGGTCGAAATATACAATAGCGCGCCGCGCAGCTGCCACCCAGGTATAAAACCCGGCATGGAGCAATAGACGCTCAAATACTCACAACTACGTCAATTTTACTCCGATCGACTTGAAATGTTAACACAATATTCTTACTATGCATTCATTTAAAAAATTTAAACAAATTGAAAAAAAGGAAAGGCTTCGTAACCTAAAAGCATTGTCCCAGCAATTTAAATTTATCCGACGTAGATCGTTTGAAATGGTCTCTTAGGTTATTTTACCACTTCTCAAGTTCAGAATTTCAGAAACTTCATTTTCTAAAACTAAGTCAGTTACCTTGGAAGTTATACTTAATAGCTTATTCTCTAAAATATAAATTAATACCAGCAGAAATTTCCAACTATTCTTAAATTGGAATGCGTTTTTCCATGAAAAATACGTTGAGGCAAGACGCTTACCAAAGAACACAAGAAGCGAGCTTTGCTATATGATTTCATTTTCAACTGAAATTGAGTCATTACGCGCAAAAGTAAATACAATTGGTGTCGTTGCCCTTGCAGAAAATGGTAATGCTCAAAGATCAAGCCATTTGTGCTTTCGAGAGAAAATCTAGACTCTGGGGTAGGGAAATAACAACCTAACCCCACATGGGGCATCATCCCCCATTGCTTTTTTTCTGTAAACACCAAGAACTCTTGGGCGAGTACTTTCAGAACTTCTTAGACTTATCGGCAAGTCGGTTCCCACGGGGAGGCTATTATTTTTTCTAACTTTTAAATAAAGAAAATTTTATTCACATTATCGAATTAGTTTAAGACTTCAAACTTAAAATCACTTTTCTACCTTTTTTTCGTCACAAACTTTGATGCGCTCACCTCACAAACAAATAATTCATTTTCTTAATCTTACTTGGTGCACAGGTGTTAAACAAAGTTTTTCTCAAGAATATACACACACTCCGAGTTTTTTTTTGCGGAAAGTTTCCTTACAAGCCCCAGAATGAAGAAAAAGAAACTTTTAGAAAACTACGACACATTATTTGTGTCTCCCTTGCGACATCAGGAGATGAAAATCTATTAGCACCTAGGGAGCAAAATTTTATTTTGAGAGAGCATTAAGCCAATAAAATAGATTTTCGATTCAAAGGACACATTTTCAGTGGGTTAACTGAAGTAAAAGTGTCAAGACTGCATGAGTTCTTTTCAAAAGTCAGACAGAAATTTTTTCAGTCAGTGAGAAAAATAACTCGCGAAAGTTGTCTCTGGTGATGACATGACATAAATCCTATCAGTACTTACTGAGTGTGCTTGTCTTGCACGACACGAAGCAAATTTTGGTTTAGTTTCGTCATTATCGCCACATTTTTCATTTTTCATCCGACTCCGAATAAAAGGGACACAACAACCATTATCGTTCGCAAACATCCGTTTCCGGTTTTAAAGAAAGACGCAAAAGTGAAAATGGAATCCACAGGATATGACTAGGATTTTTCCTTCTGGATAAGTTTCTCCAAATAGCCATACATGGAACGTTAAAGTTATATTGTGCAAACTTCCGTTTGCCCTGAGAAAGCAATAAAACTTTGTATGAATGAAACGGCAGCGGAGGATGTTTTCTGTTCATTTCTCATCCTGAATTGAGCAAATATTTGGATTTTCACATCCGTTATGGGGAAAAATGGGATTGAAGATTCACGTTGGAGCAATGGTGTAGGATATACTCGTATGATGGGGGAGCAATATAATGGCAAGGCAATTCACAACATTGACTTTGGATACTCTTTGCATGTTTGCTGACTTACTTAAGCTGTTTGATGGATGTTGTGCTTCATATACGATAGCACCAAGATATACAACATATTCACATAGAGGTTGTTGATGTTCATCCTTGGAAGGTTATTTGTTTTTTCGTTATTACAAACATTGAACTCAAATGAAAGCAACAAAAAGTGCAAAGATAAAATCACCTTGATATTTCAAACGATTGAAATCTGAAAGCATTTCTTTGTTAAATATTACCGCAATTTCCCTCTTATGACGACCATAAATTTTGAAACAAACTGAATTCTCATAAATTCACAAGCCCATCAGGCTTCTGCTGATGTGTGTTATAAAAAACTGGATTTGCATTTACCATCAGTGCACTTTACAAATTGGAAATTTATTCTTTATTCCCTCGTCTCTGTCGTCATTTGAGTTTTGAGTAAAAAAAACTGACAATAGACAGAAAGGAAAATCATACTTGCAATTTCCGATAGAAAAAAAAATATCCCACCGGCCTTATCTAAATTCTAAAATGGCATTTCTAACGAACAAACATCAGGATTCATTGTTTGATATGAGCAGTCATGAATGCGAGAAGCCAATGATGGAGCTTTTTTAGTGACATATCCTGGAATTCAACTGCATTCCTACATAGATCACATCGTAGAAAAAATGTTCTCTTGTATCACTATTTTATTTTATCGACAGCAGTCACAAATTGACGAGTAGAAAAAAATTTGCAGCTGTATCCCTTTTTGATTCTCATTGAACGGTGGGGGATGAAATATGTTGGCATTCATTAAAATCGTTTACGCATTCCTGCTAAAGAATCAATGACGTTTAACTTTCATGGGACTTTATCATTAGAATTTGTTATTAAAATAGTTGTTGCTCTAACATGAAACCAAAGTCTTTGACTGAAGGATTTTTTTTTTTGACAAGCTGTTTTGTATCTAAAATGTTTTGCTTTGTTCCCCTTAAAAATTAAAGTTTATTATAATTTATTGTTTATTGTTTATTATAATAATAGATACTTGTACACAGTAAGATACAAAAATCTTATAAAATAGTGCAAAGTTGAATTAATGGACAGATTTAACTTGAATACAACTCAACTCAAAGAAGCTTAAAATCGTTCAAAAACAAAAATATAAAAATATATATATAATACAAAGAGATTAACAAAAAAAAAAAAACAAAAAGAGAAAAAAAAGAAGCACTCCGGGAGTGCCGACAGAAGTGAAAACAGAATTGAATTTTCAGTAAATATTTTAATGTACAGGAAAATCTTTTCATTGAAATGTTTCTTCTTAGTGCTTATAATAAAAATAGATAAATAGTGGCAAAATTTTATTCAATATTTTATAATATACTATGTACATGTACATATGGAAGAACATCAATTAAACTTATGAGTTTTCATTCACATTTTCAGCTTTTCCATTATCATGAGATGATAATTATCGTATTCTAATAATGAAGTAATATAGGCCTATGGTAACTAAAATAGGAAACGAAAAATTTTGACTCGAACCTATTTAAATATATCGCAAAGACTGCACCAACTGTCGATTTATATTTCGTTGTACTAAGGCTGCGGTCATTCGTGGTTGTTAAATTATATTCTTCTTTTAAAAATTAAAATTTGTAGCATCGGCGGAGTTTATGTTTAAAGTCACCATTCAAAATCATTGGCAAATCATCAAATCTCTCCCCAATTTTGCCGTGAAGGTGTGCAAAAGCGTATTCAGAATAAATAAATAAATTTTTAAAAACGTATTCGGTGAAATATAAACGCCAACTATTATAACTTGCTGTTCATTTTCACAGTTGCATCGACAAACAGATATATCGCCGATATCAAAATAGTACTAGACATACTAGTGTACCTCGTATGCAAATTCATATGATTTGCACAAAAAATGGCAGTTGTATCTGACAATCATTTATAGATAGCTACTCCTGCTGCTGGACGATCGTGCCTTCTGAAACTTGCAACTAAATTGAAATCAGGAATATCATATATTTCTTCTTCACCCATGTGAGTCTCTGTTAAAATTAATACGTTAATTTTCTTAGCGATAGTGTCTATTGAGTAATGGTTTTCAAGCTATTTCAATTCCATCGATAAATCGTCGCGATGAGTTGTTGATCTCTTCTAATTTGTTGTAAAAAGCGTCTCCTACTCTGTCATGATGAAATTTCCAGCTTCACTTATCCAGCCACTCTTCATTGTAATGGCAGTAAAATATTTGGTGCTTTTTATTTTTTCTGCGTTGCATAAATTTTTCTCTGTTTCTTCAATTGATTTCTTTCTTCTCTGTATTTCTGCGAGTTGGTAAGTACAATTACTATGTAATAATGCTATTGCATTCTTTTAAGTCATTTAGCAACATAAAATTAAAGGTGTCTCTTGGCTCAATGGTAGAGTCGTTGGCCATCAAACTGAGGATCTCATGTTCGAATCCCAGCCGTGGCGATCAATTTTTATTTATGTTTTCACTTTAAATAAACAAAAAAATGCAAGTCATGGTTGGGAAACGAACCTGAGACGCTGGGCTATGACGATTTTACATACGAATTACGATGAGCCAATCAACAAATGGTGTCGGTCGCGAGTTCATTGATTTACCCCCATCGCAAAAGTGCCAAACGCGCCTAAAGAAGTTTTCACTTCAAAAAAAAAGAAGAAAATAGTTAATAGATAGTTTAAATCGTTAAATAATTAGATATGCCTTAAGTTCCCTCTGAAATCCCTTCTTATCACCAATGTTCCTCAAATGTCGTGGGAGAGAGTTCCAAAGTCGGACGGCGTGAACGAAGAACTGACGCTCAGAAGTCAAGCATGAAAAACGCGGTTGAAGGATGTGCGCTGTTCTAGTGGAAGCGCAGAAAGTTATTTTATTAAACAGATCCGGAGGTTGGTGTGTTTGTACAATATTAAAGAGCATAGTCAATGTTCGGAAATGTAACAACTTATCAAGAGTGAGGCTGCAAATCTTGTTCGAAAAACTAGAAACTCTGTCGAATCTCCGAAGCCCAAAGACATACCTAATTGCATTATTGTAAGCTACATTAAGTTTTCGTTTATCGATAACATCGCATTTTCCATACACCTCACATCCATAGGTAAGAATAGGTATGATTATAGATTTGACTAATACAATCCTAGTTTTGATTGGAGTAAAATGCTGAGACGCCCATAAAGATCGTAAGACCCCATAGATTTTACCAACGACTGAGCTGATGTGGTTGCTCCAAGTCAGGGTTTTGTTGAAAACCATTCCTAGATTTTTGGCTGTGGAGACGTATTCTATTGGGGCATCATTAAGTATTATTCTAGGAAAATAAGAGGTTGATGTGTGTTTCTTAGATATGATGATGCACTTTGATTTCGACGAATTAATTGACAGAAGATTCTTCTTTGCCCAATTAGCTATATTTTCTAAGTCTGCATTGATGCGACTTGCACAATCTTCTATCAGTCCGAGAGGGCAACTTATATGAAGTTGTGCATCATCGGCGTAGAGTTGGACTTTAGGTAACGACAGATGGAAGTTCGTTGATGTAAAGGGAGAAAAGCAAAGGCCCCAAAATAGATCCTTGCGGCACTCCTGTAGTTACAGTTATGAAGTCCGATAAAACATTATTTGCATAAACTGCTTGCTGCCGATCAGAAAGATAGGAAATCAAAAGCTTTGTAGCAGAGGATGAAAAATCAAACAAATTTATGAGCTTATTGGTATCACAATGGACCTAATATTGGTCTAAGTGTGTCAGTTTGTTTTCCTGACAGCCATTTAAACCTAACCTAACCTAACCTATGAGCTTATTGCAAAGAATATTGTGATCAACAGTATCAAAAGCACGTGAGAAATCAAGTAGTAAAAGAAAAGTTATTTGATCTTTATCAATACTTTGCCTAATCTCTTCAACTACTGTCAACAAAGCAGTAATGCAACTATGTTTTTCACGAAAACCCGATTGTAAAAGTGAAATGGGGTGAGTGGCATCTAAAAAAGAGTTGATTTGTATTTTCATGATTTTTTCAAAAACCTTGGATAGAAACGGAAGTATGGATATAGGCCTGAAATCTTTTCCACTTGAGTTTTTGGGAACCGGTATAATTTTTGCTCTTTTCCAAGCTGTGGGAAAAACACTCGTCGTTAAAATGCGATTGAAAGCAAAAGTAATATAAGGAAGTTCCATTGGAAGATTAACCTGAGATGTGGATCGTGCACGTGGCAAATGTGGGAATGTAACGAATTCCTGGTTAAGCAAATTCACATCAACAGTTTTGCAGACTTCACCTTGTTGTTTACCTATACCTAAGCTTCTTAAATTTTTCCAAAGCTTTTTCCCACACAATGAAGGGTTGAGTCGGTTAGCAAAAACTTTAGCCTTAGTTGAACGAATAAGAGAAATTGTTCTATTGCGGAAGTAGCAATATTCTTGGCGGTATGTACTTAGCTTAAATCTCTTCCAGCGCTTGTAGGCCAAATCTCGCTTTTTAATTAGAAGACGTATATTTGTCGTAAACCAAGGGTGTTGTCCAGGATTGGTTGTCTTAGTCTTCAATGGAACGTGTCTTTCAAAAAGGTGGTTAATGTTTGTTTGAATAAAATTAATTTGCTTCTACATGAAGTCATGGAGTAAATATGCTCCCACGCAATACTCCGACTGTCATTCTCCAATGATTCTAGATTAATTCTGTTGAAATCTCTATAAGTGAAGGTGGTAGGCAAACTAGTCAAGACAAACTCAAATGTAAGGTAGATAAGGTCATGTTTTGAGAAAGCAGGAGCAGACAGCTGATCATACATGCTAACTCTATTTGTTTCACTCACAAAAAAAATGTCGAGAAGTGTAGCCGATTGTGAGCTAAAGTGAGTAGGTAGAGAAGTGTTAACCGGAAATAGATTTAAAGAGAACATACTCTCTACTAAATGGTCTTCCTGAAGTAAATCACTATTCATATCACCACAAACAATTATTTTTGTAGATGAGACTGTTATTTCTTCAAGAAGAGATAAAAGAGGTTCAGTACTTATATTTTTGTGAGACCTGTACACAACACCCACAAGTAGCCGCTCACCTTCGCCAACAAGTTCCAGAAATAAAAAATCAATAAGACTGTCATTCAAAGACTTACGTCTTACAACACAGGGAATATTTTCTTTTAAATAAATAGCAACCCCACCACCATTGCACCTAGTTCGATCAGCTCGAAAAAGTTTGTAGCCTTCAAGTTTTAAAAATGTATCATTTAAATGACTAGTAAACCATGTCTCTGAGATACAAATCACATCTACCCCAGAACCCTCAAAAAGATCTCGAAATTCATCAATTTTACATTTCAAGCTTTGTGCATTAATATGACAAACTTTGAGGCCAGATTTTTGTTTAACTAATATTCTGACAAGTGTGCGCAGCACAACATACCCATCGGCATTTGGAACCACTCCATTACTGTTAACCAACACCGAGCCGGTGATATATTAAGGCAATGAAAAAGTATGGGTACGACATAAGGAAAAGTGCAAGAAAAAACTTCAAATAGGGAGAAAGACATAGAGAACAGATTAAATTTAAGTTATGTTCCATAATAAGGACTAAAATACAAACATTAGTTAAGAAGCAAATGTATTAAAAAAAAAAAAAAAAAAAAAAATAGTAATCTATATATATAAAGTAGGATGTATGTATGTATGTATGTATGTATGTCCGGGGTAAACTCCTAAGCCACCCAACGGATTTTTATGAAATTTTCAGGGTAGACAAAGTTTAGTTCAGAGATGGTTCCTGTCAATGTTTGATCCCCATATTCCCACAGGAACGGGGTTGGGAACGGAAAATTAGAAACTACTCCACAGATTTCAAAAAATATTTCAGCACTAGAGGTGCTACATTATCGCCCTTCATCAGTAACTTAAACTATATCTCATCCCTATAATCCCACAGGAACAGAAACGGGAACGAGGACGGGAACCATAAAGTTACTTGACCGATTTCAAAAATTCTTTCAACTCTGGAACGTTACATTATCACTCAGTGACATAGACGTACATTTCATTCACATATTTCCATGGGAACGGAAGATTCCCACAGGAACGGGGTTGGGAACGGAAACTTAGAAGCTACTGGACAGATTTCAAAAATTCTTTCTGCACTGGAATGCCACATAATCCCTCAGTAACTTGGCGTGTATTTCATCCCTATAATCCCACGGGAACAGAAACGGGAACGAGGACGGGAGCCATAAAGTTACTTGACCGATTTCAAAAATTCTTTCAACTCTAAGTTGTTACATTATGCCTCATCCTCAGTGAGATAGACTTACATTTCATTCTCATATTTCCATGGGAACGGAAGATTCCCACTGGAACGGGGTTGGGAACGGAAACTTAGAAGCTACTGGACAGATTTTAAAAATTCTTTCTGCACTGGGATGCCACATAATCCCTAAGTAACATGGCGTGTATTTCATCTCTATAATCCAACGGGAACAGAAACGGGAACGAGGACGGGAACCATAAAGTAACTTGACCGATTTCAAAAATTCTTTCAACTCTAGGATGTTACATTATCCCTCAGTGACATAGACTTACATTTCATTCACATATTTCCATGGGAACGGAAGATTCCCACAGGAACGGGGTTGGGAACGGAAACTTAGAAGTTACTGGACAGATTTCGAAAATTCATTCAGCATTAGGATACCACTTAGTCCCACAGTAAGACAGATTATATTTCTTCCCCAAATTCCCGCGGAAGAGGAAAAACGAGAACTGGAACCTTAAAAGTACAGACCCGAGCAAAGCCGGGCGGCTCAGCTAGTTAATTATAAAGTACGAATTAAGCACAAAAATAAATTATAGAGAAAAAGAAAAAGCAATATTAAAAAAATCAAAAAATAAATAATAAAATAATTTATCTGGCAATGCTGGCTATCTTCGAATGTGTGTTTATTCTAAGATCGTAACCCGGTAATCTTATTTAGAGTTTCAATGTTGTCAACAATGTAAGCTTCGCTGTCATCTGTATGATTCTTGATGTAAACAAAACCACGAGCAGTGAATTCAGAATGTATTTTCTTATTTTTCTTCAGTGTGAGCGCGATTCGTAGTATATTTTGATTTTTTTTTGTAAGACTTTCGCGCAAGTAAACTGAAGATATGTTTTCGGATGGAAATCCAAGGTCGCTTAGTTGAAGTTGGCGTTTGTTGTGATTGTGGAAAGCTCTTATTATGAATTTGATTAAAACGGCTGAGTTCAATCGATTATCCGATGGGCGAGTGCGATAAATTTTGTTAAGTGCAGGTGTATTGAGACCAATAGTGTTGCATAGTTTTCCAAAAATTGCTGAGAGATTCTCCTCGGGTTGATAAGGTACTCCATAAAGAATGGCATCAGTTGCAACTAGTTTATTTTCTTGAGTTTCGGCCATGAGCTGCAGTTTAGCAATATTGGACATAGCGTTTGACAGTTGTGCTTCGTTCGTTGATATTGTTGTTTTTGTGTCGGATATTGAATTATTAATTAAATTTAAATCGGTTTTGATTGTGTTGATGTCGGCAATAGCGGCGGTGCACGAAAACTCAAGAGTGTTTACCCTTTCGCAAATGGCATTCAAGTTTGATTGCATTTCATTGATGTGACTTTCAATACTATCAATTTTAGTCAAAATTCGCGCTTCGGATTCGGAAATTTGGGAATTGATTTTTGATATGGACTTACTTTGATTTTCCAAGCGATCATCAATTCTTTTCCATAAGTCATCCATAGTAGTCGGAGCTTTTGACGAAGAGGAGCAGGTTAGTTTGGGTGAGGATGTATTTGTATTTTTATTTGAGTTAGCAGTATTACGAAGGTTTTTTTTTACACTGATGTCTGACATTGTGGTAGTGAAGAACGTTATATGTAAATTTTTGTATATGTTTGAATAGGAATGAGATGGAAGCTAAAATCAAGAAATGTGGTTAACTTTTCCAATCAAAAACACTTGTTTAAATTCAAATCACTTGTTTAAGCAGTGAGAGAGTTAAGTTAGTGAGTAATATAAATTAAGAAAATTCATTTAGAATCAGATTTCGATATTTTAGTGAAGATTTCAAAAGCTTATAGAGATTAGAGTAGCAACTGCCATTCAAAAAATTAAAAAATTATGTTCGGGAGAGTACGTCATTACCAAGAAATGAAAGATCGGGCATACTCCAACGGAGTGAAAAGTATTTTCAGAGGCATCCAAGTTGCAAAGTGTGCATAAACCATTGGTGTTTCTTTGGAAAGCTCTTCCATTCAGATTGAGGAGTCCACAGCGAGTTTTTAATATAAGGCAAATCATATCAAGAGCCTATTGCAACAGTCATCGTGAAATTGGGATTGCTTCGCATTGCTGACAAATCCATTATAATGTTTTTCCTTAAACTTCGACAAAAGTATGTTATGCAATCCTTTCCACTCATTTACATTTATGGTGAACGCAAAGTCAATTGACATTTCGTGGAAAAGATCTAACCATTCCTTAGGCCAGAAGATTTTCTTTCTAATAATTGCTTCCGACAGTATTATGGATAGCCTACCGTTGGAATGATGCAGTGTTTTCCGTATATAAGAAAAATGTAACTCCAAGGTTGTTAGGAACGCTTTAGGAAGTCCAGTTTCGATATGTAAGGCATAGTTATGCGTTGTATCTGGTAGGAGAAAACATCTTTTGATAAAAAATCTTTGTAATTTTTTGATATATACAAGGTTCGCTATATCCCCACACTTGAGCGCAGTACAACATAATTGATCGGGTAGCAGCATCGTGAATTTTAAATTTTGCTGAGTGTTGAACTGATTTATTTCTGAGCAGCTTGGACCAAGTAGCGTTTATAGAGTTTTTGGATGATGCGAGCCTGTTATTTAAATGTTCGTTTCAAGACATTTTGTAGTTGAACACAACACCAAGATATTTATATTGGTTCGATACCGTTACTTCTGTTTCATTATAAAACCTCGCAAGCAGCTCTACGTCCTCCCTTTCGAAAAATAACTATTTCGGACTTGCCAAGATTAACTGAATGGTTCCATTTGTTACAATGTACTGTAAAGCTGTCAATGAGCTCTTGTAACTTCGAAGAACTGTCTGATAGGAGTACAATGTCGTCAGCATAGAGGAGGGCGTTGATACCAGTATTATCTATAGATAAACCAAGTGGGTAGATTATCATGCAGGTCATTCAAATAAAGAACAAAGAGAAGAACACTCAAGACGCATCCTTGTTTGACTTCTTTTTTAGTATCAAAGAAATCGGACAAAATTTCCCATCCCAGACAGCAGTCGAAGTATCCAAATAAAGTGCTTTTGTAATAGATACCATTTTTGTAGAGATTCCTAGTGCATAAAGCTTGTAAAATAACGCTTTTCTGTTGATATTATCAACGGCAGCTTTGAGATCGATAAAAAACGCATAGAGTTTCTTCTTTTGACTAAGTTGAAGTTGTATTAGACAAGATAGATTATAAACTTGATCGACGGTAGAGTAGTTTGATCTATATGCAGCTTGAAAATCGTTAATTATGTTATTTTCTTCTAACCATGTCGTTAGTCTACTAAGAAGAATAGTGGTAAATAGTTTATAGAGCGTGTCGAGGAAAGACAGTACTCTATAATTAGACACCACATTTGTATCTAATTTCTTAAACAGTGGATGTATCATGTATGATCGATTTTTTAAACGAGTTTGGAACAATTGCAGTTTCAAAAATTTCAATGAATAGCTTATGAATTGCTATGACAAGAGACGGGCTTGCATTCTTAAAGAATTCAAATGGTATTCCATCCATACCCGGGGCCTTATGATCCTTCGAGGACGATATTGAAGAATAAACTTCACTAAACTAAATGATGCGGTCTAACTGAGGCGTAAGGATTAGAAGTGAACAGGAACTGTTGGAACTATAGTTTGGCGATGAAGACAGCAGATCCTGAAAAAAATATTTTGTATTCAGCGACTGATAATTGAGCTGGCGTATTAAAAGTGACTCCGCGTATTTCTCTGGCAATCTTCCACCACTCTCTGGCTGTGTTTACATTTTTTAAACTTTTTGCAAGATTTTGAAAATACGATTCCTTTTTCATTATATGTACATAAATTCCGGAATTTCTTATTAGCAGCGTTGTAATTATTTCTACAAGTATCAAGGTTGAGTTTTCTAAAATCTTTGAGGTGTTTAAACGCAGTTTTCCTGGCCAAATAACAAGCTAGGTCGAACCAAGGTTTCTTGGGCTCGAACCTGATTTTTTGTGTAGCAGGTAGGTACGCCGTTTGATTCATAAATGCAGTTTCTTCTTCAATACTATTAGTAGGGACTATATTTGAAGTTACGAGTAACTCAAGACGTGTCTTGTAGGAAATATACATCTATTACCTGACCATTTTATTCGCGGTAGTGCACGCACATCATTTTTAGGCATGTTCGAATCAGGAGATTTTATAGAGCAGATCATGGGCATGTGGTCAGAGAAGGTTTCGCAACCAACAAAAAAATCATCTACCATATGTGACGCAGCGTATGAAAGACAGCAGTAATCAATAACCGATGATCCCCTCGTGCTAACGAACCTAAATTCGCCTGTTTTTTCGTTAAATCCTCTTCCATTAAGAATAAATGCACCAATATCTTCAAAAAATTCAATGAAGCATGAAGGTGTTGCCGTTGCTATCACACATAGAATCCTTAGAGCATCGCACTTCTTCCACAGAAGCTGGAGAAATTGAGTTGCATTCTATGGTGCTTTTTGTGCAAGTTCTTACGTTAAAGTCGCCACCAAGAATAAAGTGTTGCAAATTGAATGTTGAGAAAAAATTTTTTTGTGCTACAAACTCTCTGTTCCAATGACTACAGTTCAAATACAGTGGTAAAAAGCTCAAAAGATTTCCAGCGAAATGTCCCTGCAGAATTACCATGTCATCAAGATTTGAAAACTTTTTAAGTTTATAAAGGGATTCGGACCTTGTCTGTTTCTCTTGTTTATCAGTGCTCTTGCAAATATGATTTCCAAATGTTTTATTTTTTGAGATAAGTTTACATTCTCTTAACGTATTCACTAAAAGTATCGCAACGTTGAGTTTGATTTTGAGCAATTACAATGACAGATAAGTTGGGTAAATAGCAAAAAAAAAAAAAAACGCGTATCGAAGAGTTTTTGATCCACTTACCATACAGTGTCAATTAAAATTAAAATAAATAAATATGGTGGTGCAACCGAGCGAGGAGGCTCAGGGCCTAGCGCATTTCTCACAACCAAGGAATGGAGAGGACCTACAATTTTCTGCCGATTCCGAAAGAATTTATTACCGAAAGACTTGCCAATTCCTCGCGAACATGCTTACCCTTACGCCATTGATACCACGGCAATTAAATATTGAATATTACTGACTGTTGTCAGTTTGATACAAATGATTTTAGGTTCTGGTTACAACGCCAATACATAAATTTGTTTGATGCTGTCGACGTCTTCTTTTGTGTTCATTGACCTGTTAATGTTTTGTTGTACGCGTGAGCGCACCCCCGAGGCAAGTCTAGTGATGAGCTTACTCTCCCCATCCAGTATTTTTACATCTTTGAAGTTCATTGAGAGTACAGTTTATCCTAAATGTTGGGAACTCTTGTTGTCTTTTGGCTTTTTTCAAGTCTGCTTCATGTTCTGCTATTCTCGTTTCTAACTTTCTTTTTGTTTGTTATATGTTCTTTTTTTTTTTGTTATTATTCTGCTTTAGGGTTTTAAAATATTAGCTGGAGCACTCAGACCTTAATACCGGTTCATTGTACTACCAGATAGCAACCTTCTTTTTTATAGCATGTCGTGAAAAATCCATAAAAGATGCTATCACGATAAAGAGCTTAAGTCAGCAGCTATCTGCATGTTTGCACCGAGTCACTGTAACCTAATGCCAGAAAGTGCAGGACATTCCAAAAGTAAATTCACAGCGGTGTCGTTATCCTGTCTGCAGGGTTCACAGAGTGTGGTATCGCCTATGCCTAACACGTTCAAATGCTAGGCAAAAGAGATATACCCGCTGGCACCGCCAATAAGCTTTCTACAGTCTTTTCTGCTACGGGATAGCAAAAATGTTACAGTCTTCTTATTTACGTTGGGGACTATAATTTTGGTATGTCTGCTTCCAATGGAGGCATGCCAACTACGGATGTGCTCTTGACAGATCCAATCTTTGACTGAAACCCTCACTGAGGACCCCAGCCGACCAAGCGCCGGTTCAGGAAGCTGTCTGGAGCTTCTTGCTTCGCAAGTTTATCGACAATCTCATTTCCAGTTATGCCGTGATGGCCTGGCACCCAAACGAGAAGCAACGAATCTAGTTTTTCGACCGCATTCAATTGGCTTTTGCATTCCTGGATTGTTTTCTGATTAGGTGGAACTTGGTTGTAGCTGCAAATGAAGATGCTTCTTTCCTTCAGCCATTTTTTGTAACATAGCTTATAGCCTTTTGCTTGGATGACGGATGTGTATTTTTCAACGAGGGATGCAGTCGTATGTCATCGCTCTACAGTCTACACAAAGGCTCCAGTGCCTAGTCCTATGAATGCTAATTTACATTGTTCGTCCTCTTTTCTGCACATTCTGTTATATATATCAAATTATGCTGTTGTTGTTTTGCTATTTTAGATTTAGTGCCAGTGAATTAAGTTTTAAGAGTCAAGTTTGATTTGTAAAAGAAAGCAATATTTTTTTTCCAAGAATTCTGTTATCAGTTGGTTCTAAAACATACGCAACAGCAGCATTGATTTGTTCTCTTCTCTTTTTAAACAGGTTGTTTATGATGAAGTGTGGTAAAATATTCACTTTTATGATTTAAATTCTTGGAAATAATCTGCTAATTTGAATCAATCAAAAGAACTCATTCATAGCCTACATAAAACGTTCTTAAATTTTTTTTATTCTTTCATTTACAAAAATGTGAATGTTAGTTAACCTATATAAATTTAAAATCACCCTTTCTTCTTGTTACGGTAAAATTTCCCGGAACAAAAACTACTCTTGCTGTTGCTTTATTTTCATTCTTTTTATCCTCTCTTTTCCACTTAACCTTCCCATCCTTTTTTTTGACCCCACCATTATTCCGTTGTTTGCTCTTAGCAGTGTGAATGTAACATCGCTTTGAGCAAATAACAAAAGCAGGTAACCCAAATCAGCGGATGAGCTGAGATATTGTTCAGTATGTCGAGCCAGAAGGACTCTGGAGAGTCACATACTAAAACAACAACACAAAATCGTCAACATAAAATACACCCTACACACACAACACAAAATTCACTTTACACAACATCACACAGAATACACATGCATATCAAGAAAACGTCATCATTTCATCATCAATGTAAAGTCATCAATGTAAAGTAGTATGGCGTTAAGCCCACCCTAAATTATCCATAACAAAGTACAAAAAGGTTGGAACGATAAGTGTTCATCCCCTCATCCCAAAATCTGCAAAAGGGTCCACCAGTGTCAGGTTAGGGTTCGCGGTGTAAAAGATTTCCTCCTCCTATAGGTTTCCTTAAAAAAAAAAAATTTGTTATGCAGAAAAAAAATAGTAAATTGATCTTTAGTCTTCTTAGATTCACTTTTCAGGCGTAGTAGAGTAACTGAGAAAATGCTCAGATTCAACTTGTTTTCAATTTAGTTAATTTCGATGTTTTCTCAAAATGGTTTTGATATAGGGTTTTAGGTGGTCTGGACTCACCCATCAAGTTTGGCAAGTGTTGGATGACACCAACCACTTGTCGAACTTTCGAACTTGGTGATTGGCAAGAGAACGGCAAGTTTTGGACGACACCAACAACTTGTCGAAATCTGTGAATGTGTGTGTATACTTTTGTTGGTATTCGACAGCGATGGCTCAGCACGCCAACGGTGGCTGATGTCGAGATACTGAATCCACAAAAGTGATTGGATGAGCGTATGAATGTATGCGTGCATGAGAGCGGGGTTGAGACTAGGCAAGAAGCTAGGCTTGAAGTGGGAGACACTTCTTGGCTAGCTGACAAGCGATTGAGAGGTTTTTTTTTGAAGATATTGAGCGAGAAAAATCAGAAATTGAAAAATAAAATTGAAAACAAGTTTTTATTCTTTTAAATTTTTTTAGCAAGTTTTTAACAAGTTTTTTTGAATTTTTGAAAAGTGAGTTTAGGTAGAAGAAAGGAGCAAGGAAAGGAATCGTCAGGACGGGACGATAATTGGGAGGAAAAGAATACGAGGAAAAAAATACAGGAGGAGGACATCTTGAAAAGATAAGTAGTGTGTTACATATAAAAATACAGAATTTAGTGCGCAGTTTAGTGATAGCTTTTTAAACCATTTTTCTGCGTGGACTCTTTTTTTTATTATTTCGAATTTACCAGAAGATTGTCTGGCACGCGCCCCTTTAATTTCAACCCCATTTTGGAGTTTTCGGGACCGAATTTTAACGGTCCAACCTTTTACACCTTTGTTCTTTTGTTTTCTTGAAAGACATTTGAAGGTCTTTTTAACTCTTATATACATATATACTGTCTCTATAAATTTCTATTTACTTCTTTCAACCTTGTAAAAACAACTTTATTTTCTTTAAAAGATCTGGGTTTTTAATCCAGGTTTACCAAGGTTGGCTCTACTTTCCTTTAACCCAGCATGATTTCGCACACAAAACTTGTTTTAGTACAAAGATAATCACTTAAAAACAGTCTTTTTAGCTATCTTTAATTGAGGAAACACTTCTTATTATTATAATTATTAAAGTTGTGAACTTTTCACTGTTCCTGTAATTGCTATTTCCATATTAGCATGAGCAGCTTAACCCTGCGGAAAAAGGGTTAAAATAATGAGCCCCGCGAAGCGGGCCATGCGGAAAGCTGTTGTATACGGAAATTAATTGCATATAAGCACTTGCCTGATGAATTTTTATACTTTCACTACTCTATTTCCTAACATTTATTGTAAATTTGTATGTATTTCTATCATGTTTTGAAAATATTGCATACTTCATGGCGCATTTCATAAGGTAAAATTGGAAAACTAAAACATTTTTTAAACCAATTTACCGGTGTTTCCTCATTATAATATTTTAAAGCTGTACTATTGAGACCACCCCGTACCCAAAAAAAAATTTTTCGAGTTTCAACTCATGTAGGACTAAAAGAAAGGCGCCTTTCATAAGGTGAAAGTAGAAAACTAAAACATTTTTTAAACCAATTTACCGGTGTTTCTTCATTTTAATATTTTAAAGCTGTACTACTGAAACCACCCCCTACCCCAAAAAAAATAGGTCCAGCTTCAACTCATGCTGGGTTAAAAGAAAGTGGCCCCCCAAGGTTTTCCCGGCAATAAAATCATTAAAATCATATTTCTTTCTTTTCATTTTATATTCCTTTTTATTTAACATTTTTCAGTTAAGGTTTGGAAATTCCTTCTCTTTAAAAATTTCCTGGCGCCCATTTAAATCTAGGACACCCTGTCCTGATTTATCAATAAAAATAATTCCATCATACTTTTTTAATCATATACCTTTTTTTTACCACGCACACTTTTTATACGCGATCATTTTTTTTAGCTACTGTGAACCCAGCCCAGCTGAGTAGCCGTGGAGTAGCCGCATATCATTTTTTTATTGCAGCTTATTGCACTTTTTTTTTGCTTACCCCGTCGAGTTTGACAGTTGTCATTCTCGACTTTCATTTTTCGCGGCACCGGTTGTGCTTTTTTTTATTTACTTCGTTTAATTTATTTTATTTTGCATTATTTGGATACGTATATCCATAGTACCGCGGTTTATTAGTTTCGTATCATCCTAAATAATAGTCTAAATTAATTGAGAAAAAAAAAAGTGTAATAAATTGGCGTCCACAACGTGGGGCAAATCAAGTGGAAAATCTCCGTATACCTATTCAGTGATTGTACATACAATTGTGCATTTTGTGCATAAAATCTTAGTACCGGGTACCTACCTGTGAATATTGTTTATTAGGGAAGTGATTATTGTTTTGTTGTTTTTTTTAGTTTTTCCTTGTGAAAGAGCTTTTTACTTTGGTTTTTTTTCCCTTAGGTGAATTGCTGTGGGAATTGAGGTGTGGATAAGTGCGAAAAGTGTGTTTCTGAAAAAAAATCCCAATTCTTGATTGCTTGGGCAACGGTGGAAAAATTGAAAGATCGAGCTGGTGTTTGTTTGATTGGTCTGTATACGACAGAACCAAGTACAAGTAAGGTGTTTTGTTTTACTTATTTTTTGTTTTCATTCCATCTACCTACATAATTTAATTATTGTTGTTGGGTTATTTTCACCCATTAAGAGTTTTTTGTTGTTTGAAAGGGATTGCGCTAGTTGCACACGAAGGTGCAAATTATATATACGTATAACATTGTTGTGTTTTATTTTGATTGGCAATTGCACACAAAAGGGGTACATTGCATTGTTGTTGGTTTGTGTGCTGTGTGGTGTACTTTGCCACTATTTAAGTTCATAGCTCGCACGGTTGGCGAGTAGAAAATTTGCAGGGTGTTTTGGTTGTCGGTTACAACCATTATCGTTTTTATTAATTTTGTTTATTATTATACTTCTTTTGCTTTTATAATCATTTCACTATTTTAGTTATTATTGGATTATACATTTTTGATATACTGTTTTGTGTGATTTTTTTTTATTGTTTTTTGCTTTGGTGTCAATTGACATTGATTTTTATTTGTTTTATTTTTTTTTTGCGCTGGTTTCAAGCATCCAGTTGGAGCTTGATAGTATTTATTTTGAGCTTTTTGCATCTGAGTTTCATTTTGTTGAGATTTTTGTAGTTAACATTTTTTTTTTATCCTTTTTGGAATAGTTTTATAATTTTTTTTTTTGAGGATACTTTTTAGTTTTTATTTTTGAAAATGGACATACAGTAACTCACACTCAAAGTGGGACACCTAAGAAATAAAATATTCAATAAACTTCTTTACGAAAAAAAATGCAGAGTTGCTCACTTTTTTAAATAGTTTTTATTTTTATTGCTTAATATTGACCTCAAATTATTATAAAATAAAAAAAAAAATTCAAAAAACAACCCCGATTTGTTTAAAAAAAAAAGATGAAAATGATCTGTCTAGTATTTTTTTTTTAATGCAGGTCACACTCAAAGTGGGACACCTGCTGTTTTCTAAGAAAACTAACTGTAATTGCCACGTTATCTATATTATTTAGTTGCAGTTTTTGTAGAGCTTTCATTGTGATAGCATTAAAAAAAAAAATCGAAATGTCAAGGCAAACAACCTTTGAAGAAAGGCAAATTGTGATTTTCAATTACCAAAAAGGAAAATCCGTTCGCAAAATAAGTAAAGTTGTTAAGAAAGTAAATCTATGGTGTTTAGTGTAATAAAACGGTTTCGGGAAGGTCGAATAGAAAATAAACCAGAAAGTGTTGAAAGCAAAAAAAAAAAAAAATTGCGATAGAAATGTGCGGTTTCTTTTAAGAAAAATAAGAAGTTATTCTTTGCTGTCCTCAATTGGCCTTTAAAGAATGTTAAAGGACACTTAAAATGTTGACTTAAGGGCAGAAAGAGTTCGGCGGTTTGTTAGGAGAAACGAATTGAGTGGCTGAGTTGCGCACAAAAAGCCGTTAATATCAGAAAAGAATAGTCGTTTAAGAATGCAATTGGCCAAAGAAATATCAGAAAAGAATAGTCGTTTAAGAATGCAATTCGCCGAAGAAAATGTGACAAAGGATATGAATTTCTGGTCAAAGGTAAGTCGCATTTTGTTCTCCAACTTCAATCATAATTCGGTCAATTCATTAAAAGTCCATTTTACGGACGAAACCAAAACTAATCTTTTTGATTCTGATGTCACATGCTTTTTGGCGAATTGCATTCTTAAACGACTATTCTTTTCTGAAATTAACGGCTTTTTGTGAGCAACTCAGCCACTCAATTCGTTTCTCCTAACAAACCGCCGAACTCTTTCTGCCCTTAAGTCAACATTTTAAGTGTCCTTTAACATTCTTTAAATGCCAATTGAGGACAGCAAAGAATAACTTCTTTTATTTCTTAAAAGAAACCGCACATTTCTATCGCAATTTTTTTTTTTTTGCTTTCAACACTTTCTGGTTTATTTTCTATTCGACCTTCCCGAAACCGTTTTATTACACTAAACACCATAGATTTACTTTCTTAACAACTTTACTTATTTTGCGAACGGATTTTCCTTTTTGGTAATTGAAAATCACAATTTGCCTTTCTTCAAAGGTTGTTTGCCTTGACATTTCGATTTTTTTTTTTTAATGCTATCACAATGAAAGCTCTACAAAAACTGCAACTAAATAATATAGATAACGTGGCAATTACAGTTAGTTTTCTTAGAAAACAGCAGGTGTCCCACTTTGAGTGTGACCTGCATTAAAAAAAAAATACTAGACAGATCATTTTCATCTTTTTTTTTTAAACAAATCGGGGTTGTTTTTTGAAATTTTTTTTTTATTTTATAATAATTTGAGGCCAATATTAAGCAATAAAAATAAAAATTATTTAAAAAAGTGAGCAACTCTGCATTTTTTTTCGTAAAGAAGTTTATTGAAGATTTTATTTCTTAGGTGTCCCACTTTGAGTGTGAGGTACTGTATATAGATTAGCTCAAGATGAGCTTGCATACGAGATGGAGAGTAGGGGGTTAGAGGTAGGCACCGTAGACGAAATGCGACGATCGCTTCGTGGTGCAAGATTATTAGAACGTAGGGGTTCGTTAGGTGCTCCTGCTAAGTATCCGTTCAGTTTTGAACAGGATTACGAAGCAGTTGAGAATAAGCTAGTTGAAATAGGGAAAATCTTAGAGATGAAACCAAAGTCGAGGAAGAGTAAGGAGTATTTAAAGAGTTTAGCTAAGGTAGAGTGGAGTATAGGTAGGTTAGATAGGTCGCAGCCAGAAGATGGAGAACAGGAAAAATTGAGATTAGGTTTGAAAAGTAAATTGATTGTGGCATTAGCAGATTTAGAGGAAGTCTTAGATTCGGATGAAGTAGGAGACGCGTTAGAAGATGGTATTCAGCTATCAACCGATAGTCTGAGGGCTTCAGCGGTAGGACCAGCGCCATCAACAGCATCAACATCATCAACAGTAGCAGCATCAACATCGTCGGGATCAATAACAATAGTACCAACAGTAACAGTTCCAACAGTAGCAGTACCAACATCAGCAGTACCATCAACAGCAGTACCAACAGCAGCAGTATCATCAGCTTTCGTAGGAGAGAGTAGGGACAGAGAGAACAACGTAGTAGAGCAGGTTTTCGTTGGTAGGGAAAAATTTGAAAATATTTCCAAGTGGGATGTTAAGTTTACTGGAGAGCGTTGTGGTGCTTCAGTAAACGCATTCCTAGAAAGAGTAGAGGAGTTAAGACAAGCTAGGGGGGTTTCAGAAACCAAACTTTTTAGGGCAGCCGTTGAATTGTTCACAGGGAAAGCATTGTTGTGGTATAGGGCGGTAAGAGTAACCATCAATTCATGGCAAGAACTAGTCAGGGAACTGAAACTAGAATTCTTGCCTCCGAATTATGATGACTTGTTGCTCGATGAGATTAGGCGTCGCACGCAAGGCAAAGATGAGACCATCGGAGTCTACGTGGCGACAATGCTGAATATGTTCGGAAGGCTTTCTGAACCTATTTCGGAGGGTAGAAGGTTGGGTATTATTCAAAAGAATCTTACCCCCTTTTACCAAACACAGCTTGGTTTGGCTAAACCTAGTTGTGTCTCCGATTTAGTTAGCTTAGGGCGCAGTCTTGAAACTGTTAGGGCTAATGTAGAATCGTATGTTCCACCCCCCAATGTGAAAAACCGAAACCTACTAGAGCCGGATCTGGCCTATGTGGGTGTTGATACCCCCGATGTTCTGGTTGTTTCCGATAACAACCGAACAAGTCGCGAAGTTGCTGTGCGTACGGCTCCATCAACGGATGGTAGACCTGAACGCAGGTGTTTCAATTGCAATGGGTTGGGCCATTTTGCAAACAGATGTTCTGCTCCTAGGCGATGCTTTGGTTGTGGTAAGCAGGGAGTTGCTCGAAGCAACTGCCCTAGTTGTTCGGGAAACGTGAGACGCGCTCTTGGGTCAGTAGGACGAGAGCGTCGTTGAAGCAGGTTAGGTCGCCTACTGGCGATCAGTCGGCGGAAGTGCATGTAGGTTTTGCACTTGAGCACAAAGGTAGTGATAGAAGACCGTATCTTGGTGTTAGGGTTTATGGAGTTAGATTGTTAGGTTTATTAGATTCAGGTGCTTCACGCACAATTATATGTAGGGATGGGTGGAATATTTTAGCAGGGTTAGGGATAAAGTTAGGAAAAAACAAAATAGGTAGGGTTACATTAGCTGATGGAAAAGGAGTTGAAGTTATAGGAGTAGTATCGCTTCCTCTTACTATTGAGGGGAAAGTGGTACTCATAGAGTGTCTCGTCATTCCCAGTATTCCTCACATGTTGATTTTAGGAGCAGATTTTTGGGCTCTGTCGGGCATTGTTCCGGATTTAAAATCAGGGGAGTGGGATTTTTCGGCGCAAGATGCTTTGGCGTCAGTATCGGACGCAATACATCTGTCGGATTTAGACGAGACACAGAAGTTAGAGTTAGGTAAATTTTTAGATAGGGTTTTTAGTGAAATGCCAGAGGGATTAGGGTGCACACAAATGGTGAAGCACAAAATTAGGACCCAGTCAGAACCTATAAAACAGCGTTATTATCCGGTTTCCCCAGCCATCCAGAAGTTCGTAGATAAGGAGTTAGATGAGATGTTACGGGATGGGGTCATCGAAAAGTCTAACAGTCCTTGGGCTTCTCCCATCGTGATGGTGAAAAAGAAGGATAATACTTATAGGTTCTGTATCGATTATAGGAAACTCAATGGAGTTACAGATAGGGACGCTTACCCCCTCCCTTATATTTCAGCAATTTTAGATAGGCTTAGTAATGCAAGGTTTCTATCATCCTTGGACATTAAGTCTGCATATTGGCAAATTCCTATGGAAGAGGAATCCAGGAAATATACGGCTTTTACAGTCCCTGGTCGCGGTCTCTTCCAATTCCTGCGAATGCCATTCGGGTTGCACAACGCACCTGCGACCTGGCAGAGATTCATCGATAATGTCCTTGGTCCAGAGTTAGAACCTTTTGTATTCGTCTATCTCGATGATATTATCATCGTGACAGACAGTTTTGAAAAACATATAGAAATTTTAGATGAGGTTTTTAAAAGATTGATTCAGGCAGGTTTAAAAGTAGGTAGAGAAAAATGCAATTTCTGTAGGCCATCTTTAAAATTCCTGGGCTATGTTGTGGACCGCAACGGTTTACATATGGACCCAGAAAAAGTAGAGAGCATGTTAGGAATCCCTGCACCGAAAACGGTAAAGGAAGTTAGGTCATTTATAGGGACAGTTTCTTGGTATAGGAGGTTTTTACCAAATTTTGCTAGTTTGGTAAAACCATTAACAGATTTATTAAAGAAGAGTAGGAAGTTTGTATGGACCGAAGAGTGTGAAGAGAGTTTCAGGAAGGCCAAAGAATGTTTAGTGGCAGCTCCGATCCTGACCTGCCCGGATTTTACGAAGCCATTTGTTGTTCAAACAGATGCTTCGGATTTCGGGGTTGGAGCAGTTCTTAGTCAGACGTTCGACGATGGAGAGAAAGTGGTCTGCTACTTGAGCAGATCGCTTAACAGATGCGAACGCAATTATTCAACCACGGAAAAAGAATGCCTTGCTGTTCTTTGGGCAATAGAGAAACTCAGACCATACTTGGAGGGAGTTAGGTTTACTGTGATTACGGATCATTATTCATTGGTCTGGCTCAGTAAATTAAAAGATCCTGTAGGTAGGCTGGCGCGATGGGCTGTTAGATTACAACAGTTTGATTTTGAGATTGTTCACAGGAAAGGCAAGGACCATGTTGTTCCAGACATGCTTTCAAGAAGCGTACCGGTTTTATCAGGGATTTCGGAAAACAGTTTGGATCCTTGGCTTGTGAATATGAGGAACAAAATCGAAGAGAATCCATTAGCATTTCCAGCATGGAGGATAGAAAATGGGGTTTTATATAAATATGTTAGGGCAAAACACATTTTAGTTAGGGATAGTAATGAATGGAAGATAGTTGTAGGTAAAAGTGATAGGAAAAAGATTCTTGGGGATTGCCATGACAATCCACTCGCAGGGCATATGGGGGTTAGAAAAACATTTGCTAGGGTAGAGGATAGGTTTTATTGGCCTAAGATGAGGTCAGACATAACAAGATACGTCAGAAACTGCAAAGTGTGTCAAAGTGTGAAGCCAGTGCATGATAAACCGGCTGGTCTGATGACGGAGAGAAAAGGGGTTACCAATCCGTTCGAAATGATATGTATTGACCTTGTCGGTCCTCTTCCAAAATCGAGTAGGGGTTTTATGTATATCCTTACTGTAGTTGATTATTTTACCAAGTTCCCTTTACTGTTCCCTTTACGGTCTGCAACAGCGAAGGCTGTGTGCAAAGAACTAGAAGACAATGTTTTCTTATTGTTCGGGGTTCCAAAAATAGTTATTTGTGATAATGGTCCGCAATTCAAAAGTAGGGAGCTGAAGTCCTTATGTGAAGGGTATAGGTCTACGTTGAAATTCACTGCACACTACCATCCACAGGCGAATCCCGCAGAGCGGATAAATCAGATATTGAAAACGACACTAAGAGCGTATGTGTCGGACAACCACAGGGATTGGGATTCTCAGTTGGCGAAAGTGGCCTGTAGTATACGCACTTCCCAACATGAGGTATTAGGGGTATCACCATTTTATGCTATATTCGGGAGGACGATGGTTACCTCCGGGTCAGGGCTCGCGAGCGCCACACCTCCCGACCAGTCTTTAAATAATAATACAACCGGGGGACAAATGGACATGGGCGAGATAGAAACTAGATTTAGGAAGTTTAGGGAAGACATAGGTAAAAAGTTAGAAGCAGCAGCCAAGAAGTCGACAAAAATTTACAATCTTCGCAGAAGGGACGTGAAGTACTTCCCAAACGAGTTGGTTTGGAGAAGAAATTTCACCCTTTCTGATGCCGCTAATTACTATGCCGCTAAGCTGGCTCCAAAGTTTGTTGGGCCATTTAAAATCAAAAAAAGAGTTTCGCCATGGACTTATGTCCTAATGGACGAAAATGGTGCTGAAAAGGGTACTTGGCACGTGAAAGACCTTAAGCCATACCACGATGACCCTGAAGAATCCTGAAGTGAGTCGTGTAACCGGATGAGGTTGCACAAAACGATACTGAGAGCCCCAAAGCTCTGTGATGTACATTTACTCTCGCCAAGAGCGATTGAGACTTGGTTGTGTCGTCTATTAGTGTGTGTACTCCATTTGGTTGTGTTGTCTAACCATCATTTTTCCCATTACTTCGGCTTTTCTTTCGAAAAGCCCAGTTTTCTCTCTTTAGTAGGTAAGGGTGGAGTTTGTTACGGTAAAATTTCCCGGAACAAAAACTACTCTTGCTGTTGCTTTATTTTCATTCTTTTTATCCTCTCTTTTCCACTTAACCTTCCCATCCTTTTTTTTGACCCCACCATTATTCCGTTGTTTGCTCTTAGCAGTGTGAATGTAACATCGCTTTGAGCAAATAACAAAAGCAGGTAACCCAAATCAGCGGATGAGCTGAGATATTGTTCAGTATGTCGAGCCAGAAGGACTCTGGAGAGTCACATACTAAAACAACAACACAAAATCGTCAACATAAAATACACCCTACACACACAACACAAAATTCACTTTACACAACATCACACAGAATACACATGCATATCAAGAAAACGTCATCATTTCATCATCAATGTAAAGTCATCAATGTAAAGTAGTATGGCGTTAAGCCCACCCTAAATTATCCATAACAAAGTACAAAAAGGTTGGAACGATAAGTGTTCATCCCCTCATCCCAAAATCTGCAAAAGGGTCCACCAGTGTCAGGTTAGGGTTCGCGGTGTAAAAGATTTCCTCCTCCTATAGGTTTCCTTAAAAAAAAAAATTTGTTATGCAGAAAAAAAATAGTAAATTGATCTTTAGTCTTCTTAGATTCACTTTTCAGGCGTAGTAGAGTAACTGAGAAAATGCTCAGATTCAACTTGTTTTCAATTTAGTTAATTTCGATGTTTTCTCAAAATGGTTTTGATATAGGGTTTAGGTCACCCATCAAGTTTGGCAAGTGTTGGATGACACCAACCACTTGTCGAACTTTCGAACTTGGTGATTGGCAAGAGAACGGCAAGTTTTGGACGACACCAACAACTTGTCGAAATCTGTGAATGTGTGTGTATACTTTTGTTGGTATTCGACAGCGATGGCTCAGCACGCCAACGGTGGCTGATGTCGAGATACTGAATCCACAAAAGTGATTGGATGAGCGTATGAATGTATGCGTGCATGAGAGCGGGGTTGAGACTAGGCAAGAAGCTAGGCTTGAAGTGGGAGACACTTCTTGGCTAGCTGACAAGCGATTGAGAGGTTTTTTTTTGAAGATATTGAGCGAGAAAAATCAGAAATTGAAAAATAAAATTGAAAACAAGTTTTTATTCTTTTAAATTTTTTTAGCAAGTTTTTAACAAGTTTTTTTGAATTTTTGAAAAGTGAGTTTAGGTAGAAGAAAGGAGCAAGGAAAGGAATCGTCAGGACGGGACGATAATTGGGAGGAAAAGAATACGAGGAAAAAAATACAGGAGGAGGACATCTTGAAAAGATAAGTAGTGTGTTACATATAAAAATACAGAATTTAGTGCGCAGTTTAGTGATAGCTTTTTAAACCATTTTTCTGCGTGGACTCTTTTTTTTATTATTTCGAATTTACCAGAAGATTGTCTGGCACGCGCCCCTTTAATTTCAACCCCATTTTGGAGTTTTCGGGACCGAATTTTAACGGTCCAACCTTTTACACCTTTGTTCTTTTGTTTTCTTGAAAGACATTTGAAGGTCTTTTTAACTCTTATATACATATATACTGTCTCTATAAATTTCTATTTACTTCTTTCAACCTTGTAAAAACAACTTTATTTTCTTTAAAAGATCTGGGTTTTTAATCCAGGTTTACCAAGGTTTTCCCGGCAATAAAATCATTAAAATCATATTTCTTTCTTTTCATTTTATATTCCTTTTTATTTAACATTTTTCAGTTAAGGTTTGGAAATTCCTTCTCTTTAAAAATTTCCTGGCGCCCATTTAAATCTAGGACACCCTGTCCTGATTTATCAATAAAAATAATTCCATCATACTTTTTTAATCATATACCTTTTTTTTACCACGCACACTTTTTATACGCGATCATTTTTTTAGCTACTGTGAACCAGGGATGGAAAATTCGATACAATTGTACCGAATTCGATACAATTGAGTTTGTTCAAGTACAAAAGTACAATTCGACAGAATTCAGTACAATTTACATATCTGCGACTTTCATATTATGTGTTTCTGAAGAAATAAAAGGAAACTCAACTTTCAATCAGTTTAGTTTCCTTTTATTTTTTCAGAAACATATAATATGAAAGTCGAACGAAGTTCATAATTTGGTAACAGATAAAATCCTAAATTCATAATCCTGAAAGCATACATTTCCATACCAGAAATCTGTTGGTCACAGCTGTAAGGCCATTAACTCTTTGTTTACAGTTTCTTTTTAAGTCATTGACTAATATAAAACTGACATTTGGCTCCCGCTCGAAATCTTGACGCAAAGTCAGTATCATACGTAACGCTAATGGCTTCCATTTTCGTTCTGTGCGTAAAGACGAGAATGTGGTTGCAGTTTCTTACTGAAATTATTGAATTAAACTTCAATTTCCTCTGGTTCGTGCAGGATGATGAGCCGTGGTACACGGCCCATGCCACTATAGATCTTTCGCTCACTAATCTATTGAACCGCATTAACAATTCTTTTTTGTACGTCAACTGGGCGCCTCGCACCTGCGAATTGAAAGTTAATGTTGTTGTTTTGTATTTGTTGATTAATGCTCGAATTTCTTTTAATACAAAACTGGTTTTCAATACAATTGGCACCATTTCAGTACAATTTCAAAACGGTTTTAAGTACAATTGAAAAATTTCATTTTCCATCCCTGCTGTGAACCCAGCCCAGCTGAGTAGCCGTGGAGTAGCCGCATATCATTTTTTTATTGCAGCTTATTGCACTTTTTTTTTGCTTACCCCGTCGAGTTTGACAGTTGTCATTCTCGACTTTCATTTTTCGCGGCACCGGTTGTGCTTTTTTTTATTTACTTCGTTTAATTTATTTTATTTTGCATTATTTGGATACGTATATCCATAGTACCGCGGTTTATTAGTTTCGTATCATCCTAAATAATAGTCTAAATTAATTGAGAAAAAAAAAAAGTGTAATATTCTAATTAAAAGGTGGGGACATCAGATCAACATTTGAGTGCTAATGAATCTAAAAGTTTTAGCTTCACCACTTTTCACTACCCGAAGGAACAAAACAGACTTTGAAATATTAAAAGATAAAGACTTTTTTTTATTGAAAGCATAAAATGGCTCGTCTAAAATGTTTTCATGGCCAAATTCTTCCTACACCTTTCCTGCTTTAAGTTCTGAATTAGACACAA
Organism: Melanostoma scalare; assembly: GCA_949752695.1. NCBI lineage: Eukaryota > Metazoa > Arthropoda > Insecta > Diptera > Syrphidae > Melanostoma > Melanostoma scalare. Next base: position 9,925,543 of record OX456985.1, read on the forward strand.
TTGTTCTTTCCCCTACAGAGAAAAACTTATAAGACTTTGGAAAATTCATTTTGTCTCATCAAAGTTCAAACGAACAACGAACATTAACAACTGTTAACTTCCTTTGTTTTCAAGAAACTTCGTCTTGAAGACCATTGCCTAGGTACTTTAATTGCAAAACTTCTACCTGCACACTCAATTTTTCAAAGTTGACTTTCAACAAAAATTTTACTGTTGAGAACCAAAAATAAAGTTGACGAAAACATTTTCCTTGAGCAAGAAAATAAATGAAAAAAAATGTATATATATTGCTTTTCTCATTCCCATGTAATTTTAAGGTTCGGTTTCACGTTGGTTATGACTGTTATTGAGAAAAAAAAGCACTCTTTGCTTGTTACAAGATCCTGCCAGGAATTGTCCATCTCTCGAAACATATTTCAATTTATGTTCCTTATACCCACTGACTGGTTACCTGTACGAGGAAATAAACTTTGTAAGCAAAGTGGAAAACTTTTAATTGAAGTTATATTTCATACACATCAAACAATGTGAAGGTAGGAAAATTGTTAAGCATATAAACGTATACCTAAAGTCAATTTTCTTATTCGAAACAATTTTGTTTAATGTAACTGTAGTCTGTTTTGGAGGTATTCAATTTTGTGATGAAGGGAATAAATATTGCGATTGAAGAAGGTCGGTATGGGATCTCACACATGGTATATCTTTCGAAGATAAGTTGAAAAGGGTAAATTATATGTGTGCTTGCACCAACAGACAGAAAATAATTAAATAGGGTGGCGCAACAGATTTTCTACCGGTTCCGAACGGCTAATCGAGAAAGAGTTTTTCATGGAAATAAAATCACTATCGGAAAACTTATCAGTTCCTCACGAAAGGCGATGGGAAAACATTTTTGTCTCTGTTGGGATTCATACCACAAACCTCTACGTTAACAGGCAGACATGCTAACTATCACGCTTCGGGCTTATAGAGGACAAACTGTTCTCGAACTTGAATTTGATCCGACAGTCAGATAATTTGAATTTGGATATAAAACTGGTTTTAAGACGTATTTATAATCGCATTTTAAACTCCGCGAAACTTTAAAGCACGCTTTTTTATCGATTCAAACAAAAATATTATTTACATATAATCAGTTTTCGTCAGTGAATAAGGGTTGAATAGCTTAAACGCCGATATACGTGTTTTAAGCTTGTTTTAGCGCATAAATGTCATTTGATTTTGAGTAATGAGTTGTCATTCAGTGGTTTGTTTACAACTTTGGGAATTTTAAAAATAAATAAAATTTAAATGTACTCAAATTACAATAATTTTATGCGTATTTAAAGTCATGAAATGCCTGCTTTTCGTTCCTGGAAGCAAGGCGGAACAAAAAAATAATCGCGAAACTAGCTACTGCAAATACACAATACATACCTGGGATTCCTCAGATATGGTACCTGAGGAATCCCAGTTTTCAGTCCGGGTCCGTTTTCTTTTGAGTTGTTCCATTTTTCCAAGCTATATTTGCAGTTTTGCACAATCAGACCGAACGAAAATATAAAAAAAAAAAACAAATTTCTATTGTCAGCTTCAACCACTGAGAAACCAAAATTAGAGAGTTTCTTTTAAGTTTTTGACATAGGGTATGAAATGGGTGAAAAAAGGAAGTATAGGTAAATAAGGATTTCTTATTCACTGATTAAAGTCTTGATAAGTTCTTATTCACTGCGTAACTATTATGCGTTTTAAGCGTGTATTAGTGAAATTTAATAAACACGGCTGATTGATTTTGGGTGAGATTTGAGGTTTGAGGACAATGACATTATAGGAAGTGAAATGAACTCTAGAGCACTCTCGTAACAGAAAGGACCATAAGAAGACTTGTTAGCTTTATCACGGAACACTGTAAGGTTAAGGATATTCGGAATAGACATTTTAAAATAACCAATCATTAAGCTACAAAATCTAGATCTAAATCCCGAGACCAAAAATAAAGTTCGATACGATTTAAGATAATTTTTTTAATTCCCGACTGAAACCAACTATAGCTTTCGAAACGATAGGCGATAGAAGATAGAATCCGTTGCGTCCGTTTGCTGCCGGACTGACGGCTGTGAGTTTTACCGGACACAATGGATTGGGGTCAGGGCTGCCGGAATGCGAACTAAGGGAGTTCCCCTATCTTCAATTGTACTACCCTCAAAAATGTTAAAAAGTTATCTTTGGTTTTACTATTCATAATGACCAATTTTATTTTTTCATTTTATCTTAAATTATTTTCTGCACTAGTTAAGAATACTTTCATCTAGTGTAAAGCCCCCTTAAAGCTTTGAATGCATTCATTTTTTTTGAGCTGACCCATGTCACTATGATTGGCAGTGTTCTTCGAATATGTTGACAAATGTTAACATCTGTTGACATTCATCGTTCTTAAATGCAAATAATGTCACAAAATGAAACATAGTGACGTCAAATAGTCGTTCTTAAATGCGATGTCGGACTGTTAAAATATTACACTTTGTTACATTTTGCAATACAAATCTGGACTTGAGTTAGGATGTTCTTATGTTAAAAGCCTGTGAAATTGCTGCTGTCTAAAATTTGGTTTTGATATGCAGATTTAAAGTAAACGACTGACTGATTTGTCAGTATTTCCAGTCATAATTCTGACGTGATTATGGATAATTCTGGCACACAATTTAAAGAAAAACTGACAGCCTGTCAGAAAAATTAAAATTTTCATTTTTTCTGGCAGCGTGTCAGCCTTGTCAGTCTTTGAGCGCGTTGATAAGAATTCAGATTGTCAGACTGGCTAAAGAACTTATTCAGTTCTGCGTTGGACGGTCATCTAAATTTAATGTCAGATTAAAATTGTTTTGCGATTCACCTTTCAATTCTACTAGGAGAGATCTGATGATTAACAACTAATTTATTGTACTTGGTTCAAAAGAGTACTTACTAGAGTCCAAAGCTTCTTTTTCAAAATTTGTGTTTAGAAATATGCGACCAGCCATAATTTGAATAGATTTCGAGCAAAAGTGTAGCAAATATTTTTTTTAAGAAAATATTTTTTTTGTAAGTTTCTTAATGTAAACTTTTTTCTTACGACAAACTGCCGAAAAATAAGTCAGGATCAATTTAAATGCCGCAGTTCGTTACAAAAATTGTTCGACAAAAAAAATAACTTAAAAATATGAAGTAAAGTTGAATTGTCATATAAGCTATTTTCTCTGATATAACGGCTAAACAAACTGAATTTGCCAAAACTAACAGCTGATGAATTGTCAACTGAAAAACTTAACGTCTGGCCAATCAGAGGCCGAGAAAAGTTAGTTAATTTTAAAATCTATGAACGCCCCCTTTGTCAGTCGACCGGCACTATAGAACTGACAGCATATTATAGCAGGTGCCCTGTCAGAATTTTGCTGTCAGAAATGATAAATAAGGTACATATTTCTTTTAGTATGGATTTTTTTGTTTCTAATTCAAATTTTACTTTATTTTTAATTTGTCTAAGTTTCGAATTTAATAAAATCGTTTTAAAAAAAATTTGTGATTTTCAATTTTGCGTTTTCTTTTGATTAATTTTTTTTCTGAAAGTAGATTTAGTTGAATTTGAAACTTAACTAATGTATATATTTTGGCGTTTGAATTGTTTCGTTTCTGTTTTTTTTTTTTTTTTTTGTTTAACCTTGAATTACTACTTAACATGAAGATTTGTTTTTAATTAGATTTATTTATTTACTTATTTATTTATTTTATATATGTTTAGTTTTAAAAAACTTATGAAGTGGTAAATAATGTGATGGAAAGTAGAGTTTTACTTTATATTTAATAATTTTTTTTTTATTAACTTCTTATTCTATTGTTTTTCTTGTGTTGAATTATGTTTTGTTGAGTTTTTTAAAATAATATAAATAAAGTTAGAATAATTTTTAAAAGAACAATAAATTTATGCGTACTCCATCTACGAATGCGATATACTCGTACACGAATGCGATATACTCAATATACTATACTGTATTAATCTTTGAAATACTCCCCAGCAAAAATTTGAAACGGCAGGAAAAGATTGGGGTGACCTATAGAATCCGTTGCGGTCTTTTGACAGATAAATAAACTAGACAAAATGAATAAGAGAAACTAGAGATGAGTCGATGAGTCAACTGCTACTAGAATGCTGTGGATGAGTCCCAATAGGAAAATATTGACGAACTGGTCGATTTATTGAAAAGTCGTGCGAATATAGCGATTGTTTTCTTGTTTTCCTTCTTTGCTGAAAAAAATTTGTCTGTTGGTCGATTTGTTGCTTCAACAAATCGAGCCATGTGAATTTATTTCTCAAATCTCGAACTAGAAAATAAAAATGGATATTGAATGTATTTTTCGGCTATTTAAACCATTTTTATACTAAAATCCGATCGAAAATGCTACCTCAATTGTTATTTCAGTAGCAGTAAAAACTAAAAATAAGTCACATCTCTGGGGTATCTTCTTCTTCTTAGGTGGGCATTACCGTTCGGGGTGAACCTGGGCCTCAACCAACATCCTTCTATAACGACTTCGATCTCGGGCGAGCTCTCTCCAGTTTCGCACTCCAAGTCGGTTGAGGTCTTCATCCACTTGATTCGCCACCTAAGACGAGGTCTTCCACTTCCGCGATTTCCCTGCAATGTGCTTTCGAAAACCCGTCGAGCCGGAGCGTTTGGGTCCATCCGCTCTACATGACCCAACCATCGTAGCCTCGCGATGCGTACTCTTCAGGCTATGCCCATGTCGCGGTACAGCTCATACAGCTCGTTGTTGTATCTTCTTCTCCACACATTGTCTTCGCATACGGAACCAAAGATCGTTCGGAGAATTTTTCTTTCGAAACGACCAAGGGTTTCCTCATCTCTGGGGTATCGGTTTTACATATTCCATCACTAGCGGAAGAGAAAACTTCAAATTGGTTTCGACAGCTAATGCCATCGGTTCTGCCGGACGCAAAAAGTTAAAAGTAGGGCTACTTTTTCCGTCGCGTTCGTTGCATCCGATGCTTATAGGTCACCTCTCATAAGAACGTGTATATTTAATCGAGCTGTCAGTTGAATCCGGCAGCGAACGGACACAACGGATTCTATGGGTCGGGGCCTTAAGTCTGCGGAGAGAAAGAAAAAACAGAGAGGAATATGACCGTAAGTTACATATCAACTGTCGGGTAGAAATACAGTGGGCCTACCGTACGTACTGTACGTCACCGTAATTTAGTTTTAAGTTAAATGGTTGTACCCTTTCAGAGTTTTTGTTTGAGATTGAATAAAGATATTGTACATTTGAGCTGAACCCCTTCTCCTATAAAATGTGTCTTTCTTCAGAAAGACACTGACTAATCCGACGAGCGAAACATATACTGCAAAGTAAAAAGCACGTCACAAATTTAGCATGCCTGCCTGTTACGTGGGAGGTTCGTGGTTCTAATCCCTAAAGAAATCCACGGATGTTGCGAGGAATTGATAAGTCCTCCGATAGTAAATTCATTGCTATGAGAGCAATTTCTCGATTTGCCGAACTGAATCCGATGAAATGTGAGAGTCCCCCCCATTTCGTGAGAAATTCGAGATGTTCCGGGGCACACCACTATTTTGCGCCACCCTATGTTTGTTTTATATATTATTAGATAAATTGATCAAGCAACTTCCACTTAAATCTATTTTACTTAAGTACGTGATCCAGCCGTGCAATCTATTTATTTAAATTTTTCACTCCAATTCCAAGGCTTTGTATGTATTGAAAAGAAATCATGAAAATTCATTAAGTATGTGCACTAGTTAAGATAATGTCGCCTTTTTTCATGTACTATAAAAATCATCCAAACGTGGACGTTTTCTGTGATATTGCCACATAAACTGTCTAAAACTGCTAATCAGATGTGGCAAAACAATTTCATGCCTTGTCAGATAGATACTTGAGCCCATAAGTCAACGTAACTAAGACTGTCCGCAGGACACAAAGGTATGTCACAGTTGCTGTATCTCGTTTCGACATCGAAGTTGGACCTTTTCACTTCTTTTAACAACAAACTTCTATACTCCACCATCCTTAGTGAAATACCTATCCCTACCAATAGCCCCTTTGGCTATTGTTTCGGATGACGGAAAAAACTCTTCGTCATGTAGAGAAGTGTGTAGCATCTCAGCACACACACACAAGACTTCTGGGTCCATTTGCCAGCCCATAATCATCCTTACATCCACTTGACAGGGTTTATATTGGATTTACCCTGTCTAGATAATAAGCTGTCCAGTGAATAATAAGTCGCATGAAAGGTAAAACTGTTCATTCTTTCTTAGCCTGGAAAGGACTTCCAAGTGCTACCAAAGATTTTTATATTTAAAAAAAAAACAAAAAGAGTAAAAGGAATAAAAAGTAAATTTTCAGTAAGAATCGGTATAGCACACAGGTGATTTACATTTAAAGTGTCCTTGACCGACACACTGCTTAACTTACACCCACATGGGACAAATTTAAACAAAACACACTCAACCACATCGAACCCTTTTTTTGTAGTTGTCCTTGGCAATGGCAAATGTTTGCCCATTGGATTTTCTTCTCTTGGGTAATGTTATATGTTTGCTTGACTTTGTGTTCTCTTGGAGATTTTAAGACCAAACCAATCTGTAATATCAAAAAACTGATTTCATAATACTTTCGGTAAACCAATTTGAATTGTAACCAGGGTCGCAACGGTGATTTTGCGTAGCCTGGTTCAGGCAAAGATTGTAGAAGGTACAAGGTTGTTTTTGAATTTATGTACTACCTACTTTCGTCTGCTCGTATTTCTTACTGTTGCAAACGAGCTTTAGTATTTCCACAAAGCTGTTTTTAAACTAAATTTTCCAAAGTATGCGTTTTGGAAGATGACGTTTTGTCATATTTTTGAAAATGCATGATTATTCACTTCGTGATCGATTGCTGTAAGGTCAGAATGTTGAAATAAAATCTAGGAAAATGAAAGGCTTTTTGAAACTCTAAGCTTTTCAAAAGTAGTCCAAATATGACAGTTTCTGCTGACTTGTGATCCAATTTATTTAGGAAACAAGATGGCGGCAAACGTTATGCCCTGTTGGTGGAACATTTTTCCATTGCAAATCATCTAAACTTATCAGCTTTAAGCACAAGCTTCTGGTCAAATTTTCTTACATCAAGTGGCGAGCACTCAATGCTGGCGATCAATGCTGCAATCAATGCTGCTGATGATAAGAGCTGTTAAATAAGGTAAGCTGGGTGGCGTCAAAGCAGCTGGAAGCTCAACTGTGACACACATCTGGTTCACTTTTAAATAACAATGATCTTAAGGGGTTAGGCCACCCTAGAGGCTGAAAAAATAGGCTTTTTGGGGATTTTTTTTCTGAAATAATAAATATCTCATATCTTAATATCAATAAATAAATTGAAATAACAGAAACGTGATTTTATTATCTATATCAGTGACTGCTTACAATAATTATTTTGAAGCGATTTATTACAAAATGGCGGCTGTGCAGCGTTTTTGCGACGACGTCTTTTTTTACGGGGGGGTCCACGGCCGGACCAACAGCTCCTGTAATTTTTTAAATAATAATGAGCAAATAAATTTTTTCGATTATATATACTAACTGCTATAGAATTTCGTAGGATTTTTGTGTTATATTGATTTTTGGCCAAATCGCGTCCTTCTAAAGTGAAAAGTGAAAAACTTGCCTAAAAAATTGTCTGATAATTGTTAATAACAAATGAACTACGCAATATAAAAAAAAAATCCTACGTACTTCCATAGACAATGTATATTTCAAGACATTTTTAAAATTTCAAGTTAATCGGTTGAAAATGATTTACAAGTCCGGCCAACTTGAAAAATACAGTATTGAGATAAACGCGTTTAAAGTTTTGAGTAATAAAAAATCAGGAATAATTTTACAATTCCTTTAAGGGAGGGGTAAACCCTGGGCATTTTCAAAAAATCGATTTGCATTTGCATTTTCTTATTATACTACATCTCAAGAATATTGTTTAAACATTTCAAGTCTTTCCGAGTAGAATTCGAAAAGTGACAGTGATTTTAGAGCAGTTATGCGCAGCGAGCGAATAAAGGGGGGCCGGCCGGACGGACAATGATCCCGGCTGCGCAGCATCTTTTCTCCTTTTATGATTGGTTCCAGGTAGCTCGAGGTCTTCTTTTGTGTTCAGGGAAGGGGAGCTCACTCTAATGACGCTTCTAACGGAATATTTTCGAGGGGAGCCATTCAGTGTGTTTTTTTCGCGTTTTTCTCGAAACTAGGATCTTTAAAGGCGGTGTGCAAAATATATCTGCGACTGTTGCACCGATCCTTCTGAAATCTCGCAAACTTCCTTACGATATATGTTTAGAGGTAATAACACGAGGATTTGAAAAAAAATTCATTTTTCCGGAATTGACAGCTATTAATAGGCGGCATTTTTAGGCAAAAGAAACTTCACTTCAAATTGTCAAAAAATATCAAAATTGCAAAAAAAAAAAAAAAAAGAAGCACTCCGGGAGTGCCGACAGAAGTGAAAACAGAATTGAATTTTCAGTAAATATTTTAATGTACAAGAAAATCTTTTCATTGAAATGTTTCTTCTTAGTGCTTATAATAAAAATAGATAAATAGTGGCAAAATTTTATTCAATATTTTATAATATACTATGTACATGTACATTATCCGTGCAGTGTCGGGTTAGAATAGCACTGCAGCGCCTCCCCGCTTGTCGTAAAAGGCGACTAAAGGAGCAATCATATCTAGACGACTAACATCAAAGTGAGTCTAGCGGCACACATACCACCTAAAAACTCTCCCCAAGTATGCATGCAGATCCCGGGGTTAACACGACTGGTGTAGTAAAAGGGAAATCAAACTCATTAAATGGAGCATGCATGTGTCGAAAAGGATGAAAGGAAAATTTTTGAAAAATTTTGAGCATTATGGAAGTACTTGCAAACATAAGAAGCACTACCCCGCCAGGCAGTTCCATTGCTATGCATGGAGCTGGTCCTGGACCGAGCAGCAATGTTCGGGTCAGAGCTATACGAATTCCGGGGGCTAGCAAAGTAATGCGACGAGTTGGACGAAAATTTAGAGCCGCGAGTTGGAACGTTGGAAGTATGACTGGTAGAAGTCTTGAACTCGAAGAGATGATGAGAAGGAGGCGAGTGGACATCTTGTGTGTTCAGGAAACGAAGTGGCGAAACACAGCAAACAAAGCCCGTTTCTTAGATGTAAAAACCAAGGCTTACAAGATGTTCTACTATGGAACAGAACAAGGTAGGAACGGAGTCGGTATCATCCTTGACCAAAGTTTATATAACAGCGTGTTGACCATTTTGAAGTCCAGTGACCGTTTGATGTCTCTTAAATTGGTGATGGAAGGAAAGGTCTGGAATATCATCAGTGCATATGCTCCCCAAATAGGGTGTGAGCAGGAGGAAAAAGATGCATTCTGGCTTGATTTTCATAACCTACTTAAGAACATCCCAAAAGAAGAGTATTTGTTTGTTGGAGGAGATTTGAATGGACATGTCGGGAAGACAAACGAGGATTATGAAGACTCCCATGGAGGTTTGGGATTCGGCACCAGGAACACTCCTGGTGAAGATATTCTAAATATGTGCAAGTCATACGGTCTAATCGTACTAAATACCATGTTCATCAAACAAGACCGACACCTTATCACTTACAGCAGTGGAGGAAATGAAACCCAGATTGATTACCATTTGGTAACCAATTACATGAAATCTCGGGTGAAAGACTGCAAAGTGATACTAGGAGAAGCTGCCGCTCAACAACACCGTCTTCTTTTAACAGAATTTTGTACGGATGCGGTGAAGGAAGTCAAACAAACAAAGGCTCCTAGGAGAATCAAGTGGTACAATCTGGAGAAAACCAAAGGACAGCAATTCATTTCGTATATGCGAAGTCAGCTGTGTAATACCATCGACGCAGTTTCAAATGCAATCACGGCACAAAAAATGTGGGATCGCCTACAACGAACCTGCTTAGAGAGAGCCAAATCACTGCTAGGAGTCTCAAAAGGACACTACCAACAAGCAAAAGAAACCTGGTGGTGGGATGATGAAGCTAAAGCAGTGATTAGAAAGAAGAAAGCAGCTTTCCAAGCTTGGTCGAAGTGCCCCTCAAGAAATACAAATGAAAAAGTGCGTCTCAAAATGGAATACAAGAGCTGCAGAAAAGAAGCGAAGAAAAAGTGCTGTAAGGAAATGGGTACCGTATTAGCGCTTAAAAACTTCAAGCAAAAAGCACGGAGGGCCTGTATCGAGAGCTGGAAGAGATTTCCGCCCCAGCTGCTGAAGCAAATCAGGCAATCCAAGAGCTAAGACAAAGCAACTTGAATAAGGGAGCAACCATTTTCAAAATAGCCGCTCAGAGAAGGAGAAATGCGCAGGAGATTCGTTCGCCAAAGTTCATAAATGATGCTCAAGGACTGCTACTTGTGGATGACGACAAAATTCTTCACAGGTGGCGACAGTATTGTGCTGATCTTTTGAATGAACAGTTTCCTCGGCGCCACTTTCCAACAGCTGCACCTAACTTTACGGAAGTATCCGACGTCACAGTCGAAGAAGTTAGGGAGGCAGTTAAGAACTCTAAAAAAGGCAAAGCGATTGGGCCAGACGAGGTACCATATGAGTTTTGGAAAAATATGGGAGACATCGGGTTGAGATGGCTCACGATTCTCATCTCCAAACTTATAAGAGGTGACAGTTTGCCTAATCAATGGAGGGAAAGTTTTCTCCTTCCAATGTACAAGGGAAAGGGAGATACCAGAAGCTGTGACAACTATCGTTCGATCAAGTTGATGTCCCACACTATGAAGATCGTTGAGCGGGTCTTGGATAGCCGACTGCGGAAAATAATAAGGCTTTCTGATGACCAATGCGGGTTTGTCGCGGGTAAGTCAACTGCAGACGCAATCCAAAGTATAAGGATCATTATGGAAAAACACCGAGATGCCTTAGAGGATTTGCATATTGTGTTGGTTGACTTCGAAAAAGCATTCGATCGACAACCACGAGATCTGATATGGGTGGCCCTCAGACACCGAGGAGTTCCTGAAGCCTATGTGCGAATAATTATGGACATGTACGAGGGAGCAGTTACAAAAGTGAGATGCCCAGCTGGAGTCACCGAAGAATTCCAAATAACAGTAGGTGTACATCAGGGAAGTGTCTTGAGTCCACTGCTCTTTATTGCTGTTCTGGATTATTTGCTCGAAGGAAAAGTAACGGACAATAAAGTAAAACAATTATTCTTTGCTGACGATGGAGCCATCATAAGCGAGGATCCTACATCCCTGCAACGAGCACTTGACGTTTGGATTGATGTTCTGGAAGGAAATGGGTACCGTATTAGCGCTAAAAAGACTGAATACCTGTGCTGCCCTTTTTCTGATCCAGACAAGCCTATTCCAGACATTTATTTGAATGGAAATGTGCTTCCCAAGTGTGAAAAGTTTAAATATCTGGGATCTATGATCAATAGTGAAGCAACTTGTGATGACGACATCAATCATCGAGTAAGCGTAGGGTGGATGAAGTGGCGAGAAAACTCCGCTATCTTCCGCGATCGAAAAATGCCCCCTAAGCTGAAGGGAAGACTCTACACAGCAGTTGTCCGTCCAGCTCTGACATACGGTTCACAATGTTGGACAATGTACAAAAAGTTTGAGAGCAAATTGACGGCAGCCGAAATGAAGATGCTTCGGATGACAGCAGGAGTAACAAAGCTTGATCGAATTAGAAGTACTAAGATCCGTGGAAGCCTTCATGTCAAAAGTACCATCTTGGACAAAATTCAGCACGACCGGCTCAGTTGGTATTGTCATGTTCAAAGGAGAGATCCGCAGAACCCCGTCCAAAAGGCAATATCGTACAACGTTTCAACAAATTCGCGACGAAAAAGAAAAGGCAGGCCAAAACACTCCTGGTACAAGCAAATGCAGAAACAGCAGCATTTGGTTGGCCTCAGACATGGAACAATCCAAAACCGGGAGGCTTGCCGACGCTTTCTGAGGTCAACGCGGCGTACCCCACAGGCGGATCACTAGTGTGAAGCAGAAAAGTGGGAGAGTTGTGATCGCTTCAAGATCACTACTCGTAACGCCGGAAATGGAAAGAAGAAGACTATGTACATGTACATATGGAAGAACAACAATTAAACTTATGAGTTTTCATTCACATTTTCAGCTTTTCCATTATCATGAGATGATAATCATCGTATTCTAATAATGAAGTAATAGGCCTATGGTAACTAAAATAGGAAACGAAAAATTTTGACTCGAATCTATTTAAATATATCGCAAAGACTGCACCAACTGTCGATTTATATTTCGTTGTACTAAGGCTGCGGTCATTCGTGGTTGTTAAATTATATTCTTCTTTTAAAAATTAAAATTTGTAGCATCGGCGGAGTTGATGTTTAAAGTCACCATTCAAAATCATTGGCAAATCATCAAATCTCTCCCCAATTTTGCCGTGAAGGTGTGCAGAAGCGTATTCAGAATAAATAAATAAATTTTTATATAAAAACTGTCGTATTACACTTAAAAACGTATTCGGTAAAATATAAACGCCAACTATTATAACTTGCTGTTCATTTTCACAGTTGCAACGACAAACAGATAGATCGCCGATATGAAAATAGTACTAGACATACTAGTGTACCTCGTATGCAAATTCATATGATTTGCACAAAAAATGGCAGTTGTATCTGACAATCATTTATAGATAGCTACTCCTGCTGCTGGACGATCGTGCCTTCTGAAACTTGCAACTAAATTGAAATCAGGAATATCATATATTTCTTCTTCACCCATGTGAGTCTCTGTTAAAATTAATACGTTAATTTTCTTAGCGATAGTGTCTATTGAGTAATGGTTTTCAAGCTATTTTCATGCAACCGTTTCAATTCCATCGATAAATCATCGCGATGAGTTGTTGATCTCTTCTAATTTGTTGTAAAAAGCGTCTCCTACTCTGTCATGATGAAATTTCCAGCTTCACTTATCCAGCCACTCTTCATTGTAATGGCAGTAAAATATTTGGTGCTTTTTATTTTTTCTGCGTTGCATAAATTTTTCTCTGTTTCTTCAATTGATTTCTTTCTTCTCTGTATTTCTCCGAGTCGGTAAGTACAATTACTATGTAATAATGCTATTGCATTCTTTTAAGTCATTTAGCAAAACAAAAATTAAGGTGTCTCTTGGCTCAATGGTAGAGTCGTTGGCTTTAAACTGAGGGTCTCATGTTCGAATCCCAGCCGTGGCGATCAATTTTTATTTATGTTTTCACTTTAAATAAACAAAAAAATGCAAGTCATGGCTGGGAAACGAACCTGAGACGCTGAGCTATGACGACTTTACATACGAATTACGATGAGCCAATCAAAAAATGGTGTCGGTCGCGAATTCATTGATTTACCCCCATCGCAAAAGTGCCAAACGCGCTTTTTATGGAAGCAATAGACTCTTATGGACGTCATCAGTATAGTATTGGAGTATGAGACTTAACAATCTAAGCAGAGATTGTGGTTTTAAAAATCCGTAAAGTGGAGAAAGAGACGAGTTTGGTGCAGAAATTCTAGTTTCTGATAGACAAAGTGCTTTCGCTTAATGGAGAACTGACTGGTTACTGACTTCAGGGTAGGGGAAACCGAGTAGTGCTGACTCTGAATTCTGAAACGCAACGCAATAGCTATAACAGAGAAGAGCCAACTGTTTGAAAGAGGCTTCAATCCCAGTGCAACATTTTCTCCTGAAGAGGGCTGTTATATCTATTCAATAAATAAAACAGTCAGATTAAGGTTTCAGTCATCTAGTACATAAGTAAATAATTATGTCTCTCTCTTTCCCATTTTTAAGAATGTAGATTAAGTGCCATGATTACAATAAAGGTCAGTCCACGTTCAACCGCCAACTGCTTCGTTTCCTCTTATCTCATATATATATCAAGGACTAATTCATGTTTGGGAAGTACTGACTCATTTTGCAAGTTTTTAGACCATTTTAGAGGATTTCTTTCACCGTAGTAATGTCTTCATCATATCCAATAATGCATCAACCGTCATCTTCCTTCAATTTTAGAAGATTATTTAACACCAGGTTCCGAAAAAGGCGAGAAATTACTCACTGCTACATAAGGACCCTTCACCAACAAAAAGTTGATTTTCACACAGTCGTTCAATCTAATCGTCGATTGTAGGTTCAAAAGAGTTGGTATACATATAATCGTTTTCAGTGACTTTCCAAAACGCATTTCGGATCTTACTCTGGTTCGACCCTAAGCCTCACACGTTACAGTCATACGCTCTTACCGTTACATCCAGGGTATCACATCCTTTTTTCTACAAAAAAAGTGGAAGATCAAGTGTTCCGGTAATTTAGTTCTCCGACTGTTAGGTCTGGCCAAAAGAACAACATCAATATATTCAAACCAAAGTCAAAGCTTATGAGATATATTCCTTACATAAGAAAAAATTGTTTTATTATTAAAGACAATCTGGTGCTCTATCCGATAGAGTAAAACATTCCCATCTCTCTTTTTTTAATTATAAAAAATTTAATCAGTAAAAGAAAACACTTATTGGTATTCTAAGCTCCGTTTTTCGCTGTTCGGGTTTCTAATCGTTATAATTCAACTAAAATTTGTGTTAATGGCTTTTACGTCCTGAAAAAGAATAAAGATTTCCCAATGAGGACTATTTGTAATTGCCAACCAAGAAAATTTAATTAAAAATTTTAATCAGTTCTCCACAGTCGTTTGATGTTAATTAAAACTGTAAGTTGAGAAAATCCAACTTCCTTTACAGATTGTTCTCTAGAAACGGATTTATTGTAGATATGTATTCATGTTTCCATAATTTTCGAGCTGCTTTTCCCTTTGAAAGAAAACTCTTTTGCGCTCTTTACAGCATTTAATCTTTCCATTTGTCAAGCTATAAGAAGATTAAAATAATGGAAGGCAAAAAATATGTGATGAGGACCAAAATGTTTGTTGTTGACGGCAGTGATGGATTATACAGGAACCAACGCTGATAATAAAAATTCTTCTGATTCTGCCACGATTCATGAGCCAGCCTAACCTTGACCTGTTTTAATTAAGTTATAATCTTATAACGTGTTTTCATCGGCGCGGTGGGGTGGGTATGGCGTGGCGACAACGGGGGCTTAATCGATTTCTATCTTATTAAAACGAAAATTATCCTCACGGGTATTTATTACCATAGTCTCATTATTATAAGGGTACATGGCCAGACATCAGCATTGAATTAAACGATGGTAGATTCCTGTGAAAAATTGGTTGGAAGGTTATTCAGGCTGTTTTTTTTTATATTTCTGTGCGCACTAGCACAATGTAAAGATACATGGATGGACAAATCATGCACGTACAAATCAGAAGATTTACTACAGAGTTTTATTTTAAAATTATATAAAACTTGCTGTGCCCGCGACCTCGTCCGCCTGGAATAGTGACTTTCAGCAGCATTTTTAACTTTTTAAGTTATTTATTTTGGAAATAAAACACATTCATGCATTAAAGTAATCTATTGTTATATTATTTGATTTAAGTACAATTTTTACACAACGTTCTTATTTTTTTTTTTTTTTTTCATCTTTTGCAAAATAAAAAGGTTTTGCGGGTTTGATACACGTGAGCGTGCCACATAGAGTTGCCATAGGATTTTTTTCTGAATGAACACCTGAAAATTTAAGCGTCTGAGCTTCATTTAAAATGACAAATCAGTGGGATTTAAAGGAAAATGGGAAATCAAAACGTTTCCTCCTTTTGCCGTTCCAGTCATTATTAAAACTTTTATAATGCCGCATCCCAGATGTGTAATTTGTAGTTGTGTACAATTCAGGATTGTTCATTATTGGCACTGGAACACCAACTTGCTACCTAATCCTAATCCTAAGAAATTGTGAAACTGTTGTATATGCACGCTGGCAACTCTGTTACCTCTCGTCAAGTATATAATGTAAATGAGAAAGTAAGCTTACATGATTACCTTAGCAACAGATGTTCGACATTCGATTGTGGGCCTGTGGCAGAACCAGTTTAGCATGATATATAACATTATTTGCCGTATATTGTAAACCGTAGTTTAAGATAACCAAAAGTAGATTAAAGAAAGACATAAAAGAACGGTGTTTATTTTTGGTCTTTGGTTGAATACACGACATATTGTGGCGACGAGGATTTTTTTTTTTGGTTTTCGATTAAATTTGTAATAAGGCGTTTTTTTCTTATAGTGCAGATTATAAAAATGGACGCCACACAATTTGCAAAGTTTATGAAGCAGCAGGAAGATTTTCTGAAAAACCAGCAGGCATTAATGAAGTCAATGATTGACACTTCAATCGGCGCAAATAATACTCTCGGTGTCACTTCATTAAAATCTTCGACTGAGAAAATAATGGAAACTCTATCGAGTAGCATTTTAACATTCACTTACGACCCGGACAACGATGTTACTTTTACGGAATGGTTTAACCGATATGAAGATGTATTTCTAGTAGAAGGAAATGAATTAGATGACGCTTCACGGGTAAGGTTACTGTTGAGAAAATTAGATGAAACTTCATACAATCGCTATGTGAATCTTATTTTGCCTAAGAAGCCACGCGACTTTGATTTCACAAAAACAGTGGAAAATCTGACAGCATATTTCTCGAGAAAAATTTCGTTATTTGCAACTCGTTACAATTGTCTCAAGGTTGAGAAAAGTGCTGGAGATGATTTTCAAGCATATGCCGGTGTAATAAATAAGCAATGTGAAAATTTTCAAATAACCACATGCACAGCAGATGAGTTCAAATGTCTGATGTTTGTAATTGGGTTAAAAGGTACTGCGGATTCTGAGATAAGAACGCGACTCATCTCTAAAATTGAAGCCGACAAGGAAAAGAAACTAACCTTAAAGTACCTAGCAACAGAATGTGATCGCATTGTTATGTTAAAACATGATGTACAGATGGTTGGGGGTCCAAGCTCCATCGCAGAAGTCAAATCAGTGCAAAAACAATCAACGAAACGAAACGTCCCAAAAAGCGCTTGTTGGTTCTGTGGTGGCATGCATTACGCCGATAAGTGTTGGTATAAGACGCATAAGTGCTCTGATTGCGATAAAGTTGGACACAAAGAGGGTTTTTGCGACAGTGCCAAATCAGTAGCAAATAACTGTTTCAAAAAGAAGTTTAGAACAAAAAAACCACATAAAAGTTCATTAAACTTATCAAAGCCCAAGGTTAACAGCATTTACTCAGTCTCTAAAGTGCAGAACCAAGAACATCGAAAATATATAATGGTAGAGATAAACAACAAACCGGTCCGCCTGCAAATTGATACAGCATCTGATATCACTATAATATCAGAAGAGACATGGAAAAAGCTTGGTTCTCCAGTGGCAACTCAGACAAAACATTCAGCAAGAAATGCAAGTGGGCAACCACTCCCGTTGTTGTCGGAACTACACTGCAAAGTTTCATTTAATGGAAAACAATTGCGTACATGTTGTTTTATATCTAAAATTCAAGATTTAAACATTTTAGGAATAGATTGGATCGAAAGTTTAGAGTTGTTCGATGTACCAATAAATTCCATTTGTGCTCAAGTAAAAATGGACCAGAGAGCAATAGAATTATCTCCAACAGGGCTGAAAAATGAGGTAGCAGATCTCAGATCTAAATATAAAAATGTTTTCGATGGCGCTTTGGGATTATGTACAAAAGCGGAAGCAGTTCTACATCTTAAACCTGGCTCAGTCCCCGTTTTCAAGCCAAAACGACCAGTACCCTATGCATCACGCCCTGCTATTGATGCAGAAATAGCCCGACTTGTGAAACAAGGTGTACTCATCCCAGTTGAGTTCTCGGAGTGGGCTGCCCCGATCGTTGCTGTTAAAAAAACAAATGGTGACGTTAGAATTTGTGCTGATTTTGCTACTGGACTAAACAATGCATTGCAGTCAAACCAATATCCATTGCCATTACCTGAGGATATTTTCGCTACACTTTCTGGAGGTAAATATTTCTCCGTAATAGATCTGTCTGATGCGTATCTTCAAGTAAAAGTGGAAGAATCGTCACAACAACTCTTGACAATAAACACTCATCAGGGGCTGCTCCGTTACACACGCGTTCCATTTGGTGTTAAATCCGCACCTGCTTTGTTCCAAAACATAATGAATGCTATGTTGGCCGATATCGATCTCGCAGAAAGCTACATTGATGACATCATCATTGCGTCAAAATCCTGGAATGAACATAAGACTAAGCTCAACCAAGTCATACAGAGGTTAGAAGAGTGGGGTTTCCGGGTGAAGTTTGAAAAATGCAAATTTTTCCTCACCGAAGTCAACTACCTGGGGTTTATAGTTGATCAGCATGGAAGGAGACCTGACCCATCGCGAACCAAGGCAATTACATCGATGCCAGAGCCCACAGATGTATCAAAGGTACGTTCATTTTTAGGAATGCTAAATTTTTATGGCCAATTCATCAAAAATATGCGAGAGATCAGGGCCCCTCTCGACCAGCTTCTGCAAAAGAACGCAAAGTTTAGTTGGACAGCTGAGTGCAAACTCTCATTTCAAAAAGCCAAGGAGGTGCTTTCATCCGATCTTTTGCTGGTGCATTTTGACCCTACTAAAAAAATTATTGTTGCCGGTGATGCTTCAAAAGACGGCATAGGTGGCGTTATAATGCACTCATTCGCTGATGGCTCCACGAAGGCTATAGCTCACGCATCGAGGTCGTTAACTCCAGCTGAACAAAAATATGGCCAAGCAGAGAAAGAGGCGTTATCGCTTATATTTTCTGTAAAAAAATTTCACCGGATGATTTATGGACGACATTTTACTTTGCGGACCGATCACCAGCCATTGTTGGCCATTTTTGGCTCAAAAAAAGGAATACCGGTCTATACAGCAAACCGACTGCAGAGATGGGCACTCATTTTATTAGCATACGACTTCAACATAGAATATATCAACACATCAAAATTCGGTTACGCAGATGCACTGTCTCGTCTCATCAAAAACCAAAAAGTAAGTGTAAATGAGGACTTCGTTATCGCATCAATAAAGTTTGAAAGCGACGTGAATCGCGTTTTGTCAGATGTAGTCAAACATTTGCCAGTGACAGCGAAGTTGATATCCGATGAAACGACAAGGGATCCTTGTCTCAAACAATGTCTTCAATTCCTAAGATCAGCATGGCCCAATGACATCAGAGATCCAGTACTCAAACAACTTTTTCACAGAAGAGACGCATTGAGCGAAATTCAAGGTTGTATCATGCTTCAAAATAAAGTAATAATTCCGTTTTCCTTACAGAAAAAGGTGCTCAAGCAGTTACACACAGGTCACCCTGGTATTGTAAGAATGAAAGCGCTTGCACGGAGCTTCGTCTATTGGCCCAACATAGACAAGGACATAACTCAGCTCGTTCAAAAATGTGGTTCTTGTGCAGTAGCCTCAGCCGCTCCAGTAAAGGTTCCACTGGCATCATGGCCGATCCCGTCTACACCTTGGTCCCGAATCCACATGGATTTTGCTGGTCCGTTCCATGGTCGCATGTTCCTCATTATTGTAGACGCTCTCTCCAAGTGGCCGGAAATTTTCTGCATGAACACAACAACTTCTAAGGCAACAATCGCTGTATTACAAGAAGTATTTGGCAGATTTGGACTTCCAGACACAATTGTCTCAGATAATGGGACACAATTCTCATCTCATGAATTCGCCGAGTTTTGTGCCCAAGGGGGCATAAATCATATTCGAACGGCTCCGTTTCACCCACAATCTAACGGACAAGCCGAAAGATTCGTGAACACTTTCAAACGTGGGATCAACAGGCTGGAGGGGGCAGAACAGGTACCCTCAGCACTCCAAACATTTTTACAGTGTTACAGAACAACACCCAATGCACAACTACCAAACAACATGACCCCAGCAGAAGCTATGCTGGGGAGAAAAGTGAAAACTCAGTTGGATTTGTTACGACCATCACCATCACCAAAGGAAGCATATCAAAAAAACCAAAATATGGAAGAACAATACAATTTCAAACATGGGGTAAGGAAAAGACATTTTAATGAGGGTGATCTTATATTCGCTAGGAATTACACCAACAGCAAGAAACCTTGGTTGCCGGGCCAAATTTTAAAGAAGATTGGCTCTGTTATGTATGCAGTTACAGTGGGAGATAAGACTTGGCGTAGACACACAAACCAACTTCGTTTAAGACACTGTGAAGCTGGTGATCTCAACATCATAAACTGGTTCGACCTTGAAGACCCGGTTCAACAAGAAGCAGTGGATAAAGCCGCACATTCACCACCATCAGTTTTTCCAAAATCACTATCTGAAGAAATCGTCAACACCAAATCGCCGACATCAAGTTCCTCTGCCCATGAACGTTTACCAAGAGAATCACGATTCCGAAAACCAACACAACACCTCGATATGAGAACTTCGGCTGATGGTCGATATATGTATCATTAATTTAAAAAGGGGAGATGTTGTATATGCACGCTGGCAACTCTGTTACCTCTCGTCAAGTATATAATGTAAATGAGAAAGTAAGCTTACATGATTACCTTAGCAACAGATGTTCGACATTCGATTGCGGGCCTGTGGCAGAACCAGTTTAGCATGATATATAACATTATTTGCCGTATATTGTAAACCGTAGTTTAAGATAACCAAAAGTAGATTAAAGAAAGACATAAAAGAACGGTGTTTATTTTTGGTCTTTGGTTGAATACACGACAGAAACTCTATTGGGTGTGATGTGACTTGCTCTGTGTCTATTGATAGACATTCGACACATCCCCCAATACGTAAACATAATTTATTAGTTTATATGGTTAACCATCTCATTAGTCGGTGCCGAAATCGACCTTTCACACAGCAATTCCCAATTGCAAATTTTTATTTGAAGATCAAGATAGACATTTCTTCTCAGGTCAACTGTATTTTCGACAGTTTGACAGAAATCACCCCACGGTGAAAGAACTTTTATCGATCCAGCAGTTTCAAGGTTTACGGTGTCGATCTCGTAGAAATATAGGGATTACTTACTAAGCCCATGTCCTTCCTCAAGCTCTAGACTATCTCTGAACAAAATTCCGTTTAAATCGGATCAGTGGTTTGGGCGGGAGATGGTTACAAAGAAACACGAACAGACAGAGTTAATTTCGGATCTGTAATATTAGTAAGGATGTTCATCTTCAGGTTCTAGACTATTTATACCAAAATTCATATAAATCGGTTCAATAGTTTGGGCAGTAAATATAAACAAAGAGAAATAGACAGACAGATTTGATTTCGGACTTATTATATAAGTGAAGACTCCCGTTCCCGTGGAAATATGGTGACCGCTCCCGTAGGAATATCGGGATGAGTTAAAGTGTATGTTACTCGGGGATAGTGTATCATTCTAACGGTGAAAGAATATTTGAAATTGGTGCAGTAGCTTCTAAGTTCCCGTCTGCGTTCCTGTTCCCGTGGGAATATTGGGATAAAATATATAGCCTATGTCTTTCCTCCTATTTCTGTACCAAATTTCATTTAATTCGGTTCAGGAGATTGGGCGGGAGATGGTAACATAGAAAGATGAACAGAGAGAGCTACTTTCGCATTTAAAATATTAGTGAGTACCGGTTCCCGTGGGAATATTCGAATGCAATGTAGCCTATGTCCTTCTTCAGGTTCTAGATCATCTCTGTATAAAATTTCATTTAAATCGGGTCTGTAGTTTGTCCGAAAGGTGGTGGTAACATAGAAAGACGGACAGACAGAGCTACTTCTGCATTTAATATATTAGTAAGAACTCCCGTTCCTGAAGGAATATGGGGATGAATTAAAGTTTATGTTACTCTGTGATAGTGTAGCATTCTAATGGTGGAAGAATTCTTGAAGTCGGTGGTGCAGTTTCTAGGTTCCCGTATACGTTCCCGTTCCCGTGGGAATATAGGGATAAAACATATAGCCCATGTCCTTCCTCAAGTTCTAGAATATCTCTGTACCAAATTTCATTTAAATCGGTTCAGAAGTTTGGGCGGGAGACGGTAACATAGAAAGCCGGACAGACAGAGTTACTTTCACATTTATAATATTTGCTAGTATTGAACTTAAAAGCATTTACTATTGGAAATCTCGTCCACGTCACAAGGTTTTAAAGAGTATTGGCTTAAAGTAAGTATAAAACTCTGATTTGATGGTAGGTTTTTGTCGACATGTAGGTCTTAAGAACTTAGCTCGTTTCTTGTAGAATATTAAATTACATAGCATTAAATTTTTTGTGAAACGTTAGCGTGTTTTTGGGCAACGATTAGAAGCGCTAACGATCCCAATTTCCAAGATGGCGGCCAATGTAAGGTCAATGTACGAACTAAGGAGCTCTTCCTATCGAAAGTACCTCTTTGACTGTTTTCTTCCTGGGAGATTTTAGTCATTATTATAGTCTGTGCGCTACCTTGCTATTGAGTGGGTACTCATATAAATTTTTTCATCGCAACAAAAAACAAAACAAACACAATTGCATCTCACTGCCTTTTCTAACCTTGAGGTAATAATCTTTTGGCTTCATGACTCTTGTTAACATTTCATCCAAGGGCTGTTTACATAGATATTAAGCACAAGGATTTATTAAACGCTTGTTTACTTAATGGCAGACCATTTCAAATACCTTCTACAACTAAGAAAGTAAATGAAAAAAATTTTTCCTTTTCGTGACTCCGGTCGGTTGAATTGGAAAAATTTTGTATAAAAGGGTTCTTCGATTCTTTTTTTTTCTTATTTTGCTCTTAGCCAGTCAGACGTGAAGTAGAATCTTTTATTTAATTAGATGTGGCTCTTTACTCTTTCGCCAAATAATCAAACCTAAGAACTTTTATGAAGTCGAATTTAAGGTGAAGTGCAGGGAAAATATTCTCCATAGAGCAGAGAAAAGCAAATGAAATCATAATTAATTTTTAAACTCTGTTTTTTAGCGGAATAAGAACAAGGAGAACAAACAGTGGTCCATTTCGGCCAAGTGTACCAACTGTAAGCGAAAATAGATAAGATATTTGCTTAAACACGTAGAAAATCTACCACTTTTCTGTGTGAACCCAATGAGCCACAGCCGCATATGAAGACTATAGTTTAGGTTAGGTTATGGTTTAAATAGCTGTCAGGAAAACAAACTGACACACTTAGACCAATATTAGGTCCAATGTGATACCATAAAAATTGTGCGAGGGAGTACCTAACTTAACAAAACCATTTGGAGCTTTTAATAAAGCGAAGGAGATGCAGGGGATCTGTGTTCGCCAGATCGCTTGGATCATCCAGAAAATATTTTCCTAGATGCTGTTTTCTTTTAAAAGAGAGTGCAGGACATGAGCAGAGGAGGTGTGGGATTGTCTCTTCCTCCTCCTCATCTAAGCAACTTCTGCAGAAGTGATAAGAGGAAACGCCAAGTCTTATGGCGTGTTTTCCTATATCAGACAACGTCCGGTGATGACATTGATTACGGAGCTAACGTGCAATCTGGTTATGGATAACAAATGTCGTTTTGTTGTCACACACGTGGTGATATTTTTCCACCAATAGTTTGTTCTATCCATTGCCTCTTGCTTTAGCATAAGTTTACATGTAGCGATTGATATACCAATATTCCACCTACTGGTTGAGATCGGTAGAACGGTTCCTTTTCTGGCGAGTTCATCGGCTTTGCAGTTACCCAAGATATCTCTGTGCCCCGGCACCGGCACCCAAATAAGGTGAATATTGAACTGTTCAGCCATCTCCCTAAGAGATAGGCGACAGTTAAGGGCGGTTACTGAGTTCGTAGAAACAGCGCCGAGTGATTTGAGGTCTGCTTGACTATCTGAGAAAATCCGGATATTCGTTGAGGATATCACGTTTTCTCTTAGCCATGATAGGACCTCTTTGATCGCCAGAATTTCCGCTTGGAAAACGCTACAATGGTTTGGAAGGCGGAACGAGAGACTTACGTTAAGTCGGTTTGAGTACACCCCACATCAGCCTACCCTTTCTTCGATTTTTGAACCATCTGTATAGAAATGAATTGAATCATCTCTCAAAAATTCTTCATCTTCCCAGGTCGTTCTCGGTGGGATTGAGACTTGGAACTTATTATCAAAAACCAATTGGTGTAGTCGGATTGATCCGAATAAATTCGGGATTGTAGCGTGACCGATGTTGTTATCGGTTCATTGGGAGATAGCTCTCATACGAGTGGCTGCACTGGCGGACATTTGTTTGCTGAAGATATCTAGTGGTGCGAGGTTAAGGAGTGTATTTAGTGCAGCTGAGGGTGTTGATCTCAGTGCTCCACTTATACACAAACCGGCTGTTCGTTGGACCTTGCTTAATTTGTCGCAGTAGGTCATTTTATCAAGAGCGGTCCACCATACCAATACTCCGTATGTGAGTATTGGTCTGATGACCGCGGTGTAGAGCCAGTGGGTGATTTGGGGGGAGAAACCATATTTATTATCAATGGCTTTTTTACAGGAAAATAAGGCAACGGTGGATTTCCTGATTCTTTCCTGTATATTGGCTTTCCAATTTAGCTTTTTGTCTAGGATTATACCTAGATATTTGGCCTCGTTTGAAAGTTCAAGTGGGATTCCATTAATTGATGGAGTTATTAGTTGAGGAATTTTGTATTTCCTGGTGAAGAGAACGAGTTCAGTTTTCTTAGGGTTGACCTAGATCACATTTTCCCGCCCATTTTACTAGTATATTTAGAGCGGTCTGCATCAGATCCGTAAGGACGTGAGCATGTTTGCCAGATACCGCAATGGAGACGTCATCTGCATATGCAATCGCTTTTAATCCCTCAGCTTCTAAGTCAACTAGAAGTTCATTGACGACCAGATTCCATAGAAGAGGGGATAGGACTTCGCCTTGCGGTGTTCCTCTACTGACAGATCTCTTTGCAGAGAAGTTTCCTAGAGTAGAGTTGATTCTCCTGCTTTTTAGCATTAGATTTATCAACTCCACTATGGAACCATCTACTTTGAGCTTCGTCAGTGCCTTTGTAATTGCAGAGTTGCTGACGTTATTGAAGGCGCCCTCTATGTCGAGGAAAGCGGTCAGAGTGAATTCTTTGTGATGGAGGGAATATTCTATAGTACGTACCAGGGTGTGTAGGGCCGTTTCTACAGATTTTCCCTTACAGTAGGCGTGTTGTGCTGTAGATAACAATTTTGGATCTATAGCTGTACGCAGGTGGATATCAATCAGTCGTTCTAAAGTTTTAAGAAGGAAAGATGATAGACTTATTGGTCGGAGATCTTTTGGGTTTACGTGGGATGATTTCCCAGCCTTAGGTATAAACACAACCTTGACTTCTCTCCACTGAGTGGGGATATAGTTCAAGGTGGTACAGCCGATGAGAATTACTTCAAGGACAGGGATAATAATGTCCGCGGCCTTTTGAAGTTCGGCTGGAATTATACCATCAGGTCCAGGGGATTTGTATGGGTCAAAGCTGTTAATGGCCCAAACTAATTTTTCCCTTGTAATCAGATCGGGGTTGTTTGTTATTATGCTACCTGGTTCTGTGGAATCATAGTTGTATAAGTTCTTAGAGCTTCCTGAAAAGTGAGTGTCCAGAAGCAAATTGAGCGTTTCTTCGCAGGATTCTGTCCAGCCGTCAGCTGTTTTCAAACTGCTAGGCATGGTCGGACTCTTTGAGAGGATTTTTCTTAATCTAGAAGCTTCTGAAATATCTTCTATTTCACCACAGAAGTTTCTCCATGATGTTCTTTTAGTTTTCCTCAGTTGATATTTATTTTTTGAGTTATTCCTTGTAGGAGTCCCAGTCTATTAAAGTTTTAGATTGTTTAGCTCTGTTGAAAAGTTTTCTACATTCCTTCCTGAGCGGTTCTAGCCCCGAGCTCCACCACAGTGGTTTCTGTTTTCCTCTTATTTTTATAAGAGGACAGGATTTCTGCAGTGAATGGTTAAGGGCAGTGGTAAGATCATTGAATTTTATGTCTAGATCATGTTTGTTTGTAGGGTTTTGTAAAAGTTCAGGTTTAATAAACTTTTTCAAAGTTACCCGATATTTTTCCCAGTCAGTTTTCCGGTAGTTTCGGAAGATTGGTTGCTTAAGAGGTTCAATGTATCTATGATCAGAAAAGGAGTGTTCAGTAGATACTTTCCAATTAGTAATCCTATGATGAACCGAATCGGAGACAAGAGTGATATCTAAAACTTCTTGTCTAAGACTATAGTTGGTCTTCTATTGGTTTGGTTTAAGTTCTTAATTGGCGTGTTTCTGCATTGGTTTGGACATCCGCATTTACGTATGCGTCTGAAATATTCAATGCGGATTTTCATGTGGATGCAGATGTATCGAAAATCGCGACAAGAAATGAAATGGGTGCAGCAGAGGTACACTCGTTCTCAATTATTATCTATTGACTAATCAGGAACGAAGATTTCGTTCGTCAACAAGTTTATAACAAACTTTTGGCTGGTGCTCACCCTGGTGTATGACCCAGTGGATGTAATCCTTCACCCTTCACAAAAATGCATCCGCATACACTCTGAGTACATCTCCTTACATGAACGTGAAGGTGTTTATTTTTGAATTTTTGGTATAAGCTTTCACAGTAATTTGCTATCACTGTAAATAGAAAATAGTCTAAACTGATGAGTGCTTTACCCACACGCGGTATTTTCAGCGTAGCAGTGCTACCCGCTCTCACTGTACGTAAACAAAGACCTCTCAGCATTGTTTACCAAACTTGACATCCACATATTCGCTTATGGAAAAAAACTTTATCCATGGAGTAATAATCAATTACTTTCAAGAAAAGAACCCCAACACTGGTTATCCTTCAAAAGCTCTAAAACATTACAAACCAATTTGCAAACCACAAAGGAAATCAAAAACATTTATTTTGTTCTCCCAAAACATGAAAACGTATATCGTATGCACAAGAAAAATGTTTTGCTGTCAGTGGTGCTCTTAAAAAGAAAAACAAAATGAAAAACCAGCATCCAGCACACCTTCAACAAACATTCAAAATGAATTTGTAATGTTATCCGCTACCGAATTTCGTAGCCAGTTGAATACCACTACCGTTCACAAGTTGTTACTTTATTTTAGGAAGCCTGTGTAGAAAGATAAATATTTGGTGGGAATTCAAACAAACCCTGCCCTATGTAACGTTGAAACAATACTATAGCCTGGGTCTTTGTCATCAGATGATTTATGCGAATTCAATTTTTTTTTTTTAGTGCCAATATTTGTTTTTTGACACGTCCAGGGGCCATGTCACCATCATGGCCAAGTGTCTGTCATATGTCAGACATTGCGTTTGATAAGGTGTTTGTCACTTATGACTATTTGTGCTCTTAGGGGACAGATTGTAAGGTATGAGGAAAAATTAACGTCATAGTAACTTATTTTTTAATTTCTAAATATGGTTTCTAATTCCCCTTCCCTGTGGCTACACGACTACGATAGTAAACACGTAACATTCTGTCGGTGAGTTTCATGAATTCAATCTGTTTTGATTATGAACAAATAATTGTCTTCAATTGCTACAAAAAAAAAATTCTTTGGTGTGGGTACGCCCGCAATTTTAGCTGTCGCATGCAGAACATAACGTTATCACTGGGCTTGGGAGAGAATCCCTATTTGCGTGTTTCATGTGGCGTAGGTTACACGCCACTCTCAAAGTAACTTGCTTTCATACTCTTACTAAACATTTTGCATAAAGAAGTATTAAAAAAACACAAATAATTGTTTCCATGATTGCGTTTTTGGCAAATGATTTTATTTTCCAATTCTCTGAGTAACGCAAAAGCAAGTAGAATTTACCTAAAATCGCTATGAACAAAATTCGAGAATGTAGAAGCGAGAACAAAAAATCATTTTCTTATTTAAATACTTTAAAATTTTTTCGGTGCGCTGAGAGCGAGCGTGGTGTGTTCTTTTGTCTTTTGGTATTGGGGTATAATATGCAAATGAATTCCATATGGCTTTGATTCGAGTTGACGCTCACTTCTGTTCACACGATTCATTGAAAAAGTTGAAAATTACTTATATTTTTGCTTTGAAAATCGAACAATTTAGAGCAAATTTTGTATTAGAAATTAACGGGCGGAGAAAGGTAGCTGGAAGAATATGTGGTGTTTCATCGATAATGCAGTAGTTGAATTGTTAATGTATTAAGCCTTGGTTTCCTAGGATAGCGGTGCTATAACACAGATACCGTCAGACAACTTTATCTTAGCAAACTAAATGGCGCTGTTTCCTAGAGAGCGGTAGTTTTCACCGTAAAGTCTAGTACACTGCTGATGCGAAACGAAATTTTTCGTTTGTCTCCACATCCACGACGAAATCGTGAACGAATGCTTAGCGGAAAATATCTGTGTAGAGTATTATCAGCTGTTTGGAAAAAGTGACAACCAAAGTCAAGTCAGAAGTGTCACAAGAACCAAAAAACAAATTAATATTTTTATCGTAAAATAAGTTTACAAAACTCTATTTTATTTTCACTAATGAAGTTTGTTTTTTTTCATCTGAGTTTAGGTGGCTTTTTTTGCCTTTTCGTCTTTGTATTCTATACATGTATATTGTATATTATATATATATACATGTATATGTATATTCATCTAAATAAAGTTCTTCCCTTTTTTACAAATTTCAATTGAAAAAGCAGCATAAATACATAAAACTAGAAAAAGCAATAGAACTCTCAAAATTTCGTAGGCATTTATTGTTCCGGGAGATAAATGATGGACGAAAAAGTGAGGAAAATTTCCGAAGTTGTAGTAAAAAATTTACTTCTCTTATACACTTTAAAAATACTTTTCGCAGAGCAGCAGCATACTCCACATCTCCACAACGGAAAGGAGAGCGAAATGCGAAATTTTACGTTTACGATTCTGTCCAGTCATTTTTGTATTAGATTTTTCTTTTCGTTTCAGCTGCGTACCAAGTCTAACGTCAAAGCTTTCTTAAAGGTAAGTCTACAACTACCAATTTAGCAGATTATACCTGATTCATTCTCTTAGAAATGGAAAAAGGGAACCAGGTTGATGCTATCTATACTGACTTCAGCAAAGCTTTCGACAAGGTTGATCACAATCTGCTTATTTTTAAATTTAAAAAATATGGCATTCATGACACCTTTTATTGTGGATCCAAACGTATTTATCGCAAAGGACGCAGTGTGCCAAGTTTTGTGATGTCTTGTCACGTCAAGGTAGCCATCTTGGCCCACTTTTTATTTCTCCTTTTTATAAATGACTTGTCCTTACTGTTTGAAGGTTGTAGATTGCTGATGTATGCCGACGATCTAAAGTTGTTTCATACAATTAACAATATTGCCGATACGCAATTATTGCAGCAATATTTAATCAGCCTAGTAAAGTGGTGTGAAGCTAACGGAATGGTGTTAAATGTGGAGACATGTAATACAATTTCTTTTTTAAGAAAAACAAGTGCAATACATTTTGACTACTTCATTGACGGACGAAAGTTAGTTAGTAAGAATTGACGTAGTAAAAGACTTAGGAGTTTTAATTGACAGAAAACTAACTTACTAACTAACTAACGTTGTATGCTGTTGATATAAAGAAACTTGAATTTGTCCAAAAGCAATTTTTGTTGTTCGCCTTGAGAGGTCTTGGATGGAACCCCGACAGTTTTGTCCTACCTCATTACTCACATCGACTAAATCTTATTAATATGTGTAGCCTTGCAAATCGTAGAGAGTTGTCCGAAGCTTTATTTGCGTTCGATCTTTTAAATGGAAATATTAACTCACCATTTTTGTGTTCCAAAATATCTGTAAATCCTAACGTTCGTATTTTGAGACATACCAAATTTTTGAAGGAGAGCAACTCAAGGACTAATTATGCTTCTCATGAATGTTTCAATAGATGTTCTGTACGAATGTACAGTGATTATTTAAAAATATAAATGAGAAATGTTAAACTTAAATTAATAAATCAAACAATACTTGAATACAATTCACAATATATAATATGTCAAAACTAATGTAAACAAAAACGTAGAATTTGTTCTTTTGACCTCTGGATCAAGTAAATAATGTAATGAATGTAAGAAATACAACCGATTTATAAAGAGTTTGAAGTGGACGTGTTTCTTTTACTTGGAAAGTTTTACAGAGTATTTTTTTTCCTATTTTTCTTATGTGTTAAATAAAACCTAGTCAGGAACATTTGGTCCTTCGAGCCATTTAATAAATATTTTGACTTGTTCAATGTAAATATGAATAGAGAAAACTTCCGGAGAAAAATCCTAAATAGAATGATGTTTGAAGACTCTTCTTGACTTTCTTTTGTTTAGCAAATCTCTTACATAGCAAATCCGATTTATAAATGAAAAAAAAAATTGTTTTTATATAATACGTAGTAAAACAAATGTATTTTATTTTATTTTCTATGTAGTGCAATCTTTGTTTTTTATAATTAATGTTGTCTTACTTTGGCAAAAATAAACTAAACTAAAAAGCGATGCCGCCATTTGCATGACGGCCGTATTGTCGCTGGTGGATGGTTTCGTGCACGTTTGTATTGATAGCTTATTAAAGGCGATGGACTTATTATTATTATGATTTTTTTTTATCGGAAAATGAGTTACCACACCAACAAGCCTCCAAAAGACAACATTTTAATAGGTCTCTTACGTAACAACGAAACAGTTTATATGCTTTTGCACGGTTTGAAAATCAAAGCGTCTCTTATGTAGCTAAGAATGTGATTGAATTATCTCTCATGCGGTTAACTAGGTAATAAAATAACTTTGCTGTATGTCCAATGTCAAACCACGAATATTCTTAGCTGGTTCCTCTTCGTTTTGACAATCACAAGAGAAGAAATTCAAGACAAAGTATTTTTAGGTTAGCATTCCTCTCTGTAACGTGAAAGTTCTAGGTTCGAGTCACAGAAACATCCAAATGTGTTTCCAGCACTGTCATCACCTTTGGCGATGAATTAAAAACCTTAGATAGTAGTTCCACTGCCATGAAAAATTCTTCGCTGATTACCAGTACCGAGGTATGGTTGAGAGAAATGCGCTAGATACCGGCCGGAGACCCCCACTCTGTTTCTCCACCCAATTTATTTGTTTTCATTTAAGTTGAGTACTATTGTCACAGCTGTCAAGCAGAACC
Organism: Melanostoma scalare; assembly: GCA_949752695.1. Taxonomy (NCBI): domain Eukaryota; kingdom Metazoa; phylum Arthropoda; class Insecta; order Diptera; family Syrphidae; genus Melanostoma; species Melanostoma scalare. The sequence continues at coordinate 9,956,759 of OX456985.1, forward strand.
CACAGGTTGGTGTAGTCAAAGATTTGTTCTGACTGAGATTTATGCTTATCCACAGTAAATGATTGTCCTTTGTAGTTATTTTCTGAGATACTTTCGAGGTTTAAATTAATCGTTCATTTGGTAGGCCTATGAACGGAGCTCGTTGCAATGGCGACTCACTTTGGGAGGTATGTTGCTGTGAAGATCACATTATGCCTTATTTTTAAGTAAAACCAATGGGTCATTCCACGCTCCACGGCAACACCCGAAACGAACACTTTTCTACTCATAAAATTGTTAATCCTTATGCTGATATTTTTGTGTTTTAATTTTTTTTTTTATTTTTTTTTCTATTTTTTTTATTTAGTTGCTTTATCTCAATTGTAAGATTTGAAGATTTTAGCAAAAGAATAAACAATTTTATAATAAAATATTTTATGAGTCGAAAAGTCTTCGTTTCGGGTGTTACCGTGGAATGACCCCAATGCAAATGTCTTCCTTGATGAAACATAAAAAACTGAAATTCTGAACACTCACACGCCAATAGTCAGATTTTTACATTTTATCTAAACGAATGCGACTAAAAAAGCAACATAAGGAGAAAAGAATGTGTAGAGTGCTTTGATTCAAGCTCAAAACAAAAGTACAAGTCACTCCAACAAAACATCAACAAGAGGTTTCAAATCAATTGCAAGGATACTCTGGCGGATACGTAACAAAAAAAAACTAAATTTAATTTTTTTTATTGATAAACATATACAAAAACAAATTAGATAGCTACATATAGACGTAAAATTAATTATTAAACATGACAATAATAAAGATATAAGAAACAAAAAAATCCATATTTATCCATAATTAGTTCTATGATAAGGACAGTGAAGTAACTCCAAGTTGCGCAGTTGGTATGAGCCTCCCCGGTAGTTATAACTTATGCATGCGAGCAAGTCAGGAGCATCAATTTGTCCTGTTATCAGCTGGTGAATAAAGACTAAATCATTATTTATGCGCCGATGCGAAAGCAGTTGCATCTGCAAAAGTTGAATACGATGCTCATACGGTGGAAGGTCATAAGGATCAGTCCAAGGAAGTCCCTTGAGAGCAAATCTAATAAATCTTCGCTGTATACTTTCTATTCTTGAATTGTGGACTGCATAATAATAATTATTTCTGTTGTGCAGGGTGAATGCATCGATAGAATTCAGCGAGCAGGTTGGGTCAAGCGGAAATCCTTCTTTCCCCGCGTAGACAGAATTGGTAATTTGGACTTAAATTGAGAAACTTAGTTTGTTTTTCCCACTCCATTTGAACAAATGAATAGTCTAAATGTTTTCTATGTACTCGTATTAAAACAATTAAAGCACCATTTGAAGTTTAGTTATTTTTTTCCTGAAATGGAATATTTTGCTCCACATTATAATTTAAGATATTCTTCTTAGGGGAAAAACTGTCAATTGTAACTTGAACAACCATTGCGCATCAAAATCAGAAGCAATTTCGTTGCAAATTATTTGATTGTAATTTATTGAACTTTTTCGAATAATTCCAGCTACTTTGTTGATATCCTTTTTAAATCTTTGCTTTGGCGTTGTGAAAAGATGCGTTTTTTTGTAGATTTACCAGAAAAAGTAGAAATAGTCAATATTAAGAAAAAGCTAAGCTATTGGAAGTAAATTGCCCTTGAGAACAAAAAATTCATTTGATTCTTCAATCAAAGCTTTTAACAACACCGAAGAATTAAAAAAAATTATTGCAATTTATGAAGCGCATTGAAAATCACACAAGGCTCAACCCTTACGAGGTGTTCTGCTGTTTGATCGAAAAAAGATTGGAGAATGTTCTGATGATGAAAAGTATTTTCTTGGTGATGTAAGGAATTATTTCAATCAGAGACAATCGAAAACCACCCTTTGCCTAAAAAACATTAAACTTTTTCGTTCCAATCACCGGCATAAAGTGAGATATTGAACAAATTTGCTTAAAATACAGTAAAATTTGTAGAACAACTACAATACTTTCAATATTCGCAAAAAATTCGTCTGATAGAACAGTTTTTGAAAAAAAATATTTTCACTCTCAACGACAGCGTTTTTGTTTGTCTTCTTTTGAAATTCAATCGAAATTTTGGAAACGATTCCATTTTTGTCAACCAATTCAAACTACGATCTCAATCTCAGTGTAATTGCTGAAAAAAGATTCATTGCCTTAAATTAATGTCGTAAAAAAATCAATCGTAAATCTACAACTCCGACACCTTGCACGATCCACGTTCATCAAAAAATCCTTTCACCATTACATCCAAGTAAAGGAAACCCGAAAATAACAGCGATAGAATTATGTCAGCAATTATTTTTTATCAAATAACTTCCCGTTCACACATCAATCAACTAATAACCGAAAAAGAAAGCATAGGTTCGTACAGACGAGTAAATCCGTGAACATTTGAATAGAAATATAATTAGCCCTCAAATGTGGTGTTCGTAAAGCGTACACAATTATGAAGAACCCAGTGAAGCTCATCCTTCCCTTCCCCACTGACAAATCCTATAGACAAACTCTTCGCACAACTAAATTGAAGTGAGCCGGAGTTATTTCAAACGCAAGGATTCCAAATGTGGAAATGGCGGCCTCGCGTTTTAAAAAAAAAAATTCATCCGCCTGTCTGAGGCAGAACCCAAATAAGATTTCGAATTGTGCCTCTCTTTAACAACAGATTCATATCTTGAGCTCATTCGTCCTTAATGGAAATCATCTTGTGACGCTTCCATACTCATCAGTATCTGCGTCTTGTTCAATAATAATATACGACAGAGAGTACATCAGCTACCACGGAAGCCCCCAAGCCTTTTTAGCCACACAACCACTTGATGTTGCTGCCTTAATTGGATAATTTTAATCAAAATTCGGTTCAGTGCCTCGACAACATTGGTAAAGAATTCGGGACTCGGTATCGCAGTGTAGATATAAATAAACCTGGCAACATCGTACCTATATATATTTAAGTGTTGTACATATGTATTTGTCTATTTTGTGCTGTCGTTCTGTGAGTTTAAACCAAACAAAGCTATGGTTAGAGTGCTTGTTTCCTTAAAGAATTTCAAAATTTTACAAAAACATTCTCCATGTAACTTAGAGTGGAAACGGAAGGGGGCAGTAGACATTTTAATATCACTACACTGAAGATTTATGAGAACTCACATGTGGAGAAGAGGTTTCGGGCATGCTGCTTATGATAAGCAGCGGGCGTGTGCTTTGTAGAACTTTATCCTTGTTTGTTGTCAGAAAAAACATCGGTGAGGGAGGATGTAATTTGCATAATGTCAAACTCAAACACAAGTTTGAATATTAATTATGAATTGTTTGCTAATTAATAACGGCGGTGTCTCATCTCATTAGAAGCATTTCACAGAGGTATTCTGTGTACATTTGTTTCAGATCATACACAAAGGAGCATCCTAATCGCTGAACGTGCACAACAAGAACAAGGACATAAAACGATTAAAACAGCAAATTAGATGTGTTATCATTGTGTTTTGGGATTTGTTTGTGCATTTATTCATGAGAGCAGGCTTGTTTGCACTTTGCAGCAAAAATAAGGCTCAATAATTTTTAAGATATGCTGCAAGAAAATCAGTCACTTTTCTGCTATGAGACATAAGTCTTCAGTTGAATTTTCGGGACGACTTTGAAAGCGGTATCGATGAGTGAAAACAAAGTTACACCTGCATTTCACAAAAGGACGTTCCTCCTCCAAATGATTAAAGTTTATGTGATAGTGTACTGAACTACATTTCTAAATGCGGATTGCTGTAAAAACTTCTACGGAACTAGATCAACTACCTCAGAGAAGTTTAATAACTGAATCAACTCATTATGTTGTGCACCGATTTACGTGAGGTTAGTATTGATCTGTTGTTGACATCTAGGTTCTCATATTCCACCACCCGTAGTAAAGAGTGTTCAGGCCACAGCCACTGCGTAGTCGTCCACTTGTTTGTGGTTTGGGCAAATCGCTAACCGAGTCACGTAGCTAATTAAGCAAACAACTTTACCACCACACCATAAAAGCTGAGTATGGGTTTTTGGCTTGTAGTGCATCAAGTGCAAAACCAAAATTTACATCCAGGATATACGCCCAGTGAACTATGTAAGTGCTGTGTGTGCAGCGAGAGCACCACGATACCATTAAAAGCATCATCCTCATTTCCACCATCAAATGCAGACTCCATAGTAAATTATGACTATGATAAATGTGTGTGGTGACGTAGGAGATTATTCACCCTTCACTATTGCCAACCTTTTTTAGTGGAACAGGGTTTCGCGTAAGAGATGCTCGGTCCTACGCTGTATGAGTTCGTACATAGTTAACAATTTACAACTTTCAGAAGTTTAATTGAAAATTATGTGTGCTGTGCATTGTTTGGATGTGAAACTCATGCAACGATTCACCTAAAATGTAGTTAACAAAGCTACATATACTGTTCAACATTAAAACACAGATTTTTGACATGGATGGTATGTATTTCTCATATTTTGAACGAGGCTACTCGTACTTTAAGGACTTAGCTGTTTAATAACGTTCGCTTCATTGCGTTTAGGTGATATGTGTTTGTGAATCAAAATGTCTCCTGCTTTGTCCTCTGACAAAAAACTGCAGCAGCAAATGCATCTAGACCCTTTATATGTACATAGTTATATTTGATCAGACGAGTTATCGTCTGGAGCAAAACAGTTTTTACTTTCTTAGGTAGAACACAATTATTGCAAGTGACGGCGAATGTTGCTTCATCTTTGCTTCCCAAAAGTTTAAATAATTGTTTACAATGATAATGCCCGATTTATAGCTCGGCGTTGATGCTGGACGAAAACAGGACGCGTGTAGCACCAGAAAACAAATAAAATCTTATGAAAAACTTTATTTTTAGGAAAACTTCAGAATAGATTAGAATGAAAATAAAAAATATAGTTGACTACTCCTTCCCAACTATTCTTAAGAATTCCTAACTTCCAAAGGGGCCTTTCTTTGTACAGAAACTATAAAAAGTTTGAAAGGTGATTTAATAATCTTATGGATCGGAGGACACCGCGTGGCGCAGCAATCGCTTTTATACACAAAATGGTAAGACCAATAGCTTGAAACAGAAACTGCCAAGTTGGACCGGATACAGTAGGTTTGCCATCATCCCAGAAGTCTACATAATCCTACTATAGTTTCTATATACAACGCTTATGGCACTTTCTATTGGACGAAAAGAACCGTCCAGGAGCGTCCAGAAGCATTCTCAAACCGTTCCATTGGTGCAAAAAGATCGCATTCTCGATTTGAAATGAGAATCGACTCAAGAAGCACTAACACATGTTACTCAAATGTCAAAAAGAAAATTTTCTTCAAGGAATATTTTTTAAGAGCCATAGGTGTTTCACTCACACAAAGGCAATTACGTTAAACTGAACAGAAATTATTTTGGGTGTTCCATTGGTTTTTAAAATGAGTGCTTCCCCGAGTGAAACCAATGGAAAGTGCCAATAATCTACAATGCTGATCAACTTCACTCCCACGCACACATTTCGCAAATGCATTCACAAATATGCTATTGCGATATAAACAGAAATTAAAAAAAGGATGTTGTAGCTCCAAAATAAAACAACAAGTTTCAAAGGATTATAAATATCGTGATTCCAAATGTACGATTTTATTTTCTAAGGAAAAAACATTTTACAATAAAGAATATTCTGGAGTCTTAACAATATGTATGTACTTACATTCCTTTCAAACTAAGGCAAATTACAAATACTCAGGAACTACAACTGAACGATATGAACATAAGAACAGAAATGATGATGAAATTATATTTTTTTTGAGAAAAAGAAGAATAGGACACAAAGAAAAAATAACAATGGGTTACTACGATTAAGAATTTGAAAAATGCAAGGTAAAACTATTTTTGAATTTGAAAGGTTACTATGATTTGAAATATTTAAAAAAAACAAAGTAGATGAAGTAGAACATAAATATTGGCTCGATGACATCCCGGAGCCCGTCTGAAACTAAGAAGACAAATCAAGAACAGCGAGCCGTCCAACAGACCTTTTTTTCTTGATGGATCCATTTGCCATTTCAACATCTACAATTTTTACGACTCCATCCGGACCTGGGTAGATCTTGATAACTCGTCCCATCTGCCACGACGAGCGTATTTCGTTAGGGTCAATGACAAGAACTAAGCTCCCTTCTTCGATAGGTTTAGTATCCCTGTGCCACTTGCTTCTTCTTGTTATTTCTGGAAGGTACTCATAATACCAACGTCTAGTAAGCTGACACATCAAATGTTGGGCTCGTCGACTATAAAGCCTGCTACAAGAGTCTCCCTCACAAAAAACGCCAGGAGCCGTTACATCTCGAAAATCCTCACCAAAAAGCATCGAGTTGGGAGTCAGAGGTTTTGGATCTTCTGGATCAACTGGTATATGTGTAAGAGGACGCATATTGATTTGACCTTGAGCTTCATAAAGAACATTTCGCAGCACATCTTCCCTTGGAATGGTGCCTTTGAGGACAAAATCTATACTCCGCTTAATAGATTGAATAAGGCGCTCCCAAGCACCGCCCATCCACGGTGAGTAAGCTGGAATAAATCTCCAGAGGATGTTTTGATATTTCGATGCATATTCACCAAGAGCCGCCTCCATTTCACTAACATATTTTTCGAGCTGATTTTTTGATCCAATAAAGTTCAACCCATTGTCGCTGTACAGAAATCGAGTGACGACACGGTTAATGACAAATCGACGAACAGCCATTGTACATTGATCAAAACTAAGATCATTTAACAGCTCGATTTGTACTGCCCTAAACGTTAAACAGGTGAAAATCATACCGTATCGTTTTACAGTTCCTCTTCCAAATTTTACCAGCATCGGTCCAAAGCAATCAACTCCAACATGAGTGAATGGTTTTTCATTAAAAGCCAATCGGGCTTCAGGGAGCTGACCCATTATTGGCATCACAGCTTTAGCTTTTAAACGCTTGCACATATTACATTTTGATGTTACCCTTTTTACTGCGGTTCTAATGCTGATAACCCATGCTCGTTCTCTGATGTCTGAAATAACTGATGCCGTTCCCACATGATTATTTTTTTCGTGATGATGTCTAACAAGCAGGTCGACTAGAGGATGAGATTTAGGTAAAATCGCCGGATTTCTTGATGCATATGATAAAATGGATTTTTGCCCTCTAGAGCTCATTCGGATTGTATGATCTTTGTCCAAGAACGGTGAAAACTTAATTAAATTGCTTGAAGAGCTAACTTTCTGCTTTACCACCAAATCAGTTATATCTTCAGGAAAGGCTTCGGTTTGAATTTTTCTGAATAACCAGTTTTCAGCTCTTGAATATTCATCTGGAGTCACAAAACGAAACTTTTCAACAACTTTTTTCTTAATGATGTCATTAAAGCGAATTATGAAAGCCATGACACGAACGGAAGACGACCAATTTGCTTTAAATCTTGCTTTCATTTCATCATAAATGCTAAAGGAAACTAGGATCTGCTTTTTGTGCACATGGATTTTAGCCTCCAAAGGATCTGAGCCATCTGAAACAGAAGTAGTTCTTCCTCGTGTAACAGGCCATAAACTAATTGGCAAACGCAGGAATTCTGGTCCTTTGAACCACCTTGTTTCAGTGTTACCAATTGATGACTCCTTCCATCTCGTCGCATCGTCAGACACGTTATCTTTTGTTCCTACATGGTACCACTGGCGAGGGGAAGTCGAATCCAAAATTTCTCCCACTCTTACGGCAACGAAAGATGGAAACTTGAACTTTGTAGAGTTTATCCAAGACAATACTGTATTGGAATCGGACAAGTAATAACAATTGTTGAATCGGATGGAATGCGCACTTTTGACTGTATTTGCCAGGCGTACACCAAGAACTGCTGCCTGCAATTCTAGCCTAGGAACCGAGAGTTTCTTCACTGGGGCTACTTTTGCCTTAGCCATCACAAGAGTGACCTCTACGTTGTTAACGTTTTCAAAGCGCAGGTAAGCTGCTGCAGCAAAAGCCTGTTCTGAAGCATCAACAAAAACAATTAAACTTACCTCCGAATCATCGGGGTTCCAGGATAGATATCGACGAGGAATCTTTAAGTTTTCGATGTTTCTCAACTCGGTGATAAAATCTCTCCACTGGATTCTTAAGTCTTTAGGTATTGCTTCGTCCCAATCGACACCTTCACGCCATACTTCTTGAAGAATGACACGTCCTCGAATGATATAGAAAGATATCAGGCCAAGTGGGTCCAAAATCCTCATTACCGTCTTTAGAATCTCCCTCTTAGTTATTTTCGCTTCTGGTAAAACCATCTCGGCCAGGGAGTTGTTACTAGACAGATTATATGTGAAACAATCCAAAGAAGGTACCCAAAACATTCCAAGAATTTTGGAAGCAATGTTGTCATAGTTGTTCAAATCAAGGCTAACGAACTTTGTGTTGACATCGCTCTGAGATATCTTCTGAAGAAGAACTTGACTGTTCGATTGCACACCAACCAAATCAAAATTCATTGACTTGCAAATACGTATAGCGTCTTCAGTTACCGACATAGCCTTTTCTATTGTGTCGTGGCTGTTGAAATAGTCGTCAACATATGTACGCTGCGTTAAACCATCAACAGCTTCAGGACATTCAAGCCGAAACTTTTCCGCGTGGTGGTTTTTGATGAACTGAGCGCAAGCTGGAGAACAAGTTGGGCCAAACATCATTACTTCCATAATGTAAATGGTTGGTTCTCGCGAGCTGTCACCGTCTCTCCACAGAACTCTTTGACATTGCTGGTCTTGTGCTTTTATCCGGATTCTATGGAACATTTCTTTAATATCTGCATTCACAGCGATCGCACGCTCACGAAACTTAAAAAGACCAGCATGGAGTGGAACTAACATGTCGGGACCTTTCAGCAGATAGGTGTTAAGTGAAACACCATTCACTTTTGCAGCCACATCAGCGACATCCCTTGGTTTCGGTATTAATTTGTTTGGATTTTCCACTATGAAGGTGGGTGTGTACCATACCCGCGGCCATGACTTTTTTAGCTCTTCATCCGTCGCTATTCTTGCATATCCTTTGGATAATAACTCTTTCATGTGATCGATCTTCCACTGTAGTAGATGAGGCTTCTTCTTCAAAGACTTCTCCAGACCCTTCAAACGGCTTAAAGCCATGGGGTAACTATCCGGAAGTTTAATATCATCTTTGCTCCAAAGTAAACCTATCTCGTACTGATTACCAACTTGACTAAGAGTATGCTCCATGATACTAGTAGCGCGAGCCACTTGATGGCTAACCAAATCTCCCATAGGCGGTTTGACTCCAAAATCTTCAGTTGAAAAATGGTGTTTAACTAGTTCATGCAGATCATCTTCTGTTTTTATAGCATCATGAAACAGAAAATGCATTGTTGGCTTAGCTGCTTGATTAAGAGAAGATACACTATAAGTTGATGCAGATGTACCATAAACAACCCATCCCAAAAGAGTCTTAATGGCGCATGGCTCTTCGTCTTTGCCCTGTCGTTGTCCATGGCCCCATAAAAACTTCGCTTGATCTAATCCCACAAGAATTTTCGGTTTGACATCAATCTGATCCGAAAGTGGGATTCCTCTCAGGTGTGGATACGAAACTTTTAACTCGGCAACATTGATAGATTGTCCAGGTAGATCTAAATTATTAACTGTGTAGACATTTTTGAGAAGATGACGCTTCCGATTATGGATCCCAGAAACCGTCAAAGATGTTCGAATAGAATCTTCGTGTCGTGAAACTCCTTTTGTCCATTGAAGTACCAAGTCTTCTGCACATCCTGTAAGCCCTAGCTCATTGTAGAGATCTTTTTCTATCATTGATAAAGATGAACCGTCATCAAGGAACGCGTATGTATCCACAAATTTTCCATTGATACCAAAGATGCGAATGGGGGCAATCTTGAACAAAACTGATGAACTATTTACATGTGAAGAGTGGACATGATGTGTAGGCTCGAATGGATGCGCAGATTTATTCAACTGAGATCTTATCGTTTCAACTGACTGATGTAAAAGCGGGTTATGACGTTTTGAACAACCTTGGATTCCACACACTGTATTCTCTCGGCACGAGTTCCAATTATGGTTTGACGGATCCAAACAAGAAAAACATATACGCTTATCCTTTACGAACTCCAACCTCTGTTCAGTTGACAAATTCTTAAATTCAGCACACTGATTTAGCATATGTTTTCGATTGCAACGAACACAACCAATAGACGAAACTGCTGATGTGGTAGGATTGTGAGTCTAAACCCGAGGAGAGGGTTTTGATTTTTGGACGATAGGCTTTCTTGATTCATTTGATTCCGAGTTCTTAAGTAGATCAGGAGGAAGGTCAACAACTTTCTCCGTCAAAAATCTTGCAAAACAATCTAAATTGGCTCGAGGATGAATTGATTTATGTTTAGTCCAATCTTGGTACAGACCAGAACCCAACTTACAAGCAAGACTTGTTAAGACATAACCATTTTCGAGGTCCTCATCTCTTTTTATGGATTTCAGATCGGCCACAAACCCATTCAGCTTTACTGCCCACAAACGTAATTTCGGGTCACATTTTGAGGCGAGTTGAGGAAGATTAAGCAAGTCGGCTGTAAGATCGTGAACCAAAACATCATGACGACCAAAAATTGCTCGCAAAGAATCCATGATACCATCCGCATCTGAAGAATACTTCAACCGGTCGCTTACTAGTTGATATGCTTCGCCATGCAAAGCCTTACGCAACCTAGAGACATTTTCCTTGCCGCTATATCGTCCTTCAACTGTTGTGGATTTAAAAACTTCCTCGAAGTACGGCCACTCTCGTTTATCAGCACCAGAAAAAAGCGGCAACTCTTGAACGTTGCTTCTGTTCAAAATAGTTAGTAAACTGGCCATATCCGCATCACGAAACGATGAATCACGAAGCGATGAATCACGAAACGATGAATCAGCTGGCGGAGTTTTTGGTACATGAACATTTTGTAATGGTGTTGAATGCTGATGCACTAAGTTGTCCAACAATAATTTGTGGTTTTCTTGAATCTTCTTTATCCTCTGAAGCCTTTCTCTAACTATATCAGCATTTGAGGGTTGTCGAACATCTAAGACAGGCTGAATTGGAACGGCTGATGTTTTAGCTAACTTTACCTTCATAGCCTCCATTTCTTTTCGAAGGGATGAAAGCTCGTCATCCTTTCTTGCAACTGCTGCTTGAGCTATTGCAGCTGCTTCGATTAGATAATCAACTTCTAAACCAGTTTCATCTAAACCTTGAGACGCTGGCTGATTAGGGATAACATCATGCTGCAAGGTAACATCTTCAGCATCAACAGGAGTTTTACAATCTACACAGAACCATGGAGTAGCTGTGTCGTACTGGTTAGGATCGAAATCTACGCATAAATAATGCCACCACCTCTTACATTGATCACATGACACCATGAGATCATCATCAGCATCTTTGCACGTCTTGGAACTGCAGCTATGCTCCATCGTAAGAATTGAAATAAGAAAATACTAACCAAAATATTTTTTCGTTCTCGAACTATCCTCCAAATACAGCACTACACGTGTCAATGTGGCGTAAAACGTACTGCTTCCAACAAGAAGAAAGTCCAAAGAATAAAATAAAATGATGTTGTAGCTCCAAAATAAAACAACAAGTTTCAAAGGATTATAAATATCGTGATTCCAAATGTACGATTTTATTTTCTAAGGAAAAAACATTTTACAATAAAGAATATTCTGGAGTCTTAACAATATGTATGTACTTACATTCCTTTCAAACTAAGGCAAATTACAAATACTCAGGAACTACAACTGAACGATATGAACATAAGAACAGAAATGATGATGAAATTATATTTTTTTTTAGAAAAGAAGAATAGGACACAAAGAAAAAATAACAATGGGTTACTACGATTAAGAATTTGAAAAATGCAAGGTAAAACTATTTTTGAATTTGAAAGGTTACTATGATTTGAAATATTGAAAAAAAAACAAAGTAGATGAAGGAGAACATAAATATTGGCTCGATGACAAAGGAACATATAAATTATTTTTTGTTTGGTCGTCAGGAATATTTAGCATCAAAGGAACAATGAAACTAAAGTATTCAATTGAAAACAGAGTCAAGTAGTGCATTCTACATTCGGGTTTAGCGATTGAAATATGAATTTCTAATTTTAACTGGGCTCAAGGTAAAACTGATGTGCATTCCTAGCGAGGAGGGTGTTGCGGCCAAATTGTTTCAAGGGTGTAACTCAGCTGAATATTTCAGTAGTGCACTGTTTGTAAGAAAAGCGATAGAAAAGAGTGAGGCAAGAAACATTTCGACAATGTTCAAGAGATTCTAAGATTGAACTATCACCTATCAAGTAGGTACAAAGATGTTTGAGAAGCATCTGACCAGATATGAGAATTATACTCAAGTTTAGAGCGGATGTTGGCTTTATAAATTGTAGCCAGATCAGAAGAGATGATACAATTTCCAGCACCGTCTTAAGAAACCTGGAGTTCTATTTTTTTATCAAAATTGGCTCTACATTACACACATAACATCAGTCTGCTATTCATTTATCGACTTCAATTCGTTCAAATACTAGGAATGTCAAAATGGATAGCAACAAGTGCTCGATTACTCGAGAAGTTATGTCAAAAGCACATTATTTAGTCACGTACCAAGAACTGAGAACTTTCCGGTTTCTTGGATGCAAGTACCATTTTTGGATAATGGTAATGGGGGAATGCTAAGCTTTAACGACAAAAGACAGCATTCAGTTTCTGAAGAATTGAATTCTACTCAGTTTTTACTACCCCATATAACAATGATGTCCAAGATCAAAATTCAATAAGTAATCATACGCAACCGTGTCAGTTCCATATCCAAAGAGCAGGGACGTTAATTTGGAAACAAGTATGAGAAGCTGAGGGTTGAGTAATCATCAAAACAGTTAGGAGGAAGAAAAAGAAGTTTTTTTTAATTTCTCAAAAACTAAAGCTACGTGCAGACGGCATATAAAAAGCCGCACATATGTGCGGTTCTGACGTCACATAAAAAGTTGTAAATTCAACGCAAATGCTATACGTAAATCAGTGTACGCAAACTCGCATATAAGGGTGTTCAGACGATGTGCGGAATCTGTCCCAAAAGCCGCACATTAGTTTGCGTTGATTTGCTCGCACATCAAATGTACGCAAATGAATACGCACATTTTTCGGTCGATGTGCGACGTGTTCACACGATATGCAGAAAAATACGCACATCAACCATTTGCGTTCATATGCAAGTTTGCGTTAATTTAATCGATTGTTTGACTTTTGTGTTTAGCTCATTTTTTTCATTGTTTACTACATTAAATTGAAAATGTTAAAATGAAAGTAGGTTGCTATTGCTGTTTTGGCATTGGATATAATTGAAAAAGATGAGAAAAGTGAATTTCGCGAAGAATCGGGCGTGGAACGAACGTAGTGTGTGGACAAAGGACTGGCTTCTGCATCGCGCTTCACAACTACTTTATTTCTGCAAATAAATCGAAAAACGCACTGAATAATATCGTTTGACCAATACGATGCTGAAGGCAATATAGTGAGTCCTGGTGAATGGCGTGCTGATCTTCAATGCTCAACAATGTATCCACTTGAGGAACTACGATCGCGAGACCATGGATCTGAAAGTAAAGGCATTCGAAAAGAGTTCACGCACTACTTCACCGAAGAAGGCCATATTGAATTGACAACTCACTTGTAAACATAACAAAAAAATTTATATTTATTAAGTTCAATTTGTTTATTGCTTTCATTAGAATTAAAAAAAAACATAGATTGAAAAATAAATACTCAAGTTAACAGAAAAAAAGATCTACTAATATTTAAGTAGATACATAAGCAGGTATTGTATATAGGAACAAAAACATAGAAACAGCCAGCTTGGTCTTCAGGAAGATGTCTTGAATGGCACAATAAATAGTCGCAGAATGTTGAATTCTTGTCGCTTGATTGCAAAGCGGAGACTGCTGAACTTAAAATGGTCAATCGAGCGTTTGTTGAACATGATGGCCACGTCGACGTTGCTGTCGAAGGCGGTATTAAGGTTTTTGTCACAAACCTACGTTTGTGCTGCTGGGGCTGGCCGACTGCAGGTTCTGACAGTAGTAAATCATCTGTAACTGCTTCATCAACGATTGCAGCAAAGTCCTGTAAAATAGAAGTAGGTAAATTGTTTATCTAAAACGAAAAGCCAGCATTTCAGAAAAACTTACATGGTCAATTGACGAAACATATGAAGTGGATCTTTTTATATCGTCGGCCTCCAAAAACATCATTTGATTGAAAACTGCCAATGCACGGAGGATGGTTTTGTGCCCTGCACTGACTTTTTAGTGCGAAGTTTTTCCAAATTTGCCTTGAACATTATACGCAAACAGCCCCACTAGCACTTGTCTTCCTTAACAGTAACGTCAGCCGATTTCGTCAACCATATCACACCAAAAATCAAGATTTTCAAGCTTATACTCTGCCGAACCTGCATCCCAAAGCCGCGCTTCTCCACCGTAGTAATTAAGGTTTTAATTCCATTGGGCGTCAAATTCTGCTGCACTATCCGAATACCGGATTCTGATTTCCTTGTGCTGTGTGATTTATTGTACTGTGAGCCCTCGAAATCTATTTTGTTCTCGCTCATTTATTATTTTTTTTCTTCTGCAATTGAATATTGATCACAACTACACTTCACAATCACTACTGATTTGCGTAAAAATATGCATATTTGCGTTGTCCTATTTTCGTGTCAACGCATATGATTATGACGACCGCACATCCACGCACATGCACGCAAACTGTCACAAAAAATGTGCGAGGGTGTTCAGACGATTTGCGAAAAAGTCGCACATTTATAGGTTTGTTCGTTGAAGCCCTGTGGTTGCCCTAGGGTCGCCACAAAGCGTTTTTTTTAGAAACCTAAATTCGCCCGGAATGTCAAATTGAGTGTTTTTTTAGCCATAGGGTTGCCATAGGTTTTCCCCAAACTCGCCCTAGCTTTTTGCTGTGGCGATTTGAGGGCTGTCAAATGGCATGTGTTTTTATTTAAATGACAGAGATGTGTGGCGATTTGTGGTTTAGCGTTTTTTGAGGACTGGAAAACCCAGGTTTTTTTGACAACTCATGGGGTTGTCAAGAAAACTTGGGTCAACCATGGGGAAAGTTCAACGAACAGACCTTATGTGCGGCTTTGCTGTCGCACATCGTCCGCAAACCATTTGCGTGCATGTGCGGACTGTCCCAAAAGGGTGTTCAGACGATATGCGTCAATACTCGCAAATTATGACGTAAAAATGACGTCATAACCGCACATATGTGCGGCTTTTATATGCCGTCTGCACGTAGCTTAAGAAATATTATCTTGCTTGGTTTTCTATGTTTAACTCGAAACAAATTAAAGCATTGATTATTTATAGAAAAAGTGATCCCTGCTTAATAAGGCAAAATTTAGAAAAATATTTATATTAAGAAAAAAAAAATTTCAAAACTTTGACTTAAACGAAATTTATATTCGTCGATTTGTTGCTTCAGCAAAATTTACATTGGTCGATTTGTTGCTTCAGCAAATCGACCAACGTGAACTTCGTCTTAAGAGATTTATTGCTCTGAAACCATTCAC
This sequence comes from Melanostoma scalare, assembly GCA_949752695.1. NCBI lineage: Eukaryota > Metazoa > Arthropoda > Insecta > Diptera > Syrphidae > Melanostoma > Melanostoma scalare. Next base: position 9,972,471 of record OX456985.1, read on the forward strand.
TGAATTAACTTGAACTAATTTGTTAATCTAAAAATAAGGTTGACCAAGATTAATAATTTAATAGAAGACAAGTGTTTAAAAACGTTATAATTCAAAGCTATAAAGAATGCCATAATTGTTGAACTTTACCCAGGGTTGACCCAGGTTTCCTTGACAAAAAGTCAAAAAAATCTGGGTACCAGTCCTCAAAAAACGCTAAACAACAAAATAACCACACATCTGTCATTTGAATAAAAACACATGTCATTTTACAGCCCTCAACAGCAAAAACCTAAGGCGAGTTGAGGGCACAGAGGAGATACAACAATAGGGCAAACCACACACACAACGGCATCTGCCCTCAAACCGATTTTACAAACACCGCTTTATTTTCAGATTTCAAAACCAGTTTGAACTCCGAAATAAAGTGGTGTTAGTAATTTCACTGACACAACTTTATATTCAGCTGAATACGTGCATCACAGATAGATCTCGTGTTACAAAAGCAAAAATGTAAACATTTGGTAGTTGCGAACCAAGAGAAGTAATGGTTTTCCCTCTTGTTCTTTATTCCTCTAAGGTTGAGGGCAAAACCAGGTCAACCCCAGGGCTCAAAAAACACTCAATTTCAAATAGACATTCAGGGCGAGTTTTGGCTTTTCAAAATCCGCTTTGTGGCGACCACAGGGCGACCTCAGGGCTTCAACGAATAAACCTAGCAATAGACACAAGCATCGTTATTCATGCTTATTTTTTTTTTTTTTTGAATTCCTTTCAAAAAAAATCTACTGCAGTCGATCTCTTTTTTTGAGACGGATTTGCACACCGATTTTCACACACACAAAAAAAAATTAAAGGAAGCAGGACTGTTTTGTATTTAGTTGTGAATTTGAAAACATTTGGTGAAAAAAAAATTTTTTAAATTGTGTGAATGTAATTATTTTGTTCTTTGGTGCTTGTTTTTCTTTATCAGTCAGTTGGACACACTCATTCATAAACAAAAAAAAATCGCTACTTTCTTATAGCGTTTTTCATTGCAATTCGATAAATTAACTCTCTCTTACTTTACTCGATCCCACGGGATCCCGCGGGTGAGTAAAGATACAGACCTAATTTATAGCAATTTTTTCTACCCAACGGTGGCACAAGCCCGTGAATTCAGAGTAGATCTCCCAACAAAACGGGAGTAGGTCTTTGGCGTTTAGAGTTCCTCCAGATCTAATCTTTTTTCAATGAAACATGGAAAATGGGAAAGGAGTAAATCTTTTCATAAAAAGAGTACCTAACTCTTTTCGTCAATGAAAAACTATATTTACCCCTAACATCGTTAATCTAAGGGGCTCGGCTAGTTTCCCATTTTCAAAAAATCGACTTTTGTTTTATTTTTCGATAGGTGAACATCTCAAAAATAATGTTCTAAATATTAGAATGATATCTTGGATATTTTTGAAATGGCAGAGTATAGAAGAGAAGCATCTCGGGCGCTCGAACTCCACCCATCCCAACGCGGCGGGGCGCCCGACAGCTGCCTCGTCTTTAGTGTCCTACAATTCCTTGTATTGCCTGTGGCTTAAATTTTTGAATGCTCAAGGACATCTAGATCCTTTGTACTCCCTTTCTGTTAGTTGAATCGAAAACTGCTCTGAAAACTTTAAACGCGTTTTTCTCAAAATGCATTTTTCAAATTTGCCGCAGCTGACTCACGCAAATAATTTTAACTGCATACTCTTCATATGTTTTTACATACAGACATCTACAACTTTTGCGATCGGATGAAAATTGTAAATTTGGCAGTCATCGAAAGACGATTTTTTTGACGAAATTTGGACCTCTTTTTTTAAATTGCGATTATTTTGTCAATTTCCAATTTTTCACTCCAATTATAGATGGCTGTATGGGAAAAAGGGTCTACTTTCTTTCAGACGTGATCATTTTCCACCCCTATTCACAAGCAAATAGCTCGCAACCATATTTACTCACAAGCAAAAATGCTTCTGAACAAACCAAATCAGTAAGAATGCACACAAGTCATTTTTTCTGTATTGCACTCACAAGCAAATGACTTGCAAGCAGATGACTTGTTTGAACTTACTTGAATACATTCAAATATTCATGAGCACGCAAAATGTTCACAAGCAGGCAGTGTGTTCACAAGCAGGTAGCGTGCTTACAAGCAGGCAGTGTGTTCATCGGAAAGCAATGCGTTGAACATTTATACCTAAACAAAAAAACGCATACAAAGAAAGGCATAAACTACCCTTTTTGGTATGATCACATTGCTTGCTTATGAACGCACTGCTTATTCACAAACACACTGCTTGCTCAAGAGCTTACTGCTTGTTTACGATCAAATTGCTTGTGATCACTTTTACTCCCAAGCACTTTGTTCACAAGCAGTTTAACTCAATGTTATTCAAACTCATTTTGACTTGCAAGCAAGTCTACTTGTTTGGTTCGTTTGAAAATAGGGGTTGTTCAGAGTTCTTGGTTCACAAATAAGGTTGTTCAAATTTTCTTGCTTGTGGGTTGACTCAGGTTTGTTCAGGCCCTTATTGCGAGTGTCGTCTAACATTCGATGCGACAAGGACCGAAAGCTTCGATAAATTTTCTTTTTGGTATTGCGTATCTCTATCGACAAGGATTTCTGTTAACTGTGAATTATGAAAGTAGTCATTGTGAATAGATTCTATAATTTGATATTTCAGTGATAGTCGAACGCAAAAATACAGACGCTAACGACCGAATTCAAAATTGAATGTATCGAACAATAAGAATACGCAATACCGAATTTCATTTTCGACGTTCGACTATCGACAACCGTCGTTTATCGACAGCCAAACGACACTCGCAATAAGGGCCTCAAACTGGGTTTTTTTTTTTTTCAAGTAAATACTCATTGTTCACAAGCAGACTTAGTTCATTTTAATCTATGGTAGCGACTGCGACTGCAGTCGACTGCAAATGGGTCAAAGGAAGTCGACATTAGTCGAATTCGAAAGAGGTGCATTTTGAGACTCGAAAGATTCAAATGTCAACAAGTAAACTTTCGAATCGTTCGAATTTCAAAATGCACTTCTTTCGAATTCGACTTTCCTATCGAAATAGAATGTCAGAATCTTGTTTTTTTGATCAAGATTTTCATTTTTTCTTTTTTTTTTTTATCGGAAAGGTTGTGTTGATCTGCAAACTTTAACAATTTGCATAGTCAACTTTTTGCAACTTCGTGCAGGTCAACCAAATTTATTAAAAAACCATCATGCTTCCACTTCCAAAGGTTATCCTGTTTATTGATTAAATTCGGTAAGTTAACCTTTTTTCAGTTTAATAATTTAATAATAATTTAATTATAGATCACAAATTAAATGCCTTACTCCTAATAAAATGAATAATCCTCCTTTGTTCTGGAACAGGACTCACTCCTTCACAGAACATTCCAATTGGGAATTGAGTATTAAATGCAAGAGAAAGGGGTAAAACATCAATTTCTGTTTTTTTCTTTTCTTTTTTTAACTTTCTTTTTTCTAGGAGACTTGATGATGAGGTATTATTAACAAAAATGAGGTGTTTTGTTGAAAATGTGAGCATGAAAGTCTTGCAAAGCTTCCTTATATCATTAGACGTACAAGCTAATCAAATCACAATCAAATTATTTTCTTTTTGTTTTTCTTAAATGACAATGGCACACAAAAACCAATCTTAATTCTTAGCGGATTGAAAAATACTTATAATTTTTGGTTACACACGGGTGCAGTAAGCTGAAGCGGTTATTAAAAAAGTGCTGGTTTACTCTGATTTGGTTGCTTTTTCTTTAAGCTGGTTAATTTTTGACGAGATTAGGCTGCCAAATTGATTCTTCACGGTGCCGATAAATCCGTGATGGTAAAGTCCGGGGTACATGCCCACAATCAATGTGCTCATGTAGGCCAGAAGGAGGTTATCAATGATGGAGCCAATCCAGGCTAAACTGAGAAGAACTGTGCCACCAACTATAAGGAACTGCGGAAGAAAACCGACATTTATAATAGAAACATACTCGAGATAGTTTGCCACTTACCATGGTAGACTTTTTTTCTTTGGCTGTAAACAAGAACGTGTACCAGGAGCACAGTTTCATTTTTGTTGCGCATATTTCGTTGCAAACCTCTTCAAATTGATTTTCCTTTGTGCCGGTCCAGTTATCGGCGTGGAATAGAAAGTGTGACAAAATTCCATAGCCGTAGTCAAAGACTAGGCCACACAGACCGCCGAGGGATACCAGTGTCAGTACGGACAAATCTAAATACCACAAAATCAGGTATGCCAATGAGACAACGCCGAAAATGACGCCAGGGTAGAATTTTTTTTCCCACTTGAGGAATGAATTGGTGAGGACAATCAATTCACGCCATGCTTCCAGGTCGTGTTTCAATTTGTTGAAAGCTCGTTTCTGTGACAAACAAATAAATGCATACAAATTTTACTTATTATTGATTTCAAAGGGAGGCACCCTCTTTTCTTCTTACCTGGTCCACTTGTGACATTTCTAAAGCAGAAAAGATTGTAGAGATGCGGTTATTGCGTTGTAATTCGTTTTGTAACTTTAGCACTGCCAAAGAACCTGAACTAGTGGATTAAAAATAATTACTTTCTATCGATATGGGATTATTCTTTAAGAAGCAGTTAAAAAAGATTTGAATTATTTTTTTCTCTGCGTGTAGAACCGTTTTAAACACAGTATTCAGATTTTTTTCGCACGACACGACCTTTTTATTTTTATTGGAGAATTGTTTTGTTTGTGCGCGAGGTCGTTTGGTTGTCTCGCTTGCACCAACACCATCAACCGCTGTAATGCCTGTACAGTAATGAATGAAATATTTAGTTATAAGAGCTTGTTAACACGCGTGTAAAATAGTTAATTGACGGGGAATTGATTTTTCAAGAGATGGATAAGGATCGAAAATTTTCGTTATCTTCCTCATTTTCTGATTTGAATTTTGCTTCAAAAGTCTCAATTTTTCTGTTTTTCATACTACGACGTTTTCGAGAGACTAGACCAAGATCAGTAAATTCTTCATAATTCTTTCACAGCGGGTGTTTTGTAATTTTAATTGGATTCAGATCGAATCGGAATGTGAGTTCATTTTTGTTGCAACTAACCAGTCCTACAATCAGCTCAACAATGAATTTTAAAACTGAACTCTAACGGCCATATTATTCACCCAATAAACCTGGGTTTATGTATTTACATCCGGATGTATTTTGGGTCCATTCGTGCACTATAAAAAACAAAAAAATTTGACAACTGGGTTTAAATTTAAAGAGTGAATAATAGGTGCGTTTTTTTGCACGCGCATATACGCTTGTTAAAATTTTTGCATGCTAAAAACAACAACAAAATAAGCGAATAGCGAGGATAAACATCTACGTTTATTTCTGAAGCGAATATAAACTGCAAGTGCTACCAAGATGGTGTAGATGAATTTTTGGAAATGTCAAAAAATTCATTCAAAATTCATCCGTTTGACAAAGCAAATAAAAACAAATTCGGATGTTTTTTTTCTCATTTACCAATGCCTGAATCCTGAAATGCTGAAACTTAAGGACTACCTCAGCGGTGTTGGAGACTTCCTGGACGTGCTGGTAGTTAGCGGCTAAATTGACAAAGGAAAGCGAACTGGGATCTACGGAGGCTTTCTATTGGCCTGCTATGACGCCGACAACGAGGAGTACCAGAGCATTTGCAAAATTGGAACAGGTAAGATTGCCACAGTGTCTCTATTTCAAGAAACTTCTAAACCGCTCTTAAAGGTTTCAGTGACGAAGACCTTCAAACGCATGCTGAGTTCTTCAAAAAGCACGTGATCAAGACGCCCAAGTCATACTACCGCTACGACAGCTCCCACGAGCCGGACGAGTGGTTTGACGCCGTTCAAGTGTGGGAAATAAAATGTGCCGATCTCTCGCTTAGCCCTCTCTGCTCACAAGGCAACCATCGGCATTGTGGATCCCGAAAAGGGCATCCCACTGCGTTTTCCGCGATTCATTCGGATACGAGATGACAAATCACGCGAAGATGCCACCTCTGCATCCCAAGTGGCTGACATGTACTCCAACCAAGACCTAGACCAAATCAAAAACCAGCAACACAAATCCAAAGACCCCGAGGAAGATTTCTATTAAAAGTCGAGTTTATTTTTAATCGTTTGTTAAGCGTATGTATGATTGTGGTAGAAACTAATAAATTTAATGAAAAACTAAACATCGACTGTTTCCTTCTGGTTTTTGTTACGCTCCACTTCACGCATGCTTGTCCAGATGTAACCACCGGGCTTGGTGTCGTAGTCCATCGAGTCTGGCGGTGGAAATGGTGTCGTTTTGTCATGGTAGTAGCTGCTGGGAGCATGCATCACAAACTCGAGACATGAGATCTTTCGTAACTGTTCTTCGTCGAGGCCTAAGAACACAAGAAACCATCACTTTGAATCCTTGAGATTGTTTCACAGAGTACTTACTGATCAGGTACGTTCTGGGGTCAAAACAATCGTTGGGATTTTGGACTCGACCAATGGTGTATTTAAATGCTTTTGTGTAAGGACACAGCCATCCACTTGAAGGCTAAAAAGCATTAATGGAATCCCTACTCCCTCACATCTGCGTCACATCTGTTTAAGTTATATGTTCTGGTGGTGTTGCAGGGTTAGGTGCGATTTCTGTTAGCACGGTCGTCGATTCTGGAGTTTTAATAGAATCTATGCAGTCTAGGACATGCGATGTTGAAGTCAAAGTAGATGCGGTATTTGTGGATTGCTTATCAGATTCTGGATTCCCCGAAGCCTGTGGTGATTGTCGATTGACAGAAGGATTTTCCAACTGATTTGGAACTGGTTGAATCTGTGGTAATGCATTTGTTGGCTTGGTACTTCCTACTTTTGACATACCAGCATTTGTTGTCTGAACACTCAGTTTATCTGGGACTCCTGGATTCACTATTTGAGCTTCTGGTACCTCAGCATTGCTTATCTGGGAAGAAGGTAAACAGGGTAGTTCCACATTTGCTGTTTGGACAGTTTCTGTAGGTATCCTCGACAAAAATTGTATGATTATACCTTCTTGCTGTTTTCCACAACCGCCATCGTAGTCTACAGTTTAGTACAAACAGCTGTTAAATAAAAATTTTTCATTTATGTCAAATTGCAGTGCTGCCAAATATTTGAATAATTTGGGGAAGCCGTTTTTTTGGGCGAAGCTTATATCCGCGTGCAAAAAAACACGCCTAATATGACCGTAAAACAAATTGACACCGAACACTCTTAGCTCTCTTTGATTTGTTTTTGCGTTTAGTGATAAAGCGCATCGCTGAGCTAATTAAAGGATTGTTGTTGCAAGTTGCAACAAAAGCAGAGAACCCAAAACAAAAAGAATTTTACTACCAAGCATTATAAAACAGTGATGACTTATTCAGAAGAACTAAAATCCGCACATATCAACTTAAGCCTTGCCCAAACCAATGCGGTGAGATCGTACGATGCGATTGCGATAAGTCAAATCCCTATGCATTAAGTCAAACGTTTATGGACGTTTGACTTAGTGCCTGTCCAGACGGGTTATGCTGTTAACGTTATGCTGTTAACACCTAGTGTCCAGACGATGTTATAATTCCTCACACAAATTCTCCATTTTGTGTTGGAAAGTGTATTGAAAAAAGCATAACGTTATGAGCATAACCCGTCTGGACACGCCAAGTGTACTGCTTAGGCAGATAAATAGGATTTCGTTTTGCGCATCCAGCCTCTTTCTTCCTCACCCCTTTTGCCCAGAAACGACCGATATAACGTTATTGGAATAACACGTGTGGACAGGGACTTAATGCATAGGGATTTGACTTATCGCAATCGCATCGTACGATCTCACCGCGTTGGTTTGGCCAAGGCTTTAGTCGAATAACCGATTACATGTTATACCCTTTCGATCCATTCCATCTTGCACAGCCGAATCACAACAAGTAATCCCATGTCTATATGATATAGGTACACTGAGACACAAATTCTATTTGAAAAATGAATTCAATTCACAGAGCAAACGTTGTGAAACAAAAACAAATAAAAATATCTGATTAAACAGTCAAACATACCTTTTCGAATAGCATATTCAATTTTGACCTATGTACAGCTTCAGTACTGAGCATTTCATAACTCATACATAGGCTACTTAAACTGTCATAGCCAAGCTCATATAGAGCTCTTATAATTATTTGTAACAAATCGGGGTCTCTATAAATTTTTATTTCCATTTATTTCTATTATTAATTTGATGAGCCCTCTAGTAGATTTACGAATGTCAAATATTTTTTCCAATTCACTCAACACATATTAAATAGTTTTGCAATATAATACTGTCCAACTGGCTATCGGAAGTCTGGTTAAAATCGATCGATAAAACCATCCTAACAAAAATGAGTTCTGTAAGTTTTTCTTCTTTTTAATCTGTGACATTGCAAGTTATTTATTTAGTTGTATTTTTTTGTTGTAATATGGCCTTAAGAAAGTGCTAAATAGACATCATGAATATATTTATGTGAGAAATGCTTAAATCGTCTAAAGTAAAAAATGTTTTTGTGTTTCTTTTTTCTTGTGTTCTGTGCAGATATCGAATGTTGAAAATCTCTCGCCTCAGACGATACGCCAGGTCATGAAGGAAATGCGCTCTTTAATCGACAGTCCGCTAGAGGGCGTAAAAATTCAAATTAATGACACGGATGTAACGGATATTCAAGCTTTCATCGAAGGCCCATGTATGAAAATTTTTTTATAAAAAAAATTAAATTCACTTCACCAAGGTTCAGGTGTATTGAGATTGAGACCAAATGTATGATCTTATTTTTCAGCTGGAACTCCATACAGTAGTGGGGCATTTCGTGTTAAGCTAACGCTTGGCAAAGACTTTCCACAAACGCCACCGAAAGCATTTTTCCTGACTAAGATTTTTCATCCGAATGTCGCATCAAATGGAGAAATTTGTGTGAATACACTTAAGAAAGACTGGAAGCCAGATTTGGGCATTAAGCACATCCTCCTTACCATCAAATGCCTTCTCATTGTTCCAAATGCCGAATCAGCCTTGAATGAGGAAGCTGGGAAAATGCTATTAGAACGGTACGATGACTATTCTCAAAGGGCGAAAATGATGACTGAAATCCATGCACAGGTATGAGTTGTTTACTTTTTTTTCTCCCAATTAAGAATAAAAATTATTTAAATTTTGGTATGGTTAGGTTAGGTTAGGTGGAAGTGGCTGTCAGTCAATTTGTAATATCTACATACATTGCCTGACACACTTAGACCGTAAGGGTCCATTGTGATACCACAGAGATCCGCAAGTTAATCACCTATTAATCTCAGAAACCCGATGTAAGATTAACGAGTTGATCACCCATTAATCTTTCATTTCGGGACTAGCCGGTTAATCACTTGCTAGTCGAACCACGCGGAAATTTTAATATATTTTGAAAGACTTTTAGAGTCTATGTAAGCTAAGTATCGTCGAAGAAGAATTCCCCGATATGAGTTTTCCTTCTATGAAGTAGTGCAGGGCATGAGCAAAGAAGGTGTTGAACGGTTTCTTCTTCTTCTTCGTCCATGCAGCTTCTGCAGAAATCATTGGAAAACAAACCAAGTCTTTTGGAGTGTCTTCCTATTAGACAGTGTCCCATAAGAACACCTATGGTAGAACCTAGATACAGGCGGTTCTAGGCTAACAAACTCTTCGAGTGTTTTGAGTCTACACACGGCCAAACTAAATTTTGGTATACTTGATCTTTTATGTCGGGTAATGTGGTTATCCAGATACCTCTGCTCCTTTTGTTTTATAAGTGTTCTTGATGGCAAAATGATTTTGGTGAAACTTGTCAAATGTGATATGATCGGCAAGCTTTTTCGTACAAGGAGGTTTGACTAATAGCTGGGCTAGTCAAACCAGAATATTGGGTTTGAGCATTTTGCTGCTTATTAGCTACCTTGAGTACAGAAAGAGTAATCAGTTGCGGAAGAAGTACTCTGCATTTTGCTTGTCTTCCTCAGTTCTTTATGCCGTTCCTTCGTTGTATTTATTAACTTAATTAGGTTGGCATTACAATTCAAGGTGAATGTGGGTATCAATCAACATATTTCGCCAACACTTTGGATTTTGGGCGAGCTCTCTCCAAAATTGAAAGCTGAGCGGTAGAGCGGTGTTGTTCAACTTTCAATTTTCTTATAAATGTAATTTTCTCACTACCGTTCAGTACATGGCAGTGTCCTAGGGTGGTTGAGGTCTTTTTCATTTTGATTGGTTACCTGCGACAAAGTCTTCCTCTCCCGCTATTGTCGTGGTTGTGTTTCTTTAACGACGGTATAATCATTGTGGTCTTAAAATAATTACTGCTCTCCCATTTATCTATTTTAAACTACTTGAATCGTCGACCAGCATAATTTCATGTCTGAAATCAAGTTTTTGTGTCATGACACACACTCATTAGTTCATATATCAACTCACACATCAAATGGTTATGAATACCCTTATAATGTTATAGAAAACAGTGTGAGAATTTTGAAAAATTGGAGAGGATTTAATGGCAGATACCGATGACGTTGAACTTATGTGAATCGTATTGTAGTGGAAAAACAGGGTCAGGTAGGGCATTCCATAAACGGGTAGAGCGACTAAAATATGAATCTCTACTTGACTGTGTGTCCGAAGTTGGGCTCAAGGTAAAACTGATGGGCATTCCTAGCGAGGCGGATGTAAAATTTTTTCAAGGGCGGAATGCAACTGTCTGTTTCACTACTGCTTGTAGTAAGTAAGTAAGTAAAGTAAGTAAGTAACAAATTCATTTATTTATCCATTATTTCATCAAGTTAACATAATACATGAATTTTTTAGCTATGGCTTAGCCGTCAGCCTGGTTAGCAAACATAATTTTTATAAAGGTACAATTACTATTGTGTAATTGTAAATAATATAAGGTATTTAATAAATAAACTTGCAATTAAACGTATTCGGTTACCAATAACTTTCTATACTTGGAGATTACTTCCAAAAATTTGCTAAGTGTTTTCCAGTCGCACTCGTTTAGGGTGTCTTGCATTGAAAGACTGTTTTCCAAAGAAGAAAAGTCTGTGTGATTTAAAAATTGGGCAAATACTAATAAAATGGGAGCAATACTCCTTTGCCTTAAGGTTGCAAATTGTACAGAACTGATTGAAGCTCCTGTTATAAGGACATCCGTTTAAGCTGAGTAGTTCACATCTTGCTTTAAAAATAATAGAAATTTCTCGGTAGGTTAGCGAATCGTGGAAGTAGTTTCTCTTATCCAAGTTGTAATTAAGTTGTGAATATAATAATCTACTGTTGGATTCACGTGCACTTAGGATAAAGCCTTCATGCATCGAGTCTTCATTTTTTGTATTTTACAGTACAGCTGCTCTTTTATGTTATTAGGGTTTATTGAGTTAAAAACTAGTGTTTCACCGCAAGCAATTCCCACTTAGCACTTAGCAGTCAACCAGTCTTTGTTCCTTAACTCGTATAAGAGCATTTTCTTTGTTATTCGTGAGTCCTCATAAGATAATGTTTTGATAATAAAATCAGCTTGTGCTTTAAGAAGTGTACTTGTAAATAGTTTAGGTATTCCTGTTTCCAGGTAGATAGCATAACTTGGTGTATTTCGAGGGAAGTTGAAGAGTTTTTTTCAAGAAATTTCTCTGAAATTTTTCAATTTGATCATATTCATCTGCACTCCAGATTTGCGAAGCATAACAGAGAGTTGACTTTACGACTGCTTCATATATCTTGAACTTGACAGAAAGAACTATCCTACTATTCGAGAACACTTTTTGCCATGACAAATTCAACAAGCTTTGTGATGTATTGGTCTTTTCCTTTAGATGATTGTTGAAGCTCAAAGTGGAATTCAGTTTAACGGCTAAATATTTAATGTCGTTGTTAACTTCTGGAAGGTTCCTATTGTAGTACCATCTTTTAACGTTTTGGCCTTGAGATGAGAATACCATCACCTTAGACTTCTCTGTATTAATCGTTAATCCCCATCTGTTGCAGTAAGTCGCTAATCGATGAATCATCAACTGTAAGTTTTCGGGTGATTCTGACAGTATTACGAGATCATCGGCGTATAATAAAACATTTACTACCGTATTGGCTATCCTTATTCCTCTAGGTAGATCTTCAACTATATCATTGATAAATAGAGAGAACAGCAGGGCGCTGAGAAGACAACCTTGCTTAACTCCAGTACTCGTCTCAAACCAATCAGAAAAAGTTGAGCCATCCCATACCGCTGCTTTTGTTCCTCTGTACATTTCCTTAATTACATGTAGGAATTTTGAAGAGATACCTAGCTGTGAAAGGTTATATAGAAGCGCGTTACGATTAACTCGATCGAAGACAGTTTTGAAGTCTACAAAGAATGTCTAGACTTTCTTTTTCCGTGCTTGGAAGGCTTTGACGATCGAATATAGTGTAAATATATGGTCTGTTGTAGAATTGTGCTTTCTAAAGCCGGCTTTTAGATTTGAAAGAATATTTTTCCCTCCACCCACTTCTTTTTTGTGTTAACACCAAGTTTGAGGATGATCGGTTGAACCGTTTTTGAGTTATCGCGGTCACCGACTTCAAAAAAGTGATTTTGAGACAATCACATTAAAAGTTTTTTTTCGCACCGATCGACTTTTTTCACTACTACACGACTACGTAAATGTACAACTGTTAACCGTCGCCACTATATACAATATGCTGCCTACATCTGCTTGCCAAAAGTTGTCGGTAAGTTCGTAAGTATGCATTGTAGTGCCGTGTTCACTCACCAAGTGGCACTGCCTCGAACTAAAAGCCCAACTTTAAGCGGCCGTAATTCGGAAACTATTCGTCTGATCGACTTCAAAATTTCAGGAGATAGTCACAAAACCCGAATGTGAAATGCTCTACCTGATCCTGTTTTTCCCCTGCATTACGATTCACAAAGTTTCAAAAGCAACGTGCATCGGTGTCTCCTTTGGAATTCTCTCCTATTTTACTAAATGCCACTGTGTTATAAAACATTATAAAAGTATTGATAACCTCATGATTGATGTGCGCGCTCAAGAGAATCAATTAGTTCTACGATTTAAATATTTCCTGTGAATTTTATCATTTTGTACCATATCAAGTGGGCGCAAGGATGTCTGAGGAGCACCTGACCAGATATAAGCATAAAGAAGCATTTTTAGCGACTTCAACTTTTTTCATTCCAACGAAGAACATACCAAGTACTGACAACTTTCTCGTCAACTTACTCCATAGTTTTGCTACATTTTGAAACATTCTGAATTGTATGTGAATGTTGGACTTTTGTATGTGAGTACTTATTTTGTTTGTGAGTATTTAAACTTTTCACACTTCTTGGGAAGCACATTTCCATTCAAATAAATGTCTCGTAAAGTCTAGCGTACTACTTGCAGTGATGATGGCTCCATCGTAAAAAGAGAATATCTGATAATACTTTGGCAGTGAACTCAAGACGCTTCATGGGTGGACAGTACATTTACTGTGAGTTGGAACCTATCAGTGGTTAACACTGAAATGACACTGCCTTTTCGTACAAATCCTCAATCATCCGCACATAAGACTCTGGAACTTCTCACAGTCTGAGGGCCACCCCTATCTCGTCATTGTAGTTGAGATTCCTTTTCAAAGTAAACCAAGACAGAATGAGTATCCTGTTTTCAACCTTTTACAAAAATCCATGACTGAGCAATTCCTGAAACACAGCATTGCGTACTGAGGTTGCAAACGGTTTGCTTAGCAGCTCTTTCAGTTGCAAGAAAGGCCCTAAAGAAGAGCCACCTCCTATTTCCTTTGCAAGAGCACATATATCAGATTCAACTCGTATATGTTCGTATGCGAATAATTTTCCTGTTCTAAAAGCATCGCGTTGATTAGGCAGACTATCACCTCAAACAAGCTTGGAGATGAGAATAGTCAGCCATCTAAGATCTCCAAGAATTTCAATATCGGAAATTTACCAAAAGCAATTAAAGACTGTCCGATTTTAAAGAAACAAAGCAATGATAACGCAGCAAGTGATGTCTTTTTTCAATTGTGAATGTAAGTTAAACTTTCGCGAGGAATATTGAGCAGTTGGCGAAATGTGAATTCTGTATGTGTTTTTATAGCCTTTAAGACAGTACCTGATATGTTATGTCAGCTAGAAATATTCAATCCAAAGAAGTCCCGACATTAGCCAAATGTATGGAGGTAATTTGCTGAGTTACGTGTTTCAGTAGAAGAAATACTAATGATATGAGAATATAGAGAAATTTTTTTCTTAAAAGATTATACTTTTATTTTCAAATATACCTAATATACCTAATTATGTTGTCTCTCCCACAATTCCTCTGCTCATGTCCTGCACTCTCCCTCGAAAGAAAATTGCATCTAGGAAGATATATCCTTGACGATCTAAGCGATTTGACGAACACAGATATCCTTCATCTCTATGGCTTTATCAAAAGCTCCAAATGGTTTTGTTAAGTGTGGTACTCCGTCAGTTGTTTTCTTGACAGCCATTTATACCTACCTACCTACCATGTTGTCTCTCCCGAAACAAGTCTATTAACGACTTTTATTCATACGCTTTAACTAGATTTTGATTACATCTTAAAGGTTTCCGGATGCAAACCAAGTAGAACTCGGCTGACTAGTTTTATTTACCGTTGCTGTTATTTAAATTTTGAAAAAAGATAAAAAATTGGCGTAGAAGGGAACTTTTCGTTGATAAATTTGTTGTTAATTTGTTTCCCCTACTAAAAAGTTGATCACTTACTCAATTTGATGAACTTTCATTTTGGGATTTTTACCTGTCGGTTGTATAACTGACTTGGCATTGTGTCTTTGGTTAATTATTTTCATATTGAAAAATAAACGCGTGGAAAATCTTTTGTGCGAACACTATTAGGCGTATTTGCTGCAATTGCATGGAGCCGCAAGAGTTGAAATAAAATTATGTAATTATTTTACAGTATGTTTTTAACATTTTTTTATAAAATTTACAACTCCCGCCGGAGTGCAAATGGACCCCTCCCATACTATTTTTACTTGCGATTAGGCAAGTTTTGCAATTATGATTTGAGATAACAATTTAACATGACATTACGGCGATACAGAATACGAAAAAAGTGGGTCCAGCAATTCTGTCTGTCCGTATATGTTTGACCACTTTTCTTAAAAATTTTCAGTTAGGTGCTGTGGGGCAGCTTACAGAGGTATTTTTGGAATTAAGTCTCTAGGTCTTGAAATAACGGTACCTGCCATACAACATGATAGTATGTATGTACTTATTTTTCTCGAAATCTTCTCCAACGATTTTGATAAAATTTTGTGAAAAGGATTAGTTCTAGGGTTTCTTTCTTATGATGTAATTTTTTTTTTAAAGTCTAAAATCGGTACCGCCCATAAAACCGTTATTTTTTTTTTTTTCAAACCGACTTTTTTAGAATAGATTAGATTTTATTTTACTTAAACTAATTACAAATTTTAAATATACGGAAGAATAATGTTAGAAGAACTTTCTCTTGAATGGCTTACACGATGGTGACCAAATTTTGTATTTTAGAAGTCCTAAGTTGTTTAAAAAAGATTGCATTTCAAAATTTAAAAAATTTAAACTTTTTGAAAATTAAAAAAAAAAATTTTTTGATTTTTTGAAATAACTTTAAAACTGCATCTTTTATTTTTTTCAAATTTTTTCTCAAAACAGCTTCTGGCAAGACCATAAATGTTTCATAGTTTACCTTTAAAAAATTCGTTTTTAAATAAAAGTGAAAAATAAAAAACCATTTTTCTCTTTTTCTGGTCCAACGACTTTGACTAAAATTTCAGTGTTCATATGTATTAGCAACTCCAAATGAATGGAGTTTTTAGATTTTAGCCTGGAACCTTTAAAATAATTAATCAATTTTTTTTCAATATTTTGCGTGATTTGAATTCAATTTGCATAATCATTGTGTAGTTGGCAATCCTGTACCACCAAATATATTATGAAGAGCTAATACTAAAAGCTTTTACTCAGCCTTAAGATTTTGATATCGTATTTAGTACACAATCGCAAGTTCGTGTGACCCAGTCGTGCCCATTTTGGCTTAAGTTTATCGAATCGCATATTTCTTTATTAATAAAACTTTTAAAGTTACATAGGTAAATTGGTAATCTTTCTATTCAATTTCAGCCACCAAAAACAACTGACGCCAAAGATGACGATGGCCCCTCCTCCAAAAAACACGCCGTCGACAAGAAACTTCAAGATAAGAAAAAAGAAAAGCTCATTAAAGAAAAGAAACGCATCCTTAAGCGATTATGAGGCGCACCAAATTAAAAAAAAAAACACACAAATGCGGCGCATTCATTGCCAACCATAATATGATTTAATTGTCTAATAACAAGTTTTATTTTATCAACTTTTAATATTTATTCACGTTCATTATCCACAACCTGCAATTCCTATCACAGATTCAACCAAAAAAATAATTGCAAATGTGTTAGAATTAAATAACAAAAACAACAACAACAAAATCAAATCGAAATACACAACTTTGTTGCGAATGAATATGTCTTGCGGGTACGTACGTTAATACCACAAAGAAACTTTCATTGGTTCATACGTAGAAGAAACCAGCTCACATCACATTTTTAAGTTTTATTATTCGTGTGCGAACGTGTGCTGGTTTCGGATCCATTTTCTTAGGAGTCCATTGCCAACAAAGAAAGCAAACACTCGCTGTGTCCCAATGCCAGGCGCATTGGAGTCACCCACAAGTTCTTCAATGGTTTTTATGCATTCTTGATTCATGAAATAAAAATTTAACAAAAAAAAATCTTAAGGGGAGAACACATCATGTACAAATCTACTTTTAGTATAAAAGAAATCGACTATTAAATAGAAAATACAACTGGAAAACATATAAAAAAAACACAAAACTTAATAAATCGGGGGTAAATTAGAAATGAAACAAACAAAAAATTATAATATAAGTGACATAGTTTGAAATGCAATAAAGAGTTACCAAAGCCAGCAAACAAAAAAAAAAAAAAAAATTGCTCTGGTGTAACAAAGATTTTTCTTATGTATAAGTTTAAAAAAAGGTTTTATTTACAAAAAGCGCTATCTGCCGCAACTAAATCAATCACATTTAAAAGTAAGATTTTTCGAATGATAAATTCGTACATAAGTTTAAAAAGTAATTTAAAATAAGTTTGTAAAGTTCTCTCAAATTGCACGGCAAGTGCAAGAGGGATAATGATAATTGTGTGTGTCATTTTGTCATCTTAACAGAAAAATATATGTCCTCTCTAATTGCAATGGTTTTTCTTCCAATCGATTTTAAACTGAAAGTCTTGAATAATTAAAAGCTAGTTTCTGTTAGGTTAAAAAAAAATAGCCGCTGTTTATGGAATGGAATCAAGAACAATAGGAAAATAAGAAAAAAAATAATAGTTCTTATCTTAAACTGAAATATGTATTTTATTAGCAATTGCCTCTTCCTATGTCATACCTGAAGTGTCTAATGGCGCGCAATCGTAAGGTCTAATTTTATTGTTCTTGGAAAGTTACGACATTAGCTTTGAGTCCTATCCCTTTGGTAATCTGGGAGCACCTCCAAAAACGAACTCATTTTGATTTTGAAATTGATATTCTTGTATGTGATGTGTAAAAATTCAAACACACAACCTCACAAGGTGGAGTGAAAAGGGAGTGCAGGCGAGAGTTACATGAAAACTAATTTCAAAATCATTGTTTTCGAAGAACAAAATTAAAAGGATTATTTTTAGAGCGTAATTCTTACCTATGTTCTTAAGTGACAAGAAAGTTGAGGGCGGCAGTGGTAGAGTGTTAATTCGTTATGCCGGGTCCATAGGTTCCTATCCCAGGCTGAATATCTTCTTTTCTATTAGCGTCCCAGTTTCATATGCAATAAATCCTTAATAAGTTAAATCACATCTACATTACTTTAAAGTTTAATATGCTGGTAGTAGAGTGGGCCGGTGATTGGGCTTAATGCTACAGCTTAGCATTATTAACAAGCAATCGATCATATTGCTAAGAAATTGCTATTGTTGACGTTGAATTGTATTGTTTGTCTGGCTCCTTTATTCGACGCTGACTTTTCTTAGACTTTCGTAGTGTTTGGATGTTGAGAGCTCCTGGTTTGGCTTATTCTGAGCGGTTTTTTGTCTCTGAAGTAGATTCAGCTTTTATCGTTTTGGGCGATCGTGGACGAATCTGCCGTGTTAAATTTATATCAAATTTAACTTGATTTGTTTCGCATTCACTTTTCTATTTAGTCAGAAGTAAACTCAGCAATGTAAGTGCAAAAACAGTTTTTATTTTGATATTTATTGCTGGATTTACATGCATCTGCCACTACAGAAGTGCAGAAAAGTAAAGCGGGAAGGATAAAGATTATAAAGCACAAAAAATAAAAAGAGAAACTAATAGAATTATGTCTCCAAATAAAAAATTATAGGTTTATAATAATTTTTAATCCACTACCTATAATTAGACGTCTGCACTTGGTGTCTTCTCTCTCCATTAGAAAAGTATGAATTTTACATGTTGTTTATTTCCTTTTTTCATCTGCACATGCATGTAAATGTACCATATATTGTAGGAGAATCATTTCGATGAAGGTTCCCGACCGCACGATATGTTCATGTCGCCTGTGCACGTCACTTCACGCAGCATGCACAGCGAATGGAGTACGCAATAACCTATGGGGTACAATATCTTGCCATGAAATACAAAAAATCGTCTTAAAACAGTAAAAACATTCGAAATACTAGGTCCGTTCGTTGAACTTTCCCCAGGGTTGACTCAGGTTTTCTTGACAACCCTATGAGTTGTCAAATAAATCTGGGTTTTCCAGTCCTCAAAAAACACTAAACCACAAATCACCACACATCCCTGTCATTAAGACAAAAAAAAAAAAAAAAAAAAAATACATGCCATTTGACAACCCTCAACTCGCCACAGCAAAAACCTAGGGCGAGTTGGGGGAAAACCTTGGTCAACCATAGGGCTCAAAAAACACTAAGTTTGACATTCAGAGTGACTTTAGGTTTCTCAAAAAACGCTTTTTGACGACCCGAGGGTGACCCCAGGACTTCAACGAACAAACCTACTATTGCCAGACGATTTGAATTTATTATCATGCAACTGAAATGATAAATGAATAATACTGAGATTTCTGTACCTCAAAACAAAAACTCACCATGGAACATGAAAGGTAGTTTTTTTTATCAGCTGATCACTAGAAAGGTATACTAAAAATTCTCGAATACCTTCAGATAGCTTTTTGGTAGAGATGAGCTTATGCCTCTGCTAAATATTTAACACTTAAATCAACAACAAAAAGCTATCCGAATACGTTTATTGAACGCCCCCAATGAGTTACATGTGAGTACTTCCGCCACTGCATATGTAAAAATCAGTCAAAGTAAGTTTTTTATAGATAATTTTGGGACAAAAATAAAACTAGGTATTGGTTTTACCAATAAAAGATTGTTTTATAAGTTAATATTAATTTCTTCAACACTACTGTACTTTGTACCACTTAATTGTTTTATAGATTGGCATCACTGTTTTGTGCGTTTGACATTCGCAGTTTGTCACCGCGCAGTTGTAATTTTCAAAAAAAAAAAATCAACTGTAAACAAAACTTACAAAGCTTCTTTCATACATCTAATTCCGACTGATGTATTCAACCTTGACTTGATGAAATTGTAATATACATCCCCCAGCCCGTATTATTCAAAAACCAAAAGAAATACTCATGGATGACCTCAAGGAGATGCAAACAAAGGTCGAAATTAAAATTGCCGAATTGCGTCAGCAAGCGCACTTTGCTATTAACAAATACGATTACCATCACAAAAACGACGAAATAGAAATAATCGAACGCCAAAAAGATATTCTCATCCAAGCGGCCGGCACATATACAAGATTCTTAAATGAAATGCAAAAGTTCAATAAAACACTCAACGATGCCAAAGATCTGAACGCCAATTTAGAAGAGTTGTTACAATCACAGCAGAATGAGCATCCCAACGAAAAATCACACAAGATGACGACAGCCAACTCAGTGTGTACAAAGGACAAATTCAAGGACAACACTTCAAAAAAGCAACTTTTCCCACCCGCTTAGTTCAAGAAAAACATTTTCGTTGTTGTTCTTCTGTAGTGAAACTTGTAGTTAAACCATTTATTTAAAACTTTCAATGTCTTTTCTTTTTCTATTTTCTTTGATTGAGGTTTATGGTTGTTTTCTTTTATTTTTAAATAAATACTTTAAATACATTTTTTTCTACGATTATCAAACAAGCAGCAGCGCTTCTTCTCTCTGTAAACCAAGTATGCATATAAATATAAACGCTGCTCATGAATAAAACTAAAAATAATAAAACGTGTATTTTTTTTGTTTTTGTTTAAAAAAATTAAGTTCCACTTTTACAGCTTAATAACAGACTAACCAAAAGGTACTATACAACAAATCCAAATATTTAAAGTGAAATTACTTGATTATGCTCTAGAATATATAACATGATGTTTCTGTTTTGCTCCTCTTCTGATGTGCCCATCAGTAATTTTATAATTATGTACTATGCTCAAAAAAAATTTGATTTCTTCTCCATGCCAGTTAAGTGAGACCAGGTGTGTACGCCGCTGAAAGAGATTGATTTCTTCTTTGAACATCTAGTCGTCGTCTTCTCTGTCCTCTCGGCAGGCCACTGCCGCCACCAGGGCGGCACCTCGGCCAGAACCATCTTCGGAAAGCATAAGGTCAAAGTGGATGCCAGGCTTGATGAGTTTCTTAATTTTGTCCACCATTAGATTGTGGAATTTAGGATGGAAGCGGTACACTGAGCCATCCACTCCGACAGTGACAAAGGGTTCGTTCATCTTGTTGATCAAAGTTGCAATGCCGCAACTGACCAAATGAGCGGCACGAGTTGACACACACTCACAAATAAATCGCACATCTTCGCAGTCCTCGTCTGTGGCATCGTTGAGACCAAGTTCTTCGAGCACCGCCCGGCAGTTTGTATAGACTCCAACTTCATCGGCTTCGATTTCTGAGACGTATTTTGTAAAGAAGGTTCCACGAGTCATCAGAATGTTACACTCCTGTCCCTTGAAGAGCATGCCTGATTTGGCAAACTTCTCTAGCACCAGACGCACCAGCTCGCCCATATACATACCAGAAATCATTTTTTCAAAACATTGCTTACCCGGGTTAATACTGTGCTTATCCACGAAGTCATCGTATTCTGTTCGTACAAAGTCCAGAGCACCATTGTCGCCGAAGGCTCCCCACTCGGTGTTGATGAGTACGTGGGATTTGTTATTGTCCGCTGGTTTATCAAAAAGTTCGGCTTCCTCCACTCGCTCCACATAGCAGGCATTACTTCCGGTTCCAACGATTAGGCCAATCTTGCAATTGTGATTTTTCCAGGCACATGACATAAGGGTACCTGTGGTATCGTTGAGAATAGCACACACATCGATTTGCACATCACCCCGCCTCGCAATGGCATCCTTCAGCAGCTGTACAACGTCTTCATTGACTACTCCTTCGCAGTTGAAACCTTTCGTCCAGGTGACGAGCAGACCTTTGGTAAGGCCCAGTTGTTGCAGTGGAAAAGAAAATGTGAAACCCAAAGGCAGGCGTTCTTTGTACACATCATGTTCGTTCATAAAATTCGACAAACACTCAGCAATGTGATCAAACAGCTGTGTTCCAGATCCAATCATGATATGCTGTGGTATCGCATAGATACGGGACTCCATTTGAAAGTCACTCTCACCTTTTTCACCGAGATGAATCAGCAACACGCGGAAATTCGTTCCACCCAAATCGAGGGCCAAAAATTTGCCTCGTTCATTTCCATTTGGCAGATCCTGCACATACGTCACAAAACACTTTACATTGGCGCGGTCGTGGGTGTCCTTTGACAGGCCACGTTTTATCTCGTGCAAAATGCGGTAGTTCAACTCCGTTATTTGCTCATCGGTAAGGATAAGCTCTTTGCAATGCTCGCGAATCATTTTTGATTTTTCACTAAAGATCTTTACCGCTGCACCAGTTTTTGGCTTTTCTTTGCATTTGTACCTCTCTTTACATAAATCACTATTAATAGCAATTGTTTCAAATGCTGCACTTATCTCTTTATCCATTTTCTTTTTATGTGTGATGTTTTGCTCTTTTGCTGTTTTCTCGATTTTATGTTTTGAGTATTGCAACGACTATGGGTGTTTTTTCTTGGATTTCTTTTTCTTTGATAGATTTTAGAGCTAGCGTTTTGAAGGAACCTTGAAGGTCAAAATTGACAACTCACAAAACGACAGTAGAACACAAACGTGCTGGCGAGGGAGAGAGCACTACACCACCGTGTACGAGAGGGAGTATATACGAAACTGTTATATACGCACGCAGGTGCATGAATGACACCATACAACAAATAAAAAATAAATTTGGCGATTTTCTTTTCGCGTAGTATTTAACTATGTATTTTTATACTTATAAATTTCTTTATTTGTTTTTATATTTTTATTGCTTCGGTTGCTCTCCCTCGTTTGTGTTTTTTCCGTTTTGCGTGTATATACACACGTCCAGCTAGTAAGAAGGGCGAGAGCCAATTGTCATAACCGTCAAGAGACTGTTCCGTTGTATCTTGTATCGTTTTTTTTTTGCCAGCGAACCACAACCAAACCAGAGATGACAAAAATCTTCTCCAGTTATATCACTTGAAAAACTGGTTTACACGGAATAAAGAAGGAAGACTTAAAAAAGAAACAACTACGCGGCAACACGCAACATTAGTTTAAGCACGTGGTACGTTCCTACAACTCGAGATTAGGCTTTTATTTATTTATATTTTTAATCTCTGTTCTGACGCGAGATGAACAATCCCAATGCCAACGTATCTCTATTTCAGGGGGATGAACTCTGTGTTCTGTGACGTGCCCACTTTTGACCTACTTATCTTGGAGGCAAAGTTATGTATATACAAAGTTTTCTCTCTTCTCCTTCCCTCAATTTATTGAGGATGCAGAAAAATGTTGATAATTGCGAGAAGTGGCTTGATTAGTAAACTTACAGCCTATCTGGTTCAATTCGGTGGGGTGTTGATAACCAGTTATGTATGAAATGCAAACGCAAACACGAATTTCAAAGACGCATAAATTATCTGAAATCCTCTTGCCTGGTGAGAGTAAGAAATAATCGAGAGTTTTTATAAACTTCACTCTTCTATACATTATTGATTGGATTGTATACATAGCACATGGGTATAGGTACACTGATGCCTTCGTTTGTGTATCGCTATTTGAGTACAGCCACAAGATTACAAGCACGTAAGCACTTTGCAATTGAATCTTACACCCAACTACCGGATGTCCACACTTTAATGGCGGATCAACGGTAATTTTCTTCTTTTTTTTTTTGGCATTTTAGGCAGATAGAAAATACCTACAAACTTGCCACGCTTCATAGCGACTCTGATAAGATGAGAGCTTCTTTTATATTATTTCATTGTTTCCATAACTTATCAGTAGCATTTAAATTTAGCATCAGGAATCTTGCTCCGAATTGATTAACACGGAAGATGCGAAAAAACAGCTAACATAGACGGCGGTAATTATCATATACCCGCAAATATATTTAAATATCATGGCCTTGACGAGCGTCAAGTCAAGCCCACGCAGTTTCTTGTTTTTTTGTGATTCATTTGTGAATGCATAACATTTGCGCGATTATTATAAAACGTTTTGTAATGGCGTTGTCAAATAGAGGCATTAATCTTTGTTAACTTTGCGCTCTGCGGTTTCCATTACCATGTAATTCACCGCAATTGCAATTTGCATGAAAGTAATATTTATGACTGTGACTGATCTAGACACTTCTGATGAGAAAATTTCAATAACTATAAATGTAGGTACAGTACAGTTAGTGTTCATAAGGGGGAAGTACTGGACTGGGGTATCAATTTGGATTGTAATTAAAACTACTTGATGCATAGCATAGTGCAAGATGAATAGTAAATTCTTATCGGCATTCTAGAAAACTTGATATTTTCTTGTGTTGTTATTTATACTTGTATGATAATAAGTGTTTGATCGGTGTATGAGTTTGAGTAGATGATGTGATTCCTTAAAGAGGAATATTTTGGTTGGATGTTATGCAAATATTGTTAGTTTTGCATTGTAGGTACCTATATGTGTTGAATTTTAGTTAAACAAACATGCTTTTTATTGTTTTAGTCAAATATCAAGCCAAAAAAGTTGATGGATACATGTTTAGATTGTTATTTAATTTGAAATACTTTAAAGCGTAATCATCCGTACAAGAAAGTCGAAATACCTGCTATCTATTGATAGTACCTACCCACCCAATTCAAATGACAGTGTTTTCTTTTATCTACTCAGTTGGAATGACTATAGAGTTTGTTGAATATCTCTTATCAATTTGTGTATAAGTAGGTAGGTATATTTATTACGGTCTAAACAGAAAAAAAAAATTTTTAAAGAAATTTTCGCTTTCGACAACGAGCCTTTTCTATCTATCAATTGCATTGTCTCACTTTTGTGTGTTTGCTAATACCTACAATTACCCACCTTTTTGCGCCGCACATATAATCATGTATTTGTTGAACCACACCATACCTCAATCAAAATGCAAATTATTTTGTCCATTTGTGTTTTTAAAACACTTGTTCCAACTTTGGTGTTTAGTGACTGGCAAGTGGCAACAGAAAAAACAAGTTTGTTTTTTGTTATCTAGAGCCAAAATACATAGACATATTCTTTCACGATTTTCATGTTTTATTCGTAATTATTTT
Source organism: Melanostoma scalare (assembly GCA_949752695.1). Classification (NCBI taxonomy): domain Eukaryota; kingdom Metazoa; phylum Arthropoda; class Insecta; order Diptera; family Syrphidae; genus Melanostoma; species Melanostoma scalare. The sequence continues at coordinate 9,997,350 of OX456985.1, forward strand.
ACTCATTACTCAGCTTTATGATAAGTATATTTCCGGTCTGTGATTTTTGTTCGAAAAATGATAAGCAATTTCATAAATGTACGTCGAAAGCTATTTATAAAAAAATTTCTATGAGCTGATAAGTGACACCACAATGTCGCTTTTTCCATTGGTTTCACTAGACGAAGAACTAGTTTTAAAACCAATATTTCCCCCCCTTCCTTACATGTAGCTCATAAAAAATATTGCTTGAGGAAACATTACTCTTTTAGTTAGTTTAGTTGATTTATTTAGCAGAACTGCTGTTGAAATTCAATTTTACAATTTTAAATTTTAAATAAGTATGTATATTAGACTGGTTCAAAAAAAGGGACTATTTTTTTCGAAACAATTCCATTTATACCTCCGAGGAGGTACAGAAAGATTCCTGTTAAAAGGAGAGCTCTTAATATTAATATTTAGAGGTCGCTCATCGCAGATTTCTATTTCCCAATGAAATAACATTGGAAAAAAATTTTTAAGCTTTGGAATTTTATATTTCAGTCTAGAAGCAAAGTGCCAGAATGAACTGAAGCTCTACAAAAAAAGTTTCTTATCATTTTTCGACAAATTCATTCCTTCAAAAGTTATTCAATGCTAAAATTTAATTTAGAGTAAATTTAATTTTTTTTTTTGATTTCTGACAAATTTTAGTTTTTCATCTATCACTACTCGCCTTAATAAATTTAACTACTTTTTCGTTGTCGATATCTAGCTTCAGTGCAACACTACAATTCAGAGCCATACATTTTGAGTTTGCAACGTTCAACTTTATTTTGTTCGCCTTATGCCATTCGTTCACTCTGTTGAGGTCATCTTATGGACTAGTTTCACGCAGTCGCGTCTTCTCAATTTTCTCCACAAACAAAGATAAGTGCTACGTCTGCAAAAAGGACTATTTGCGAATGTCGAGCACTTCTTTATTGTCGTTTATGTGTATTATAAATAAGAGTGCGCCCAATGTCGATCCTTGAGGAACTTCATGTTTTGTCTCAGCGCTCTTAGAAATTATTCCATCTACTGATTTTCTTTGAGTTCTATTCGACAGATACGTTGTTGTTATTTTCCTCTCACGCCATAACCACTGTTTTTCAAGAAGTATTTCTCTATCGATTGTTTCAAAAGCTCTTTTGAAATCGAGAAAAACTATAAAAACTAACTTTTTTTAGCTTCCCTCTTATAAGTACATTATTTAGCACCGACTCATACGAATGTTTTTTTTTTTCGAGATTCCGACTGATGAATTTCATTAAATTTTTCGGCTATCTCTTCCTTTTTTGTTATGCTTACGCTTTCAAAAAATACAAGCTGGTTACACTGCCTTTTTTCATTCCAAACATGTGTCACTTAATGACTCTCCACATTGATTTTTGGTCACCAGCATTCGCAATTTGTTGTTTGATGTTTGTATTTTTAGATTAGGACAATCTTTGCTTTAGACATATTCCTACACCCTCTGTATCAGTTTCAAGATTCAATGTTGTTGTATTAAGAAATCCATTAGACATTTGGAAAACATCTTTAATAACTACCATGCTGTTTGCCACTTTGGTCAACTCATCACTAAGAATTTTGCTACTTTCTTGTGGGTTACAATTGTTAAAGATAATTTTGCTCCTTCTTAGTTGGTTAAATGATGCTTTGATATAACGAACAGTTGTTACATCTATTTACACCTTTGAAGTAAGTTCTTTGGTTCTTACTGCAAATTGAGATGCGAAATTTTTAATGTGGATATATCTAGCTGTAAATAAAATCACAATGTCTGAAAAACGAATTTGGACGATAATTCTGACAAAGTGAACGCCAGCAACAACAGACCGTCCAACATCCGCAGGGAAAATAAAAAAAGTAAAAAAAATGTCTGATTCATCCAAAAAGGCATAAAGTATAAGGATATTCTAGAAAGCGTTGCCGATAGGTTCTTATATGCACCCAATTTATTTCAGTCTAGAGAACAACTTTACTTAATAATTACAAAGACGAAAAAAAGTCCTGAGATCATATTTTACAACAACCAACACCACATGTGACGTTCATACCCACACCGAATTTCACTTTTGATGTTTTGGTACGTAAACGTAATGCCTGTACGTTATTTTAAAAACCAAGTTTGTGGTAAGTCCGTCAATCATCCCATTTATTAACATATCGGGTATAAGCTCTCTTGGATACCCGTATTTCATATACCTGTTTGAGCGATTCAGATATCTTCTACCAGATTGATGCCGAAGACCAAAAAATGATGAAAATATTCCAAAAATTCTCCGATACCTTCAGATAGCTTTTTGGTAGGAATATGGCATTGTGCCTCTGCTAAGTGTTTAAAATATAAATAGCACCCAAAAACTCTCCGGATAAGATTATTGAACGCCTCCAAGCAGAAACGTAGGAAAAACCATCTGGCAGTTTTAGTTTGCGTTTGTTAAATGTTATGCATGTTTTTTGTCGATTTAATCACAAATTTATGTGTTCATATGTATGTGCGCATTAAAAGCAATAACTACTCTTTAAAGCTTTCTTTTCTTTTATCAACTACAATTCAACTTGGTCATTAAACATTATTTAAATTTTTTTTTTTTTACTATTTATTATTTATGACAGTGGTCGGAGGACCAGCCAATTTCTCGCCAAAGACGACTTTTGAGAACTTTTTAGCTATGCAATTGTTTGGTGAGATTTAATTGTTTGTCATTCCATCGTTTTATCTCATAGCAGTGAAACGACGCTCGTCCATATGTCGTGCCTAGCGAAAAAAGAGTCGTTGTGCAAACTCTTACCGAAAAATCATCGTGCTTTCTTTTTTGTGCTTTTCGTAATTTTTTTTTTTATCTTTTTTGAAGTAACTAAACAAAAGAAAGTCGAGTTCGGATAACTGCAAGACCCAAATATCGGGTGGTTTTTTGAGAGATTGGTTTTTCAAATAGGGATAAAACTGACATTTTGTGGTCAAATTGACCAACTCTAATGTCATTTATGTTTAATTTGTTTTTTTCATTTTATTGTAAATAGGTTGACAAAAGAACAACACTTGCAAATCGTGCAGATTTATTTTGAAAATATAAGTTCAGTTCGCGAAGTTTACCGCAAGCTCCGTTCTTTTTATGGTCAACATAATCGTCCGTCAGAGCAATTAACGGTTAACCATGGATCGTTTTCGCACTACGTTTACTTTATGTAATAATACGCATCCGCAGAGACGTCAAACAGTCCGCACTTATGAAACAATTGCCGCTGTAGAGCAAAGTGTTGAAGAGGACCCGAATGACTCGATTCGCCAACGTGCACAGCAATTGGAGCTTTGTCCATCAACTTTATGGAAGATTTTGCACAAAGACCTCGGCTTACGACCTTAAAAGATTTAGCTTGTGGAAAATTTAAAGCTGTGATACCATGCAATGCGTCGTGATTTTGGTGTATGGGTCGAAGATGAGATTGAACTCGATGCTGATTTTCATCGCAAAATTTTGCTCAGTGATGAGGTTCATTTTTGGTTGAATGGTTACGTCAGCTAGCAAAATTGCCGCATTTGGAGAACACAGAACCCACATGAGTACCTCTTGAGATGACATTACATCCACAAAAACTCTCACAGTTCAGTTGGAAAAATTAAAGAAACGTAACATATATACTTCCACTTCAAAATTGCATTTAAGAACGGCATCGATGTTACCTTACGTAACTTTTTTGTATTTAGGAACGACCAATGTCAACAGATGTTACATAGCGTAACATCGAAATCAAAAATAACGCATTTCAAGGTTTCTATATTTATGCCGAAAAAATTTATTCTATTTCGTTCCCACACAGTGGAGTGGTTTCTGCTTCTTTGATACGAAAGTTCACTGTGGCGTATGCGCAACAACAAAAAATATTTTTTCCAAATCTGAGCACCGACATGGTGCGTGCTTCGTTGAATATTGGATTATATTTTTGTTTTGATAATGGGAACTTCTTACTTGAGGAAAATATTCTTATGCCGAAAATACGAAAACGAAGTATTTGTGGAAAGAAAATTATATATACATACATAAATACATTATGTATATGTAATTGAATATAACAAAATATACACCATCGAAGGACTGTAATATGCTACAACTACATTGCACTCGAAGTTTTAATGAAAATTGAAAAGTGTCCAAGAAGTTTGGCAATGTGAAAGCTAATGCCGCTCTGAGATGTGCCACATATTGAGTCTAGGTCTAGACAACTCCCATATTTATAAGGATAAACCACGTATGTATAAAGATTGCTAAAGCGTAATTTCCAGAACACGGTTTCTGCTTTTGTATAGTCATCTCTTATATGCCCGTCATTCAGTCAGCGTCGCGTCGTGTGCATTCATTTATTCAACTCTAATTTTCGGCGTGGAGTTCATTGCTCCAAGTGTTTTTCAAAAGGTGTGTGGGAAATGTTTGAGCTCGTTTTGCGTGTACCGTGTAGGCCCATGTAGACCATCGATGTGTTTTGTGTTGTCTCAACATGAATTTTCCTTCAAATAAAGAGAATGTAGAGGTACTCTTAATGTGTGAGCTACATTAAGCGTATCTAACGGGTGTTTTTTTGGGTGTGTCATTTTCAACATGGCAGTACTTTTTCGGAGTTGGTCTTTTTAGCAGCTGTCTCTTGGTTTATGTTATTTTGTTTGCCATTTCATCGAATGTCTCGAATTATAATCACTGTTAACACTAATTTTCATATAACCGCTGGACTATGCAGCTAAGCTCGAGACTATTTGCGCTTAAGAAGAAAATATCTGTCGCGTCATTGCTGACATACGGCCCAAATACTGCAATGAGTCGTCGAAAATTGAGCCACTCTACAGGCTTTATTTTACCCAGCCGCGGCACGACGGACATTTGCCCAAAACTATTTTTAAAACATAATAATGAAGCTTAATTTTTTTCCATAAGAGAAATATTATGAGCGTTTTATTTCTTTTTGAAAACCACACGTCTAAGAAAAACACCTTTTTTTATTAAAGTTCTATGATTTGTCAAAAAAACCTGGGTTTTCCAGTTCTCAAAAGACGCTAAGCCATAAAATCACCACACATCCCTGTCATTTGAATAAAAATACATGCCATTTGACAGCCCTCAACTTGCCTCAGCAAAAACCTAGGGCAAGTTGAGGGAAAACTCAGGTCAACCCTAGGGCTAAAAAAAAAACACTCAATTTGATATTCATGGCGACTTTAGGTTTCTCAAAAAACACTTTGTGGCGACTCCAGGGCTTCAACAAACATTTTTTTTTTTTTTTTTTTCAGATTTCAAAACCAGTGTGAAATCCGAAAATAAAGTGGGGTTAGTAATTTCACTGACACAACTTTATATTCAGCTGAATACGTGTATCACAGATAGATCTCGTGTTACAAAAGCAACAATGTAGACAAATGGAAGTATCGGGGCAAGAGAAGTAATGGTTTTCCCTCTTGGTCTTTATTCATCTTGGTCTTTATTCCTCTATGCTCTTGTCCAAAACCCCGTATATCGATTAAAAGAAAACATGTTATCGTTTTTATAACAGTTGAAAGCAAAGCGCTGACAAATCTCTCAACTCTAGTCGATTAATTCGTGGATTTTCCACTTCAGATGATAACAACTGTCAGTTTGATTTGACGCAATTCCTATTCTAAATTTTTTGAGTTTAAAGTTTTTGGTTTTCTAGCATACATTTGATTTTAAATGGCTAAAGTAATTCCAGGCATATCTCGACTATCAAAATCAATAATACGCGTACTAGGATGTAATCCCGGACCTATGACATTGCAAGGAACAAATACTTATTTGCTAGGAACTGGCCCAAAGTATGTGCACTAGTGTCAATTCAATTTGTAAACATCACAAAGGTCATTACTTGTTTGCTTTGAAACAGACGAATTCTTATCGATACTGGTGATGAAGATGTTCCAGAATATGTAAACAACCTAAAAGCAGTTTTGGACGAGGAGAAAGCTTCAATAAGCACTGTTATATTGACACACTGGCATCACGACCATGTTGGAGGAGTGAAAGATATATTAAAACTTTCCCGACAAGGTAATAAATTGTTTATTATATAGGTTCGAGGTTTAAATGGTAAGCCTCGATTATTCAAAACATTCATATTTTAAGAAATATGAATCCTTCCGTTTGTTGCAGGATGCGATGTTTGGAAATTTCCTAGAACAGATAGCGTTGATATCTGTCCCGAAATCCCAACTGACATTAAAGTAGCAAAGTTACAGAACGGACAAGAGTTTTCTGTTGAAGGTGCCAATGTAAAGATCGTTCACACACCAGGTCACACTACTGATCACGTTATACTTACTATGGAAGATGGTGCTCTCTTCAGCGGAGATTGCATTCTAGGTAAGACGAGATCACAAAATTTGCAAACACTTTTACATCCGGCTTACAGGTGAAGGTACAGCTGTTTTTGAGGACTTATTCGATTACATGAAAAGTTTGAACCGTATTCTACAAATAAAGCCTTCTATTATTTATCCCGGTCATGGAAACGTTATCGAAGTAAATCAAATAATACATTTTAACGCATTAAAACTGTTTTAAAAAAAACTTTCGCTTGCAGAGTCCAGTTGATAAAATAAAATACTACATAGAACATCGCAATCAAAGGGAGAAGCAGATCATTCAGTTCTTCCAAGACAATGTTCTTACTGACCATACAACTATGGATGTGGTTAAGACAGTCTACAAAGAAACTCCAGAGGCACTTTGGCCAGCAGCTGCCTATAACGTGGGCCACCATGTAAAGAAACTCAAGAAAGAGGGTGTCTTGGAAATAATTGGCCCAGAAGATGTTGACGATACAGATGTCCGATGGAAATTATCATCCAGTCGAAAAAACAGTTCATTATAAGAGAACGAAATAAAATCAGTTTTTGGTAACAGTTTTAAATTTATTCAGCTTCATACGTTATTGTTGGATCTTTGAAGCAATGTACCTCTTCAAACCAAATGTCTTCAGGTAATGCTTCATTTTCCTCAAAATTTAAGTTTGTTGGGACAGGTGGACCATCTGTCGTGGGTTTCCGTCGCGGTAAAATCGTATCGTAGATGTAAACAAGATCGTTAGTGACGCCTGGAACAGCACTCCCTTGTACCCACATGACATTGTATTTTGTATTGATACGCCAGATTCTAAGGCCTTTCACTTTTCTGTAACGGTTACCCATATGACCTGGAAGTTTTGTTCCCGGCCATACTCGGCCTTTTTCGCCTCCACCGCCAATGTTACCAGGACGACGATGCGTTTTAGTTACTCCGTGGGAAGCTGGCATGCCCTTGAAACCGTGACGTTTTACTACTCCTTGAAAGCCATGGTCAACTCTGAAGGAAAAATAAGCTACATAAGTGTAAATTCCATTTTAATAAATTGTTTGTTTAAACAACACTAATCTGATATCTGAAAATGGTGTCTAGATCCAAAAACACGGAATGGAAAACAACCTTTTTACAAATTTTAGATTTAGTCGTAAGATTTCGCGATTTTTAATGCATTTTGTAAATGCTTCATAAATGGTTTACCATTTAAGACTTTCTTAAATAATTTTACAAATCCAAAAGCATTTGCAAATTAATCAAAATTTTTGTAGCTATGTAGTTCTAAAAGAAAACTTTCGAGTATTTCAGTCGAGAAAAAAACAGAGGCGAAAATAAATTTCTATGGTGGTATATATATGTAGTGTAGTACTCACGTTCTTCCTCTTACATCGACAAAATCCCCAACACGAAAATGGGTTACATCCAACCGAGTTCCTGGAATAATAGCCGCATCTGGAGTGACCAAGAATCGAGCAATATTTTTCTTTGGCATTACTCCGGAATCTTTGAATAACCCGCAATATTCTTTTGTCAACAGAGAAGGATCAGCACTTTCGGCTCCCAACAGTAAGCAACCGAATTTATTCATATTCGCAACAGAAGGCTTGTGGGCCGGTGCGTATTTTTCTGGTGGTATGTAGTTTATAACATGGTTGTCAACAATATGGAGCAGTGTCGTTCTAATTCGTTCTCCGTTTTTTAACCAAAGAGGATATTGGCCGATTTTTCGGGCAAGAAGCCCAGTACGTCGAACTTGTGGAGTCCATTCTACACTAGCTTGTTTTTCTGCTTTTAAAAGACTAGTCGATTGATCGTATGTCTGTACACCTTCTATTATTGCTGGTAGACCAAAGGTACTGTGGACTACTTCCTTGACAAATACTTTGTTTTCAGGCGTTATGTTGTCATCATGAATCTATGAAAGTACACTGGAGGTTAAATAACTGCAGTCTCAATTCATTTGTTACCTAATACTTACAACACGGTTTTTCCGCACAAACCAATAAGGATTGCGAAGCCTCGGCCTGTTCAAATGACCTTTTTCTCGAACCTGAATAAGTGCTGGAGAAACTCTAAAAAAAAAAAGGAAATGTTATGTCAGGATATATGCGTGTAGTAAATTTACCTTAAACGTGAAAAATCAAGCACTAAGTTCTTAAATAAATTGGCATTTTTTGTTATAATAGACATATTTTGTTCGGAAAAATTAACCTATGAAAATCATTGAAAACACGAAGAGAGGAGGGTTAAAGCACTTTTTGAAGTTTGACAGGAAGGGTTATGAGGTTTGTTCGACGTGCTCTATTTGAGAGCGCTTCGGAGGACGTGAGGGAATTTAAATCATAGGAAGATACAACAGAGGGCAAACCACACAAAAACCAAACCAGTTTGAAATACGAAAATAAAGTGGTGCTAGTAATTTCAGGTGCGACGGTTTTGATTAGCATATATGTAGAAAAAAGATCATTAACTTGTTGACTTTGCTGCGATAAACACTTCATAAGCGTATAAAACAATCAGTAATGGAGTTAGAACTAATTAATTGTATTTTTTCAATAAAAATCACGCAAAAAAAAATCACCATTACTTGGCAAGTATAAATTTTTGATGTCACTTATCGCATCTGACAGCTTAATAAACTGAATCTAGATTTCCAGCCTTCTTTTCCTGACTGAAAAACTGAATCGGTAAAAAGTAGCAGCTGACGAGTTGTCAACTGAAAAACTTAACGTCTGGCCAATCAGAGGCCGAGAAAAGTTAGTTAATCTGAAAATCTAACTTGTGATGAACGCGCCCAATATTATGTTTATTTTTATGCCAGCAAACTTGGTTATCATCTAAGCCAGACATAAATATTTAGAACTAGCCCTAAGGCTAGTTTTGGAGAGTGGTGAAGTTGTTCTCCTCATCCAACGTATTCAAAAATTGAATTCGATGCATCAATATTATGAATATGTAACAAAATGATTTGCCATGACTCCAAGAAAATATGATCACCCTGTTAACCACTTGAGTTAAATCAAACAGGTTTGTTTATAAGCGCGCTGGCAATTAGCAATTCGCTCACAAAGCACAAATGTCAAAGTATTTATTTTTGTGAGATCTTGTATCTTGAGGTCACATACATTTTATTTTGTAAATTTTGTGCATTTAGTTCATTTTATTCATGTTAAACAGCTAAAAGATAGTGATATAAATGTCTGTTCGTGCAAATAAAAAATATAATTCGATTGCTTAAGAGCCTACTGTGTATGATAGTCCATATATTAAAAAGTATGCGACGCAATTGAGAAGGGCAGACCAAATTTTAATTTACAGCTTTCTAAACAATTGACGAAGGAAAAAAGTAAAACAAAAGATGCAATCTTCTGTCCGATATGAACCAGTGATATATCATCATCTTCTCTTGACGAATTTGCGAAAATCGATTGAACTTTTGTTTCTGTACAGACGAGAAGAATTAAATGACGAATATGATAGTTTGTATTCAATGATTGAAGGTGATATCGCTAACCTTATTTGTTATGGACTACAATTGAGTATGGTGAGTGTGTAGGTTTGTCTATCTAATATTTGTTGATTTAAGGGAGTTACATGTTCTTACTTTGTGATAAGCACTAGCAATTTCATATGTCCGTATATGTATTTAGCTGTTTTAAATTGTCATTTAGGTACTTCTACTCGATCTTCAAATCTCAAATTGTTCATTGTTAGATACAATGTATAATTTAAGAATGCTACCAACGAATACATTATTTATTATTATTTATTTTAATTTTTAGGAGCTTATTTTAATTTGAAAGTGATGGCAATAAATTATTTTGATATCATCGAACTAAGCGAACATCAACTCCACCACAAAGGTTCAAGAGCAATGTGCATCGGTGTCTCCTATGAAATCCTCTCCTATTTTCCTAAATGCTCGCACTGTGTTCTATAACATTTATAAGGGTATTCATAGCCCCTTGATGTGCGCGCTAATTATAAAAAATTATAAAAAAAACGTTTCACAAGCTTGGGCTCTTTTAAAACGACTTTGTACAAATAGGTTGTATGATGCCGAAAAGGAATCGATTATTGGCCTTCTTTGTATTTGCATATTTTTGCTTATTCTGTTCCAAGTATTTACAAAGATGTAAACTTTTAATCTCTGTCATTAAGAGCTTAACGTATTTAAACATGTAGGCGAACTTTACCAGCGCTCTCTGGTATCAGGGCCTAATGCAGTTTATTCATTAAATGAAACGAAGCCTCCGCAAGTATCTTGTTTTCTCACGAATCTGCGAAGAAAATAAGTAGGGGGTTCGCAACAGAACGGTGTGTTTTTCATGGCAACGAATTCACTATCGAAGAACGTGCGAAATTCGATAGTAGTGGAAAAATATTTTTGTTGTTGGGATTCGCAGATTCGCACCATCAACCTCCCGCGTAACAGGCACAAATGCTAACCATCACAGCGACAAACGCAATAATTTAATTCTAAAAGTTGATTTTGCACCAAAGAAATGTATGAGACGATAGCAAAATAACTATTGAACGATCGTCTTCGTCCTATTGTCACAATTTGACATTTAAACATGTTACGGAATGCATTGGTTCAGTCGTCTATCGTTTGATACGATACCGTTTTTTTGTGTTACAGAGAGCAGTGCTATCGTCTCACTATCGACTACTTACGGAATGACCCCCTGCTTACGAAATGACCCCCAGTGCTTATGTATTCGATATGTTCTAGAGAAGATTATGCAATTTGCAGCAGATGAAAGCTTAGATTTTTAATATTAATATTAAAGTTTACTATTTTAATATATTTTTTGGTGGTGCCCGTGGTATAAAGTGTTATGCTTATCATGTGTAGGAGGTTGGTGTTTTGAATCCCAACATAAATCAAAACATTTTGATTGCCATGAAAAGCGCTTTCTCGATTAGCCGTTCGGAACCGGCAGAAAATTGTAGGTCCCCACCATTCTCCTACAAGGCATGGTTGTGAAAAATGCGCTAGGCAGCGGGACTCACCGCTCTGTTGCGCCATCGTATGTTTGTATGTATATGAATTTTATGTAAACAAGATTAAGTCAGGATCAGTATAAAAAAAATGTGGATAGAAATGCTTTTACAAAATTTAAGATCTTGATACATGTTAATATTTGCTTCCGAGACAACCTTTTCTTTAAAGTACTACATCTTATTACTTTTTATTTTGCATCTTTGCAGCACTCATCAAACAAAGTGTGTCTAAAAAAGTTTGCCGAAGATCTGACGTGGTTTAGGGCATCAGTTCAAGCAATTTACCCAAGTCTAGTTTCAATATCGGAGGTGCAAACCCCTAAAAGCTTCGTCTTAGTTTGGGTGCGAGAAAATCTGAAAGATAACTGCCTGAGTTCCTGCTTGCAAATGCTTGTTGCTGACAGAGAAATACTGAACACCTACTACACAGAGTATTCGTTTATTCGAAGTGAAAAATATGCCACAGCGTTGTTCATTTGCATATCCGCAATCGAGCAAAATCGTTGTTCTTTATTAACTCAGATAGATTCAACTTTGTTCAGTAAAAATACATCAGGAAATAATCGTGCCACATCACATCCAAACCTATCAATTTCCCCACTACCAAAGAGAGTTCCAGTTATATCCATCCAGGACACAACAAACGATTCCATTACATCTATAAAAAGTCAGCTTCCCATAAATACAATACGCAAATGGAACAGTCTACCAACTTTAAAGCATTTAGATGCAAAAAGTCGGTCAAGGAGCCAAACTGTTGGTAATATGAGAGATGTTTCCTCGAACATTGGACGATTGCACCAAGCACTTGGTTTGCACGAAAAAAGAAAACAAAATAATAATCAAACTGAATCTCTGCAATCTTCTTCATCGTCCGGTTATAGCAAGGCTGATAGCGACTCGAATAGCAGTTCCTCAATAGGAATAGAATTGATAAATTGCGACGACATAAAGATTTGGATGGATCAGAGCCAAATTCCTGGAGGGACTACAGCTCACAACGATAAAGAAACACCAACCGTCGGAACCTCATCTCTCGATATGAATTGCGAAATGCGTTCAAATTCACGCAGCAGTTCAAGTCCAATAAATACTTTCCTCTCGAATATATTTTCTGTTCCATCGTTTCGAGGTCAATCGGGAAGTAGCTGGAACGAAAGCCACTCTTCCATATGCTATTCATCGTCCAATCAAAACGATAGTGTTTTGAATTCTTTTCTACCGAGATGCGGCGAAAAACTACCTCCACGGAAAGCTAGAAGCATGTTTGAAGACGCTAATACTTCTCAAAATACAAAACCTTTCGCTTCGGGTCAGTCAGTTGGAGAACAAAGTTTAGCTGCTTTTTTACAAACAACACAGTTCTCTCGAAAAAGTAACGATCTAGAAAGAGAGAATGCACATTTTCGAATATGCGAAGCAATAATATCGGCAATCGAGAGAATAAAATGCCAAAGAGTAGAATCGGAGAAAGATGCGGAACACATTGTAGATAATAACGGTTTGTGAACACTTTTATTATTATATACAAATATACATATTCGTATGTACGTTTCTTTGACATAACTATTAATTTCTTGCACTAGTCCACACAGCGCGACGTTATGTTCATGCAGTTTACCCCTGAACGGGGACTTGAATATGCAGAACCCTTTTCTATGCTTATTTGATTCCTCCCTTCAATGAATTGCCTATATGTATATAACTTCATCAACATAACGCCGTGTAGACAGTAACTTTGTGCTAAATACTTCTAAGGAACTTGATAGGTTTTATCATCTGACTTTTTTCTAAAATGCGTGCTTTTACTGTCGATGAGCTTCCTCATTGATGGTTTGAAGCTCAATGCTGCAGATCTGCGTTTCTCGAAATCTCTTTCTTATCTTCAAAAATGGATTTTTGTCTAAAACGTCCTATCTATCCGAATTCAATACATAAAAAAGTCAATGCAGTTTTCTGTCATTGAAGCTCAACGTGCCCCCATTGACATTATCCATGAAATTTACTGCCTCAAGTCGAAAAGCTCTCAGTGTTTGATATATATTTTCATATATTTTTAAAATGCTTAGATGTTGGATATTTTATACCCCTTCTAATCTAGGTAATTGAAATTCTAACTAATTTTATAATTTAAATCGCCCATATATGATTCCATGTATGGTCAGGTGTTTCTCATAAATGCTTGCGCTTACTTGAGTACAAAACATAGCATTTAAACTGAGATTTAAATAAACCAATTGATTCTCTTGAGCGTGGTTTCTATCATATTTTTTTAATAAGCAACCTTCTAACGAAATAGCCAGTTACATGCCTCCCCTTAAACAATTAAGCCAAAATATCAGTCAGTTTTACCTCGAGTACAGTTTGGAAAATATAGTCAGTTATACACCCATATAGTCGTTCAATGCGTATGTGGAATACTTAACCCGAATGTAAATCAAATAAAGCTTGGCGTAACTCATCTTTCCAAACCTGTTCAAAACTCTTTTTGCCAGAATATACTGAAAAAACATCAAAATTCCTACTGAACCTCAATAGGAAAACTCTAAAAACTTCTACAGGGCTATTAACCGGCCATTGTTCTTAAAAGAAACATCTTCAAATGAGGCATGTAACGGACCCCATCTCTGTAGACTATGCCTCGAAAATGAAGAAATATCTCTGCACATTATTACGGAATGTCCAGCACTTTTCCGCCTTAGAAAGCAAATACTTGACTATGAGATCATCGCTCTAGATAAACTCAAACTCATTCCCCCACAGAAGATTACTAACTTCTGGTTCAACTCAGGAGCACGAGAACTGCCCAGAAACCTCACATTGGTTGGCACAATAGGTTTCATTCAGACACCGCAGTACCCAAAGCTGTGCAAGCTCAACTCGCCCTTAATCTAATCTAAATTAAGCCGAATGTATGTCGCCCTTGCACTATAATTTGCAAAGTGATAGACTGAACCCCTTTTAATTTTCGAAAATGCTTGCTATTCTGTGTTTATAACACTGTTAAGATGTTAGCCCAGTTTCTAAATTTATATATAAAAAAAAACACTTTTCTATTGAAGACGAAAAGTACTTAAAATTTGCTTACAACTATAGATTGCCCTGGAACCTCATCAGATTCAAATAAAAAGAATATTTCAGACCGAAATGAAGCAGAAACAAAAAACCGAAAGACTATAATAGCAACAGAGGTATATTTTACCTTTTGGTAAATAACTATTTTGTTTCTACTAACTTGTTATTACTCTTTTTTAAGGATACTCTGAATATAAAGGACCATATGCCGTACGCTGAACTTGGTGAAAATTCTTTGGAAGGCAATTCAGCAGAAAACATTGGACTTTCTTTAATTTCAAAATTCAACGATAAAAGTCTTCCAAAAGTTTCTGATCTTATTTGGCTTGTATCGGAAGATGTACGTAAATATATATACAGCTTATGAATGCGTAGTTAGTATTTCTTTGAAATTTCAAATTTTATTTAGGATACCCCACAAAACCTTTTACCATTGCCTCAACAATCCAACAATCCAGATGAGAATATTATACCGACGTTTACAAGAGGTACACGAGTGTGGGCGCCACCTAGACCCCAGATAATCTTCACCATTCATCCGTCTCCAAAGTAAGTAAAAATCTTGTACATTTTGTGTTGAGTTGCTTGATAAATATTAAAAAAATATTTTAAGGAGAAAAACACTGATTCAAAGCCAAAACTTTCGCTGTGCTGGGTGTGGAATGCGAGTACCAACTAGTCATATAAAAAGCTTTCGCTATTGTACTTATCTGGGAAAATATCATTGCACGGGATGCCACCGAAACCAAATATCTGCAATCCCTTCCAAAGTTCTTCACTTGTAAGTATAATTTGAGGGGTGCCAAACCATAGTGTTGTAAGTGCCACCCGAACTGAAATACGTTTTATTGCTGTAAAATGTTGTATGTGCCGGCGTTTACTTGTTTTTTTTATCTCCTGAAAATTTCACTTTCTGGCACCCCTCATTTGAGATTAACCAAAAAATGTGAACACAGCTTTTAATTTTCTCTTAGATGGGACTTCAATTTTTATCCAGTCAGTGTATTTGCTTATCGTTTACTTGAGCAAATCTGGACCCATCCACTTTTTTTCGTTCCTAATTTGAACCCTGAGCTTTATGAAAAGAGCAAGTCGCTCAGAAACGCGAAATTGAAGAGAGTACAAGCAAAATACGTAAGAGACTTTATAACGGCTTGTCGTCTAGCAGAAAAGTAAGTTTTAATAGTGCGGCTATGCTACATTCAGACTAATACGTAATAATTTATTCTTATAACAAATTGAATAAATGCGTAAATCTTGAAAACATATCAAATAAACAAACAAAACAAACAATCTTTTTTCTAGCGAAAAAATGTATTTTGAAGTTGTTCCTGACTATATATCAACGGAGCCAGATACTTGGTCGATGGCCGACCTAATTGATGCCAAAACAAAGACTATTCACAGATCTTTGCAAGATTTGATTGAGAAATGTGAGGCTCACATATTCAGTTGCTTGGTAAGTAATAAAACCAACTCCACTGTTATGTGTATTTTTTTACTAATTGAAAATATTATACAGCTCTGTAAAGCACGTGGATTTATATGTGAATTTTGTCATAAAGACACCGTTATCTACCCATGGCAAGCTAAAGTATTACGCTGTGACAGATGTGGATCGTGTTATCATTCAAACTGTTGGAAGTCACAGTTCGAATGCCCAAAGTGCCAAAGACTTAAATCTCGTCAATTGGAGACTTAAAAACACTTTTATGCGCTCAAAGAGGTTTACGTAAAGAATGGAACAATGGTGCATATTTTATACAGGAACTTACATGTTTTTTTAATTTTTTTTTTTTTTTTTTTCTATTACAAATAATGTGATATTACAGTTTGATAACTTTACTGTCTAAGTTAAATTAAAAAAAAATAGTATTAAATGTATGTATGTGTATAAAATATTCGTATAAAAAGTCTATAGAACAAAGTTATAAAAGTTTTTTTTGCCTATGGTGCTGAGGAGGTCCGTACAAATGGAGCCTTTTTAGGCTCTTCCTTACAGGTAATCACAATTTTTGCAGTGGGAGTTTCGATGACAGCGTTCTGCCGACAAAGCTTATGTCGTGCACTTGGGCAGTTCGTTTTTGTTTTATTCCGATGTGGTGGTAATGTCTTCGAGTTTTTCTCTAATAATGATGCCTTAGCAGATGCAACCGCCTTTGTTGAGCGGTCTTTTTTATGACGTTTCGGCGTATTTTCTTTGTTGCGATGTTTTTCATCTTTAATTTTTAACTTTGTGCTACTTGAAGCTTTGGTGGATTTTCTTTTGGTTTCTCCAAGTTCGGCATGATGCAGTTTCTGAGCTCGGGCAACTTCTTCTATTTTCTTTTCCTACAAAGAGATACCATTTGTTTTTTTGTTGTTGTATTTTTTCTATGAATCTCAATTTTAAACATACATACAAACATTTGTCGCTTTCTTTTGTCTCTTTTGGCTAATATGACAACCCATCCGCCGTAGAGTATCATAATAAGAGCTGGTACTAAAATACCAGCTAGTATAGTGGTTTTTCTTATCCATGCATGGTAAATAGCCAAGAAAATCACAAAAGATGCAACTATTACTGCTACTAGTCGGCCGTTTGCCTTGCGCTCTTCCTTTTAAATAAACAAAGAGAAATTAATTCCATTAATTGGTTGATAAGTTGTGCGTAGGTGTAAACTTATTCTGTTTTTGTTAGAAAGACATCTACTAATGAGATGAAAAAATAGGTTGCGCATACGCCACAGTAAACTCACGATTCAAAATAAAGTGTTCTACTGAATTGAACTAACTGAGTATATTGTGTTTATATCTTTTTTATTCAAAAGAAAAGACTACAGCAGAACTCTTAAATACTCTCGTTCAAAAACTGCTTGTTAGCAATAAGTGATTGAAAATCATTAATTTGCTCGAAAGCCACACATTTCAAGTTTTCAAGTTTATGAGAGCTTATTTAAAATCTCTAGTAAGAAATGCAAGCAGCACTGTTGTATCCGATTCAGGACAATTCAAATGACTTTTTTTTTGTTTTGTTGAACTTTTCGATTGGGTTATTCCCAACAGAGACAAAAATGTATTTCCACGGGTGTCGCCTTTCGCGAGTAATTGGCAAGTCCTCCATTAGTAAATTTATTACCATGAAAAGTGCTTTCTCAATTGCGGGTGCCAAAACAAACAAAAAAACTACTAGACCGATTGGTCTGAAATCTAAATATGTTGTTCTGTACAGTTCCATATATATATTTATGTATGTATTCTATATTTTTATATTTACAAAACATTAGAAAAAAAAACCGCTTGTTTTCAAATTTGTGCTTTTGACTGCCCGCCATTTTGTGAGTAAAAAATTTGCTTGTTCTAATTCTAGCTGTAGCGATAGCTATATTTATACTTATTAGAAATCTGTCAACTTTTTTAAATTAAGATCAGAGGAAAGAGATGAATCACCTGTGAAATAATTTTTTTAAATTCAAATTAATTTTTTTTTTGTCTTAAGTTTCATTTTTCTGTAGTTAATAAGTAATAAACTAAGTGTAAAAAATTGAAAACATTTCTCAGTACCTTCATACACAAACAATTTGTTTAAAATTGGTTAAATTGTAGGCCGCTAGACTACCAACCCCCTTAATTTAAAATAAATTACTCGACTATATGAAGGATGAGTTGTCTTCGGTGAGTGAAATCTTGTGAGTCTTATGAGCAGTGAGTACGAATGCATCTCTGCCTTTAGAAGTTTTCAACACGAGAACAATCAAAAATTCCAAGTGCCTCTCAATTGCTTGCAGAAAAAGTCAATCTTCGTTGGAGAGGTTATTATTTTCTCCGTTCATTCCTCACACACATGGGTCTAAGAATCGAAATAGATACAACACAAATAGTACTCCAATTAAAATTGTCAACATTTAAGTGAATAAAAAAGATATAATTTCCATTTCAGAAGAAGAAAAAAAAACAGTGTTGTTGTGAATCTGTGCGAATTAGGTTTTTTGAGTTTGGAATTCCACTGGATTTTGGTAGAACCTTCAATAAGGAAAGAAGTTCATTTGATTTTATTTCTTGGCTATATGTATGTACGAAACTCGCTTGAATCAAGTTCTTGTTATATGTATATGGACGGAACTTCCGCCAATTACCGTAAACATTCAAATAACACCTGTATGAAAGGCATTCCAATAAATATTTTCACTGATTCAATATCGTGCATCGAACAAAGAATTTTATTCACTTGTAATTAACTTTCTTGATAGCTTAAAGAACTTCGATCTGTTTATTGTTCTTTTGTCCTCGTCGAGGAAGAAGATTTTTATTTTTAGTCTGTGTTATTTGTTTGGTGATCCCAAACGCTAACGCTATTAACAGTTTAATGTGCGTGGATAGACTTTAAGATTAAACAAATAAAAAATTTTAAAAAAACGCTATTTTAATGAGACATTAAAGTTCTCTAAAAAATCAATCGACGTCAAGCCGAGTATGTTGAACCACAACAAGATAAGGTCAACGTGGTTGAAACAAAATACCACGCACTTACTCTCGATTCCTTGCCGAGAATTTCCTTCAGGTTATCTTCGATGTCTTTTTCAGACATCTTCCTTAAATCCATTTTATTTTAACTAAAAGAGCACAATTTTAACTACAAATATAAATTTTTCTTAAAATGTTGTTGAATGATTTTTTTCAGTTATCAAAAATATCACATCTTTCCACGACCAAGTGAAAAAAATAAATAAATTAAAAAACAGATATTATGTATTATGATCTGGTTGTTTAAAAAATATTATATCAAAGAGATCAACACCTTTCCGCTACAAAATTACAACTAGATACTGAGTGCGTTCGATTCCCGAAATGTAGATGTTTAAAACAGACATTCGTAGAGCACAGAGTACTGGAGAGGAAAGTTTTGTATATTATTTTGTTTACACAACAATAAATTACTCGGATAATGTATACATCGTCCAATAACGAGTTAAATGCATATATTTATATATATTTCAAATTCGATTCGTAACATTCTTGTTTCGTGTTCAATCAAGACATGAGTTTACCTGTACATTTGCTAGTCTAATTGTTTTAATTAATTTCGTCGTTACTAACAATTTAGCTTTTACATGAGTTCTATCAATGAACAGTTTATTTTCATTTCAAATTCAATCGCCAGAATTTCCTGTCAGTTTTATTTTAAGAGTCAACACCGCCCAGACCATACTTTTTGAATGAAACTAAAGAATTGTGTGATTTATTACCAATGACCATGTGTACAGACCAGTTTGAGTACCATTATATAGTCTTGAAGATTTTAGGAGAAGAGTTCTGCAAAAATGGAGTCAATGCCAAGAAGCTAGGAGTAAAAAAATGTTTGTTGATCAATGTCTAGACTTATAAGACTTTTAACAGTTCTAATAAAAGAGTATTTTTTACTACGCGAAAGATGTCCTTCTCTAAAAGTAAACATAAGTTTGAGTATCTGGAATTCATAAAGAGGTTGTTTCAGAAGAAGTAAATACAAATTAAAAAAATCCATCCGGTTTGTAAACGGAAGCTATGAATTGGATATAGAAGAAGTGAATTGATCTTCAAAGAAAAGAACGATGCGATTGTTTGTGACTGATTTTATTTCACTTTAAGAGTGAGTTAGTAAAAAGCTTCACCTATATTGGGATGACTATTACGTTCTCCAAAATGATGATGATTCTGTAGCTCAAAAAATCAAAATCAATCCCAAATCTAACAATTTATCAGAAGGGGCATAGCCCAACCATCAAAAAGTTTTCAATAGTACGGTTCACACTTTAAAATTATTTGGACAGACAGTAGTAGGGTCTGATGGATGTTGGATGGTGGCATTAGCTTGCATTAAGACTTATCAGATTTGTCAGACCTCGTTCAAATTATCAAAAGTATTTGAAAACCATCCAACAAGTCGAACAAGCAGCCGTTTGAGGGTTAACATTATAAAACATTGGTCGTTCAGTTTTGTCCAACTTTCGACAGTTATAAGTGCTTTTCTCTCAATCATACCTTGTGAGGAATGGAAGGGTCCTACTATTTTATTTTTTGTTTTGAGTAAGTGTATTTCATCTCTGTAAAATTGCTATTGGAAGACTTGCAAATTCCTTGCGAAATGCGATACCCGTGGAAGAATTGGATGATTCGGGAATTAGCACCTAGAACTCCCACTAAACAGGTAGGCCTGCAAACCATAACGGCATGAATACAGTTGACAAACAAAATTCAAGATTAATTGATAAATTAATTATGTAGCGAATTAAGGTAGATTATTTTAAAATGTTAGTGTTCCCATACATTAATTCTTATTGACAGTTTTAAGAGACAATAGGTTCGTTCTCTTCAAGCCCACGAGCTGTTTGTGGTCGTAAAACAAAGCCTCAACTAGACTTGAATGGCAAACTGAGTGTTTTTAGCCCTGCATTTGCTCTCAATTCGAAGATATTGCTAGAGTGAGTTCATGTAGCGAATGGTGCTATCAAATGGCATATATTTTTCTTTGGGAAAACCCATAGCCTTTTTGCAGCTCATGGAGCCGTCAAGTTCAATTTCGGTAAAAATCAACGAACGAACCTGAAAAGGGAAAGAGAACTGATAAATTAGACACTAGGTTCATTTGTTAAAGCCCTGGGGGTGCCCTGTGGTTGCAAAGCGTTTTTTTTTTTTTTTTGAAAATCGCAACTCACTGAAAAAATTCCTTACGTAAATACAACGAAAAACTTCGTTGGGCCAATGAAATTTTTCGTACTTTTCAGCCGATGTAAAAATTAATTGGCCCAACGAAGTGGCCTTCATACTCTAATGAAGCGCTTTATCAGTCAACGAAACTTTCGTACTTTTAACGAAACTTTTAAATTGACGAAACTTTCATTGGGTTATGATTTTCTACATCGGCCTACGAAATTCTTTATCAACTAACGTGTAGAATTAATTAAACTATGATTTTTTAACGTTGAATCCATTATTTTTCTTCGTCAATTGATGGAAGACATTCCATCGAGTAATGATTTTTTTCATACCATTAATTAAGATTTACATTGGTTAACGTAGATGTATTTATTAATTTATAACACTTTTCGTTGCGCTAATCCTTTTTTTAATAAATTTATGAAAGATACATCCGTCAGCCTACGAATTTGTTTCATTATTTCATGAATATTTTTACGGGTTAACGTAATTAGTATCGTAGACTTATGAATTTTTTCCCACCATTCATGAACATTTTCATAAATCTACTAAACAAATAATCGTAATCTAACGAAACTTTTCGTTCTGTCAACGAATTTTTTGGTAGATTGATGTTATTTGAAATTGCTGGCTAACGAATTCTTTCGTACCATTGATGAATTTCTTAATATACCTACGAAAGATATATTCGTTGGCGTACGAAATTTTTCATTCTATTAACGAAAATTTTTTGTAGATTAATGTAATTTGAACTCGTTAGCTAATGAATTTTTTCGTTCGCCTTATGAACATTTTAATACGCCTACGAAAGATATATTTGTTGGCTTACGAAACTTTTCGTTCTATTAACGAATATTTTTCGAAGATTAATGTAATTTGAACTCGTTAGCTAATGAATTTTTTCGTTCCCCTTATGAAAATTTTAATACTCCTACGAAATTTATATTCGTTGGCTTACGAAACTTTTCGTTCTATTAACGAATATTTTTCGTAGATTAATGTACTTTAAATTCGTTAGCTAATGAATTTTTGCTTACCATTCATTAACATTTTCATAAATCTACGAAAGATATATTCGTTCGCTTATGAAACCTTGCGTTCTGCTAACGAATAAATTTCGTAAATTCATGTAGGTATCTTACGAAATTCCTCATTTCATTTATGAATAATTTCATAAAGTGAAGCGATTTCTTACTCACCCATATTTGTCCTTTGAGGCCTTTTTAATAGTAAAAAGGCCCTTCATCTTTCTCTAAATCTGGGGAAAAGAAAATCGTTGAAACAATTTGAAGAGAAAACACGACCTGTGACCTATTAACGACAAATTGAAGAACTGTTGTAAATAAAAAAAACATTATATAAATAGTGCAATGAATGTAATTATTTTATTGTAAAATAGCGATACCCATAAGGGAATTTTTCTGGTTTTTTTTTTCACATCTAATTTTGTATAAAAATTCTTGAAAGAAATTATAAAAGTTTGTACACGCGAGAGGGTACTCTAAATTGAACAAATGAAATAGTTTGAACAAAACATCAAACCCTCTTAAAAATGATTTGAATGCATATTTAATGCCGTCAAAGAAAATGTAAAATTCTTTTAAATCTGTTATTGAATCACCAATCGCTATCAAAAAGGGCTGGATGCAGCTTGACCTGCTTCTTAGGTGTTCCAGATGAGGTTCTATCTCTTGAGGAGACTTGCACACATATAGGAAAGCCTCCTGCGAGTCCTTTATTGTATATTTGGTAGTGGATTTTTTCCCTGTATTATCTTTGACGACAGTTCTTTGCGTCGGTGTCAGGTAGCCATGCATTATGTACATGAGCACCGCATCTTTCGAATCTGAAAAATTAAAAAAAAAGAAACAAAATACTTAAACTAAGAAAAAAAAATTATAACATTTAAAATGGGAGAGTAATTAAAAATTTATTTAAAGAATTTTAGAGAAAATTGTTATAACTCCTACTTTCATCCAGTGTTTCATTCACCCACTTCTCAAGGAGAAGGACCAACCGCCTTTCTTTAATGTTTTGGTCTTTGGTCAAAAATGTACTGATTTTGGTGCGGTGCTCCGCCCAATTGTCCAGGAGAGAGCTGGCATCGGGACGAAGGACGCTAAAATCCATGTCAATCTAAACAAATACAATGAAATAAAATTTATTTATAGCTTTGTTGAAGAAACTATTAAAATAAAATGAAATGAAAATGAAGAAATATGGATAAATAAAAATTACCAGTCTGAAACCAAGTGGCTTCTTATACTGCGGCCATTTCTCAAGAGCCTCAGTTGTAGATTCGCAGGCTTTTATTTCATTTAAACGGTGCTTTGAGCATGCCTGCCAGTACCGATCAAAATCATCTGCTGACAACTTCTCAAATTTGAGAGTACGGACGATTTCCTCTGCATTTGCTTCAGAATCTTTAAGTGAAAATAAGTATAATTTAGTATTGTACAAAAAAATTAGTCTTAAACAAAATTACCTAAGTTTGCTTTCTTTTTGGTTTCGGTATGACCTGACCTGGGTGATTGGCGGAACAACTTTTTGTCGTTCGAAAATTTGTTATAAATTCGGCCCCTAGACGACGTTCGGTAGTATTCCTAAAAAATAATTAGGAAAAATTCGTTGAGAAATAGAAATAATAGAAATAGAAATAGTTTTTCAAGTGTTTTGATTAAGGAGAAAAAAATATAATCTTACAAGATTTTCAGTGGGAAATCTTTCCACAATTTCCTTCTCTATTCTCCGGCTATCCCTGAGGCTGAAAACACACTGTTTTTCCTCGAAATACGATACTATCGTATTTATCAGCAGTTTTCTTTGTTCCTCTCCAAACTTCTGAAAGGAATTATAATGGTTCGTCAAAAACTGTCCTTTTGCAGTTGTATTCAGGATCATTGCCAGATTAATATAGTTTCCAAACTCCTCTGACGACGGACCTGGACTAGGAGAGTGGGGCAATGGTGACGAAACTGACCGGTTACTTGTTGGAGTATTCATAGGTGGAATATATGTGTCAGTCAATTGGTCTCTTTCGAAAGGAATTCCGATCGATTCCCTCCACTTTTTCAACCTATATTCGAAGAAAATTTTGTCTCCGGTAGAAATGCTGTTAAAATACAGATGAATGTGTTTCCTCTCCATTATTTTTAGCACATCGACGAATACGTTTTGTTCTTTTTAAATAGAAACAACAATCAAGATAGTGGAAAGTTTAAAAACTGATTTCAATTTTCTTACCTATGAATTGGCTCAGTAAATAGCCTAATTTCCAGCTGTCAAGAAGTTCTTTTAACTCCTTTTCCTTTTCTGAAACTTCTTGGGAGTTTCCTTCTAAAATGTAGCTAGAATTAGTCATAGTGTCGCTACAATTGTCGTTTGGCAAGTTTGAGTATTCAATAATGGAAAGCGCTTGTGAGTTGATTATGTTACTGAAATTAATTTGTTCTGGGTCTTGTACATTTGAAGCATCTATTATTTGATTTATTAATTGAAGGTCACTATTGTTATTTATTTGACGTTGTTCATTTGAAGTTACCATTGGTGAATTATGGAAACTTATTTCATTGAACAGATCGTCATTATTAGTTAAATTATTTGATTTTGCTTGGTTCATCTTGGCTGTTGATTGTTGCTTTTTCTATATATTTAGACTATAGTACTCCTTAATCCTGATCATTGTTCTTCCCTCGGCAGTCCGAATACAATTTAATGGTGGGCCGACGAGATCTCCGAAACGAAGGATTGAAAATTCTCCCAGAATATCAGGTCTTATGTCGTAAGACAAAAAATGTGGATTGTAATGAATAGAGTTAATTTTTTGACAAAAAAGGAAATTTTGTAAATTATTTGGGTTGAAAATTTTTAAAATCGTATATATTTGGATGTCATTGGTAAAAATTGCAACATAATATCCATTCTGGTACAAATATCCATCATGTTTATATTTTTTAAGAAATTTGATTAATTTCATATCAATTTTAAGCATTTTAGATATAGTATTACTATATATGCTGTTATCGTCATTGTTCTCGTTGCTCAAATTAATTTTATTTTTAGAGTCAGCACTTATTAAATAAAATGCGAACTGTAATTGATACTTTTTTGCTAGAGTCACACATATATTTTTACGTGATGTGGTAGTATTAGAGTACAGTTTAAACTGCCTATGTTTTGACTCAAATCGAAAGCTCCAAAACGATCTGAGTGGGCCTGATTTTCTTAATACTGTTGGATAATGAGTCATATTATGATACTTAGCTTTAAGTGTGTCATTAAAAAGGCGAACGTACTCAGAATTATGTCTAGCAATTTTTTCACTCAAAAGTATTATGAAGTCTTCGTTTATAGCGTAGCAAAGGATCATGTCGATTATTTCTAGAAAGTTTAGAAGAAATGCCCAAACTTCATCATCTTCATGTATTAAGTCGCCCACCATTAAAGGAAAATAAGTAACAAATGTTTTCATTTCACGAGCAGACATTTTTAAATGTTTCTTTGATAAATGTATCGCTGTTATTTCACCACAAACATTATCTATTTCAATAGGCCCATAATCAAAATTCTTTTTTCTTGAATTAAGAGTTTCTAAGGTAAAATATTGAGCAGTTTCAATTAAATATTTTATTATATGACACATATTATAGTGACATACACCTTCGAAGATATCGTGCATTACGTCAACACTGTAGTTTTCAACTGTATGAAATGAAGGTATTTTATTAAATATTGATTCTTTCTGAATCCCGCTTTCTGTTGAATCTGCTTTATGAATATCATTTTCATAGTTTTTTCTATTTCGCATCAGAGAAACATTTTCAACACTTGCTGTTTGTGTGTCATTTTTCAACATTTTACATAATCTGCAAAAGCTTTTACTGATAAACGATCTGTTGAAATTCAGTAAAGAGTTAAGCCCAAGATTATCACCAAGTATTAAACCCAAAAGAAAGTGAACGTGAGTGGTACCTTTTTCTGTCGTAATATCAAGTCCATTAACTTCTAAAAAAGAAAGTTCGTCAACTAGGCTTTGACAGCATTTTTCGTTACCAAAAGATTTAATGTCTTTAGCTTTAACAGTTGCTCCTAAATAAATGTTTTCCAATACCGATTCTTTCTCTCGCATGCAAGGAAACGAATAATATATGTTACTTATTGCTTGTTGACCACTGTGAGAGCCTAACGGGTTATTAATTTCAAAGTCGTCGTTATAAAGAAAATATGGAACTAGAATTTTGTTTGGATACATATCTGCTTTTTGTTTCCATAACTCACCCTGTACAAAATTTGTCACAACATTTGCTGATTTCAAAGTATTCATATTTGATAGAACGTCAGTAAGAAAACCTTTTCTTTCAAAAGTTTTTTTAAATTGAAAACGTAATGGCATTAAAACACCCGTCACTGTATGCTCTTTATAACTCAAGAACCCACCTTCATGAACAGCATTTATTGATTGATCGATAGTAAACTCTTCTATGTTTTGCAAATATTGTTCATCTTGAAGCCATTGAAATAAACGATATTCAGTTTTAGAAAATTGGAATGGATCTCTACATACAGCAACCAAACTAAGGATTTCATTATGAGTCTCTGGGCAAGAATTTTGTAACTTTGCGGTTGATAATGTTTTAAACATATCCAAAAGTGGATCTGTTATAAATAGTTTTATGAGATCTTGAACTACGCAAACATCTTTTCTGGTGAAATTATTATTGCTATGCAATTTTAAACAAAATGTACTAGCCGATCTTAAAAAACTTTCAAAGTTCTTGTAATTTATTTCTTTTGAGATTTCTTCCGTACCTGTTTCTTCAGATTGATTGAGTTCTAAACCCTTACTCAACGTAATGCACTCGTCGGAAATTTTCTTTTTTTTAGCTTCAACCCCGTCTTTTATTTCTTCAGTAGAAACTATATTTATCCATTCACGATCCTTCACAATACTAAGTTTATGTTTTCGAAGAAAATGTCTTTTGAAACTTGCCAAACTTTGGAAACTCTGATAACACGGATTTTCTACACATCTGAATAAACTATTGTTATTTAAGAAATGTTGTTCCTTAAAATGTTTAATAAGACTATCAATTTCAGAAAAAACATTCTTACATATATAGCAAGTCATATTTGCGAAGGGGACGAAGTCTGTAAATAATTTTGCGTTTAATATCAAGTTGAAATTAACTACTTTTCTTATTTACAAATAAGAAAGGTACATATTATTAATTATTTGAATTTGAAAAGATCTAGGTATAAGCTGTGACTGCCATTAGTATTCGGTTCTTGCTCATATATTTTTCCTAATGAAATATCTTGTTTAAAAACAAATGTATTGCAACTTTACTTTCAGTTGTGATAAAGAAAATTGTTTAGATGAAGTAGCCAAGTGACATTTTCAAAAATTTGATTAAAATGCGTTCAAAGTTTCACCCCTATTACAGATGACAACCCAACTGAAAATTGGGTTGTGTGCCCGTGTTATATAAATGAGAAGACAACCCAATTTCAGTTGAGTTGTCATCCATAATAGGGGTATTTATTATCGACGAAATGCACAATTTAGCTTTAGTGAAATAACCTTTTTAGGCAAAATTGAGAATTGCGGATGATACAAGAATTTTATTTTTAAAACAAATACTTCATCTCAAAGAAAAAACGAAAAATTAAAAAAAAATGTCACTCAACACTTTGGTAGTCTTCAATTAAAACGCTGATCTGGACTAGTTAACAGGCGCGTTCATCACAATTCAGATTTTAACTGAAAAACTTATTCAGTTTTGCGTTGAACGGTCTTCTAAATTTTTTGTCAGATTTGAATGGTATTGGGATTCACCTTTCAATTCTGCGAGGAAAGATTTGATAAGAAATAAATAATTTCTTGTAGTCGGTTCAAAATAGTACTAACTATAGTCCAAAGCATTTCTTTTCAATATTTGTGATTAGAAATATGCGCGTAACTACAATTTGAATAGACTTCGAACGAAAATGTAGCAAATAATTTTCTTAAAAATCTATTTCTTTTGTAAGGGTTTTCATTAATAACCTTTAATTATACGACAAATTGCCAAAAAATAAATTAGAGTTCAGTTTAATGAAAAAGTTCACTACAAAAATGTTTCCAAAAAAAGCTAACCGAAAAATACAAAGTAAAGTTCAATTGTCATGTAGGCTATTTATCGCATCTGACAGCTTAATAAACTAAATCTAGATTTTCAGACTGCTTTTCTTGACTGAAAAACTGAATCGGTAAAAACTAACAGCTGATGAGTTGTCAACTGAAAAACTTAACGTCTGGGGCCCTACTCTGTAATTCGATTCGAAAGCAAAAATTTCCGAAACGAATATTTTGTACTCTTTATTTCTAAAGTGGATTCGAATTCGAAATGGCAAATCCGAAAACGATTTTTTTATATCATTTATTTATTTTTCAACTTGGTTGTAATTTGATTTGATATTATTTTTTTGCTTGATTTGATAGATTTCTGAGATATATTTCAAAACTCCGCAAATTTATTCCGTTAATGAAAATATTAACAAGTCCTTTTTTTTCGATTCGAAAACGAAATACAGAGTACGAATTCATAATCGGATTGAAAATCACGTTCGAATAGACTTCCTTTTCGAAACGAAATACAGAGTAGGGCCCCTGGCCAATCAGAGGCCGAGAATAGTTAGTTAATCTGAAAATCTAACTTGTGATGAACGCGCCCAATGTTAAGGGAAACATTATAAACGAATAAAAATTTCAAAAAACCGAGTATAAATGCAGCGTTGAAAAAAATTTTTGATAAAAATTTGGCATAGAATGAATTATTAAGCGTTTGGGCTTGGATAAGACACAATATCTGCTTCTTCTTCTCTTGGAATGGGGGATGAAAACTACAGCAAAAGTAGTCAAAATCGTCTCACTGGACCTGTGTCCTGTACTGATTAAAAAAGCCAGTTTTGAATACACACAAAACACAAGCAACCCAGGTTGCGTAAAAATGTGGGCAGCGCAGAGAAGATCTTGTACAAGTAGGGAGAATTCTCACACACAAAAGCGCATCTGTGCATGTGCACAAGCCTATTTACCAAACAAAAATACTAAACTGTACCGTGTAGGTATGCGCATACGAAAAATATGTTTTCAAACGAGATTTGTCATAAACTTTGAATTAAATCTATTCAAAAAGGAAAACAGACTTTACTTTTTCTATTAACTAACATAATCAGTGAATGAGTTACACGTTAAGACACTATCAATAAACTAAGCAAAAATTAACACAGTTGATTTCAAAAAAGCGGACACTGGTCTTCATATGCAAATATTTTAATACGAATAGATATGCAGCAATTAAATTTTTTAAATAAATATCGTGAGGTCTTACCTTTTTTTAAAACGCTGGACTGCTAAAATATAAATTGGTATTTTTTAAAACACAACACTTTTACTTTTAATTACACTTGAAACAATACTGGCACAATACACTTGAAATTGAAATAAAACTCTGCTCTGCGTCTGCACAACCGGCACCTCCAAAGAACGAACTGAGAATGATAAAACAACAGACGCCGAAAAATAATGAAGCGCTTGAGTGTGTATGTAGTGTTTTGGTAAATAGAGGCTATTTTTTCTTATGGCTACAATTTTTTTTCGTAAGGTTATGTAGATTGTCGTAGCTTGAGGATATTATTCATTAGACAACGAATTATTGTAATAGAGGTAAGTAGACTAGAGTAGGTCTATGCAAAACATGGTTATGTGATGAGGTTTTTTCATAACATGACGAAGTTTTTTATGGGTTGATTAAAATTTTTAATGAAGTTTTAAAAAATGTTCATAATGGAAGCAAAGAATTCATACACACATGAATTTTCTACATTAACTCACGTTACAGGTTTACGAAAAAGTCAATGGTTTATTAACTTGTTTCGTAAAGCAATGACAAATTTTTTATAGACTAATGATGTTTTTCGTTGATAGATGAAAGGTTTAATAAAGCAAGTATTTATTTTAATTAAACGATGCATCATTGCGTTAATAAATGTAGAATTTCACACCGCAATTATTTTTATAAAGCAAGTGAGGTAGGTTACCACCTATACGATTTGAAGTTTGAGCAAGATAAATCTTTCTAATGAAATGTTGACACATTGGGATTTACATTAGAAAAACCAAAACAAATACACTTTTATAAAAAACAAGGTCGTTTTTATGAAAAACCAGGTGTCGTTAATTTTTGTAGAGTGATTATATTACAGTGACTCTAAGGGTGTAAGAAATTGAAATTTGGTCTTCAATTTACAACGCATTTTAAATTTCCCCTTTAATTTTCGGCATGAATTTAACTCCAATTTATAACAAAGATGGTGTATATGTATACCACATTATAATTTGATATTACGGCTTAAATCGTATTAGATATTAACAGTGAAAAAAGAAATAAAAATACTAAGAAGTTAAAAAAGAATTTCAATGACAAAATTACTGAATACGGTTTTTTTCTGGCATTCTCATATTTCTACTAATTGTTTTGTCCAAGTTGGTAGAGAGCTCCAGAGCTTAATAACATGTACAAAAAAATTAACAGGATGAATTAAGGAGAGTGCAAGAATGTAAAATTCAATTAATTGTTCTTACAGACTACACAAAGCACAATTTATTAGTTTTTGCACATCTTGTTTCAAGAAATTTTTCTGTTTCGAAAAATATTAAGTTGATTGAGGGAAGTAGATGGAAAGTTTTCTTTTTTTAAATACAAAAAAGTAAGTCGAATCTGACGCTGTTTTTATTGTTTCAGTTGTGTTGAAACAGCTGTAACTTTTTCAATTTACAACATAATTCTTCGAAACAGAACATACTGTAAGGCTAGACTCAAACATTTTATTGACAAATTTTGATGGTTTTTCAGAACTGAATATGTAGTTTAAAACAAGCATAAAAAAAAACTTTCTTCCGAAGATTTTTAACATTTCCAATATTTTTTCTAGTTATTTCTTATTCGAAAATTTGAATTGCGATCACTGTGTTTTTCAAAAGTTTTTCAAAATAACGTCTATTTTACGATTTTTCCTATGAATTTTGCTTTGCAAACGCACACAAAGAATTTGAAGTACAGCTAAAACCATAGAGAATAAAAGAACAAGGCCGCAAACCTCACACACACAATTGCATCAGTCCTCAAGCTGACTTTACAAACACCACTCTATTTTCGGATTTCAAAACTAGTTTGAGATCCGAAAATAAAGTGGTATTTGTTATTTCACTAGCCCAGCTTTACACTTTTTTGTCTCTAGTTCTTTGTTTTCTTTTGAGCAGGTTTTTTCATCGATCTACACTTTTTTCGCTTGAATAGAGAAAGGATTGAAATGGATATACTTATACAATACACATATACATAGAAAGTTGCAATGATTCAATATCTACTGTTCTTTGTTTCTTTTGCTATTCATTAGTAGGTGCATTTCTTTTACATGCAAAAACAAAACCATAGCACAGCAAATGTGATCGAAACCTGTTTCTCGCGAAGAAAAGAGAAAGGCGTTAAAAAAATGTTTCAAGATTTGAGTTTTCTGTACTTTTGGTTTTTTTTTCTTCAATTCTATATGAAAAATGATTAGAGAGAGTAGTTGAAAAAGAAAACAAGTTTCTAGCACTGACGCTAAGACTCTTGGACCTGGGACTCTATACGGGAGATATATACACAATTCTATATGTGCTCAAAAAAGATTGGAGAGAGTACTTGAAAAAGAAAACAAGTTTCTGTTTCTGGCACTAACGCGACGCTCGGACGCTGAAACTTTATCCGAGGGAGAAATAAAAACAATCCCTGGTTTTTACTTTTATTGTGTTTCATTCGGTGTTCTTTTTGTTATACTTTAATCAGTATTAGGATTTGCAATTCATTTTACAATTTTATTAAACATTCTTTGCTCTACTTGCAAACGAAATTTCTTTTCCTTATTATGACGGCAACCCTTCGTCCTGACACCAATTTCGTTGAGCAATGCGTTTCGTTCATACTTTATTAAAATTTTTCAACAAATTATGAAGTTTTGCGTTCGAATACGATGCGACGATACTAGATTCGTAGGATAATAAATTAATTTTTCGTTATTCAATGAAAAAAGTATCGTTGAGGTATGAATTTCGTTCATACTTTATTGAATTTTTTCAACAAATTATGAAGTTTTGAGTTCAAATACGATGATCAGATTCTACGAAAGTTTTATGTAGAAATTCGTAGGATAATAAATTAATTTTTCGTTATTCAATGAAAAAAGTATCGTTGAGGTATGAATTTCGTTCATACTTTATTGAATTTTTTCGACAAATTATGAAGTTTTGAGTTCAAATACAATGATCAGATTCTACGAAAGTTTTATGTAGGAATTCGTAGGATAATAAATTAATTTTTCGTTATTCAATGAAAAAAGTATCGTTGAGGTATGAATTTCGTTCATACTTTATTGAATTTTTTCAACAAATTATGAAGTTTTGAGTTCAAATACGATGATCAGATTCTACGAAAATTTTATGTAGAAATTCGTACGATAATAAATTAATTTTTCGTTATTCAGTGAAAAAAATTTCGTTGAGGTATGAATTTCGTTCATACTTTATTGAATTTTTTCAACATATTATGAAGTTTTGAGTTCAAATACGATGAGCCCATTCTACGAAAATCTTATGTAGAAATTCGTAGGATAATAAATTAATTTTTCGTTATTCAGTGAAAAAAATTTCGCTGAGGTATGAATTTCGTTCATACTTTATTGAATTTTTTCAACATATTATGAAGTTTTGAGTTCAAATACGATGAGCCCATTCTACGAAAATCTTATGTAGAAATTCGTAGGATAATAAATTAATTTTTCGTTATTCAGTGAAAAAAATTTCGCTGAGGTATGAATTTCGTTCATACTTTATTGAATTTTTTCAACATATTATGAAGTTTTGAGTTCAAATACGATGAGCCCATTCTACGAAAATCTTATGTAGAAATTCGTAGGATAATAAATTAATTTTTCGTTATTCAATGAAAAAAGTATCGTTGAGGTATGAATTTCGTTCATACTTTATTGAATTTTTTCAACAAATTATGAAGTTTTGAGTTTAAATACGATGAGCCCATTCTACGAAAATCTTATGTAGAAATTCGTAGGATAATAAATTAATTTTTCGTTATTCAATGAAAAAAGTATCGTTGAGGTATGAATTTCGTTCATACTTTATTGAATTTTTTCAACATATTATGAAGTTTTGAGTTCAAATACGATGAGCCCATTCTACGAAAATCTTATGTAGAAATTCGTAGGATAATAAATTAATTTTTCGTTATTCAATGAAAAAAGTATCGTTGAGGTATGAATTTCGTTCATACTTTATTGAATTTTTTCAACAAATTATGAAGTTTTGAGTTCAAATACGATGATCAGATTCTACGAAAATTTTATGTAGAAATTCGTACGATAATAAATTAATTTTTCGTTATTCAGTGAAAAAAATTTCGTTGAGGTATGAATTTCGTTCATACTTTATTGAATTTTTTCAACAAATTATGAAGTTTTGCGTTCAAATACGATGAACTGATATTACGAAAATTCTATGTAAAAATTCGCAAAGGAATTAAATTTTTCGTCAAGGTATGAAGTGATATTTTGTATATCAGTGAAAAAATTTCATAGAGTAAAAAATTCTTTCCATTGGACTTTGTAATTTTTCGTAGGTCGAAGCAAAATTTTAGTAAATCTATTAATTATTTTAGTAATATGAAGGATTTTCGTAAGAAAAATGAAAAATTTCATCAGGTCATGAGAGAAATTCATTATTCAATGAGACGTTTTACGTATTATGCTCATTTACATAATTTTATGCAGTTTTTCGTTAAAATAACTATGAAAACGCTTCATTAAGTGATGAAACACTTAATCAAAACGTTTTTTTCAGCTCAAAACCGGCAAAAACAGCGTATGAAGCGTTTCGTTAAAGGAACACATTTTTCATTCTACGAAAAATTACATATTTTCGTTAGCCCAACGAAATTGGTCGTATTTTCAGTGTATGAAGCGAATTTCGTACTATTACGAAAAATATTTTTTTCAGTGATGTCTGAAAGTCAAACAAAGCTTATGAGCTGGGCTTGCTCTGAACTAAAAGATGGCCCGGATTTCATTGACAACAAGGTTAATTTCGAATTAAGAATGAGAGGCAAACTCAGTGAGTGGTTGACAGAATTCTACTAAAAATAACGTTATATCGCTCATTTTGCTGTGATTGAGGCTGAATTTGCATAGCAACGAACCATATAACGTCGTGTGGAAAGCACTTTCCCGTTGACGACAAGCTCTTTAAAATCTATTGATGCCCTTTTTCAATATTTATTTACTTGTTGAGAGAAATCAAACCCAAATACATCGTTTATTTTAGTAAAAAGGCGGATGAACTTGCCTTGTTTGCTTTGACAGCGAACTCTTAAAAAATGTACATATATATTTTGATTCGCTTTGACAACTTTTAAAAAAAGAGAGAAATCAAATTAATTTATCTTTTATCTTTGCGACTAAAAAGTTTTTAAAATCAACAACATACACACATAAATTATTTTATGCCTTCACTACTTGTTGTATAAGTTCTGTCATGACGAAGATAACTTTTCAATAATTTGGTAGGTGTGCAAGCAAATTAATGGCTATGGTCATCTGTACAAATATCGTGATTTATTAAAAAAAAAAAAAACGTGTCTCATACAACCTGTTTGACAGTAAGATACTCACTCATAGCCTAAGGGCTGCAGATATGGATCTTTCAACGGTTCAATCTTGTTCTAATATACGTCAGATACGCAGAGAAATTCTTTAGGGTTTTTCGTTCTGTGGCCAGGGTCACTGATCACAATTGACCGCTTTAGCAGATTACAGGTGTTAAAGTTAATACTGAATAAGTTTCCGCCAACAATATGATGTCTAATGTTTCAAAATGCCGCAAGCTGTTTAGCTTACATTCAATAATCAATTCTAGCTTCAGGCACAAATCTAATTTGTTAATAAACATATATACACATATTTATGTTAATTAAGAATTGGATTTCTTAAAACTTTTCTATATACTATACGTATTTGCAGGTCAAGCATATTTATCATTTTCTTCTTTTGACGCGTTGGCGACAAGATCATCGTGAGTTCGAAAGGTCTGCTTGACACATCTCACTAGTGACCTGCACAAGCACATAGGGTCAGTGGTTACATCATCAAATTTCCCATTGTTTGCACCAGGATTTTTTTGGTATGTTTTCTTTTTCCCGATCGTGTCTGAGGGTTGTATGATATTGCTTTTTTAATTGGTTTCTCTGCATTGCTTCTTCTTAAATGACAATACAAAGCTGAGCTGGTTGTGCTCTATATTTCCCAAGACCGTATTTTTGGTGTGAATGCATTTACGAATCTTAGTAATTCTAATGTACTTCAAGCATATTCTTCCGTTTAAATAATTTCAAGCTAGGGAGATGGGAGTCTGATTTCTTTTTGCATAAGTTTGAGTCATTGGTGTTCGTTCTCCAGATGAAACTGTCACCAGAAGTAGCATTATATTTAAAAGTATACGGTTATGCTAAGGAACGAAATGGAGACTAAACTACGTTAAAAAAGACATATGCATATCTGCTGGCATGTGAGGTGAATCTTTTCCTATGACTTAGATGAATAACAAACGCAAAACTTATCTACTTTCTTTTTCACTCCCAAAGATCTCCTAGAAGCCTCAAGCCTTATTAGAAGTTGTTATCTACACACACATTATTAAACCAATTAAATACTATATCCATAAAGATATCCCGAATCTTACAAAAACAAACAAGCATGAACCACCGCCACACTTGCTCTCAGCCTCAGCTGGCGAGTATTTAACAGCGGCTGGCAAAGATGAACGTGGTCAACTGCTAGTACTTGGCTGCTAATACAAAAAAGAAAAACAGCTACACGAATTGTTTTGTAAATTTTTCTAAATTTGTTGATTCTATATTTGATAGGTTTAAGAAGTAAGAATAAAGAGGAACGTCTTTTTTTACGGTTTTCTATTGCTGTTTACTGCCAGAAGCTGGCGAGTTGCTGCCGATAGTATGACCGGGCTGCCAGCCGCTGGTAAGAAGCGGATGACAAGCAGATGTGTGTGCGTCGTGCTTAACGTCTGGTATCTACATGCTTTAAATCTGTAGCAGCTATTACAGCAGCCTTTGCATATCGCAAGTGGAGACCATTATAGCAGCTTTATTTCCATAGCCTGCGATAGATGGCATAGGTACTTTTATCGCATAGCATCTATTGCACCTATTAAAGCAGAGGAAACTGTCATCCGTATGTGCTTTTCTACCATTTCGGGCTTTCGTTGTTTGGTATAAAAAGTGTTTATTAAGTACGCTTTTTTCGTATCAGAGAAGAAAATCATTCGGTTTATTCGCACTAAGCTTCAATAGTGCGTGTTGATTGGAATTTGGGAATCACTTTTCTTCCTTAACCCTCCCTTGCCTCTTTGCTCACAAACTTTTCAACAAATCGACCCTTATAAACATCCTACAATTATGGGTAAGGCTACGAGACTAAGAGCTGTGCCTTATTTTCTTAGGTTTTTGGAAATATCACAAGCTGTCCTTATAAATGTATTACAATCTTTTTAGAATTGTTTTTGATAAGATCCCGGTTTGTTTTTATTAGTTTTGGCTAAGCAATTATATATGAATTTAATAATAAGCACACAGCTTCTGAATTAATACTCTTGTCAAATATAAATTATAATTGCACCAATGCAACCAACTACCAAATCGCATGTTATTAAGTTTCCACAGAAAAAAATACTGACTGACTTGTATTTCTTTAATTCACAAGCTGTATGGAAAACAATTTAAATAACTTTGAACTACAAGTCTTATAAGAGCTTGTATTTCTTAAATTTCAACAAGCTTGCATAGAAAGAAGCTAATTTTGAAAAGTTATCTAAGAAAATGTTCAACAATCATAAAATAATAAGCACTATGGAAGCTATGGAGTTTGTCAAATTTTAGAAATTTTAACTTATACAAATTAATTTGTTAGCTGGGACGTAAACCGTTTACGTATCAAACTGTAAAAAAATTATATCCTATACCAGATGGCACATAAATGTAAACCTTAACACCGGCAGGCGGTCATTGATCTACTGTTAAAGTTTGAGTGCGTTTTTTCAATTTACTTTTTTACATATTACATTAATTGCATTAGTTGCACGATGAATCCATATAGCATATGTATGTAGTTAGAGTCGCGACAAGAGATAAATTGAATGGGAGGAGAAATAATATATCTATTTGGGTTCGGTGAGAGGGCAAAATTAATTTTAAGAACAAAGTTGCAAGATATAAAGGCAGCGGAAGCTTATTTGTTTCAGAAAAACGCAATTTTTAATTTTTTTCCCTTTGCAATCAAGTCAATTTATGGATTATTTGTTTTTTTGTTTACTAACCTAACAACAAAATCTACTAACCTATGGGGAGGAAAATGAGGCACCTTAAAATATAGGCTATATTTTATTAGCAGTTTTTTTTTAGAAAAAAAGCAAAATCTTAGGTCCGTTAGTTGTACTTTCCCCAGGTTTGACCCAGGTTTTCTTCACAACCCTATGAGTTGTCAAAAAAGTCTGGGGTTTCCAACCTGATGGGTCCTCAAAAAACGCTAAACCACAAATCACCACACATCCCTGCCATTAAAAGAAAATACATGCCATTTAACAGCCCTCAACTCGCCACAGCAAAAACCTAGGGTGATTTGAGGGAAAACCTCGGTCAACCCTAGGGCTCAAGAAACACTCAATTTGACATTCAGGGCGACTTTTGGTTTCTCAAAAAACGCTTTGTGGCGACCCCAGGGCGACCCTAGGGCTTCAACGAACAAACCTATTATTGACAAATCAATGGATTCCTGTCAGACTCGGCTGGATGTCAGATAGTTAGAAGTGACCTTCTATTCATCTTATTTTTATATAAAATCATTGAAATTAAGATGAACATCATTTTAACGCAGAATTCTGGGTCCAATTGCGTATGTTTTTGCTTGAAAATTCAGTTGGTGCAGTTGTTTGTGGTTAAAGCGTGCAAAAAAGACCTGGTGAATGTCTCAAGCCCAACAACTTGTGATAAGTGCGGTTAAGGACGACACCGAAAATAGAGAGAGATACTAGGTCACCAGTTTTAGGGGTAGACCAGTAGCATACAAAAAAGGATTGAACATAGTTAGTTTTAACATACTCTATAGTTTTTGTTTTTTTTTTTTCTGAAGTTATATTTATTTCCCACAAAATAAAAAATTTATTTACAATCAAGACGGTATATGGTTTTTGACATACGGAACTGGACAAAAACTTAGACCTAAAATTAGGAGGACCTTATTAAAATTCAAAACTTATATAATGGTACTCATCGTATAAATTGTCTGACGATATTGTTTCAACGGTAATACTGCTTGGGGTAATACAAAAAAGTGCTTTCGTCTGAGACCATAGGCGATTGAACGCGTTGATACCTACTTTGCTAACGTCTTATAACATTTTGGTAGATGTTTTGTTTAATTTGATTGGTTCTACGACTGCAGGCGATAGACGAGACGATAGCTTCCCGAAACACGTTTTGAAGATGTTGTTGTTGCTTACTTTTCCAAAATTGTGTCACAGCGGCTTATCAAAGGTTGGCTCTTACTACGACCCCTACCATTCAATCAAAACTATTGTGTATGCCAATGAGTTTCTTTTCTATTCATAACTGAATTCCTAAAGGTTTTCATCGAATGACCACACTAAATTTGTTCAAGTATCTCTTTCTCGGTCACCGACCACTATTGACCACTTCATCGTTGTTCAATCAAATGTTCTCTTCGCCTTAGGCTGCGATAAATATTCAGTAGAAAGAAATATTGACTTAACCTAACTGTTTGTTTTTTCTTAGCTTGAGTTTTTATTCTTTGTAGAATATAATGTTTAGAATCTCCCACCCATTCTAGATACATGTGTTGATGAAATTAAATTTTTTTCCATTCTATGAGCACTTTATAGTTATAAATGTATGTCAACAATATAACAACACCTTAAAGACAATTGGAGCTTCCGCACAAGTCAGTTTATCTTGAGTTGAGACTATTAACCTTACGATAATGAAACTGCAACTGAGGTATTATTTTCATATTGGCAAAGAGTTTACTTTTTAAGTTCACTTGC
Source organism: Melanostoma scalare (assembly GCA_949752695.1). NCBI lineage: Eukaryota > Metazoa > Arthropoda > Insecta > Diptera > Syrphidae > Melanostoma > Melanostoma scalare. The sequence goes on from OX456985.1 coordinate 10,036,674, forward strand.
ATTTTCTCTTTAATTTTTACTCTAAATTAAGACAACAGCAACGATAAAAATGAAATCGAAATTGTGTGTGTCTGTCTTTCTGTCTGTCCGTATATGAACCTGCATTAGCTTAAACGCCTAAGCCGATTTTCTTCAGATACTAATTTTTTTTGGTTAATTTAGGAAAGGGTTCTAGGTCTTAAAATAGTGGAAGCGGCTATATAACTATTATTTTTCTTATCTTTATAAAGATTTTGACAATGTACAAAAAGTATGAGAGCAAATTGACGGCAGCCGAAATGAAGATGCTTCGAATGACAGCAGGAGTAACAAAGCTTGATCAAATTAGAAGTACTAAGATCCGTGATCATGTCAAAAGTACCATCTTGGACAAAATTCAGCACGACCGGCTCAGTTGGTATTGTCATGTTCAAAGGAGAGATCCTCAGAACCCCGTCCAAAAGGCAATATCGTACAACGTTTCAACAAATTCGCGACGAAAAAGAAAAGGCAGGCCAAAACACTCCTGGTACAAGCAAATGCAAAAACAGCAGCATTTGGTTGGCCTCAGACATGGAACAATCCAAAACCGGGAGGCTTGCCGACGCTTTCTGAGGTCAACGCGGCGTACCCCACAGGCGGATCACTAGTGTGAAGCAGAAAAGTGGGAGAGTTGGGATCGCTTCAAGATCACTACTCGTAACGCCGGAAATGGAAAGAAGAAGATCTTTATAAAGATTTTGATAAAACTTCGCATTCATTTATTTGTATAATGATAACAACTGCCTTTTATAACAGTAATAGGGCCTAATACTTCTTTTTGTACCGTTGTTCTTTAGATACGATTTTTTCCTTCGTTAAATTTTGTATTTTGGATGTCCTAGCAAGCTTAAGAAATAGTGCAAAACTTTAAACAAAAAAATGTTTTTCTTTAAAACATTCTAGTTTCCTATATTTTCTGAAAAGTAGAAAGTAAAATATCTCGGAAAAAAACTTGCACACATCCAACTGTTTTAAATATTGAATTTAGTGGTGCACATTTTTTTTGCGTACTGCAGCCTTCTATTTCTAAGATGGTCTATCTATGCATATGCTCCTGTTTCCACAAATAAAACGGTATTTTGCATCTTTCTACATAGTTCTGCTTTGAATTATACATGTAAGTATGTGCTTCTGACCCTACTCACTACTGAAATCTGTTATTCAGAAAGCATCAACATTTAAATGTGGTACCTGTGGCGTGATGGTTAGCATGCTTGCCTGTTAACCCAGAGGTTCGTGGTTCGAATCCCAACAGAAACCAAAAATGTTTTTCCACGAGTGTCGCATTTCGCGGAAAGTCCTCCGATATCAAATTCATTGCAATAAGCGCTTTGTCGATAAGACGTTCGGAATCGGCAGAAAACTGTAGGTCCCCTCCATTCCCTCAGAAGGCATGGTAGTAAGAAATGCGGTAAGGCCCCGGGGTACCACACTCTGTTGCACCACCCTATTTATTTATTTCATTGTTTTATTGGTTACTTATAATAAACGAAACCAAGTTATTATTCTTTCACCGTAAGAGTACTTCAATGTCCCCGATTAGCATGGACTATATTTCGCAATATTGAACGTAACCGGAAGCTAAGAAAATACTAGACTAATTTCAGAAATTCTTACACCGTTAGAGTGACACATTACATACCCATTTTTCCACGTGACGGAAACGTAAAGTTGAACTTAGAAACTGCTGAACAGATTTCCAAAATTCTTTCAGCATTAGAATTCTCCAGTATTGGATTTTATTTCATCAAAATATGGTGAGCAGATTCGATGCTATACATACTACATTACCGTAGGACCCGAGTTATGTCGGGCGGGTCAGCTAGAATAAAATATGTGTATAAATGTATTTTAAAGCATGGCTAGGCCGCACAGTGCGAACAAAGTGTAAGAAGTATGCCAAATTCAAGGTAATAAGTATGAATGAAAGAATCGACAAATTATTTTTGAGAATTTCAATTTCAATTTTGTGTTCTCAGAGATCCTCAGAAAATCAACTAAATAACGAATCTAATGAGAGTAAGATTTATATGTACCGGTTAAAGGAGGGCTTATTCTTTGCTATGCTCACATTCTAGAGAGAAAATATAGTCATTCTAACTGTTTTTTTTTAACACGCAAATTTTAAAATTTTATGGGAATAAAAAGTAAAGCTTCTCAGTACGCTCTAAAAGTGCTGACTTTGTTTGGTAAGCCTTATATTTTGTGTGGTGCCATATGGGAAATAAGTGTTTTTTTTAAAACAAAGAAAACAATCATGCCTTAAAATAAAAGTAAGTTTTTTCTCTGGCAAATTACGCTTTTTCTTGCAACAAGTGTTTGTTAGTGAGCATTTTTTACAGAATGTATGTTCAAACAAAGCTAGGTTTCGGTTCATCAAACGATGGCAACACTGCTCAGTTGTTGTTGTATACTTTTTTGATCCTGAGAAAAGTTCCGTAATCACGAAAATCGACGAAACCTTGGTCCAACAAATAAGTATAATCTTACGAGTGACGGCAAAAAGAGCTGAAGTAAAAACTTGTTTTTTTTATTTTTTTTTTCCTAAACCCCCATACATTCAACACACTGGCCCCGTCTGCCGAATTCTTAATACCAGTCCCATGTCGATACCATTGCTGATTAACAGGATGGAAACGATCACAAGCTACTAATGCTTCGAAGGCTGCTACACCTTCGATCGCATATTTTTGATTGTTTACATGAGAAACCTGTTAGTTACGTAGTTATGCATCGAATCTCAAAAGGCACTCCAGATAATAGAGACAAAGTACATCTGAACTGAGTTTGCTGTAAATCTACTCATGATGGTAGAGTGTCCCCACTTGACCTGGAAATAATATTTTTTCTTGGTTGCCATGCCATGAGACCTAGGAGTAATTATGACTTGATAACACTTTGGGACTGTTTCCTTTCTTATAGGGTAAATTTTCGGATGGAGTCCGGAAAAAGGCTTAGGTTCGATATTTTATTGTGACTTTCTTCTACAAATCAAGTTCATATTGAAATGTTTCTGTCGCCCGACATTTGGTGCTTATATAGACGGACTCATGTCTATTTAAGTGTCCAAACGTTGAGGAAAACATTGAAAACAAAATTTTTACCAATACTTAGAAAAATCTTAAAAATAACGAAAGGCCATACTTGGACTATGTGTTGTTAGCCTATGGATTACATTTCGACTTTTTTCGACGTAGTAAGAAAGCGCTTTCCAAATTTTCACTATTTTGCAAAATGAGTTTAGGAGCAAGAACTAAAATGGAAAAATAGTTGGTTGTGCTATAAGCTTAAACTTGCATACATTTTGATTTTAAATTTTAGGCATATTACGCTGCTGATGCGAAACGGAATTTTTCGTTGGTCTCCACAAGCACGACGAAATAATGAACGAACACTCAGCGGAAAATATTTGTGTAGAGTATTATCAGCTGTTTAGAAAAAGTGACAGTCATAGTCAAGTCAAAAGTGTCACAAGAAGCAATAAAACAAGATAATATTTTTATCATAAAATGAGTTTACAAAACCATCGGAGAAGAATTATGCTTTTCAGAAGGAAAAGATATTTTCCTTCAATTCGAGTCAACCCATATCTACAGCAGAGGAAAACAAAAGGACGTTTTCACAAATGAAGAAAGTTTCTTTTTTTTATCTGAGTTTAGTTCACATTTGTTTGCCTTTTTATCTTCGTATTCAATATACTCATCTAAATACAATTCTTCAAATTTCTATTTTAGAAAATTCAATTTAAATGGCACAATAAATACACAAAACAAAAAAAAAACAATGGAGCTGTAAAAATTCCGTAAGCTTTGATTGTGAGAGGTAAATGATGGACGAAAAGGTTTGGAGTATTTCAAAAATTGTAATAAAATATCTACTACAACTATCCACCTATGAAACTTTTTTCGCAGAGCAGCAGCGTACTGCACAACTAAAAGAAGAACGAAATTTTTATTGCATTAGGCTCCCAGGCTCCGCTTTTTCGCGCCATTTTATTTATTTCTTTCACATTTTCCCATTTAACTTACTTCAGAAAAACGCTTGAAACTTGTCACTAAATACGGCCCAAGTGGTCGAATGGTGGGCTTCCACAACCCGAAATCGTTTTTAGCGCTAAGCTAAATATGATATAGTAATTTGAAATATCAATCGATTCGTTTTAAAAATATTTGAGAAAGTAAAATATTTCTAAAAAAAATTAGATAGCTGTGTTAAAATAAAAAAGTTTCTTACTGTTTTCTCCTAGATTTCCTGTAAGCCAATCCAGGGACGAACATTTTCCCAGTATAAGAATGCGGAAACATATTCTCCTAGAAATTGAATTGAATTTTATTTGAAGATGGTCTAGCCTTTAGAGTATGAGAAGTGATATAAGCTATATTTCATCCCCATTATTCAACGGGAACCGGGATATAACTGGGAAGTTAGAAAATTCTGAACCAACTTCAAAAATATTTGCACCGTAAAAATCCGCAGGTGGCTTAGACTATTTTTCATTTCCATACTCCTACGAGAACGGGAACGTAAGAGTGCTTCATATTAATCCCAAGTGGCACGAACTTTACTTCACAGGACGGAAAAAAAAAAAAATAAATATTCCCACGGGAACGGGAACGTACCCGGGAATTAAGAAAATGCTATGTGTGCTACACTACTCCGGAGTAGCAAGGACTTTACTTCATTCCCATATTCCTGCTGAAACGATAAGTTGAAAAGCCACTGAATCAATGTCAAATCATATTCACTATTGAAATGCGTTGTTATCCCCGGCTATGTTTCATCCCCATATTCCCACGGGAACGGAAAATGAAAGTACGTAATTTCTTATTATATCACTCTATGTAAAATACCTTATTCTAGTAGTACCTAGAAAAGTAAAATTAGTAAAAAAGTACTTGTATTTAAGTACAACATTAAACAAGAAAATGTAAATACAAGTTGAGAAGCAGAATGAACACACACTTGAGAACAAAAAAACACACAAATGAATTATTTGTTGATGCAGACACGACCAAACTAATTTGAATTCGTGGTCAGTGACCCAGATCCTAGAAGAAACTTTGTTTTGTCAATTTGCTATAACCCCCATTGATAAACAAGAGGAATCATCACGCCCTAGGGCTCAAAGAGAAGAAATCGCGAATGAACGTTCTTAAAAGCGTATTTGAATTTATGGAATACATTAATGTACAGCTGAAGAATCTGCTATATAAGAGGTTGAGTTTTATCTTTCAAAGTATTCCGTTATACTTGTTTGGTGTGCATAGAAGCCTGACTCAAAATGAAATTCAATACTGCTATTTTTGTTTTGGTAGCTTTAATTGCTAGTATTTCAGCCGAGGAGTCAAAAGGTTGCATTTGAAATAAAATTTAGAAAAATAATTATTTTGTAACGAACGCTCTTTTCATAAGGTCACGAGGAGTCATCATCCAATTCCCACCTGGAACAAAAAAGCAACAACGATGACGTACATAAAGAATCTGAATCTGGTGATGTAGGCAGTGGACTGCGTAAGAGCCGTTCAGCTGCTGCAAGGTTCTTTCAAAAACCACAATCGTCATCATCATCAAATTGCTGCAACTCCCAGCCTATAATCCTTGTCGTTCCCTCAGGCAACAACAATAATAATGGATCACCTACAACCACAACGACCACAACAACGACCTCGACATCGACTAATACTAATACCACTACTGTTGTTGGCAGATCAGATGAAGACAACAACAAAAAAGATTCTGATTTCATAATTGTTGAAGAGGACGATGTTAATAATGATGAAAATGTAAATGTAAATGAAAATGGAAATGGAAAGCTTCGTCAAAATAACCTACAAAAATTGAGGAAGAATGGAAACAACATGATGGTTGTTGTACCTCCACAATATCTACCCTACTTCCAAAACAATAATAATAACGCTGGCCTGAGTAATTCTAATGGCCGCAAAGTTAAATTAGTTCCCTTGAACAACAAAGGTAATTTGAAGAGAAAACGTAAAAATAACTAAGTAGAAAACTATGATGCATCAATAAATAAAGTGTGTCTGTTGACCGATGAAAATTTAAGTTTTTTGTTTTTTTCCGAAATATGCGATGTTTTAAGATTAAAAATGTCAGGATATTTTTAAAAAGGGCAAGGAACACACAAAATAAACCTAACGGCAAATTTCGGCATTCGATTTATAAGATTAATCTTTGATTAGCTTGTAATTCTCTATTTTCTCTATGCATAAGAATCTCTTCTCTATTTATATAAAAATCTCTTCACAGTGTCAATGATTTTACTCCTCCGAAACGGCTTGACCGATTTTGATGAAATTTTATAAGAATATTTGGTAGGTCTGAGATCAAACATAACAATTTTTGATTTTTTTCGATTTTGTGTGAAACCCGCTTTAAGTTGAACCCGAGCAATTTGCTGCACGTTGTAAATATGCGGACATCAGCGACTCACAGCTCATCAGTAGGTACGTAGATCAAAAGATAAACATTTAAAAGAAATAAAAGCTTAAGCTATCGAACAACAAACAGCAAAAAAATACGATATGTCTTTCCTTTATTGTTAGTTTTATTTTTATTTAGGCATATATATAAGTATCTATCTTAATGTAAACTATTCTTTAAAAATACTGTTTATGAGTTCACAATTTTTAATTCAACCTTATGTTACTTTAATAAAATAGTTAATTGAGTTATCAAATTAAAAAAAAAAAAAATTAAGGAAAAACATATAGCCAAAAAATTAACTTTTTAAACAACAAATTTTGAAAACTTAAGTGGTTCCCGTGGCGTGATGGTTAGCATGTCTGTTAGCCGGGAGGTTCGTTGTTCGAATCCCAATAGAAACCTAAAATGTTTTTCCACTGGTTTCGCCTTTCGCGAGGCGCTAGTCCTCCTATATAAATTCATTGCCATAAAAAGCGCTTTCTCAATAAGCCGTTCGGAACTGGCAGAAAATTGTAGGTCCTCTCTATTCGCTCACAAGGCATGGTTGTAAGAAATGCGCTAGGTCTATTTATTTATTTATAACACTTCACAAGAGCAAGAGCAGCCGAGTTGGTATTACAGCTCTTAAAGTTTGGTCTTAAGTCACGAGGACTTTTGTCACTTAAGTCACGGCACCACAACGCTTTTTTTTGAAAATCTATTTTTATGTTTTGTATCTAGTGATTTATTTTTTTCCAAATTATTTCATCTGTATTAGTGGAGGACCGTAAGCTTTTTACCTAGGAATCCAGGGCCAGTCCATGGATTTTCATGAAATTTTCGGAAATGTGTTTTGAATGGCGTATAGAAAAAAGTTAAAAAAAAAAATTTCACCGCTCTCAATTTTTTAATTATTTTTAAAATTAATTATTAACTTTTAGAATTTTATTTTATTTATTTAGGGTGTTTAAGATACGGTTTTCCAAAGAGTAAGGATGGATAGGTTTTGTCAAGACAAAAAAAAAGTTGTATGGGAAAGGGGGTCTATATCCCTCCGTGTAGGCGCGAGGGGCAATTTTATATGAAATTTACTCAATTTTTTAAAAAATTATTAAAAATTAACTAACCCACTTACTTTCTCATACTTCAGTGTTTTTTAAAAGCTATTGCTTTGTTCTTTAATAAAAATTTTAATTTGAGTTTACTTAATGAACAGTTTCTGAGAAATCAAGCCTCAAAGTCAAAATTTTGAAAAAAGAAAATATTTTTTTCCTAATAAATTTTTTTTTACATAATTTTGCCCCATTAAGCGCCATTTTTTCTTTTCATATTCAATGCTTTTATTACTTTTAATTCAAAAGCAAAAAACCGAACAAAAAATTTTTTCTTGGTTTAAGTGAAATTAAAAAAAAACGAAAGGTACTTTTTTCTAGAAAACAAAATGTCGTTAATTTCCCGCTAATTGAAATTTTTCCTGGAAGTGAAATATGAAATGGGTCTTAAATAGCATATAAAAAAAAGTTAAAAAAAAATTTTTTGTATGATCTTAATTTTAATATAAATTATAAATAATTAATAAAATTCTAGAGTTATCTTTTAATTATATTAGTTTTAAGTAAAATTAAACTAAGACCTATTACAAACTTGAACTTTGGTCTCAAAGGACAGCACATGTAATGATTTGTGCCCCAAATGCTGTTTCCGGTCAAACGTGTTGATGATTCCGAAAAAATATGGTTTTTTGCCAAATAAATACTCGCGAATTTTTCTACGTGCATTCAGTATGCAAACAAACATAATATCAGTAAGGGATGCATCAATTCTTATTTAAAAGAAAGAACACTACATCAGCATTCTCCCCACCAAAAAAAAAACTTCGGGCCGTTTATTTAACTGAAAATGAGGGTATCTTGTTGCTTTTTGTGATTTTTAACTGATATTTGTCCGACGGACTGTTGAACAAAGCATTCTTATATTTCTTAAATATTGAGTTTTGATATTTAAAATGATAAATGATCAAATACTATTAGTGGAGGACCGTAAGCTTTTTACCTAGGAATCCAGGGCCAGTCCATGGATTTTCATGAAATTTTCTCTTTGATTGGTTGAAAACTCAAAATTTGGGAAAAACCACATTTTTTCGGTTTTATCAACACGTTTGACCGGAAACAGCATTTGGGGCACAAATCATTACATGTGCTGTCCTTTGAGACCAAAGTTCAAGTTTGTAATAGGTCTTAGTTTTAAAATTTTACTTAAAACTAATATAATTAAAAGATAACTCTAGAATTTTATTAATTATTTATAATTTATATTAAAATTAAGATCATACAAAAAATTTTTTTTTAACTTTTTTTTATATGCTATTTAAGACCCATTTCATATTTCACTTCCAGGAAAAATTTCAATTAGCGGGAAATTAACGACATTTTGTTTTCTAGAAAAAAGTACCTTTCGTTTTTTTTTAATTTCACTTAAACCAAGAAAAAATTTTTTGTTCGGTTTTTTGCTTTTGAATTAAAAGTAATAAAAGCATTGAATATGAAAAGAAAAAATGGCGCTTAATGGGGCAAAATTATGTAAAAAAAAATTTATTAGGAAAAAAATATTTTCTTTTTTCAAAATTTTGACTTTGAGGCTTGATTTCTCAGAAACTGTTCATTAAGTAAACTCAAATTAAAATTTTTATTAAAGAACAAAGCAATAGCTTTTAAAAAACACTGAAGTATGAGAAAGTAAGTGGGTTAGTTAATTTTTAATAATTTTTTAAAAAATTGAGTAAATTTCATATAAAATTGCCCCTCGCGCCTACACGGAGGGATATAGACCCCCTTTCCCATACAACTTTTTTTTTGTCTTGACAAAACCTATCCATCCTTACTCTTTGGAAAACCGTATCTTAAACACCCTAAATAAATAAAATAAAATTCTAAAAGTTAATAATTAATTTTAAAAATAATTAAAAAATTGAGAGCGGTGAAATTTTTTTTTTTAACTTTTTTCTATACGCCATTCAAAACACATTTCCGAAAATTTCATGAAAATCCATGGACTGGCCCTGAATTCCTAGGTTTCGCCTTTTTTATGTCTAACGGTCCTCCACTATATGTACTAGCCGCACATAAACAACGATGCTACACAGCTACACCTAAGAAAACATGTAATTAATGTAATATATAAATTTAACTTTCTTCATTTGTCTTAATGCTTGCGGATAAACATTATTATTATTGGACGTTTTGGTATAAATGTAACTTTTTTTGATTGCCGCAGCTCTAGAGGAGGCAACATACTGTTTTTTTTCCACTTGATCAGAACTAAACCTTAACAGCAATCATCCCTGGACTAAACTATATTTACTCCAATTTCGGTATCATATAGACTTTCTATCTAATAGAAAACTCTATTGTCTATTTAAAAAAAAAAATCAAAGCAGACTTTTTCACTAATAGTGGTCAGTGACTCATTAGTCCCTAGAAGAAACTTTGTTTGGTCAATTTGTTAGTTTTGTAAATTGTAAAATAGACTGAATCATCACGCCCTAGGCCCTATGGCGTAGAGAGTAAAAATCGAAATATAAATGTTCTTAAAAGAGTACATATTTCAATTCTTCGCATAAATCATTGTAAACCAAGAATCTGGTATTATATTTAGTGAGTTTGAGTCTTATCTTTTAGAACATTCCGTAACTTGCTTGATGTGAGCAGTGGATCAATTCAAAATGAAATTCAATACCTGTTTTTTTGTTCCGGTAGCATTAATTGCTAGTTCTTCAGCCAAGAAAATAAAAAATTGCCCTTGAAAAAAAAAAATTTTATAAATTTTTTTGTAACGAACGCTCTTTTCATAAGGTCACGAGGAACTGTCATCCAATTCCGACTCGGAACAAAAAAGCAGTGTCAAATGTTTCTAATAAAAGAACTGCTTTGCAAAAAATATTGATTCCTGCTTAATATTCTATTGTGGAAACTGCAGAGGACAGACGAACAATGTTAAGTCTGTCGCTTTTAACGTTTTCAGCCTTATTTCAGCCCCTAGCTAGATTTCGCAAGAGTGAATTTTCATTGTGTACACAAAAAATTGCGGACACTCTCTAATTTAGATTCCGCAAGGTTGAAGGTGAGTTTTTTGACTGACTTTTGAACACTGTCCTTCAAATTTTAGTCACGGTCTCTTATGTCGCTTTCCGTGAACGAAAATATCCGTCCAGGAGCGTCGAGGAGTACCCTCAATTCGTTCCATTGGCGCAGAAAGATAGCTTCTCATGATGCTGAGAGGTGACAGCCACTTCTCGATTTGAAGTTTAGAATCCACTCAAGAATCACTAATACATGTTACCCAAATGTCAAAAAGAAAAGTTTAATCACGGAATTTTTTTTTGTACTATAGGTGCTTCACTCACACAAAGACAACACGTTAAATTGAACAGAAATAATTTTAAGTGCTCCACTGTTTTTCAAAATGAGTGCTTCCCCGAGTGAAACCAATTTAAAGCGACATTAGAGCGTGAGTTTTCAGAGGGTCGAGAGTGTGAGTTTTATAGTCACTCTTGCGAAATCTAGCCCCAGGTACCCAGGTCAAATTGAGTGCACTTTTGTACTCACTTTAGACCTGTGCCTCTATTCTGTAACTATTGCCTCGACTAAAGCAGGCGAAATGGATTTCGTTCCATTGTCCACCGTTTACCGCCTGCCTTTATCTTGGCGATAGTTACAGAACAGGGGCACTGGTTCCTTAATTAATATACAACGTATATCACAGATCTATCTGTGATATACGCTGTCAGCTGAATATAAAATTGTGTCAGTGAATTTATTAACACCACTTTATTTTCGGATTTCAAACTGGTTTTGAAATCTGAAAATAAAGTGGTGTTTGTAAAGTCATTTTATGTGGACGGATGCAGTTGTGTGTGTGAGGCTTGCCCTCTTGCTCTTTATTCGTCTATGTCTATAAACTTGTTTTATTTTTGCATTCATATTGAATTTTTTCCCTGTTTTTCAGTTGCTTGTATGTTTAAACCGTATTTGCACCGATTCTTTTTTACTGACGTTAAAAGATTTAATCAATTCGTTATTTAATTTCTTCACTCTGAGTTGATAGCTAGCTTATTGTGAACTACTCTTAGTAATTTATTTAACATGCCTGCAAAGGATGCGTTTTTGATTTCATTTGTGAAGTGCAAAAATTGACAGAACGACTTGATGTTGATGTTGATGTGCAACAAACAAGAACATAATTTTGATAAAAAACCTTTCTTTGGTAAACATTTAAGTTTTAATCGTTTGTAATAATCATAAAAACAAATTTATCCTACACCAGATTACCATTTCAAAACTCATCAATATGAACACCAGTAAAAGGCACAAATCCCTCAGCGAGGACCAAAGAAGTAAAAAAGCAAGGACCGAATTCATAAGGCTAGCAGTTTCAACGTACATGAAAGACAAAAGATACATAACTTCCAAAAAAATTCGACGCATTGATTTCAATCTTTCCCAAGTGAATAAACAATTCTTCTTTAACAAAATGCTCAAAAACGACGTATTTATCAATAACTTCTTCTTATTCTCAAACGTGACATGCAATTCTAACAACTTCAAGTTCATTAACGATCAATTCATCAAATTCGCCGATTTTGTCGAAAGCCAAAAACCAGAAATTAAATCACAACTTCGCAAGTTCTATGGTCCCATCATATGTCACTTATTCTTGGAAATTCTAAAAGGCAGAGAAGCATCACAAGCGATTGACTTTTTGCGCAATCATGCCCATCATGTGCCCACAGATGTAGAACCCGTTGCTAGAGCCAAAACACCCGATTCTGAAACCAGTGCCAATTGCAAAGGAAAATATTTCATTAACTTGATCAAACTGCTTTTCACATGTCCTACTCTCGACGCAGCAGAAAATATACGTGAAATAATAGCATTTCGCAGTTCCAAGTTTGAAGTTGATGTCAACATTGACGCCATACAGATTTTGAATAACTTTTTGAAAAACCATGCAAACGTACTGCTACTTAGTACAATTCACACTTGGATTCATATAAACGTGAACGATGTCAGAGATTACAAATCAGATACATTGATTTTCATAAAAGAAGAAGACTGTCGACAGCTAACCGAAATGAAACCACCTTTGCCAGTAAAACCTCTTAAAAAAGAGCCTACTGAGCCTCCAAAAGCTCAACAACCCAGTGTATTCCAAATTGCACTAAAGAACCTAAACTACGTTGTACATGAAATAAAAAAAACACAGCAAGACTACCCACGCTATATAAAAGTATTCGATCCAAACAAGTTCTTAACGTCGAGCCATTGTGACAAAAATCAATGTCATGTTGCAGTTGGTTTTGAAGACTCAGTTGTGAAACTTTGGCAGCATAGCAGCCAGACTTTGAGGGGTAAAAATATTTACACTCCATTTAACGAGTGCAACTGTCCATGGAATGTTAATAACAATTTTGTCGAAGAAGAGGAGGAACAAGACCAGGATCCAGAGATCCAAGATAATTTTCCCACTGGAATGGACAACCAAATGATTACAGGTGAAATTCTTTTAAGGGGTCACAGCAGAGGAATAACGGATCTCCGTTTTTCTTCACACTATTCCATATTGTTGACTGTGTCGAAAGATGAATCTATGCGTTGTTGGTCGGCAAACAACTATCGATGTTCGAGAGTTTTCAGTGGACACAACAATCCAATTTGGTGCGTCAACGAGAGTCCTATTAGCTCATACGTTGCAACTGGGTCGAAAGATCTAACTGCTCGGCTATGGAGTCTGGAAAGAGAGTTTCCCTTTATCACTTTCATAGGACACACTCAAGATATAAATTGTGTGTCATTTCATCCAAATGGTAGTTACATCGCCACTGGTTCTGATGATTTCTCAGTTCGCCTCTGGTCGGTTGCCACTGGCAAGGTTTTCAGAGTGTTCCCTGAAGCCAAACAACCAATAACATGCCTGACCTTTAGCCCTGACGGAAAATTCCTTGCCGCTGCCGGTGAGGAAAAGAAAATTCGAATTTTAGATCTCGCTGCAGGACAACAAATTTGTGAATTGAAAGAACATAGTTCAAGCATTACAAGCATCGCTTGGAGCAGCAGTGGGGATAAGATTGCATCGGGATGCAGTGATGGTAGTCTTAAAATATGGAAAATCAGTAAACTCGAAGGACTTCGTGTGAATTGCGAGAATAACAATGCAGTCGTACTGAGTGCTCTAAGCGCGACATCGCCGGTATCTTTTTCCAGTTTTAATTTAAGCAGAGTGTGCAAGGTAGAGTATAATGCTGACAATCTTCTCACTTGTATTGGAAGAAAATAAAGTAATTGATTGTTTTCTGTATTGCGTTGTTTCAAATATTAAAGTTAATTCTATTAAATTGTCATCAGGCACATTTTCACTTTTTTTTTGCCTATTCCGATCTGCTCAGTGAGAAAGCGCTTTTCATGGCTGTGTAATTTCCATGGAAAAAGAGTTGTAAGTTTCTGGGATTCGAAACTCAAACTCCTAAGTAACAGGGAGACATGAAAATCGTTACTCCTATTTGCAGATTATGCCTCAACAGCGAAGGAACATGTCTACACATCAAAACAGAGTGTCCAGCATTTCTTCTTATGAAACCCATAGAGCATTTACTTCCGGTTCAATTCAGGAGAAAAGACTCAATAGTACATTTCCACTAGACACTGCCGTGTCCAGAGCTGCTTAAGCTCGTTAGCCCAAACGATGACAATGAAAATAAGGGTACTCTGAAATCACTAATTCAAAACAGATTTAGTTTTATATTCTTGACCCATTTGCTGTCGCTGTTATATGTCCCACTCCATTCACTGTTTATGCATAGGAACCCTTAAGGAGTCTACCCTCGTTAGGACTTTCGAAAAATCGATTTTTTTTCTTTCTTTAATAGTTTATGTACATATTCAAAAGTTTTGTACTAAAATTTTATAAAGATCCAATCACTTAACTTTTGACGTTGACGTTTACGTAGCTACCTAAGCCGCAGTAACGTAGTATTACGATTTTTTGCTAAAAAAAAACTTTAAACACGTTTTTTCGGAATGGAGTTTTTCGGCGATTATAAACTAAAACTCCAATTTAATAAAATAAATAACAAAAAAAATTTCTTGTGTATTTTAAGTGTATATTTCAGCTTTGGTACTCTGGACCTGATGGCTAGCATGTCTGCTGTTAACCCAGAGGTTCGTGGTTTCAATCCCAACAGAGGCAAATGTTTTTGCACGGATATCGCCTTTCGTGAGGAATTGGCAATTCCTCCTTTAATAAATTCTTTACCATGAAAAGCGATTTCTCAATAAGCCGTTCGGAACCGACAGAAAATTGTAGGTCCCCTCCATTTCTTAAGAAGGTATGGTTGTGAGAAATGCGCTAGGCCCCGGGGCTCTTCGTTCTGTTGCGTCACCCGATTTATTTATTTTATTTATATTTCAGCTTTAAAACTTTTTATATTCTTACTAATGATTTATACCGGTGAAAAAGATTTGTGACCGTTTTTTGCTTATCCAAAGAGGATAGACACATTAACCCTTTCGGGAATGGTACACATGTGTACCAGCAAGTTCAAACGTCCCGAAAAACTGTCTATAATATAATAATAATAATAATAATTCCGTAACCTTATAACTTGAATTGCGTCCCGAAAGTGTTAAATCTGTTGATGTTCTGTTAACGGCTTGGTTGGTGTAGAGCATATTTATATGTATAAATATTATTTTTTATTGTGTAGCTTATTCTTTTTAATGATGATGTTCGTTTTTATTCTCATGTTTTCATTAGCATATGCGTCGATTTAGACGAAGTTCAAATTATTTGTTTCATAAATAACCCTTTTCAAAGCAAACTGCAAATGTCTAAACTGAATTGAAATGTAGATTGAGTTGGGTTTGGGACATTGAGTATAAAACGTTTTAAAATTTAGTCAAATACTAGCTATTTAGGTACTTGACCATGAGTGCAGTACTTATATAGGAAAATGTAGGCGAAATACAAAATGCCTGCAAATTATATGTTGAAAGTGTATTTGGAGTGGCTTGCCAATTATTTGAGTGACGGTACGTACGTAGTAAGATGTTTGTCGAATTCGACCTTACGCTCTAACCATTGCACGATGAGTATAGTGTCGCTATGTTTAATAACAAAACTTTATTTCTAAACAACATTCGATTGAGTTTTTAAAAATTAAACGTCAGCGGATGTTCCGCAAAATAGCCTCCACTTTTAAAGACTTGCTTAGTCAATCGATTTACATTGTGGTCAGCGTTCATGTATGGCCCGTTGAAAATTTCATAAGTTAACGCTTTGACTTTACTCTCGCCTTCAGCGCAGATAGTGAGTGCTAGAAGCAATTCATAATCCGAATGCTTCAGGCCAATGCAATATGATCTTGAAGCTCTGGATGTACTGGCAAACATTGCATAAATATGCGCAACCATTTCGGTCAACCGATGGATTTCCATATGTTTTCCAACGATTTCACCCGCATACTTGGTTAGAAGGAATTCCGACGACATTTGCAACCGGACAACCGAGCGCTCTATGCATTGGGCAGCTGGTGCTAGGGAAGGATGAAGGCCTTCGCCTAAACGAAGTTTCGGTTTTGGATTTTCTATAGTAGCACTTTCCATGAATTTGGAAAATATATGCCCGGGATAGAACAGAGGATTCCTAGATTTCATCACTGTTTCGTTAATAGCGTTTCCAGCATAATGTAAGCCCATTAAGGATATGAACATTCGAATAGAGTCCAAAGGTTCACTTTGAGTGTACAACTGCAGGGCATTACGAAAAGCGATTTCCGTCGACTGTCCTGATAGAAGCGATTTTGGTCCAATGACGTCAATGCTTTTTGTTGAGTTCTCAAACAGCCTTGTAATGGAATAGTACTGAAAAATAAAGTCAATTAATTAGAATGTAATGTACATAAATACGTATTTTCATTTGTTTTTCTTACTTTTGTTATTGCAGCTTCCATGCTAACGTCTTGATTCTCAAACTCATCCAACAGCCCAGCAGTGAGATAAATCATACTTTCCATTGCGTATGTGCTCGTTGTCATGGTTGAAATATGCTTTTTGATTCCCTCTACATCCCTGCAATGAATCACTTTTGATAGTTTTTCCATAAATAACTTTATATTATATATTTGTAACTTACTTCAAAGCTACTCCCAGCTGTTTGCTATGAATGCTATGCTGTGTGAGTTCATTGAGAAACTTTTTTGATAGTTCCATACTAATTACGGAACTACGCAGCCTTGTATTTCGAAGGACAACTTCAGCAGCTACATTACCATTGTTTGGTTCTCCAACAACACAATCTACGAAATAATTAATCAAAAGATACCGTACCGACTGTTATGTATTTCAAAACTTACTTTCTGGAAGTTTTACATTGTTAAACTGGATCTTGTTCGTTGACAAACCTCTGCAGCCAATTGTTACGTGCTGCTCCCCAATTTTTACTCCTGGTAAAGATTTGTCGACCAAAAATATAGTTGTTGTCTTACCAGCGTCATCCGCCATGTTGAGCTTCAGAGTCTGTGCAATAACTAAATACAAATCAGCATTTGGACCATTTAATACGAATGCTTTCTCCCCATTCAAGACCCAGACTCCTTCGTTGACATCATGCTCCGCTGTTGTATTGAAAAAACCGTCTTCACAATCATCGTACTCAAAAATTGCTTCTGTCGCAAGCAACGAACCTGAAAGTGAAGTGAATTTTATTAATAATTTCTTTCGTCCTACATTAAATTAAATAATATAAAAATACCATTTGCCAGTTTAGGCAAGTAAAGTTCCTTTTGTATGTCTGTACCAATATCGTTAAGCGTATCAATTACTACACGATGTGACAATAGTTTTGAAGCAATATTAGTTACACTTGCTTCAGCTTCAGATGCAATCAAAGTTTGACTCATTTGCCATCCAAGGCCTTTGTGGTCTTCCGGGGCATTTATGCCATATAGACGAAGTTCTTTGATATTTGCGAGAACATTGTCTGGGATAGATTTTGTAGAATCAATTTCTGCTTCGTCAATAGTTTTAAAAAAGCGGTGAAAATTAGCAGTTTCTTCGAGTACTTTGGCCATTTCTTCTCGGTTTATCACTTCGGGAAAGGCAACTAGTTCCTTATCAATTTTTCCTAGAAAGAACTCTTTAGCAAGAGGATTTCTTTGGGGCAATTTGCCGCTTGAAGTTGGTGTAGTTTTAACACCAGTATAACTCTTATAGGTTTCCACACTTGGTTTCTTTTCAGACTGTTCAGGATCTGATTGTGTACTATGAAGACGCAGAGCTTTAGCATTGTATATTATTTTTGAATTTTTTAGTGCTGCTAAACGTGATCGTAACATTTTGTATTATGAAATATTGTTTTTCTTTTGGATGAATGATGTAAACTTTACGGTGCACGGTCCCACAGTCCGTCGGCTAGTTGAAATTTCATGTGCAATAGGTAAACTGTCACTGTCAAGGTGACAAATGTCTAGTTCACGGTGGTATACCATGTTCATAAAAGCAGCTTTCAATGGTCTGGCATCCATAAGATGATAATCGTATGCACACAGCAAATTACTTCCATTTTTATTATTTGCAGAGGTTGTTGAAAAAAACTTAAGAACTGGGGCCGAATTACAGCTCACGATATCGAGTGAGTGAGTGGCATTAGAGATCGAGTGAGTGAGTAACCATTTTGGAATTACAGCATACGTGACCTCTCGTATCGTATTGCTCTTTAAAATTGTACTAGTATCATCGAATATTCACTAGTAAATTTCGAGTTTCTATTAATTCATAGATGTCGCTGGTGTCTCTTTATACTTATTTCATTATTTTTTGGTAAGGTAAAATTCATACCTTTGTAAAAAAAAGAGAATATTTAGTAGGAATTTCGGAAAATTTAATCATAAAATACACTCGGATGGTGTTATTAAATGAAATATTGATAATAGATGGTTTCGATAGTCTTTCATGTATGAATTAGAGAGCATTTTATGCATCGAATGAAATTCCGATCGATTACTGATGAGAGAATGCCGAATTGTGGTACTAGATGACTCGATATCGTGAGCGGTAATACCAAATTTCCATAATTCCGATACGACTTATTCGATAGCGTGTGCCGTAATTCGGCCCCTGTTTTTCGTGCTTCTTTCTGTATTCATTTCCTGACAAGTCGGGAAAAACGAAATAAGAGAAAAATTTTGACGTTTCGTGGGTGACATCATTTTTTTTTTATATTTTGGTTGGTGTTATTAATTAATGTCACTTTCCATTGGATGAAAAGAACCGTCGAGGGGCGTCCAGAAGTATTCTCAAACCGTTCTATTGCAAACCAGGGGCCGAATCACAGCTCACGATATCGAGTGAGTGAGTGGCATTAGAGATCGAGTGAGTTAGTAACCATTTTGGAATTACAGCATACGTGACCTCTCGTATCGTATTGCTCTTTAAAATTGTACTAGTATCATCGAATATTCACTAGTAAATTTCGAGTTTCTATTAATTCATAGATGTCGCTGGTGTCTCTTTATACTTATTTCATTATTTTTTGGTAGGTAAAATTTATGCCTTTGTAAAAAAAAAGACAATATTTAGTAAGAATTTCGGAAAATTTAAACATAAAATACACTCGGATGGTGTTATTAAATGAAATATTGATAATAGATAGTTTCGATAGTCTTTCATATATGAATTAGAGAGCACTTTATGCATCGAATGAAATTCCGATCGATTACTGATGAGAGAATGCCGAATTGTGGTACTAGATGACTCGATGTCGTGAGCGGTAATACCAAATTCCCATAATTCCGATACGACTTATTCGATAGCGTGTGTCGTAATTCGGCCCCAGGTCGCTTCTCATGATTCTGAGAAGTGACAGCAATTTTTTAGATTTGAACTGAGAATCCACTCAAGAAGCATGTAACTCAATTGTCAAAGAAAAAATTTTACTTCGGGAATATTTTTTTATGGGCAATAAATGTTTCACTCACACAAAGACAAACTGTCTAAACTGAACAAAAATAATTTTAGGTGTTCCATTGGTTTTTAAAATGAGTGTTTCCCCGAGTGAAACCAATGGAAAGCGACATAAATTAAAATCGTTTGCGGGTAAGTATTTTGAACAACAGGAACATATGAAAGAGTGGGGAATCTCGCGGAGCGAATGTCTGAAACTAGTTAATTCATTTTTTTTATTTAAAGCACTTCCTGTCTCTTCCAGCTTTTCTGAAACACTCAGCGCTAAAATTAAATAACATGCTTTCTTGACGAAATCATGGCAACGAATGAAACTTCCGACATTACTTGTTCACATACATAGGTATGGAAATATATATTTTAAAAAATACGGTCTGAAATAATGTTCGAATGAAATAAACATTTCTAGTGGTAGCCACGGCGCACTGCTGGGCCAAGGCACTTTTTTCTAAATAGACACCCAGAGCCAAGTTATTAGAAATAGTGTGTCAATTTGATTTAAGTTTATTAGGGTGTTACGTGAAATCTAAGTGAACTGAGCATGTCATTTTTTTTTTTTCAGCTATGTACACCGTTTCATTTCACATTTCTTATACATAGTTAATAGGCCAAAGAATCTGAACACTCTTAAGGGTATTAGCCAAATCTTAGGTTCTCCCAAACCAAAAGTTTTTTGCATTAGCGGCAGCTGCAGAAACGCTGCTGTCATCATTTTTGCCGTAGCGGCACTACAAATATATGAAAACGCTGAGTGTTTTTTGCCACGCCCTCCACTACTAAAAAGAATATGCCATGGCCCGAAACACTCTTGAATTTTTTATTTTAGTGAAGAAAATTTTTCGTCCAATGGAAAGTGACATTAGTCGCCGTAGGCTAGTTGCCGTTTAATCGTTTCGACTTTTTTAGTGAAATGTTCACTTAAATGGTGAAAAATATCGACCTCATTGCAACTTAAAAGAAAATTCCATTTATTACTCGGGTACTCCCGCTTCCGAAAATATCTTGTGGACAAGGCCACAGGGTCATTCAGCACTTCATATCCGTTCACAATTATTAAAAGAGACCATGCCGTTGGACATGAGCCGATAAAAAATAATATAAATAAATAGGGTGGCGCAAAGGAGCCCCTGAACCTAGCGCATTTCTCACAACGATGCCTTGTGAGGTAATGGACGGGACCTACAATTTTTTGCCGGTTCCGAACTGCTAATCGAGAAGCGCTTTTCTTGGCAGTGAATTTACTAACGGAAGACTTGCCAATTCCTCGCGAAAGGCGATACCCGTTGGGATTCGAACCACGAACCTCTGGGTTAACACTCAGGCATGTTAACCATCACGCCACGGATACCAAATTTCTAGAGCCGATATCGTCCTAAAACCTGAAAATTTTTACTTTCGATAAAAGAAAGTCAACGATAGCTGATAACCACTTGAATTACTTACTTATTTATTTTTTATCTAATTACCACTTGAGTATTTTTCACTCCAAAAGTAAATAGTTATGTATTTAACCTCTCCTTTTTTTATAAGATTCCTAGGGCCAAGGTGAAATTTTAGATCATACGGCAAACGCTGGCAGTTTTTCTAAAAAGTGTTTTGTACAGAGTAAAATCATTTCAGATGTAAATTTACATAGAGCTAATTTTAAATTGCAGTTCTTAAAAAGTTTCCTATTATATTTAATACGCAAATGAAAAATATCCAGTATAAACGTTTACATGTATTTCTTAAAATGCAAGATGTAAATGACTGAAAAATAAAATATTTTTGTAAATCAGGTAAGACATCTAATCAAATTTAGATGTTATCTTATCCACATACTTTGAGAGCAGCACTTGATGATTATTGTCAATGTTACCAACAGCTGCATATAATTTATGAGATGAGCCATTTCTAACAGAATATTTGCAAGAGCTGTTTGAGGCTTTGGATCGTAGTTGCATTGACTTTTTATTATCATTTATAGAATATCTGTCTTTGTGTGATAGTTTTGGTTCCGATGTCGACTCAGGGTGTTTTTTACTTGATAATGGCAAGTTTTTTGAATTTTTTGCATTTTCATTGCAAAACGCTTTGACCTCTTTCTTATGTTTTTCAATTTGTTCTTCTAATCTTTTTAGTCGTTTTTCGTAGTAGTTAGTTCCATCATTTAAATCTATACTGTCTTCAATAATTGTAGACGTCATCTGTTTGGTAACGTTATTCTCAGATGAAATTTTTTGATTACCTTGTATTTGTACATTTTGACTAATTTTTCTTCCCCTCGAGCTTGGCTGTTGTTTACCCTTTTCAGTCAGTTTGACCGAATGGTAATTGGTTTGTAGAATACTTTTTCCACTTCCTGATGACTGGTCACCAAAATAGATAACCCCATTGGAAGGTAGACCATAATTATAACTTCCATCTATGGAATGACGCTTTTCTATAATAGCCTTATGAGATCTCGATCTTAATCGTTGCATGCTATTTATTTCAGGAGATAAATTTACGTTCTTGGTAGTGGAGCTCTGAGTTTGTTGGTTTGTAGATTTTGTCAAATGCCTGTTTCTTGAAATCATGTCTTCTGTTTGGACTGAATCATTTGTTAAATTTGGAATCGTTTGAGTTTTCTGAAGTGTTCCACTATAAGATGGTGGTGAAGTTAGATTGTAATTTTGTTTACTATTTTTGCTGACAGAAACTTTTGGTAAGCTTGTAAAATTATTGCACGTGCTTGTAACATATGGTTTTCTTTCTTGGGATCTGAAGATACTTCGTTGGGGTTTTTCTTCAGAGTTATTTGACTTAGAAGGAATATTATCAGTCGACCTATTATTATTAGTCCGGGGATCTCTGTAAAGAAATTAAATATGAAAAGTAGATGAGGAAAACATTCCAATCATTGTAGCTCTCAAATCAAGAATTAAGCTTTTATTTATATGATTTAATGATTGTATCAGCGTTCGTAAATCGTAGTCAATTAGTAGGTAAGCAGGGCAATACTTGATTGGCGACATTAACATCATCATAAGCATCATGTCGAAAAAAAACTGCGAAGTGCATATGCGAGACACAACGTTAAGACTCCAGCAATTACAAAAGCAAAGCAAAGGCTTGTAAGACCTTACTTTGAAAGTGTAGTGACCAATTTCTACAAGTATGAAGCTCTATTATTATTTGCTTTTAGTTACTCAGGGCTGCTATAAAAAAAAAAATTTTTTTTTTTTTTACTAAAAAAAGAGGAGGCTTATATGCTAAGCTGGAGAACTCGGATCTAATATCCGTTCCATTGTACTACCAGAGTAGCAGCCTTCCCTTTTTTTTTTGTGTTGCAGTAGTTGGAAATAAGTTGTTAGTAATTTCACATATATAACCTCAAGGGCGGCGTCCATATGAAACTGGGAGGCTGAAAGAAAAGTAGATGCCCAGAGCGGGATTCGAACCCACGCGTCCGGCATATCTGCTAAACACTCTACCACTGCACCACGGCCGCCCTTTAAAAAAAAGTTTACTTATAGCACTGTTTATAAATTCTTAAGTATGATTTCAGACTTGTACTATGCAGAAGCTTTAGCTTGTTACCAAGATTAAATCCTAGAACTAACTGTTTGCGTTAATCAATTCCTTCTGACTGTAATCTAGATAACCCTAGCGCATTTCTCTCAACTATACCTTGGGAAGAATGGAGGGGACCTACGAACTTTTGCCGATTCCGAACGGCAGTGCAATTGTTCTCGCAGAGCTTGCCGATTCCTCACGAAAGACGATAGGTACCCGTGAGAAAACCAATTTTATGTTTTTGGCATTCGAACCTCGACCTGCCACATCTTTTTTTATTTCTTAGATGCTCTGTAATTTATTTGTTTCGACATAGTATCACGCTTTCAAGTTTTTTAATCAAGCAAGCAAAATATTAAAATATAATTTCTAAAATATAATTGATGGAGCTTGTGACTGGGGCAGTTTTGGGCCATTGCGAAAACGAGTTTAGATACGGGTTGATTTTTTTTTCGTTCCTAGTTGCAAGTTTATAAAACTCGCTCTGATTGATAATAAGCTTTCTGTTGCTATATTTTTAGTGAGTGCCCATAAAAAAAAATAATTACCAAGCTTTTATAAAGTTTTCGAAAATTCTCCTTGGTACTGTTTTGGACTAAAGGATCATTTAAACATGCTTATCCACCAAATCATGCAGAGATGCAGTTAATCGATCGCGTACTGCTGGAATTAGCACATCCTACGCTGTGTCTCCACTTGCTTTGAATTCATAGCAGAAAAGCAGGAATATAACAGATAGTAGAAAGCAGCGCAGTTGTGGACATTTCATACCAAACACCTCAACGAAATAACGAAATTATAGAAAACCACATGCAGATGACAGCTTGCTCTGCTTTAATAAGTGCGATGATCGCAGATTATGAAAATAAAGCTACTTTTATGGTCTCCAATTGCGATATTTTGCTTCTTTTAAAAATGCTTCTGAGTTATCTAAAACTACTTCCCTATATGTGGTAGAAAAAGATGAATAAGGATAATAGGGCATCCCTCTAAAGTTAAGATATCAAATACTAACGTCAGTCAAAGATCAAAATTATATTTGGAATTTTAGGTGTATCCTCAAGTATCCCCAAAGTGAAGTAGCAGGTTGGAAATAGCGCGAATTTTGTGGTTATTAAATTTATTAAATTAATAAGTCTCCATTATGTCAAAGCTAAGTTAAAGTAAGTGAAAATCAAATTAACTCTGAGTAATCGAGTTTTGTGAATAACAACACCAGCTTCAAGAAGCTATCAACCATTTGTAGTAAATTCAAATCTTCACACAACTCCTTGCAGCATATTCCTACTAAAATAATCGACATCTGTTCATGTTTCCAAGTGCTTTCATTTCGCACAGTCTGAGGTGTTTGCACGAACACGATATATTTATAGCTTAAACGCCTCCATCAAATTACCTCCTGATTAACCAAAAATGACAGTTACATACCTTTTACGATTGTATCTATTAGACTTTTCCACGTAAGATTTCTCTGTCTGCTGAACTATTTCATAAAGCTTTGATCGATATTCATTTACACTTAAGCGAACGTCATCACGAAATGGTGGTTTTACGTCAGCATTCAGCTTGGTTTCGTCTAATTTATCCCTAAAACTATTTAAAAAAAAAACGTCATTAAATCAATGCTACTTCAGTAATGCTGTTGTGTGTTTACTCGCACCTTGCAACATATTTGTGATTAAGTGCTTCAGAAGCTGTTAATCTTGCCATGGGATCAAGTACAAGTAGGTTTTTCACAAGGTCATTGGCATCACTTGTTCCATCAATCAGGAGTTCATCAAGGGTCGCCGTACTACATATAGCCAATGGGATATTATTATTTTTCGAAAATCATTCTTTTTTACTTGTATTCTTGTATTTACCTACTGTTTGACATAGTTTTTTTGAGAAGTGCTGTACCAAATCCGGCGCCAACAGATATTATGTCTTTTTCTGTTACTTCTGGCAGTGCCGTTACTATTTTTTCCATCTAACGACAACATTTGTAAAATTTTAAATTAGCAACCAACATGACTACTACACTTACTTGATTGACTGTGCTACTTCCTTGAAAGATTGGTTTGCCTCGTATCATTTCACCTAATATGCACCCCAAGCTCCACATATCAATTCCTTTTGTGTACCTATAGTCTCTATAGTTGTTTTAAGTTGAAAAAAGAAAAAATAAGTTTTTACCTTTTACTCGCCACTAGAATTTCTGGAGCGCGATACCATCTTGTGGCTACATAATCAGTTAGCATTGGTTCCATTGTTTCGTTTGCGTCGGTAGGATCACGCATTTGCTGATGTGAAACTGAACGCGCTAGCCCAAAATCAGCTAACTTGCATCTGAATTCAAAACTGTAGATAGAAAAGTTAATTAATAAAAATAAAAAAGCCCACCTGCACTTGGTGTCTATGAGAACATTGCTTGGCTTTAAATCACGGTGGATAACATTTCCAGAATGAATGTAGTTGATAGCGTTTATCAGTTGGTACATGATAAACCTCTTGTGAACGTCTTTCAGGAGATTACCTTTTTTGATGACATTGTGAAGGTCGCTCTCCATGAATTCAAAAGATAAATATATATCAAGGTTGTTAGAAGCTCTAGGAAAATTTTTTTTTTGTTAGCTATTTATCTGGGACACTAGAGGAAGTTTTTATTTGATATTTACTTGTACACGTTATGGAGTTGAATAACATTTGGATGATTACGAAATGCTCTTAGAAACATAATCTCTCGAAATGTTCGTTGAGCATCGGTTTCGTCTCGAAAAGCGTCAAAAATCTTTTTCACAGCCAATGTTTGATTGGTTTTTCTATCCAAAGCCTTCCAAACTATGCCATATGCTCCTTTCCCGAGCCTCTAAGAAATGAAAGCTTATAGGTTATGCATTGGCAAATATGAGAAGTAACTTTAACTTCATTTGAACATTTCTTAAAATAGTAAAGGACTAAAGTACGAAAACCTAATGTGAAAACATTGAATTATTTTTGAATAATGAAACATTTTTGAATGAGTAATTAAACCAAACCAAAAATGTACGATAAACAATGCTAAAAAAACAGTAATAAAAAAAATACGTGTTTTAGCATAACCTTGACTAAAACGTCTTTTTAGAATGCCACTGAAACTTCCTAGAGCGAAACAATGTTTTCCGCACGAAATTTTAAATAGTTTTTTTATTAGTTGGTACTACACAAATCTCTTAATAGGTGTTGAACTTCGTAAAAAATGGTTAAGTGGACCGGAAGCATTAGGTTCACCACCAGTCCAAAAGTCTACACAATGCTACTATAGTTTTTATATACCTTGAATCATAGAGGAATAAAGAATAAATAAATAAGAATAAAGATGTAAGAATAAAGAAATCTCTTCTGTGCCTTGAATGTATGTAAAATTAACGGTTGTTGCATGAAAAAACAAATTTATATAATTTAGATTGCCATTTACAATTTCAAAACGCTTTCACTGTTTTCTCAGCAAATTATTGATACAAATAGCTAATCTAATTTTACTCAGTTTTGATTTGTTTTTGTGTTGAGTGCTAATGATAAATAAAATAAAAAGTGCATTGCTAAGCTGACTAAAGATTTACTGAGCTTTTGTTACAACTTGAGTTAACTGTCTTTCCAAAATGTCACCGGAATTTACTTTGCCAAAATTGTCCCGGTTTTTTCGCTTTTCCCACAAAAGGAAAGATGTTGATAAACACAA
This sequence comes from Melanostoma scalare, assembly GCA_949752695.1. Taxonomy (NCBI): domain Eukaryota; kingdom Metazoa; phylum Arthropoda; class Insecta; order Diptera; family Syrphidae; genus Melanostoma; species Melanostoma scalare. Next base: position 10,063,368 of record OX456985.1, read on the forward strand.
ATTTTTTCAATTAAAAAATGGCTTCCACGGGATCCTATTACACAGATTCACGCTTCTTCAATCTTTTCCTCCCCCTTTCGCAAATCAATCTCACTTTAAACTTAACTTCTTATACGAAATTATTTTTAGAATAACATCTTTCTGCCGCTCTGCTTTCAATTTTGTTCTAATTCTGCCGCTTTGTCGCTGAGTGCACGGCTGTGGCCCAAGGGTGAAGCAGTTTACTGCCAATTTTAATTTTAAGTAAAAATTGCTGCCTCGAATTGTTTCAGAAAGTTTTCCTTTTGTAAAATACTTTTCAGTCTTCGTCTTAGAACACACTTTGATACGAAATATTTAAATGAAACAAAATTATATTTTCAGTGAATTTTGTGGTTCAGACCATGATACAGGGTGTCCCATAATTCGTGTTACATATTTTATGATGTGATTTCTGGTCATACTCAAAGAAAAAATCTTATGTGATCCCCCATCCCACTCTATTGAGGCAGGATAGGCAATTTAATAAAACCACCACATACTAAAGTGTTTTTCAATGTTAATATTTTGCTCCTCAATGAATATTTTAATTAAGTGAATGTTTTTGAGTCAAAATTAAAAAAAAAAAATCAAAGTTTTTTTTCTTTAAATTAAATTTTTACAAAATTTTCTCCTATTAAAGGTCACTTTTTCTTTCAATAATCAATGAAATAATTAAATGAGTTAAGATTTTTGTATCTTTGTTGTGTCTTCAAAAAGCGTTTTGCTTACGGGAAGCACCTTTCTAGAGTTACAGAATTTTGTTATAAATATTATGACGACTTAAACCCGTTTCAACTTAGACTTCCTACACCACAGCAATGCAAAAATCACCGAAACAAGTAGATAAATAAGTTTTAGTGTTTTATGAAATTTTGGATTTTATGTTTTGGGCTATTCCCTACAAGTACAAAGCTTAATTTATTTATCAGCTGTTTCATTATATGAAAAGCTATATTGGGTGCTTCTCAATAAACGCAGCAATAAAAAATAAATTTAGATCTATGATAAATTAAAATGTGTTTGGAGAAAACGTGCGTTTATTTATCAAAAATAAATTAAAACTAAAACAGAACTGAAAATATTATAAATACGTGTACCTTGGTTATAGTAACAATAAAGGCAACTTGATTTATTAATTATAAGATCAAAATATTTTTTGCCGAAAAAAACCCCGATATGTTCAAGATATTGAATCCCAACAAACGAAAATTCTTGTTTTGGGTTTAATAATAAATAATTATTTTATTTTTAAACCGAGCTCAAAACCGCAAATTATTTGTCGTTTTAAGTTCTTGCAAATACAACAATTAATCGTTTGAAAAGTTCTTAGGCTCCCAGGACATTATGTTGGATCACATTCTTTGCCCATGATACCAACTTTTGTGATTACTTGGTAAAAAATAAGCTTAGCTAACGATATTTGACATTGTTGAGTTTTTAATTACTTGCAAATGCCTAAGTCGTCTTCACTTTTATTTTATTCGCTCACAATACTAAAAAAGTTCAAGTAAAACCAAAAATAAAACATATGTACATATATAACTTACCCTTTTAATTTCAAAATATTTCAAAATATGGTCATCAATTTCGCACATCTTATTCTTTTCCAAAGCCTTCGTTTTGCTGGTCATCTTTCTAAATTTCTTCTTTAAGGCCAATCTGTACTATATCACTATTACTTGTTTCAAACAACACGTTAACGACACTTCCGTCGCAACCCCATAGAAAACTTAATAACAGACGCAAATCATTGCCCATGTATTTTCGATGATGCGACGACGGTTCTGTGAAAATTGTTAGATCGATTTCAAAGCACCAAATCGAAATCAAATTTATATTTTTAAGACAATATTAAAGAAATCACACGCGAAACACTATTGCACTTTCCAAATTAAATTCAATCTAATTCAAACGCTTATTGTCTTCTTCTGAAGCTTGTGTGCCAAATTCAAAGTTGTAAAGTATTATTTACAACAAGGACGGCAGTCACTTTTTTCATGATAGTTCTCTGCACGACAGCCTTAAATGATACTTTCTTTGAACACAAATGAAAGGGCTTTATAGTTGTTGTGCTCTTTGAAATTTTAAATGTTTTGATTGACAATGCTTTAATTGATTGACAGTACAACGTAAATAATTATAATGAAAAAAATTCACACTGAGTTTGTTTTAACTAAGGACTTAGGTTTTAATCAATTTGTTGAAGAAAAATGGAGAGGTAACAAGGTTACTTTCGGTGGTTAAATATTTATGTTACTGAATCTAAGAGAAACGTTTTATTTTCATAAGGCTTTCTGTTTACAAATATTCACATTTCCGAGGTGACATAGCAACCACCTACCGGCATGGCATAAGGGTATTTCATATAGGAGACAAGAGAAGGGTTGAAAGTTGAAAAACCTTTTCGTGATTACTTATTTAACAACTAACTGATTAAGTGTATTTGTTGTTGGTTTCAAAATAATCCACCAGAGAGGAAGCGGACCGAGTTGAAAACTATTTGTTCGCCATACATACATATGCATATGTATATCAGTCTTTGAGGTGTACAAACCATCTTTTTGACATTGACTTGAAGTATTTGTAGGCTGTTTTTTAATTGAATTTTGTAAAGTGAATTGGTAAACTCAAGTGAGATGGTTGTGTAAGATGCAAAAGTTTAAACAAATGTTGGAATTAGAAATGAAAAGTTCAGTGTGGTATTATTATTTTTATAAATTCTTTATTATGATAAAAACTCGAACAATTTACATAAAAAATACATATGGTAAAAAAATATTTGCCTGAAAATTGACTTTAACGAGGTTTAATAAAAAGAAAGTAAAAGTTTTGTTTAAAAATACATAAGTGTACAATTTAAAAACAAAACAATAGATCGTGTGAATAAAAGCATATTCACAGTGCATATAAAAAATAAATTAAATTGTTTCTATTTTACTCAATGAAACTGTTGCGGTATCCCAAGGCATGAATAATAAAGTTAGAAAGCTCTTCGCACTTCTTGTAGAATTGGGCAATTGGTTAAGAAGTGAACGATTTCGTTACGGTTGCAGAGGTTACATATGGAATTATTGTTTTGTGAGGTTTGTAATTTAAATCTAACATCTCAGTTCTTGCCTTAAACAATGTACCTACTTATTTGATTCACGGAAAATTTGCTATGAAAATAATTATTTATGAAAAGAGCCTGATTGAGCTCTCTATACATTAAACGGGTGGAGGAAGCTGGGCTCAATTCAAGAATTTGAGATAGATTGAATCATCTACCTTTGCAATGCATTCGTAGAGTTTATCCTGCTACTTTACGGGGGGTATATCATTTAGATTAAGTTCAAAACAGTGTTTATCAGATCAGCTAAATCATTACATTCTTTGAACGGAGATAGCTGCCTTTGAAGCGCGACATCCTTTACTTGCCTTTGGAGGTTCTCGCTCAGTGTGTTACAACTCGGATTTTCTTTAAATTTTTAGTTCCGTAGAGATTATCAGATCTATAGTATTAGAATGTTAACAGGCTAAAGACAATGAATGAAATGAATTTGTTTTTTTCTTTCTTTTTTTTTTTTGAAAATGCATCGTCCTATATTATTTTATTTGTCTTGATTAGCCATCATTGAATATATTAATAAAGCAGTACCTGTTTGCATCAATAAATGAATTGAGTTGCTGTGATGCTGTTTCTATAAAAAGAAAATTCTTTGTTTCCGCTCTTCAAGAACTTCATTCTCTTTTGAGCGGCTAAAAAAAACAAATAGGGTGGCGCTACAGAGCGAAGAACCCCTGGGCCTAGCGCATTTCTCACAACCATGCCTTGTGAGGGAATGGAGGGGACCTACAATTTTCTGTCGGTTCCGAACGGCTAATAGAGAATGCGCTTTTCATGGCAATGAATACTGACGGAGGATTTGCCAATTCCTCGCGAAAGGCGATACCCGTAGAAAAAATATTTTTGCCTCTGGTGGGATTCGAACTCGAACCTCTGGATTAACAGCGACTTTTGAGCGGCTATTTAAATAAAATAGTCCCCTTTAGATAGCCGCTCAAAAGGTTGAAATTGAATTAATGGGACCATGCACTTATTTTAATTTTTAAATTTCGAATGGATCACAACTCTTCCACTTACCTGCTTTTCACTAGTGATTCGCCCATCCCCCATCAGCCAATGGGTTACGCCGGAACTAATCATTTCTTGGAACGTAGATGCAAAATTTTTTGATTTTCATCTTTCTTTTACTATACCGGTGATCTCCTGTTCGCCTAAGGGTGTCGCTAGGCTCACTTTGATGATTAAATGTGATTTCTCCTCTTGTCGCCGCTTTCGACAAGCTATTGGCGAAACCGTGATATTATAAGCCGTCCTTGCACGGAAGGCTATATATCGTCTTTATTTATAACAGGATCATGTAGAGGGTTTACAAACACTTTTTATGAGGCTTGGGGTTTCCAACTACCTCCAAAGAGACAACACAAAAACAAGTGAAACAATCAAACACTTTTGACCCCCATTGAAATTGTGAAATCCATGGAATAAGTGTCACACGATTAGGCTCTTTACAAAAACATTGCTTTCTCCTAATGTTTTTTAATTGCTAAAAACTTACTAATCTTTCGTTTACATATGTACATATGTAAATTTTGTTAGTTTGTTTTATGTAGTACATTATAAGCAATTAATAATAAGTTCTAAATTTAATACGAAAAAATGTCCTATCATTCTTTTTATAAAAACCACTACCTTTAATTTTAAGATGTCATAAATCAAATAAAATTCAGAATTATTAGGTTTGTTCGTTAAAGCCCTAGGGTCGCCACAAAGCGTTTTTTGAGAAACCTAAAGTCGCCCTGAATGGAGCCCTAGGGTTGACCTAGGTTTACGAAACTGCTGAAAAAAATACTAATACGCCCGCTGGACTAAGCTCAAGATTGACGGCTAAGCTTGCCAACAACCCGCCAAGCTTTTCTTTAGGGTAACGTGGTCATAGATGCACCACCCTCTTTTCAAATGATCATAACTTTTTTAAATAAGTCGTTTCTGGTTGGCTTTTTGATATCCTTTTGATAGATTAGTTCTGAAAATATTTACAAAATTGAACTGTCGATATAATCTGAAAATTTGAAGTAAACATAAATTGTTCGAAAAATGGCAAATGGTGCATAGAGCACCATGGTGGGTACTAAATGCACCAGTCATATGTCCACAATGAACCAGTGTGCTTAATGCACTACAAATTGATTTAAAGCATTAATATTTTTTATTAAAACAAAAGTAAACAGAAAAACAATAAATAAAAATAAACCGAAAGACTTCATATCACACAAAAAATTAACAAAAATAAATTATTCTCAAAAAAAAGAAACAAAACTAAATAACAAATAATAATTCCTTTCAACGAATATTTAGTGAGCCCAGTAGGGATTCGGAAAATTTATATAAGGAGTGCTGCCGTTTGGTAGGTCCCGATACAGTAGGATCATTGAGTGTGCATTGAGCACTATGCTTGTGTGGTGCATTTTGCACCACCATGGAATTTTTGAAACAAATTATAGCTGTTCAAATAGAACGTAACAAAAATACGCACTCTTCACATGAAAATAAGAACAAAAGTCCAAGCAAATCTTTTAGTACTTTCAAATGAACTAACACTGGAATTTCATGGAAATATTACAAAAATTAACTCACCCTCTTTTTTTCGTTTTTCGCTATGAAAGTAAAAAAATCTCCGCACACGTGTGACAGCTAAGAGAAACACTACCAGACTGAACTCTACCGTGGTAACTGGAAGTAACGGATACATTTGAGTGAGCCATACGCCAATACAGTGGCGTATTTGGCAAATATAGCTATGGTGCATCTTGCACCACTGGTGCATTTATGACCACATCACCCTACTATCATTGGATAAGCGTTTAGGTTACGCTGATCAATATTTCGACGTTGCCATTCAAACAAGTCTTAAACTTTTACTATTCAAATCTTACCACCGTATACTTGGCAGCGCTATAATCCGAAATTCGTTATAACCCGAAATTTGGAAAAGTAAAAAAAAAAAAAGTTTTTAACAATTTAAAATTTAGCGTAAACTTGGCAGCGCTGCAATGAGATTGAGAAATCGATCGGAGGAGTTTGAAAGTTAGTTAAGACGCTGAACACTATCATTAAGACGCTGCACATTTGATTAGCAACAAATGAAACATCAAAGGGAAAGACCACCGCACCGTAGGTATACGTGGCAAACCAGGCCGTTTGCAAGTGCTGTTGTTCGAAATTAAGTGACAATCATTTATTTTGATTTAAAAAACTGTTTTTTCTTTAAATTTTTTCACTTTTTAGGTATTTTTCTAATTTTTTGTAAATGTGTACCTCGATAACCTCATATTACGCAGAACGAACGAATAATTAAAGTGTGATTTTACTACAAAAATTTGTGCCTTGATGACGTCAGCCGCAGTTTCTTTGCATTTGACAGCCAATGCAGAAACAAATTGACATAGCAACTTCAACAGACACTAGCCAGCAACATCGACATCAACGTTTGATCTAATCCTAAATTTGCTGTTGCTGTCCAACTTCGGCCAACTTTAAGATGAAGTTTTTCAAGTTTATAACACTAAAAAATGAAAATGTGAAATGTGATTTTCTTACTTCTTGAATTATTTTGTGCGTTATTATTTATATGTTCTATAGATTTTTTTATACGGTAAAGATTGCAGTCTACCCTACAATTTGTTACACATGAATTTGATGTCGAAGTTTTATATTGTGGGTGAAACACTTATGTCTCAAAAAAATTATTATTTAAGCAAAATACCTATTCTTTTTGACGTTTGAGTTCAATGTATAAAGTCCTGCGCAAACCAGCGCGATAAGTGCGTGCGATACAATTGCGTTAAATGGAATCTAAATAATGTTACATGTGTTTCATTTTGACAGGAATCGCATCGCACGCACTTATTGCGCTGGTTTGCCCAGGACTTAAGTGCTTCTTGAGTGGATTTCTCACTTCAAATTGAAAAGTAGCTGTCACTTCTCAGAATCATGAGAAGCGATCTTTTCGCATCAATGGAACGCTTTGAGAATGCTCCTGGACGCTTCTAGACGGTTCATTTTGCCTAATGGAAAGCGACATTAGTCAAAGGCACAGAGGAGATACAGCAAGAGTGTAAGCCACACACTCAACGGGATCTGTCCTCAAACTAATTTTACAAACACCACTTTATTTTCGGATTTCAGACTGGTTTTGAAATTTGAAAATAAAGTGGTGTTTGTTCTTTGAGGACAAATGCTGTTGTGTTTGTGTGTGGTTTGCCCTCTTGTTGTATCTCTTCTGTGGTTAAGTATTTGCTGCTGGAGGAGCAAATGATGGAATGAACGATGATTACTTTTTTTTAAATTCTATCGATTGAAGTGCTATCGATTGCTCTTTGCAAAAAACCAATTGCTGAACGCTTTCTCACAGCTGTCACCTTATCTCCTCAGTGGCTGTCACTGTCAAGTCACATCAATTGACAAATAACTAAATGATAAACACAGCTGCTGTAAACATTTTTTAAATAAGAAAAGTATTCAAAAGTTTGTTTTCATTTTTAAGTAATGGATACCAAAAGTTTGTGCCGAATATGCTTTGAGCCAGGACAATTTAGTCTTAGTGGTTATGAGATAAACGTCCAAAAAAACAACATCTCTATTGAAAAAATGATTCAAAGATTTTCAGACATCAAAGTTTGTAAAGTAACGATCCGATGAAATTTCAAAGAGGTAATAAATTTTTTTGTTATTCTTTCAGATTGACGACGAGAATACACCAGAACTAATTTGTGAAAACTGCACACATGATCTTGTTCAAAGCTATCTTTTTACCGAAAAAATACAAGAAGCAGACGCCAGGATTCTAAGTTTTTCTTCTCAGTTTATAGACCAGGAACCAGTTGTTATATACGAAGAAGAGGTGCAATCACAGAGTGATCAAGACGAGGAGATTATAGAAGAAGACGAAATTGATGAAAAATTCACTCAAGACGATGTTGATACTATTGAGTTCAGTAATATTGAATCAAGTATTGCCGATGAAAACATCATAGAATACGAATCACCCGAAGAAAGTTATGATATTCAATGTGTTAAAATCGAATCACCTCAATTAGCTGAATTAGGACAAAATGAAGATATATCAAGCTTATATTCAAATTTTGAACCATATGATGAAGAACTTGATGATGATGAACCCGTACGGAAAATGTATAAAAAAAAGGGCAAACGAAATAAAGAAGTTGACGAAAGTGGCTCGTTTGTTATCACACAGTTCGTTTCGTCTGCTGCATCAAAAACGCAGATGAACAATACGAATTTTGAAGAAACCGATGAGGTTGCATTCAACGATGTTCGCGTAATGAATTTTGAAAAGGTTGAAGTCACGGCAGGAAACATAGGTGAACTCCATGACAACCAAGGTGAATTGCCAATTGATGAAAGTCGCGTCTACTTGTGTCAATTTTGTCCCAAAGCTTTTTCATCATCGGCTTTTCTCGTTGCGCACGTTAGGAAATCACATGGGTGTAAATTTTGTGCAAACACATTTGAGAAATCTGCTGACCTGTTTAAACACATTCGTGAAGTTCATACATCTTTTGAGTGTGTTGTTTGTGGAAAAAGTTTTGTTAGCAATAGTAATATGCGGAATCATTTAAAATCCATTCACAAACTTAAGGTACCTGCACATATATCCCTGTTGTCATATAAAAAGCATACCGACACAGGTGAAGACAGTTAATTGTATTGATATTTAGTTGAATATTTACATAATATGTATGAGAATTCTAAAAATAAAGTAATGCCAATTGAATATTTAAAGAAAGATGGATTGGTCTTCAATTTGTTTTAAACCGTTCCATCTACATACAGAGCTATCAGTATCATTGACTTGAAAACCGTCGTGATCGTGTAGTATAATCTCGAAAGTAACACAACTTTATTGATTTAAAAACATTGATTCGAACAAAGAAAATAGAGGTTTCGGTTTATATATCGGTTGCTATTCAAACCTTGTTTTGAATACTCTAAGATAATATTAATCTAAAACAAACCAAACAGTTCTCACTTGTATGTCGTGGGGTGCGCATCTGTAGAACACTTTTAAATATACCTACCAATCTTAGTTCTCATAATGAATTGCTCTATTTGTTCAAATAAAATTGATCGCAATTGCAATACAAAAATAAACTGCAATGATTGTAAACATTTTTTTCATTTTAATTGTGTTAACATCACTGAAACCGATGCTAATTATTTTAAATCAAGTGACCAACCTTTTCGTTGCGATAAATGTTCAGTGCTAAGAAGACGCTCTCTTCATAACTTGCCAGTGCCACCGGTATTAGCACAGCATCATAAAAACAATGCAGCGAATAAGACCAAAACACTTGCAACAGCCCAAGAGACCACTGTTAATATGGATAGTGAAAGCCAATGCACTCTTCAAATGGTGTATGCTAAAATTTCAACTTTAGAGGAAACCAACAAACAATTCCTCTCACAAATGAAAATATTATTGAGTGAAAACAATGAACTAAAATCGAGAATTAATGTGCTAGAAAGTAGGTGCCAGTTCAACCTACTTTCTAGCACATTAATTATAATATTAATAATAACAACAACAGCTGCTTAGTAATGAAATTGAAATTTCGGGTGTATCGATTGCAAATGAATCAAATTGCATTGGAATTGCACAACAAATCTTTTCTGATGCACTTTTTGTTGATGTACCCGATACTGACATTGAGAAGTGCTTTGTGAAGAAAATAAAAACAAAATCATCTTCGTCTGCTCTAAAATCAATCATCTGTTTAAGATTCTCTAGTCTGACAACGAAAGATCGAATTATGTGCGCAAAGAGGAAACAAAAAAACACCTTAAAATCTCTCAGCATCGATGGTTTTGACAATAACGGAGGGAGTAGCAGTAACAACAACAGCGGCACCAACAGTAATAATAATAAGAGTAAAGGAAGCGGAATCTTTATCAACCATGCTCTCACTAAATTTACTCAAGCGCTCTTGATGAAGACAAAAGAAGCTATGATGAAGGCAGGCGGAAAATATGTATGGTACAATAATAATCAAATTTTAATAAGAAAGGTTGAGGGAGGAAAAGTTATTTCTGTTAAATCGTTCAATGATCTTGCACTTATTTAGTGCCTTTAATATTTAATATTATTTTTTTTTATTATTAAAACATGAATTCTGATATAGAATTAAGTGATGACTTTTCTCTCCCTTATATTCGTAATGCCAACTGTGATAATGTGTTAACTAATGGTTCTTTCTGTAATGAGAAATTTTTTATTGTTCACCAAAACATAAGAAGTATGAGGGAAAATTTTGCATCTCTTGTTACGCATATAAATTCTTTTGCTTGCGTTCCTGATATAGTTTTCTTATCTGAAATTTGGATTTATGGATTTGAGGAGAATGATTATGTTATTCCTGGGTTTAACTTTTATTCTAAAACGAATGAAAACTATGCTGCAGGTGGTGTTGGTTGCTTTATCAAGGATAATATCGTTATGATTGAATTCTTGTGTGTTAATTTAAATAGTGCTGACGTTCTAAAGGTTTCTGTAGAAATTGATCATGTTGTGTATATTTTTGTATGTGTATATAGACTGCATATGTTTAGCGTTGCGAGTTTCATAACTGAATTCTCGAATTTCTTGGCTAATGAAAAATCCAAGAACTTAATCATTGTAGGTGATTTCAATATTAATATTTTGGATGAGAATGATAGCATTTCTAGCTACCTAACATTACTTGCTTCTCAAGGGCTTACGTGCTTTATTAATGAGACTACTAGACCCGTCTCTGGAAGTTGTTTAGATCACGTTTATGGTCGTTTCAGTAATCTAGAAATAATTGAATGTGAGAAATGTGTTTTCGACTTTAAAATCACTGATCATTGCATGATAGGACTTGTTTTTACCATCAATAACAAAAGACGTTGTAAACAGTCTGATTCTGATCAGAGAAAAGTGAAGATTGATTTTGCTAAACTCAAAAATAAATTGTGTTACGAGTTTTGGGAAGATGTGTTTGCTTCAAGTGATTCATCGTCTGCTTTCTCAATTTTTATTGACTCTCTAAAAAAACATATAGCATCCTGTTCCTATTTTCTAAATACAAAAAAATCACCAAAACACCTTAAGCCCTGGATATCTACATCAATTGTAAATAAAGTTACGATGAAAAATAAAATACGATTAAGATGCAAAAAGAATCCCGCAAACCAACGTTTAAAAAAGAAATATAAAAACCTGTGTATTGAATTAAAAAAGGAAATTCCTATTTGTCGTGATACCTATTACCGAGATAAGCTCAACTCCGCACAGGGAAATCTAAAAAACGAATGGCGTGTAGTTAATAGTTTACTGAATAAATCTTCTGCTACTAAGAAACCTGTTTTTTTGCATGTGAATAGTGCAATAGTGCGTAATAAGATCGATATTGCTAATGTATTTAATAATTATTTCGCAAATGTTGGTTGTGATCTTTTGCCGAGTAATTTTCACGCCTCATGTTCTTGTTTTTCTTCTTTCTGTCGAAGTACTGAGCATATTCAAAGTAGCAGTTTTGTTTTTCAGCCTATTACTTCTTTTGAAATACTGAAAGTTATTAGGAATTTACGTAATTCGTCTTCGTGTGGAGCTGATGGTATTTCAAGTGATGTAGTAAAAAAAATTGCCTTTTACTTAGTTGATGTCTTAGCGTATGTTTTCAATAGTTGCGTATATAATGGTGTGTTTCCTGAAGAACTCAAATGTGCAGATGTCTTGCCATTATTTAAAAAAGGATCTGCTACTGAAATAAGCAACTACAGGCCTATTTCTCTTCTTTCTGTTTTTAGCAAAATTTTTGAAAAACTCTTGAAAAATAGGATTATGTGTTTTTTAGATAAAACTAAGTTTTTTAATCCAGCTCAATTTGGTTTCTTAAAAGGCAAATCAACGGAAGATGCACTTCTAAAATTTTGTTCCTTAACAATGTCTCAATTAGATGAGAAAAAATACGTAGCTGGCCTTTTTGTTGATATAACCAAAGCCTTTGATATGGTCAACCACAATATTTTGTTAAGAAAGTTGGAGAAAGCTGGTTTTAGAGGATTTATTCTTAACTGGTTTAGGTCTTACCTTAAAAATCGATCGCAGAGAGTAAAGTTAGATGGTACTAGGAGTGATGCAAGGTCTCTTAAATTGGGTGTTCCACAAGGTTCTGTCTTGGGTCCAATTTTATTTTTGGTATACATCAATTCGCTTTTCGCCTTGAGTTTCAAGGGCTCGCCGACAGCTTTTGCCGATGATATTGCGCTTTCCTACGGTGCTAATAGTCCTTTAGATCTTATTTCAGATATTAATTTTGATCTTGACTTATTGCGAGTTTGGTTTTTTGAGCACAATCTGTTAATAAGCTCCAAAACCAAGGTAATGTTTTATAGTTTATCTTCATGTAGATTGTTGGATGCAAATGTTAGCTTTCACGCACCTGAGTGTCGTAGTTTTAAACTGTCAACTTGCCGCTGTTCGTCAGGCTTCTCCTCACCTACATTTCAATGTGATTTCACTTGTAGTGATAAATGTTTCGTAGTTGAGAGAGTTGACGAGTTCAAATATTTGGGACTGACCTTAGACTCTCGGATGTCTTTTGCAAATCATGCTGAATCCCTCAAAAAATATCTCCGTTGTACCCTCAGACATTTTTACTATTTACGAAACGTGTGCTCAACTAAGCTATTGAAGGTAATTTACTATGGTATTTTCCATTCCAAGTTACAATATGGAATTGCTTGCTGGGGTGGTATTTATCAAAATAAAATACAACCAATATTGATTTTACAAAAATACGTCGTTAGAAAAATTTGTCGTAAGCCTTGTAGACATTCTAGCTTTCCTTTGTTTTGTGCTCTCAAAATTCTCCCAGTTCGTCATTTATATTGTTTTAAGACATTAAAATTATTTTTTATGAAATCTGGTAACCTCAATTTTCGCTTAATTTCGAGATACAATCTTCGAGGAAACCTTTCGAACGTATTAAATGTACCTTTTTTTCGCACCACTGCCTACCGTAATTTTTTTTCTATCATGTCTTATCGGTTATTTAATATTCTTCCTCAATCAATAAGGACAATCACTATACCTGGAGCGTTTCTTAAAAATGTTAAAACTTGGCTCTTTACATTAAACTATATTGCTCTGGAATCTTGTATTTCTAATGTTTTGGTATAAAAACTAAAAAAATTTAAAATTCTTGCTTAAATGTAATTGGTTTTTAACAAACATTTATTATAATTTGTTTAATTCTTTCTTTTGTAAAATTTATTTTTGTATTATTAATTAACTTTGATTTTACTATATTGAATTTCTTGAAAATTTTAAGGGTCACCCCACCCATAAACTTTGTAATTTTTAATTATTTGAAGTGGCATTCAAATCTATTTTCTTAATTGTTTTGAAAATAATGAATGTCACCAACCTTTCTTATTTTTTCTTAAAATGTTATTAATTTATTTTACTTTATATGAAAATTGTCATGAAATTATAAGAAATAAACATTCTAATTCTAAAACAAATAATTGCCCGAAAAGCTCAGATTTTTGCCAGAGCCTCCTACTACATAAATTCTATATGGACCTACTTCTTCTCAACTATTGGTATCAGCATGTTCTAAATTATGATGAATGAAAGTTGTTCCAAATGGATTTTTGGTAGGTATTGGTTTTTCGATTTTTTTTAGCATAACAGCGTCATATAAAAAAGTTTATCTTATTTATGCTGTCTTTCCCACATCTTTTATTTCCTTTTATAGTTCGTCAATGGATGAAGGTCCATAATTATATAATGAGGTAGAAAGAGTTTCTATGTAATGATAAAGAAGAAGTTAAATACATTTTTGCTGGATTTTTGTTTTTCCACCCAATGAATTTGATTTATAACAAAAAGATAGATAATAGATAATGCGATTTATTTACTGTATCTATTATTACAATTATCGTTTATTCGAAGATTAAAATAAATACAAACAAATAGCTACTTCCGGTTCCGAACGGCTATTCGAGAAAGCGCTATCATGGCAATTTATTTATTAACGGAGGACTTGCCAATTCCTCGCAAAAGGCGATACCCGCGGAAAAACATTTTTGCCTCTCTTGGGACTCGAACCACGAACCTCTGGGTTAACAGGCAGACATGCAACCATCACGCCACGGGTAGCTTGCCTTGTCAAAAGATTGTTTCATATAATCTTGCTTTCAGTGGTTGGTAGAAAGCTATTTTACTATCGTCCTACAAATTTTGGCAACTCAGGGTCTTAAACACTTTTACTGCCTAAAATTGAGATGATAGTCATCTAAAACGTTACAGGATCCGGCTACTGTACTCTTCGACTCTTAACAAATTTGCAAAATAATATGGTTGGAAGTAGGCACATTCTAGTTGTATAGGTATAAATCCGAACTTCAACTAAAAGGTAATTATGATACTGGCGACTTCAATTTTAATTTTATTTTAATTTTATTAACGTAAAAATAGCCGTTTACTTCCAAAAAGTATTTCCTCTTCGCCCTCCCTGAACAAACTAAAATCTGTGACGTGTGACGTTTGTTATCTGCCGCTTTGACATTTCCCGGAGAAATTTCTGTTTACGTGTAGGGTTTTTGTAATGTTCTTTATCGGAGGTAATCAAATCAGTTATCACAAAAAAGACGCTTCTTTGTTTATTAAAAATTAATTAGTACACAATGGCTATACACGGTAAACATAACAAGTCTTAAAAAGCAATCCAATCAAAATTTTATCAAAAAATACTCCATTACAGTCAATACCAATACTTTAAAATACCTGAGTCTAATTACTTTGACGTTGCAAAATGCTATCCTTGGCCTCAGTATGCGCTATTCCAGGACTCGGTCCAAAGATATGTTCCTTAGTTCCACGGGTAATATATACAAGAATCAATAAACCAAATTATGACCCAAATAAAATTTTGTTTTACAGCGGTTCTCATGTCGGAAGTTGTGAAGCTGATCACATGCATCTTTCTCGTTTTCAATGAGGAAGGTAAAGATGCCCGAAAGTTTATGAAAACCATTCATAAAACTATCGTCGAAAACCCTATAGACACACTAAAGGTCTGTGTACCTTCTATGGTATATATAGTCCAAAATAATTTACTCTATGTGTCAGCATCACACTTAGATGCTGCCACATATCAAGTTACGTATCAGCTTAAGATTCTCACAACGGCTATGTTTGCTGTTGTCATTCTACGCCGTAAATTACTTTCTACTCAATGGGGAGCTCTAGTTTTGCTTCTAGTTGGAATTATTTTGGTACAACTTGCTCAAACAGAAGAACCTGATGTTGCTTATGCGGCGGCAGCTTCGCGTCCAGTTCAAAACCGAATACTCGGTTTATGGGCAGCAATAGGAGCATGTTTTTTGTCAGGTTTTGCAGGTATATATTTTGAAAAAATACTGAAAGGAGCAGATATATCGGTATGGATGAGAAACGTGCAACTCAGTTTACTGAGCATACCGTTCGGTGCTATCACCTGCTATTTAAACGATGGCGATCGCATCGTCAAAGACGGCTTCTTCTTTGGTTACGATGGTTTTATTTGGTATTTGGTGCTCCTCCAAGCTGTTGGTGGTCTTATAGTTGCAATTGTCGTTAAGTATGCAGACAACATTCTCAAAGGTTTTGCCACTTCTTTAGCTATAATCATATCATGTGTCGCATCCATATATCTCTTTGATTTTAATTTGACTTTGCAGTTTGCATTTGGTGCTGCACTTGTGATAGCTTCCATATTTTTGTATGGATTTGATCCAAACAAAGGTGCCAAAATGCCAACACGTCCCACATTGGACGAAGAAAAACTCCT
The DNA here is from genome assembly GCA_949752695.1 of Melanostoma scalare. Lineage (NCBI taxonomy): Eukaryota > Metazoa > Arthropoda > Insecta > Diptera > Syrphidae > Melanostoma > Melanostoma scalare. The sequence goes on from OX456985.1 coordinate 10,079,313, forward strand.
ACCACGAGTTTAGAATTTCGCTTTCTTTTTAGCAAGAAGCAGATTGAACTAATTATTCCTTAGGTGTAATATTTTTTTTTACGCACCATACTCCACGATAGTGACTTGTTGCCAGTATTTTTTCTTCTTCGTTTGTTAAACTGAATCGATTGCTAAGTTTTTCTAAAAATATTTTGACACTCTTTTATTTTCACAAATCGATTATTGTGAATAAAGACTGAATGCCAAAAAAGAGTAATTTAAAACATTTGTTCATTTTCAATACTGTTCATTACCAATACTTTGCTTATTTTGTTTACTTTAATTATCTTCGATTCAGTATCACTCACTCTATCTCACCTGAAAGGGATTCAATTCGAGGCCTTTTCAAAAGTATAAAATTATTTCTTTTCCTGTATTTAGTTCCTTAATGGTCTGATTACTTAAAATATTATTATGTGTTTCGTGATGTATAAACCTAGAATTTTGTAAAGAAAGTGTATGTGTCGTACAAGTTGAAAAATAAATAATTAAAAAGCAAAATTGATATACATTTGAATAATTTTATAAAATAAATTTTACATGTTCATTAAATTTTGTATTTCAAAACAAAGTTTTGTTTAAAAAAAAACCCCCCAAGCTGGTAAGTCAAAATAAAAATCTTTCTAAATTTCTAAATTTGGTCCTCAAATTTCATCCTCATGACGATAAGCCTTTTATAAAACCACAGTTAAATGAAAAGAAAAAATAACTTTCGCCATGATGAGAATGATGAACAGAGAAAAGACTAAACTTCAATTTTTATTGAAACGCAAACCGTCGTCTTTAGAGCGTTTTATAAAACCACAGTCAAATGAAAAGAAAAAGTAACTTTCGAAATGATGAGAATGATGAACAGTGAAAAGGCTAAACTTCAATTTTTATTGAAACGCAAACCGTCGTGTTTGGAGCTTTCCCATTTTTCAGTTTTTCCTTGTTAGATTAAGAAATTAAACGATTTTATTAAACCTTGTCAGCTAAGAAATAAACTCTGTTCATAGTGTACCAATTTTTGTTTTCATTCCATTTCACTTTATCAATGGACATAATACAGCTTTTATGTAATGTATTTTTTAAACCTGTTGCTTTTCATTTAAATGAAAGTCTAATGCTATATTACAGTCGGGACTAATGATAGGCAAGTGGATTTTTGTTCGGACGAAATGACCATTCAATAAATTCTATGATAAATCTTGGTTCTTGTTAGAAAAATGTTATCTGACGCAATGAAAGCAAATTTTAAATCAAATAGTTTTCTAGTTATCGTATTTGGCATACATTTCTTATAGCGTTTTTCATTGAAATTCGAAAGATTTACTCTCAAATCGACACCCACTCCTTTCAATGAAACATGTTTTTAGGTTTATTCTTAGTATTAACCTCCAATACTGATGTTCACATATAGGAATTCATATTTTCATAGTTTGTTATTTGTTTTCTTGAGCAAATCACTGAATTCTAACAACAAATTGAAAATTAGTAAATTATTTTCCATTTAAAGTTTGACAGAACAAAAGTTTTTGCAATTGTGCTTGAATCCAGAGTAGATCTCCCAACCAAATGGGAGTGGATCTTTGGCGTTTAAAATTTGGATAGGAGTTAAATCTTTTCACAAAAGGAGTAATTCTTTTTTCAATGAAAAACGATATTAGTTTAGCTATGATGATGGAATTGATTTTTTGATCTCTTTCTTCCAAAATGAAACTTTAAATTGATTGATTACACTTCTTAGACAAATTTCCAGTAAACATTGAAAACTTATAGACTTGTTTTTAATAAATTCTATTTATTAATTGCATTAAAAGTTCAAAAATTTTGAAGAGGGAGTTAACAAGTTCAAAATCAACAAAATCAATTGAAAAGGAAGATCATTATGTTAAAATTAAAACATAAAAACTTATAATGTAGAAAAAAAAAAAATAAGCTGTCGCTTGGTTAGTTTTCAAGGACGCTCAAATTACAAATTAATTTCCTATCCTACCAGCCTATGGTTGGATCAGAGGACAGGGATTGTATTTTGAGAATGAGATTATAGATTCTAAGTGCTGGACCCAGTTTTATAGCCAATCTGTTAACAACATCTGAGCGTTTAATTAGCAATAATGATTGTCCATCAATGTCCTGGTCTTTGAACACAGCCGCCTCCTCCGGGAAAAACTTTTTGAAATACTCTGTCACTTGATTAGCAGACCAGTTTTTGACCACTGGGATTTCGCACAAATCATTGCAATTGTTTCTTGCCAGAGACGGATTTGGGGAGGGTTGTGGTGAATCTGTGTTTGGCGATGGCAGCATACTTAGATTTGTTGAGGGGAGCAAACTGCTGTTTGAAGTAGGCTGTAAAATTGGACTTGCTGATGGCAACTTCTTTTCAAAGTTGTTCTCAGTTTTTTTATCAATACATCCGGCGTCATTTGGAGCTTCTGGTTTTTTATCCACAATTAAAGCCGGCACTTGGGTATCTAAAACCTTCAGTAATGATTTAGTCTTAGGGATGGTGCACTTTGAGCAAAACCATTTCGATTGTGTTGGAAATCTTGCCATACTAGGTATGTGGCAAGCAAAGTGAAAAGACTTTACACACTTTGTACATGTGATAAGCTCTCCCTAAATAAATAAATAACAATACAGTTCGTAATTATGTATGTTGTGTAAATGTAGTTACAAAAAAAAAACTTACATCTTCGGGGCCTTCGTAACAGGACGCACAAATTTGGCACGAATCACAGCGATAGTTCTCACGAAGCTTCATATGATCTTCGAAGTCCAGGCGAAGGCAAGCAATGTGAGCTATTATGACAAAAAAAAAAAACTCTCCTACTGAGCAAAATAAATATGAAAATGTCACACACCTTTGTGTTCGCAGTCTTTGCAAGAGATCAACTTATTTTTGTTTTTCTTAAGTTCCCTTCGATTACAAATATAGCATGAAGTTCCATCGGGTGTATCAGCGGTGTACAAATCAACCTTCTCTTCCTTAGGTCGTCTTTCATTCGAAGAGTCACTTGGATTGTCCGAATTTTGATTGTTTTGCACAGAGCCCGCTGAGTTGCGTTGGTTTTTGGGAAGATAGTTGTCAGATGGATCGAAAACGACTTTCGCTTTCTGTTTGTTAACAGAGAAATATACGTGTAAACATAAATTCAAAATTTTAATAGCAAATTATGAGTTATGACTGGTTTACCTTAATTCGTCCGGTTGTTCGAACAGTCGTGATTTCTTCGTGTTTTCGAGGTCCTTTTGGTCCTTTTTTCATCTGAGAACAAATCAAAGTAAACATATTATAAAAATTTACATTGAAAAACAAAAATTATTCTATTAAAATTCTTCAATTCCAAATTATTTATTTCGTAACAATTTACCGCCTTTTTGAAAATTCTTTAGTGGTCAATTGGATGAGCTTACTTTGACTTTTATGTTGTTTTAGTATACAATGTTAAGTTAAAGCTTTTGTAGAATATTATATTCGATTTCTTTTGATTGGAATAATTTATTGTAGATTACTTTGCAACCAAATATTTTTAAGTATTTTGATAAATTAACAACGATAATGTTCTGCGTCCTTTCAAGTTTCAACTCAAAAAATACAAAATGTTTTTTCGTGAAAAAAAAATGGCAGACGTTAATTTGTCAGAACGGCACTGCCAAGCCTAAGAAATTTGAACGAAATTAGTAGGGGGTTTTACATTGAATAACCATAGTGTTTTTATGCAGTGGTTGAGAGGGTTGAACTAAGATTCAACCATTTGCATTTCACCGCTTTCCACTGAGAATTGAATAATATTTCAAATAGAACTAGTTTCAGTGTATACTTATGGCGATCTGCGAACAACCAAAAAATTAATGCGGTAAATTATTTTTTCTTTGCTAATTTCGAAAACATTTTGTAAGAAAAAATATAAGAATTCACATTAGTCAATTTGTTGAAACGACTGCTTCCTTGATCTCCTTGCGAAGAAACGTATAGTAAACTTGTTTAACTCAAAACAATCCCAAACCAACATGATAACCAAGTGGTTTGCCATACAAAATGAAACCTTTTTAGTAACTGGGTTTCGAGATAACCTACTCGATGCGGATGAAAAACTATAGGTGCAGATGAACATGTTCAATTTTTCATCCGCATCCTAGACTAGACGTGTCTTCCCTCTCTCAGACAAGTATGAATTTTACATCTTGTGTCTATTTCTATTTTTCATCTGCACTTGCAGATGCATGTAAATCCACCATTAGGTTGTTATTCAATGGTTGATTTGCAACTTTTTGAATTGTAAAATAAAATGGGAATGTACTCAAAATACATTAGTTTAATGTGTAATTTGGATCTGTTAAATGGTGTTCAGACATATCTATACAGAAGGATTGGATCTTAGAAAATTATTATTTCTTTTGACTCTGTCCTTTTATCAATTAAATTTTAGGAACTGATTTTCACAAATAAATGAAACAAAAAATAAACAAAAGCAAATTCCTGTTGTAAGTTTTAACCATAGAGAAACCGAAATAAGAGAGTTTCTTTATGGTTTGAGTAAGAGCCGTATTACACTCAGACTTTCTGTATGCTATGTGTTTCGTATATTTGCTTTTGAACCCTCATCCCGTCAATTTTGCATTATTACACTCAGATGTTTTTTGGTTGCGTGTTTTTTGACACTTCTCTTTCATTGTTTATTCTCACCCACAAAGTCAAAGTGTGGAAATAATCAAAGAAGCTCAGCTGCTTTTTTTTATATAAATATCAATAACAAAAACCATAAAGCAAAATGTGAAATGGTAAATAATTTGTAAGATTTTGCAGCAATGATTGTTGACATCATGGATGAGCATGATTGTTCCGATGAAGAAATGTTGTTAGATGTATTCGACCTTTGTGAGGATGCTTTAAAAATTTCCAAGCAAAAGGCAAAAGCAATTGGATTAAAACCTAGAGAGAAAACAGATCTGACTAAGGCCCTGACCCATAGAATCCGTTGCGTCCGTTCGCTGCCGGATTCAACTGACAGCTAGATTAAATACACACGATCTTATGAGAGGTGACCCATAAGCATCGGATGCAACGGACGCAACGGAAAAAGTAGCCCAACCTTTAACTTTTGCGTCCGGCAGAACTGATGACATGCGCAGTCAAAACCAATTTGAAGTTTTCTCTTCACATCGCAACGGATTTTTTTTGCACATCGAGTCCCTTTATCCTCACCCCTTTTGCCCAGAAACGACCGATATAACGTTATGGGCATAACAGGTATGGACAGGGCCTAAGACAAACGCAAATATGTATAGGAATCAAAACCTTCACAGAAAAAAGTTACTACAACATGGTAAAATAATGATTTAAACCGTTATTTGCAGTTACGTTTCTAATTAGACATTAATATATTAGTCATAGTTTTATTATATTTAAATACAAATAATAAAAATATATTAAATTTTTTAACGGAACTATGAACAGTATTTATGTACATACATACTCGGTTTACATTTTCATTCAAAACAAAACTTGTGCTTATTTATTTAAAAAAAAAACGATCTCTCATTGCTGTTCGAACATCATTTAACTTTTTTTTACTTTCAATTGTCTTCCCATCTTCCAAGCTGTTTTTATCAGATTTTTGTTTTCCCATGCCCAGCTACATAGACATATTGTAACTCCGACAAATCCTATACTAATGTGTAACAGAAATGAATTTTTCGTTACCTGAAAAAAAAAAACAATGAAAAATAAAAATAAAATAACCATATAACCATAACCATAAAATTTTTTACCATCGAGTATTTTGATAGCAATCCAGTTGCAACAAGAGACAGAGCAAACAATTTGCCTGGCACAATGCCTAGCAATGGATTCATACCCAGAGGTCGGTATTGGTAAAGGATAAATTTTGTGCTATAGCAAATACGACAAAACATGTTGATGCAGTTGGCAAAAATGAATCCCACAGGTCCGAAGAAGCTTGTGAGTATGTAGGAAATGATGAGGAAGCTTATTGAAAATATTGCCATAAGATAGTTGTACTTGTCGATGTCCTTACTGGTATTCGTTGCAAACATGTAACCCTCAGTTATGCCGTTCACTGCCATGAAACATATGGCCAAGCAATGCCACTTCAGCAGATTTTCGGGTAGGCCACCCGCCACAAAATCCGCACCACCATATAAAAGAAGTAATGTATGCGAATAGCTTTGACCAAATGTGAAAGCCAGAAGTCCAATCGAAGTCACACCTATACAAAGCGTTTCAAGTACATTTCCAGCTTCATGTACTTTTTCCTTTGATTAAAAAAATCTAATGACAAAAACATAAGATTCAAAAAACAAAAATAAACCAAACCATTTTCTGTTTTTCCAGCTGAATGTCTCTTGATATGGTTTGGGTAAAATAAAAATAGCTGCTTTCTTCGATTGGTCGGAATATGAATCTCGCTGCCAGACTTCCAAGGTTATTAACAACATCATAGGTGGCCTGTTCACTAAAGGACAGAACTGGACTCATTGACATCACGTATTTTTCTCCTTCTGTGAGGATCTGCTTTAGAACTCCTTGTTTAATAAAACTCACAGTCAGAACTTGAAGGTTTGAGTTAAAATGTGATTCCTAGATGGTGTGGTAAAGACAAATAATAAATTTAAATTAAGTAAACAATGATTTAAGTATACTTCGTTCTCCATGGCAAAAGGTAGCAACTCAGTAGCCCTTTGGAATGGAAAGTCCTCCATACCTTTAAAGTGATCTTCGGTTGTCTTTTCGTTAGATGCCGAGCATAGTTTGTATTCAGTAAACCTTTTTATGTAAAAATAGAAAAATGCATAATGCCCGATGAATATTACTACAGCACTAGCTAGCTGGGCTATTGCAAAAGCATCAATAGCAATACTGTTGTCTTTAAGGACGATCCAAATAAAAATAACCGATCGCACCAAAATGTGTAAGGTGTTGAGAAAAATTTTTAATTTTACAAAACAGAAAACCTGCGTGAGAAAGACTGGCGCCTCCGCACATAACTCTATCACACAGGATAGTGCGACAGCGTAACAGGCAAACTTATACTGACTTTTAAGATACTCATCGACTGGTGCTAGAACTTCCAGCCAAATATATATACAAGGAATGCATAGGGCAATACAGGTTGGCACTCTGCAACAAAATATAATCAAATAAATTTTTGAAAATCAAAATGATAGAAATGGTAATACTTACGTCAACCACATTTGGTTGATTAATTGTGGCCAGGAGCATTTGTCTTTCTGTTGTGAGGTAGCACTTAATGCTGCACGATTTATAGCTTCACGAGACAAAAATAGAAGTGTACTCTCAAGCAACAGAAGGCGCACATTCATAACGCCGAGAACATCTCGTCCAACATTACGAACAATGAACGCATTTATTCCGAATGTTACAAAACGGCAAAGAATCTTTTTTAAACAATAAGCTTATGTAATCAGGGGTAATAACAACATTGGTGTTGTCACAGAACATAAAATTTTAATTAATATGAACCAATAGGTGGTTTATTAAAGCTCACCTGAAAAATGATGCTGAATCCGGCGTTTAGTAAACTACTGTGTAACACGTTCCTGGTCATGGTTTCCTTGGGTTTCAATTAGTTTTTTTATATGAAAATAATCATCTTCAATTTTAATATTTTTATGAGCAGCAACGAAATCAATACCGGAATATGAAAGGAAATATTTGATGAAAATAATCTTTTTCAACACGTCATTCGTTGATGGCAAAACGGGCAAAACATCTGGGGCGATTTCGATAAACAAAAACTCCCGTTTGATTTTTGACAACTGAAAAGCGGGGTTCACATTGTAAAAATTGTTTGTCAATCGTGGTACCTTTGATGAAGTTCACATTGGTCGTTTTGTTGAAACTTCGTGCGAATATTATCACGAATTTTTCTTCTCTGTTGCTCCAATTTCTCGGTATTGACTAAGTAAATTAGGGTAACAGAGAAAGAGATCAAGAATACAGTCGCTCTATCCACATAAATTTTCAACAAATCGAACAATGGGAACTTTGTCTTTGATACCATGTTCAAGATAAAAAAAAGTAATTTATTATGCAGTGTATAAAAAGTGTGTAGTGTGAAAGTGAATAAATACTAAGCTTGGATTCCGTACTTTTTTAGACGATTATTCTTCACATATATCGTTCAAATTTATTTCATATTACTTCGATGTCAACGGTTGAAGGACAGATATTTACTATAGTCTTAAAAGTTTTGTTATCTTTTCCCCTAATAGAAATTTGATTAATTGCAGTCCATATCTAGTTTAATATATCAATTGTCAATGTACTTCGCTACTCACATTTTAGCTATAGACCTCGGCAGATAGATTGATCAAAATGTCATAAAAAGATGCTGGCAATGCTGCTATCGAAATAAGAAACCATAATTTGCCTTTCCTTATTTTGATTTCAGTTGTAAGATAACCTTTTTGGCAGCAAATTGAAAAAACCGAGTTTTCCTTTCCAAAAAACAAAAATTGTTTTATGTTTTTAGTTTTGTTCCAAAAAAAAAGTTGACAAATTTCATATCATTTAACATTTTTTAAAGAAGTTCTGTAAGCTTGGAATTTCAAAAATGACTTCACGAAATCTTACTGAGGTTTTCGTGATAATGCGTAATAATGCATCTAAAAATCGAAATTTGTACTCGGACGACAGGGTAAAAAAAAATCTATCGATCTGTTGATTCCAGCTGTTGAAAAACTCTTTTTATACTACAGCGTGGAAGTGATGCCGAAAAACTTCTTAAAAAGTCATTACATGATGCTGAAGAAGGAATGGAAATGCGAGACGACTATGGCTCACCACCAATTTGGGTGGATAAACTCGAGGAGGCACAGTACTCGATGTCCAAGTAATTAAGTAAGTCTTCATTAAGTTCAATAATACAATTATGCTTACATTTCAAGAATCAAACCGAAATTAGACGAGCTAGGGTCACTCCATGCAAGGCATCTTCTTCGACCGGCATTTGACGAAAACTGCGAGGAAGAACAACAAATCGAGATTCTATCTCAAGAAATATCTAAATTGATATTTTCAACACATAGACATATTCAATGCATTCGATCGAGTTTAGGTGTTGGCAATCGCACAGAACAGCGATTAACTGCCAATGTGGTGACATACCTGTTGCTTTCATTGCAGGAGCTCACATTCAAATTCCGCAATAGTCAGAGCGGATATGTGAGGCAGTTGAATTCGCGTGAAGAACGTTCCCAAAAGTATTTTGAAACACCTGACTTTACAACTATTGATTTGGACAGCAGAAGCCAAAGTAACTTTGTTGATTCTTTCGACAATTTCTTGCAGCCAGCTTCTTCCTCAACCGCTGGCGGGTTATATGAAGAAACCGACGATCAAATCGACGAACATTTCCAAAGACCAGTCGCGAATCGAATGACACAACAGCAACTGCTGCTCTTTGAGGAGGAAAATTCAAAACTAGCCGAACACCGTGAGGAGGAAGTTTCAAAAATAGTCAAGTCCATCTTTGATTTGAATGACATTTTTAAAGATCTTTCACACATGGTGCAAGAGCAGGGAACAGTACTTGATCGAATCGATTACAATGTTGAGCAGACACAGACCCGAGTTTCTGAAGGTCTGAAACAACTACACCGGGCCGAACTGTACCAGCGAAAAAATCGGAAAATGTTTTGTATCATGCTATTGGCAGGTGTCACTCTCTTTATGCTGGTCTTGTTAATTTTTACAAAATTTTAAGAACAAATGTTTTGCAATTTAATCCAATATATTTATTTAATTTAAGTTACAATTTCTCACATTCTTTCGGCTAAACGGCTGGCAACTGATCTGAGGTTTCCATACACTTTGCTTGGAGGGGAACCTAAAATTAAATTGCATATGGCTCTTCTAGCTAGTTGAATATTTTGGTAGCTTCCCAGGACGTGGATTTTGCTATCAGCCAGGACAATACGTGTTTTTGTGACGTTTTCAATTGTAAACTTTGTCCGGCCACCCTTGCCTGCCAAACGACCAATCGCACGACTCATATGATCACCTTTTAGTGTTTTAACATCTTTTATTTCGAAGCTCTCTACAAACAAATCTTCCAAACGTAGTAGAGCTAGGGCATCATCCACCTCAAAGCCACAAAGAAATGCTTTGACAAAGTCGGCACCTTTTTGTAAGTTTGAAATGTCTGGTGTTTCAGGACTAATTCGGAGCTCAACTTGACGGGCTTTAGTATTAAAGCGAATCTGCAGTTTCATGTGCTCTACAACTGGAGTGAAGATTTTCATCCAATGTTCTTTCAAAGAAGAGAATCTGAGACATATTGTTAATGGTCATCATGATTTTCAAGGTATGCGGCCCTATCGTGGTAACCGTCGGAGCGGAATTCTCTCCGATCGGAGACATTTTGCTTCGTGGTAGTTCTCCGATCGGACGATCCGACGTTCTCCGATAAGTTTTTGTTGCGGAGATTTTAGTTTTGAGAACGCAATGCATTGCCGCATTTGTGAAAAATTTCTTACGACGACAACTACTTGGAAGCAAAATTGAATCTCCGAAAAAAGATGCGTTGCGGAGAAAACTCCGCTCCGACGGTTACCACGATAGGGCCGATGATGTTAATAACTTACCTATGTGGAGGTACACCAATTTTACGAACATCACTTTTGGTTCTCTTTGCTCTAGGCACTGTGTGAGATTTTTTGGTTCCTTCAATTCCTGTTGCCTCGTCCACTTGCATCACATCTGTATCGTCATTAGCTGAACGTTTTTTGGCTTTCTTTTGGTCTTTGGCAGGCACAAAGACATCGGCTTTAATGTTTTCAACTTCCATTGTTTTAATATTGTTTTACTATCGTTTGAAATATTAAGAGGAAAGTTTTTCAACTGCGCCGCGGAAAAGGAAAACAAAAACAGATTACAGAATGGACCTATTAAACCATGTGGTGTTTTCCAAAAGAGCTGAGAACTGTCACATAAATGTCAATCACAAATATTTATCGTTCAGTTTATTTTCGTCAAATGCTTAGCGGTGTTCGCGTATTATAACAACCACAAATTATCCTTGCCTTAGAAGAATAAAGAACATTAGGAAACACCGCAACTTCTTTTTTTTTATATTTTTGCTTTTGTAACGAGATTTATCTGTGATATACGTATTCTGTTGAATATAAAGTGTCAGTGAAATTACTCACCCCACCAAAGTGGTGTATGTAAAATCAGTTTGAGGATAGATGCTGTTGTGTGCGTATGGTTTGCCCTCTTGTATCTCCTCTGTGATCTTTACCCTAATGGTGTCGTCTCTCTTTTAACTTTTGTGTTTTATAATCTTTATCCGTCCCGCTTTACTTTTCTGCACTTCTGCAGTTGCAGATGCATGTAAACCCAGCATAACTCATTAAGGCTAATAAATTGGAAAGTCTTTGGTTTGAACAAGTAGTATTGTGCTTTGTGCACCTAATGCCGGTTTTCTAATTTTTGATCATTATGAAGTAGGACAGAATATAATCTAATAATGTGAACTACAGATTTGAAGAAAGTTTCATGCAAGAAGTTAAACAAATATGATCAGATACTCATGTAGCAAAAATATACAATAAAATAAAATTCAAATTAAATAATTGAAGAAAGATTTTTACTATGAAAATAGCTATTATAGGTCAGGACGTCGGGAGATTTTAGTGCTAGCAATATCCAACCACTCAACATCCACCAAATCAAGTGTATCAGTTATACAGTGCGAACCATCCTAAAAGATGACAGATTGTGAGTTTCGATTTGTTCTCAAAGTACAAAGTAAGGAAATGGACCTTTTAATGGTTCTTCCTTGAGTATCTACCGTGTAGGGTAGTTCAAAGACCATGGCAGCCCTAGTAGCATCAAACATACTTGTTTGACATTCTGGTTGCACGCAAACGTAACGAAAACGTCAAACTTCTGAAAACAAGTTGCATGTCTTTTCTTATTTTATTATTTTTTTTTTGACAATAATTTTTTACTCGTTCCGCTTGTACTTGTATAATGGAAATCGACGAAGAAAATATTCAAAGCTTAGCCGAAGAGAAGATCGTCCTTGGGAACAAATTGATCACACAACTTGATCAATTTAAATCTATCCCTGGAGCTCAAAAAATCCAACGTAAAATCAATCAGGAAATCAAGTTTCTTCAAAAGGTATGTCCATCTGGTAGGAATAAGCTTGCCATTTTTACATCCAAAATAAACAAAGAAATTGGACTCATCATCTCCACCAGGTTGTATCAGCAAACTCTGTCAAATTGAACCATGTAATGTGCAGCAACTTGACTCATTATGAATTTCTTGTAAAAATTCTGGAATTGCAAAAGGATGTTGTGCATATTGACTGTGGATTTCCTGTAGAAGAACGCAACAATCCTCTGAGGGTTGACATTGTTTGCGAAAATGGGCTCAAATGGATAAAGGGTAGAATTTGTTTATTGAAACGTTGCATAGTTTCTCTAACGCAAATATTTATGATTTTCAGCAATTGCAAGAAACTCAAAATCTTTGACAGATGCAGCAAATGGCCGAGCCAGCTATGGTGCAAAAAGTATACTTGATCAAGCTGAGGAATTTGTGTATGCCGCTGCTCAGAATCTCTGTATGTTTCGAGAGCCAAGGGTATGATAATTAATGGTGATGAGAATTATTGAATACCTAAGTATATTTCTTTTTACATTTAGGTAGTATTTTACTTTAGTCATGAAATTGAAAATGAGCTTCTTGAGGACATGAAGGAGATAGGTGTTGAGGCTTTGTCAATAAACAATCAACCACTTACCGCAGTTGTGAGTAATGAAGAATCCACAGACATTGCCGATGTAAGCACTTTGAATCTAGACATTACCACAATGTTGGCATACATTAGTTCCTTAACAAATGGTAGCACGAGTTGGACTTTTAAAGAACCTATTTTAACTGAACAGGCAAAAAGAGAAAGAGAATCGCCTCTAAAGCCAGTTCTAGATCAAATTTTTGAAGGAAAACGATTGATTTGTTGTGAAACGGCATATCAGTCATTTCAGGACATAGTAAATCTACTGGCTGGTGATTTAGAAAAACAGCGTGCTAAAGCACTCATGGATCGTGTAGAAATTCATCAAGATGTACACGAAATTCCTAACGAAATCTCTGTGATTAACGTCGGTGGAAAAATAAATCCACGAAGTTTGAAAATTTTTGCTTTTGGTATAACAATGAAAGCTTTGACGGTGACATCAAACAAAGGATTCATTCGATCGGCCAAAATGCAGGTGAAATATTTAATTGAACATAAATGCATACATTCTTGTTTTGGGTATTTACCGTACATTCTTTTTTTTTGCAGGGTATAAACGTCCCAGTTTTTATACATCAGGCCAGAGCTTTAACTGAATCTAAAGAAGCAACTGCTCAACGTGTATAGTTGAGTTTTAGACAATTTTTTATGAATGTTTGTATACTTACTTAAAACTAACTAATATTATTGAAATGGTTAAGAAAAATAAACCGTTTATTTTTACAAATTTCATATTTTTATATTTAGCGGCATTTTGAAAAAATTTTTTACTTTTTTTGTTATTTTTATTTTTAAATTAAAGTTTACCCTTTTCTCTGTTCATCATTGTTCTTATCATCATTTATCTAACTGCCAATTGTGGCAGCTAGTTCTATTTATCTATAATAAAATAGATTTCTTTTCCATTTACCACATTATGACCAAAAAAGCCTACGAAAAACAATCATAATTGTTCTCCTACCAAATAGAAATCAATTTGGTAATTTAACAACATTTTACTTCAACGGCAATCGTAATAAACGTGATTGTAAAATGAAACTGTTTCTTAAGCTTTATAAACTCGTTACTTCTTTACGTTTCATAACAGTCGTCGTTACCAAAAAGCTTATCGTTTTCAAGTTCATTAATAAATAGGTGAAAAAAATGGTTTCTAATTGCAATTGATCGTGAAGCTCTGTCCGGTAAAGTCCTTAAAAATATCTACAAGTCTGCTATGTGGAATGGGACAAACATTTAAGACTGGTTTATGTATAAAATGGATTTAACACAATTATGCAAACTGAGTCCATGCCTCTTTGCGTTATTTATGAACGAACTTATCGAGTTTCTTCCCTGTGGAATAGAGGTATCGCGAATAACCATCAAAGCTCTTCTGTTATTGTTATACACGTTATTTGCGTATACACTTCAATCGCTCCAATTAATTTTTTAACAGGCTTGAAATGACTGCAAATTATGGAATTTAAGGTCAATTCAATCCAAAATGGCATTTCGACAAAGACGAGATCTAAATTATAAAGTCCCATTATTGCCAATAATTTTTACATGGAAACCCATCTTAAGGATAAGCTGGTCAAGTCCAAATGTTTTTCGAACAAATCAATCAATCACACTGTGAAATAAAAGGTTTTTGTCTCAGTAGCAGAATCTATGTATAATGTTGTACGCAGCTGAAATAAATAAATAATTAGAGTGGCGCAACAGAGCGAGGAGCCCCAGGGTCTAGCGCATTTCTCACAACCATGCCTTGAGAGGGAATGGAGAGGACCTACAATTTTTTACCGGTTCCGAACGGCTTGAAAAGGGCTTTTCACAGCAAAGAATTTATTGACAGAGGACTTGCCATTTCCTCTCAAAAGGCGATACCAGTGGAAAACATTTTTGCATCTGTTGCTTTTCGAACCATGAACCTCTGGGTTAACAGGCGGACATCCTAGTCATCACGCCACGGTACAGCTTTGATTTTCGTAGAATACAAAAGAGTGAAAAAATTATTGCGGTTTTTTATCAAAAGATGTTTCCGACTTCCAAAAACAACACCGAACTACATATTTAAAATTAAAACAGGCTTACCACCACTTTCATAAACATTAACATCTCATGCTGAATTCATGTCAAGTTCTGGGGCCCTACTCTGTAATTCGTTTCGAAATCAAAAATTTCCGAAAACGAATATTTTGTACTCTTTATTTCTAAAGCGGATTCGTATCTGCCACTTTCGTAAAGGCAAATCCGAAAACGATTTTTTTATTTCATTTATTTATTTTTTAACTTGTTTATAATTTGCTTTGATATTATTTTTTTGCTTGGTTTGACAGATATCAGACAGATATGACAGAAGGCAAACAATGGCCCTTATTGCAAGTGTCGTCTAATGCGACAAGGATCGAAAGCTTCGATAAATTTTCCTTTTGCTATTGCGTATCTCTATCGACAAGAATTTCTGTTACTGTGAATAATGAAAGTAGCCATTGTGAATAAATGTTATAATTTGACATTTGAGTGAGTTTCAGTGATAGTCGAACGCAAAAATACAGACGATAACGACCGAATTCAAAATTTGAACGTATCGAACAATAAGAATACGCAATACCAAATTTCATTTTCGACGGTCGACTATCGACAACCGTCGTTTATCGACAGCCAAACGACACTCGCAATAAGGGCCAATATGTACCTCAAGTTTTCGATTGTTTGATGGAAATGAATATTCCAACCTTTTTGACCTATACCTTTTTGAAATAATTTCCAAGACAGACGGATGAACAGTTAAGCTCTGTATATCTGGCTCAAGGTGGATCATAAGGGGTCAAGCGACATGATCTCTCACTTCATTTCAAATTATTGAATCTGAACTAGACGTTGCATAGATATGGAGAATTCAATTCTATTTCAACTTCCTTCGTTTGCAGAAACTAAGTAAAAAAAATTTAACCAAAAGAATTTTTTTCAAAATATTTTACAAAACATTTTGAAATAAAACTTTATTTGCAAAAAATTAGAGATAATATAATATATATATAATTTTTCTTAATCCTCTTAATAATTCTTACATAATATCTCTACAAACGTCATAAAAATATTTTAAATTAATTTCATTTATTTTGTCACATACTGTTTTTTGTTATCATACGTTTTGTTTTGCAATTTATAACTTTACTGTTCATTTGAATTGTTTTATTTATATTTCCTCCCATTATGCACAGTGTTAAATTTAAAAAAGAAATTAAAGAAAACTACCCAAATAAAATATGTATAATTTATACGCATTCATACTCTCGTGCATGTATAGAAGATTAACAATGAAAAAAAAAAATTCTAAGTGTAGAACAGAATTTTGAATATAAACAAAAAAAGGACAAAAACCTGACATTTCTTTGAACAAAAAAGTATGGAATTTGGAAAATAACAGAAATTATTATTATTATTTTTGTTGTTGTGTTTTTTTAATTTTATTTTATTTACTAAATGACAAAAGAACAATATTTTGTAAGGGTGAATTCTTAATAATGATGTTTTGTTTAGAAGTGTCACTACAACACGTATTTATTTATGTACTTTTTTCGTTTCGCATCTACTTTGTTTGTTTGGCGTCCGAATTAGTTATTAAAATTGTTGAGAGCATCTACACAGAAACAGAATAATTTGTCTCACTATAGACCTGATACGTATCGTCTGAAAGATTCAAATAGAGAGAAAAGTTAAAAGAGTTGTTTTACTTCTATGTTTTTTTTTATTATTAATTTGGGTTCATGGGAGTAGAATACGGGTTAAAAAAATACACGCACAAAAATCAAAATGAAACAACCAGAAAAAGGAAAACTGATAATTCTCTTATTAATCTTATATTTAATTGTTAGTCCGTTATTAAAAATTTTATCCAAGTACGTATCATTTACGTGTAAGTATGTACAACTATCAACTTTAAAAAAATATTTTAGTGGGGTAACTCACAACAACGCTAATAAGGACAATCATGTCAACAGTTTTCATTTGTTAAAATGTTAATATTATGAATAAATATAATAATTACAGGTATATATTTTCTGTTTTCATGGATAAACACATAAAAAATAGGGGCGTTCAATAAACGTTTTCGTGCAGCTTTTTGTTGTTGTTTAGGTGTTTAAATTTTAAAAGATATAAAAACCCATTTCTTTCTAAAGGTATCCTAGAATTTTTAGTACACATTACTGGTTTTCTTAGGACTGATTCCTTGTCGATACAAATGTATAAAAGAAAATGATGCAGTGTCGAATCTATTTGTACAATTGAAGAAGAGCTGAAGAATCTTTAGAGGAAAGGAATTTTAAAGCGATAGAGAAAATTGATTCGTCAGTTTGATATGCACTGTAAATAGATTAAAAACGTGTTGAAATGAGGTCTAACAACATACACAACAAATTTAGCACACTTTTTTGAACAAGAAGGGATTACATTTCCAATTTTTTTGTTTGTCTTCAAATATTGAGCAGCTGGTTTTTCAAACAAGTTGATTCAACCATCAATAAAGTGCCCAGCCAACATACATTTTTTATATGATCAGCTGAATAAGTTTAACATAAATATATGTATTTAGTATTACAAAGTGTTGCCACTTTTATTAAAGCCCTTCGTCTGCCCTATAGTTTTTGAAAAACCTCAACATATCCGGAACCTCAAACTGAGTGTATCTTAGCCCTTTACATTCTCTTACATTGTTGATTTTTCGACACAAAATGTGAAAAAATTGTGCTAGTGAAATTGAAAACACCACTCTATTTTTGCAAAATGTGCTTCAGGGGGAATGCCGTGGTATGTGAGGTTTTTCCTCTGGTTATTTTTTCAATGCCCTAACAAAGTTAAAGATATTTTCGGATTTTGAAACCAGTTTAAAATCCAAAATTAAAGTGTTGTTTGCAAGTTCACAACAAATTCACTCTAAAAAAGAATTTAAAAGTCAATGAAATGACTTAAATCCGATAGTAAACTATAAGATAATTGTTTTTTAATGTTTCAAAATGTATCTGATTATTCAATTTCAAATATGTACTGCTTTTAAAGACGTTGTCTGCGAAAAAAAATCAACTTGTTGTTTAATGTTTGCATATTGACTTTACTGATGACAAAATTCAGTGTTAAGACTTCTGAATACTTCAAATCCCCACTCAATAAAGCTGATCTATATAAGCACAAAAATATTAATCCAAGCTTTAGGTCTATAGCTCCTTTGCTTTGAAATAAATTTTATTGTTTTTGTTTGGCAACACCATTTTTTCAATTTCTTGTTATATGTAAGGTTCTTGAACATAAAAGCTCATTGTAAAGGCAAGTTGATATAAAAATAATTAAATGTTACGAAAGAACATGAACAAACCAAACCAAAAACAAAAAGTAAATGCATTTATGTTTTAATAAAAAGCTGCGAAACATACTTTAGGAGGTACTTTGTCACGTGATATTGTCTAAGATTTGATCATTTCAACCCCAAATCGTTTCCCTAAAAAACAATAATTAAAAAAGAATTGATTTCACAAGTCTAACAAAAAAACATATGCTTTCTTTCGGCTTTTTGTTCTAGTGCCTGAGATGTGATTTTAAACATCAAAAATACTTAAATTTTAATTTTTAGCTTTTAGAGTTTGCTACGGATGGTAGCGCTACTTTACAGTAGCAAATTTTATTTTGATTTGTGTGGGGAACATTGAGGTGTTTATTTTCCTTATGAATAATACAAAGCTTATTAACAAAATCCAAAACTTATACAACTTGGGTAACTTTTTTCATGAGATAGAATCCATTGAGTTCCAAAAACGTAATTTGAAATGCAAAATAAGAATCACACGTTTAATAGAGTTGATTTATTGACCAATTTTTGAATATATAAGTGAAGTGGAAATCTGTTTTTCCGTCGGCTTTAAGTAAGTCAAAGTCATAAGAATTCACTCCACGCGCAGCCACTACAAAACTGCATTTATTGCAGTATCCAAATTCTGGAAAACAGCACACACGACCTCAACTGCGGTCATCACCCTGACACAGGCGACAGGTCGTCAGCAGATTTACACCGGCAGCAGAGGTTTCGTTTAGAGTAATCAGCATTAAGTTAGTTCAATTTTATATTCGATCAATAAAATAAAGAAGGAAAAAAAAAAAGATTAAATTTCTTTTTTTTAATGTAAACTACCTTGTATATATGAGAAATAACTCTTCCCGCGATTGTATTCTGTTGACAATCTTCAGCGAATCTACTTAAATATCTGGACGAAGAGCGACTTGGTCTAAACACCTCTTCTAACTGTGTCATTAATCAACGTCAGCTAAGCTAACTACTCATGAATGTAAACACAGCCTTTTTCTTACGCTATAGGGATACGAATACAACAAACCTAATCTAATTTATATAAACTTTTCTTGCACATTAATCCATAACTCTCATAAAACAAATAAAAACAGATTACGCTGGGGAACATACAAGGAACAAAGAAACAAAAAAAAAAATTAAGTAAAAGTAAAATAAATATTAATAAATTACTTGGAATAAATTTCTCTAGGTGAAGAAATGTTACCCCTTCATATATTCAATTTCTACAGCATCAGTGGAAAGTAAATCATCGTTTAAGAATTTTTCATTTGCATTTTCTGCAAATAAAAAAAAAAAATATCATTAATTGGATCTCCACAGAAAGTGATTGCTACCAAAAACTAGTTAAACAAAAATGCAATTAACGCTGTCATAATTTACATCAATCTGCCCAATTAGATCCACATCACTGATCTTTTGTTAGTTAAAATCTTATATCAAAAGGAAGTCAGTTGAACAAATTCTCCAAACTTTTGAATGTTTTCATTTTGTTTATTTTGAGTTTTAGAGAACTTTTTGAAATAATTTGATTTTTTTTAATAACATTTCTTACGTGAACAAATTTTAAACCAGCTTCGAGTGAGGCATTAAAATTCATCACATTCTTTCTTTTTCTAACAATAAATAATTTGAAATGAAATAAAACTTCAGAAATAACATAAACCCTAAAAAAATTCAAAAGACATGATAAACAATAAAAAAAAAAAATAAACAACATTCAATGCTCCATAACGGTTAGGAGAAAATAAAATTAAACTGTTATCTATAATTTAAATAAAAAAAAACTTATGAATAATCATCAATAAGAGACGAACCAGGATTGAAACTTGAGACCTTCGGTAAGTGAACCACATCTCGTCGGAATAGTGATAAGTTTTGGGTGAATCTAAAATTAAAGAAAACATTAACAATTCCTTGTTTCATTTTGAACTGAACAAACCTCTCGCGATTTTTGTTCGCTACGTTTCGTTCAATGCCATCCATCAGTCCATCAAACCACTGTGCCATTGTCTGTTGCTTGTCGATTGGTTGCGATCGAATTATGTTTTCTTTGAGCGATCTGTAAAAAGAAATTGTAGTACCAAAATCTTTTCATTCTTCGAAAAAAAAAAAAAAAAAAAAAAAAAAAAAAAAAAATACCTGAAATAGTCTTCATATAAAAGAATGAGAACTAGAAGCGGACGGGACATTGACCATTGATTTTTGCAGTCTTCTGACATAACCATGTTGAGTAACGTTGACATTATACCCTGAAGAATTTCAGAATTCATTTCAACTACCTATAAAAAAGAAAATCAAAATATTGTTAAAAACTACAAAAGTTATCGTTAAAAACTCACCTCAAGGAACTGAGAGTTTTCCGGTGTAATATTACGGAGCTTTTTATTTGGGAATGTCGAAACTGAAAACAAAACAAAATTGTGCTTTAGCATTTTAAGTGCGGTACACCATTCTTAAATGACTACTGAAACCAACACCTTCTTAGCAACTATGAGCATTTTGAGCTAATACTCGTACACAAAGATCGAGTGCAATCTTATATAAGGAGCAGAAACTTAAGCTAAACTTCTTGTGTAGGTTTTTCTTCATTTAATTTTGCCCCTTTGTGGAATCTGACCTATCTTTCTTTTCAGTTGAGAGATTTGTTCTTGTTGCTGTGCATAGTAAAAACAGTTATTATATGTGAAGAGGAAGTAAATGATATTAAAGTAAGGTAGAAGAAAAAACATCAATGACCATATATAATATAAGGCAGGTAAATCATCCCACTTTAAGCCAAAAGATCTCCGACCAATAAGTCTATCATCTTTCCTTTTTAAAACTTTAGAACGACTGATTGATATCCATCTGCGAACGGCTATAGATCCAAATCTGTTATCTACAGCACAACACGCCTACTGTAAGGGAAAATCTGTAGAAACGGCCCTACATACCCTGGTTCGTACTATAGAATATTCCCTCCATCACAAAGAATACACTCTGGCCGCATTCCTCGACATAAAGGGTGCCTTTAATAACTTTAGTACCCTTGCAATTACAAAGGTACTGATGAATCTTACAGTAGATAGTTCCATATTGAAATTGATAGATCTCATGCTTAAAAGCAGCAGAATCAACTCAACCCTAGGGAACTTGTCTACAAAGAGATCTGTCAGTAGAGGAACACTGCAAGGCGGAGTCCTATCCCCTCTTCTATGAAACCTAATCGTCAACGAACTTCTAGTTGGCTTAGAAGCTGAGGGATTCAAAGTGATTACATATACATAGATGACGTCTCCATTGCGGTAACAGAGGTATCAGCTCACGTCCTTATGAAACTGATGCAAAGCGCTTTTAACAAACTAGTAAAATGGGCGAGAAAAAGTGATCTAGGGGTTAATCCTCAGAAAACTGAACTCGTTCTCTTCACCAGGAAATACAAAATTCCTCAACTAATAACTCCATCAATCAATGGAATCCCACTTGAACTTTCTAACGAAGCTAAATATCTATGTACTAGCGGCCCGTCCCGGCTTCGCACGGGCATTAAACATTTACACACAAAAATGAAAAAAAAAAAAATAGTAAATTTAATTCTTAGATATTATTTAAAAAATGTTATTGCAAAGAGGTCATAACCCCAAAAGAAAAGCCTTTTATTGTGTTAGAGCTTCCCTCTAAACAATATTTGATGTTGTTTTATTTTGTGGGAACAAAATAAATTTATTTTCATGGGCTCCGACTCGCGATAGTCCAACATACCTACAGTTGACCATGAGTAAATCATTTCTTTCGCAGGTCGATCCCTACCAGTTCGAAGGTTTGGATTTGGAACTTGTTAATTGTTAATGCGAAAGATGTTTTTACCGGTAACTGAAGCCGTTTAAATGGGATTGGCAGATCAGTCGGAATCATTGGTATCCTCGGTATATGAGCCAGCTGACCAGCTGCTGGGCCAGTGATAATAGTTGCTACAGTTAAATTGTCCTTTAACTCCTTAATAAGCAGCCTCGTCCCATTACACTTTCGGAGGGCTTAAATTTCTTAAAACCATTATTGGGATTCCGATTTTTAACGACATGTGGTGGCAGTCCAGAAGGGTTCAACGAATTTGAAAATTCCTGTGGATGAAAATTTGAAGTTTTAGCAGTTGTTGTGGGAATCAGTGATTCTATGAACATGAGCTCTCATATTCATTCGTAATTTCAATGTTTCAATCGAAGGGTGACGATTTCAAGCACGCCTTGATGATATCTTCTCGCGTACCTCTGTTAATAGTGGGGAGAGTTTGTCGAAAATCTCCCGCAAAAAGAAAAGTAATCCCGCCCGTTACTGCAGAGGAGTTCCTTAGATCCTGTAAGGTTCTGTTCACGGCCTCTATATGTGCTCTATGGATCATCGTGCATTCGTCCCACATAATCAATGAAGCGTCTTGTAGGTCCCTATTATGAGTAGCGAATCGAACGTTCGACTGGAAGCGAATGTTTTAGAGAAACTCATTTATTGGATTATTATCATTAAACTTCGTCCATTCTCTTATCTGACATACCTTAAAACGTCGAAAAAAAAAATTTTTCTACAAAGTTTTTGTTTCTACAACCTATAATACCGCTATAAAATAAGCTCGCAAAAACATTCGCTTCCAATCGAACGTTCGATTCGCTACTCATAATAGGGACCGTAGTAATTTACCAAGAGGCCCATTTTTGCGGATAGAACATGTAGATTGTTGCGAAAGTAGAATGAGTAGTTTTTCCATCCGTCAAGGGAGTTGCAGCAATTCCTGAGGAAGCAACTGCTATTGCTATCTTAGCCGATTCTCTTATCTTATCAAGTATCAAATTAGCAAAAACGTCTTTCCTGTTCCACCGGGTGCATCCAAAAAGAAAACTTTTCTTTTGTCATTAATGACGCTATCGACTATAGTTTCAAAAGCATCTCTCTGATCTGGGACTAATTTTGGCAGGTTTTCATTAACAAAAGCGGTCAAACTATTTCTATCATAGCGATTAGTCAATGTCTCTGCTCCATTTTTTTCTGTACGAACTGAACATGGTAATCCAAAGTCACTTAGGCTTTTGTATTTGTATCAAACCTTGGTTGTAAATTTCGCAATGTATGGTAAGGTGAAGTTTAGATTATACAGGGTGTCCCGTAATTTGTTTTACATACTTTGGGATATGATTCTTGGTCATATTCTAAGAAAAAAATTGTTCTACAGTAAAGTCCGTTTCTCAAGTTTGACATCACTTTTTGACAATTTAAAAAAAGGCTAACTTTGGTGTACCCTGACCTGTGTTAAATTCGATATCTCTGTCAATACTGATGATATAGACCTAATCTTATACTCAATTTTTTGTAGAAATAACAACCTTTAAGACTGCATTTAAATTAGGCTTTCATAGGTTTAGGGTTGCCAGATTTTCAATTTTAAGTGGTGTTCAAATTTTCTTCCCAAAACAAAGTTTTGACTTTGAGGTCATTTTTTTGGAGAAAAGGCCTGATAAACATAGAGTTTCTTTATTTTTTACAGATGAACAAAACAATAATAAAGAAAAAACTCAGCATTAAGTTACCTCAAAAACCTGTACATTTTTTGATACTAAGAAAAATACGAAATGGGAAAAATTTAAAAAAAAATAAAAAAAAGTTCTTGCTTTGAGGTTTGTTTGAATAAAACAATAATATGATCACTTTTAATAGTTTTTTTTATGTATTTAATACAAATACAATTATAACGAGTGCTCAAAGCCCCATCCTTCGTTTTGAATCCATGCCAGAGCCCGTTTTTGGATTTCATTGTGGGTGTTTGCTGTCGATAACTCTTGTCTTACTTGTAGTCTTGTAATCTTTGAAACTGTATTTAAATTTGACTCCTATAGGCTAAGGGTTGCCAGATTTTCAGTTAGTATAAAGTTCCTGGTATCCTTTGTTGTGCTTTTCTTCAATTTCCATTTAAAAACTCATATAAGAAAAAAAATGTCTGCGTATTCTTCTCTCGTAAATGAAAGCATTTCAAAAAACTCTCTGATCAAACTGCAATCGTGACTTAATTTGACAAACTAATGAACAAATTTGTTTTCTTATTCTTTTATACGACTTATTTACCTATTGAACATTCATACCCCAAATTTAAAGCAAACATCCACAATGAAATCCAAAAACGGGCTCTGGCATGGATTCAAAACGAAGGAGGGCGCTTTGAGCACTTGTTATAATTGTATTTGTATTAAATACATAAAAAAACTACTAAAAGTGATCATATTATTGTTTTATTCAAACAAACCTCAAAGCAAAAACTTTTTTTTATTTTTTTTTTTAAATTTTTCCCATTTTGTATTTTTCCAAGTATCATAAAATGTATGGGTTTTTGAGCTAACTTA
Organism: Melanostoma scalare; assembly: GCA_949752695.1. Lineage (NCBI taxonomy): Eukaryota > Metazoa > Arthropoda > Insecta > Diptera > Syrphidae > Melanostoma > Melanostoma scalare. The sequence continues at coordinate 10,103,825 of OX456985.1, forward strand.
ATTCTGAGTTTTTTCTTTATTATTGTTTTGTTCATCTGTAAAAAATAAAGAAACTCTATGTTTATCAGGCCTTTTCTCCAAAAAAATGACCTCAAAGTCAAAACTTTGTTTTGGGAAGAAAATTTGAACACCACTTAAAATTGAAAATCTGGCAACCCTAAACCTATGAAAGCCTAATTTAAATACAGTCTTAAAGGTTGTTATTTCTACAAAAAATTGAGTCTAAGATTAGGTTCCTATCATCAGTTTTGACAGAGATATCGAATTTAACAAAGGTCAGGGTACACCAAAGTTATCCTTTTTTTAAATTGTCAAAAAGTGATGTCAAACTTGAGAAACGAACTTTACTGTAGAACAATTTTTTTCTTAGAATATAACCAAGAATTATATCCCAAAGTATGTAAAACGAATTACGGGACACCCTGTATATGTATGTATATTGTATATGTATATAGATATCTTCACCTAAATCGTCTTTGAAGATGTCCCATAATTTTAATGGTTCCGATGGCTGACAAAATAAAAGTATGACTACAAACAATTCACTCAGTTGTTGAGAAAGCAAAGCTTTTCTGAGAGTATTTTCCCAATGTTCATAGTTTTCTAGCAAACCTCTAGCACGGCAAGTAGCTTGATATGTTTCTTTGAGAACTCCATTTTCAAGTACTGGAATGAGATTGGGCCCTCTACGTGATGTAGCAACATCCTAAGATAGCAACACTTTGATTGAGAAGGATGGACACCGTAGACTCTACCTAAAGCTGCATCTTTTTTGTGCCTGGATGGCCAACTACTTTCTCACCACGCTTCCTTCTTGTGAACTTATTATTTGCCCATGTATAATTTTGCGTGACTTGGTGGCATAGAATTGAAATAAATAATTACCTGTCATATCTTTGAGCTACTTACAACTGCCTACTATAACAATGTACACAACTAAGTAAGAATATTAGTTATTGATGTTTTGGTAAGGATAGCAACTCTATTTTTTTTGAAAACTAAATATAGCCTATGTCACTCAGGGACAGTGTAGCTTTCCAACGGTGAAAGAATTTTTCAAATCGGTGCAGTAGTTTCGGAGCCTATTCGAGACAAACAATCAAACAATCAAACCTTTCCTTTTTATAATATTATATTATTATTAGTATTATTATTATTATTATTATTATCGAATTTCAACATTTCTCAGCGAATTTGCTGGAAATTCACCCATCCCAGATATATTTATCAAAAGGATTAGGCTCGGTGGATTCTAATTATTATGCTGTTGTTTTGCATATTTTTGTTGGTTTTTTTGTTTTTTTTTTTTTGTTTAATGAGCGTCCATGAAGCGTCGCACAATTCTTGTTGTTGCTATGACCACTGAACTTTGGAGATGTTTGTATAAGTCTGGATCTAAGCCGAGCTTTCCCAGTCCTTCAAGCAAACTGTGTGGAATCACGGCAGTGCTTGATATAATTAGTGGGATTATTCTGACTTCATTGACCTTCCATTGCCGTTTTATGGGTTCAATAAGTTGCGCATATTTAGAAATTTTTTCAGAATGCTTTTCTTGCAACTTATTTGTATTTGGCACGGCAATGTCTATTAAAGCTACTTTTCTTGCTTTTTTGTCAAAGACGACGATGTCAGGTCGGTTGAAGGAAACGCTTTGATCAGTTAGTATTGTGCGGTCCCAGTATAAGCGGGAGTTGTCATCTTCGAGTACACTTTGGGGTTTGTACTTGTAGTAATATTCTTTTTCCTGTTTTAAGTTATATTTGATTGCTAACTCTTGATGCACAATTTTTGCTACTGAGTCATGTCTTTGCTTGTATTCGTTTCCCGAGAAATATGTACAGCCTGATATTATATGCTGTATATTTTCTATTACATCGCATCCATATCGACAGGAGTCAGTTAGTATACTTTGGTCACCAACTACTCTTTTCAAATAGTTCCTTGTCGGTATAACTTGATCTTGAATGGCCAGCATATGTCCTTCAGTCTCCGGAAACATATTTCCTGCAATCAACCAGTAGTTCGACGCCTTTATGTCGACATTTGTCTGGCTTATGGCACTTATATGTTTGCCATGGAGGGGCTTACACATCCAAAGATCCACTTTAGCTTGATTCGTTATCCTATTATCAGGGAACTCCGATCGGGATAGTTGTAATGGGCTACTTTCATCGGCTAAACATATAGAGCGATGGAGGTCAGAGGTCTCTGCTTTCTTTTGGAAGTATTCGTAGAGCGATAGTTTTTGACACTCCAACATATTTTTAATGTCCGTTAAGCCCCTTCCTCCCATATAACGGGGTAAAGTTATTCTCTCGGTGGCAGATTTCGGATGATGTTTGCGTTCGGTGGACAGAACTGTTCTTACTTTCCTCTCCAGTGCCTCAACATCGGTTGTAGTCCATCGTATTATTCCAAAAGAGTAGCAAAGTATAGGTATGGCATACGTATTAATGGCTTTAAAGAGATGTCTACTTTTTAGAGCTGTCCGGGAATTATTATTATTATTATTATTATTATTATTATTATTATTATTATTATTATTATTATTATTATTATTATTATTATTATTATAAGCATTATGATTATCTTATTTCAAAATCTAATTCTATGCTTGGTTTCTTATTTCGAAATAGTAAGGAGTTTGTTGATCCTTACTCATTAAAATCTGTTTATATTTCCCTTATTCGATCATTACTTGAATATTGTTGTATAATTTGGAGTCCCTATTATAACAACAGCATATTGCGTATTGAAAGGATTCAAAAGAGGTTCACAAGATTCGCTTTACGGAAGCTTTTTAACTTTGATAATATGCCATCTTATGAAGCTAGATGCTTATTGATTGCTTTAGAACCTCTATATAAAAGAAGGTTTTCTTTTTCTGCATTATTTGCTCGTGACATTATTTGTCAGCATATTGATTGCACACAGTTGTTAGAGTTATTGAATATTTATGCTCCTTCTCGGCAGTTAAGACCTAGAGAACACATATTCTTCTTTACTTGTAGGCACACAACTAATTATGGTCAAAATGAACCTTTGTCAAATGCTATGTCATGTTTCAATGAATTAAATAATGTTATTGATTTTCATTTCAATAGAAATTTATGTAAGAAATTTATTATGAATGCTTTGTAATTAAATTATATCTGTCTATGAAAGTTTATACTTGGTAGAAATAAATAAATAAATAATAATTATTATTATTATTATTATTATTATTATTATTATTATTATTATTATTATATTATTATAGTAAGATAATCCTAGATAAAAAGCTAAACTGGAAATCCAATATACAGGAAAGAATAAGGAAATCAACCGTTGCCCTCTTTTCCTGTAAAAAAAGCTATTGGTAATAAAAGGGGTTTCTCCCCCAAAATCACCCTCTGACTGTACACCGCGGTCATCAGACCAATACTCACATACGGAGCATTGGTATGGTGGACCTTAATCTGTTCAGATCAATCCCTTGTCACTCCGACTACGCCATCCTCCAATTGGTTTTTGAAAACAAGTTCCAAGTCTCAATCCCACCGAGAACTATCTGGGAAGATGAAGAATTCTTGAGAGATGATTCAATTCATTTCTATACAGATGGTTCAAAAATCGAAGAAGGCGTCGCGTCGGCTCTGCGGGGTGTACTCAGACCGAGTCAATGTAAGATTCTCATTCCGCCTTCCAAACCATTGTAGCGTGTTCTAAGCGGAGATTCTGGCGATCAAAGAGGTCCTATCGTGGCTAAAAGAAAACGCGATATCCTGCACGAGTATCCGGATCTTCTCAGACAGTCAAGCAGTTCTCAAATCAAATCACTCGGCGCTGTTTCTAAAAATAACTCAATAACCGCCCTCAACTGTCGCATATCTCTTAAGAAGATGGCTGATGTTGAATTAATTACTTGCCAAATTATATAGTTTGTACTTGAACATTCATTCGAATATAAAAGCGGCAACACTTAACCAAGCTTTTAGACATTTCCCATATGTTAACCATTGTAAATATAATGGAATCGAAATATATTACTTAGCATAAGATATGAATATGATTGTTAGTTCAGTTGTCGAAATAAACTGCCTGAAGTAAAGTTGAGTTCGTTTCAATTAGGTTCCAACAAAGGTTATGGGCCCAGGCTTACATGAGTTGAAAGTGTAATAAGTTTTTTTTTTTTTTTCCTTCTTGCTGCATTTTTTTTTAAATCCAACAAAGATGAGTTCTGGATCGGGTTTATATCAAATTGAGAAATTATGTGATGACAACTACGATGCATGGGCTATACAAATGAGATCAGTTCTCATCCATAGTAGTTTGTGGAGTTATGTTTCTGGGGAAATATCGACGCCAGCAGCACCAGCATCAACGACAGAGGAGATCTTGAATTGGAAGCAGAAAGACGAGAAGGCATTAGCAACTATAATTCTGTGTGTGAAAACATCACAACTTTTGCATATTAAGAATTCTAAGAATTCTCGTGATGCATGGAAGAAACTCGAAGACGTTCATCGGCCTAGTGGTCCTGCAAGAAAAGTATCACTTTTCAAGCAATTATTAAATCTAAAATTGCCTGAAAATGAATCTATCTCAAATCATTTAAATAATTTCTTTAGTGTGTCTGATAAATTGACTGAAATAGATGTTAAATTGCAGGATGAATTGTTGGCTATAATTTTATTATCGAGCCTCCCAAAGAGCTTTGACAATTTCACTATCGCCATTGAGACCAGAGATGAATTACCATCGACAGCTGTATTAAAAAATAAGCTAATGGAAGAGTGGAAGACGAGAGAGCGATGCTGTGACTGTTACAGACAACGGGGAATCTGCATTTTTTTCCAATTAAAGGCATGACACACAAAACCAACGGAATAAAATGAGTAAAAAGCAACCATTTCGCGGTAAGTGTTATAAATGTAGCAAACGAGGGCACTATGCATCAAATTGTCCAGCAGCAAATATTGCAGCAACATGTAATTCGAGAAATAAGTTGACAACTTCTTTCGCATTGCTTAATGCCGCCCATTTGGCAACACTTGATAAAGATACATGGGTTCTTGACAGTGGAGCGACCTGTCATTTATGCTGCAGCAGCTCTTTGTTTACTGATTTAAGAGATCACAAAGAAAGGATTGAATTGACAGCTGATAATTATATTGAGTCATCTGGCATAGGGAGTGTTTTGATAGAAACAAAGAACTATAAACTTATTTTGAAGAAAGTTTTGTTTGTTCCAAGCTTAAAGGCAAATTTTATATCAATGAGTAAAGCCACACAAAACGAGCATACAGTAGAGTTCAATGATAAAGCAGCTATAGTTCGAAATAAAAACGCGGAGATTGTGTTGAGTGCAGAGAAAGTAGGTGATTTATTTACGGGGCAAAGTTCAAAATTATTTTACATTAATAAAGGTCTTAACAGCGAGTTCGTAAAATGGCATGAACGATATGGACGATCTGGCGAACAGGGATACCTTTCATTTCTATCGCTTTATCAAAAGCTCCAAATGGTTTTGTTACGTGAGGTTCTCCCACACATAATTCTTTTTCCTAAAAACCATTTAAACCTAACCTAACCTAACCATATATTAATCATCAACATTGATGGAGATAATCAACATTTTCTGCCAGCAATTTCTATTTCGGGCTAGCTCTATCTAGTTTTGCACTCTATGTCGGTTGATGTCTTCTTCTTCACTGCGCCTAAGAGATGGTCTTTTCGTGAGTGCTCCATCGTCATTTAACAAAGTATAACATGTTTTGGAGAAATGACAAAACTAGAAATGACTCAGTAATGTCCAAACTTGCCTTATTGATTAACTTTTAAAAATGTACACCTAGGATTTTAGCCGATCACATATCACAGCGAAAATAACAATAACGCAGCATCAGGGTTAAAGAAAGCAACGAACTTTTCCATAGAATTTTAAAATATAAAAATTCAAAAACAATATCTTACCTTTGAGTTGTAGTTGCTTAAATATATATGACACAACACAGTCCAATATTGAACAACAGCAAATAAAAATGGTCGAATCTAAAATTTGAAAAAAAAAAATATTATAACGACCTTAGAAATAAAAGTATTATTCGATAAACTTACCTAACGCCGTAAGTCCCTTTGAAAGGCTTTCTAATATGTAAATAAATGCACGCGGCTCAAGAGAAGCCAGAAATGTGGTATGATCCTGTGACAAGCAGTTGAGAAGACCATAGTATGAAGAAGCGAGTTTAGGGTATTCCTTTAAATGGAAAAAATTTATTAATTACTTCGAGGCTCATTTGTTTCGCTAGGAAAACTTACAAGTAAGTCATTCTGTTGAATGGACATAATCAGTTTCGCAGCAATATTCAAAACATTGTCCAATGTATCGTCGCGATAAAGCTTAAATACTCCAAAATTCACGTAGTTCCCGCTGAGTGCATTCTTCAGTATAAGGAAACATATTGAAATTCCCTTCAGTTTCATAGGGTACTGCTGATCACGCGGCACATCTAAATGAAGACTCCTGTTGCCGTATATGCATATAAGCTTGGATGCTTCCCGGAATAGCAAAATACCCATGGGACTAGAAACATTGCCCTGTAGACGTTGTGTCCGACAGTGCACAAGCTCGGCAAAGAGTTTCAGTACGGGTGTAGTCACAGCAGGGTCATGAGCCCATAGTTCAACGGCACGTATTAGTATGGGAATATAATCTGGATATCTGGAAGAAAAACAAAGAATACAAATTTAATTATACGTTTAAATTTTTTTCTTTGCTTTTGAAGTATTACATCCATTCAAAGAGCATTGTATAGGGAGCTCTGGCGTTTAATGGTAGTGCAAGACCACGGAGATCACGTGCCAAACCAATTATTGCCTTCTTCGCCTCTTCATTGGGAAAGCTGTTTCCATCCATAAGTACCGATCCAAGCGATTCAAATTGGTCTGTAGAAAGGAAAAGGGGGCAAGGTTAAAGTTAAGGGTAAAAACTCAAATTTAACCATAACTGACTGGTTAGTGGTGTAAGGAAATTGTAAAAACGCTCTTCATCTTCGCCAAGATCAAACATCAGCAACCTGCCCAGCGATGTATAAAACATTGTCCGGCATCGCATTTCGGTTAAAGATGAATTTGTACCAAGGAAAGGAAAGTGTTCACTCTGCGAAACGCAGAAAGTTAATATAATTGTCTTAAGACAATCGGGAAGAAAACTTACTGTGTGATGAGTTAACATAAACTGAATTTCCTCCAACTTGGCTAACTTTCTCAACGAGTTAAAGTTCACGGACAGCTCAGAGAGCAGCATTAGAGTCTTGGTTATAATTGGTTCCGAACGTCCCCAGAACTTTAAATTTGTTATTCTTGAAACAAAATACAATTAAATCAAAAATCATGCTATCGAACAATAAACATCTTGTGCTCCTTACATTTTCCTATTAATTAAACTCAACAGCATTTGTTCATCGCTCAGGCCGAATACTTCTGACAGTCTTTTGTAGACGTGGGCTTTTTGTGTTTGCTCACAAATGTGCATTTTGCGCACTTGTTCAAGGAAACTAAGGATAGCCAACTCCAGCTTTTCACAGCCGGCTTGTGGAAGTCTAGCGTCTGTGAGACTCATCAGTTGCAATACCTTGAAAGAACATTGGACAAATTCATTTGTACATTATTTTCTAGGAAAATAAAAATTTTACATACCCGTATCACAAGTTCACCGTCCATGGTATCCTGCTCGTCGTTCGAATTGAACGACAACCGTCCTACAATCGCCGATCCAATTATGTATACCAACCATGTAAGTTGCAGTTCGTGGATTGTCACATCCATGGGATTAGGCGATTGGCTTTGCAAGAGTTCTTGATACTCTCTAGCTTTCTGATCGAAATGCTGAACTAGGAGCGTACATGTTTTGTCATATTCACAACGTTCGATAACAGACAACTGCTCCAGTTGCTGTTGTACCATACACAGGTCGTCTAAAGGATCTTCCAAGTTGTCTCTAACAATCACAGGGACAGCTTCCAGTCGGGAAGTGATGTACGCTTTGGTTACCTCAGGTGTGTACGTGCCAAGCAAATGAGGTTCAGGTGATTTAACGTACGGTACTGAAGCCACCATACGTTGCCACAAAGTCAGCAGATAATGTACACTGTTTGGAGCGAACTGCCACATCTTAAAAAGCAAAATAGTTTTTTTTTTTATCATTTATGCGAAGTTCACATCTTATGGATTACAAACCTGCAATGATTGAACCGTGAATTTAGCTATTAACTGAATGGCTTCCGGGTAGCATTCAACTGTGATGAGTTCTCCCAACTGGTAATTTGATTTGAGGCGAGCAAGAAGTCTACAGAACTCATGGTAGTTATCTGGATCGCTGAGACCCTAAAACAAACAATGAGATCTCACATTATTACTTGTATACAATTGTATTGCTTGTAGAGGTAGAAAGGTTTCAAATTAAAAGCAAAGCTAAAGATATTTGTTCAAACTTACGTGTAAATTAGTTAAAATATTTTTTACACCTTCCAGGAGATGAGTAAGAAATTTTGTACGTTCAGGATTGTTGAATAGAGATCGACGAACTGAAGTCATCTGCAGAGACAAATGTCAATACCTGAATGACCAGAAGTTTTTTTTTTTTTAAGTTACCTGCACAAGACATGACAACGAATAGCTAGCCAATCCGTTTGGTAGAATCTGGTAGAGATCAAAAAACAATTTTAATGTATTTGAATCAAGAAAAGCTGGTCTCCATGAGGTTGGAATCTGTAAAATGGGTCATTTAGTTCTCGATGACTATAAAACACAAGATATTTATTCAAATCCTACTTGAACACTGTTCATATCATCCGACGACTCATCAGTGGAGCTCCCAATAAAATCAAAGCTTAAGCAGTTTTTAGTCAATCGCAGGACATGTGATATAAGTCTGCATACAATACAAACAATATATTATATTATTATGATAAAAAATTGAGTAGCTTACGCTTGTTGAGACTCATCCATGAAATTTAGACTTTTGCTATTGTCCCTAGCCGTAACCAAAAGCGAACAAGAAAGTAAAAAGATGTCGTATAATTGCTGATCACGAAACGATGTAGCAATTTTGCGGTTCTTCGAAAACGACAAGTTAACATCTGCTTCCACAATTGAATTCATCTCACACACCAATTGCGATAGAATTTGTACACCTATTGTACAGTGCTCTGAGGAGCCCTGCTGCAATGTTCAAACTAAGTTAGATTTGGATTTCTTAAATTGATGACTAACACAAAGTTTACCTGAAGGAATTTCTTCACATCCTCGAGGATATTTTGAAATATGTACTCGTTCTTATACGAGTCAAACCATCCATACTTTGTTATTTTTGCCAGTAGTGTAACAAGCGCCTGTACAACAAAATTTTGTAAGTTCGGGCGGGTGGCAAGATAGTTAAGAATATAACTCCTGCAAAGTAAAAACAAACGAGTTTTTCTATAAATAAAAGAATGTACAAAACTAAACTTAAATTCAAACAAACCTTATATCGATTCTTTGCTCTAAATTTAAGCCCTGTATCAATTTTGTCAGGGTCGTCGCTGCAAGAAGTTGTGCGTAACTAGAATCGGCTCTATCCAAAAGCATCTGACATTTGGGGAGAGCATCTTGGCTGCTAACAAAGGCGACAAGTGCTTTTTCTGCCTCCGAACGAATAACTGAGTCAGTTGCTTCGTAAAGTTGCTTGCATAAAATCTCAAGCTGATGAATTTCCTGAAAGCAAAAAAGATAGTTTTCGTTGTAATTATTCATATAACGCATTTCTTTCGGCTTTGAATTAAATTTAGCAAGGTTTGCTTACTTATAACGACTTTTATTCAAACTCTAATTTTTTCATAGGGTTTGGTGTAAAGCTGACTTTCATATAAATAAATAAATAAATAAATAAAAAGAGCGGGGTGCGTTGGGGCCTAGTGCGTTTCTCTCAACCATACTTTGTGAAAAAATGACCTTTTGTCGATTCCGAACCAAGAAATTGCTAGTTTCTCTCAAAAGGCGATACCCGTAGAAAAACTTTTATTCCCAATGATGTTTATGGTATTTGAATCTGGAACCTCCCACGCATCAGACAAACACGCTAACAATTACGCCACGGGACTACGTTCACATATTTAAATATCAAATTTTCTTTTCTTCGGAAAATTATTGAATTCTAAGTAACTTGTTGCATCATACTTTGCTTTAAAAAAATTTTGCAAATAAAATATTTTCCACTAAACGTTTGACGGAACAGATGTTTTTTCAAGAATTCGGAGTAGATCTCCTCATCTGCTAGGAGTTGATCTTTCGCTTAGCTAGCTCTTTTCTTAAATAAAAACTGACAGCCCTTTCAATGTTAAAACGCTTTAATTTTGCAATGGTTTTTTATACCTTTAAACTTTGTGTTCAAAATACCAGCTACGAGATGTTGTATACAGCAAATTTATGAGTCAGCAAGTAGTTTCAACTATTTAACCTAAATCAACGTCCATAATCCAAGAGATAGACGTTCGTTTTGAAAGTATAACATACTCGTATATGTACATACATGTACATCCTTTTTGCACATTGTTCAACTTTGTAAACCGTATGAGTGATGAACGCACAATCGCCGAGTAGAACCGTCCTTTCAGCTTAGGGGACACTTTGCTATCACAGAAGTTGGTTTTCACGTCACTTCATTCACCCTACCCTCGATAATTGATATCGCCATCACAAATTGCTTTACTTTTGATCATAGATCTACGGTATTTTAACTTTTCACACTCGTGAAGCACATTTCCATTCAAATAAATGTCTTGTTCAGTAAACAGGCTTGGTATGCCTTTTCTAAGACTTTTATCAATACGCCCAGTGCTTCTTGCAAGCATGCAGTATCATCACTAATGATACCTCCATTGTCAGCAGATAAAAACTGATGTACTTTGGTGTCCTACACTCTATCTTACAGCAGGTTGCCAATAAAGAGCAAAAGATTCAAGATCCTTCCTTGATGCACATCTACTATAACTTGGAATTCTTCGCAAATAATTAATCAACTTAATCGAACTGTAGCCATCGCAATTTAGTACATCTCTCTTTCGTTAGTGGGAGCTAACTATCAACTCTTGTAAATGAGAAACGTAAGCATTGTGAACGCTATGTCTACATTTTTTTTTTTCCAAAACTCAGACGATGTATCCTGTTTGACTTAGCAGGTTTCTTTTTGAAGTTCTTCACTCCCTAACTGGGATGTTGGACATTTCCGTTAAGTTGGATTCAGCTTCTGAAAAGTCCTCTCAAAGAAACTGTTCTTTCAAAACGCCATCACAATACTGTTGCCACCTGGGTGAGCACGCAAATCGTCTAGGGAATCATTATGTTTTTCCATGAGGATCCTTTCACTTAGGATTGCGTCTGTTGCGACAAACTAGCATTGGTTATCAGATAGATGTTTATAAAATCTGAAATTTTCAGTCAAAGAAATATGTCTTACATTTTGCTTAAAGTCTTTGCAATGTTGCTAGCCAAACATATTCGGCCCTATCGAGGTAACCGTCAAAGAGGAGTTTTCTCCCACCCTTTTTCGGAAATTCAATTTTGCTTCGAAGTAGTTGTCATCGTAAGAAATTTTTCACAAATGCGGAAACGCATTTCATTCGCAAAACTAAAACTTTCCGCTGTAAGAACTTATCGGAGGACGTCGGATCGGACGATCGGAGAACTACCACGAAGCAAAATGTCTCTGAATCGTAGGAAATTGGAGAGTGCCGCTCCGACTGTTACCTCGATAGGGCCGATTAATTACCTCCGAAACCAGTGTTTTTGCAGTCGCGGCAGCAGATATTGCTGTTGTCAAAATTAAGTTACACAGCACCATATGAGAATACCCACACCCACGCGACGGAAAAACGCAACATTTCCATATGTATTGTGACGGAAAAAATGATGACAGGTTTGGTTTGGGATAACCTTTAAGGACCTCCCAAACCAAAGCAATTTTGCAGCTGCAAATGCAGTTGTTATCTACAAAAAAAAGCAGCTTTTCCATGAATTTGTAGTTTTCGTGGCCAAGAGCGGCTCTTCCCTTAAAGCAACTGCAATCTGCAAAAACGCTTTAAATTGGTAGAACCTTTGGTCTTTTTAGACGATCTTAGGCCAAGACATTCAACAATTGGTAAGTACTCTAAAATACCAAATATAATGGGACTGTTGTAGCGATTTCGGACTACGAATACAACAATAGAAGCATTACAGACGCCCTTGTAATAAATGTTTTGCCACAAAATTTGTTACTATTAATAAAGTTATTAACAAGTTACAAATATCTGTTGCCAAGCGTTCATTACGAAGATGTTTTTAGTCATTTCCATTTGACATTCGTAGTCCGAAATTGCTACGACGGCGACGGGCCCTGTGATAGGGGTTAATAACTAGTAAAACTATTGCAGGTTTTGATGAAATTGCCGGAAATTTTGTATCTTTTTTCTATATTCAAAGCTTGGAGCTAATATGTGTCTACTGTCTACAGCCAAGAAAACATCTTTTTTACCGTGCGATTCCGTGCAAACTTCGCAAGTCACAAGAACCTCACATGTTTTAAGTTATATTAGAACCTCCCAGGTTCTCAACAATATACATATACGTTCATTATTAAAAAATTTTCTTGACTTTTTGATTTTCAGAACTTCGTTATTAGGTAACTATGTACTTACTTCTGGACAAAAATTAAAAGCTACCTAAGTGTTTCTTTGGTCAAATGCAATTAAGTTGAATAAAACGCTAACATACACTCCATGAAAAAAAAAAAAAACATGAAAAAATCACAAGATAAGAACTTCGAACAAAACCTAAACCGAGGCTCTTATTAGCCGCTTTAAACCAGCCAAGCACACCAAATGCAATTTACTAATGCTCATTTATCTGTCCAATTCAGTTTCAAACAAATTTTATTCTCAGTTCCAATTAGATCATTAAAAACAATTAAGAACATCGAATCCCTCCACGATTTTAAGGTTAGATGAAAAAAAGTTGCACTCAAGAGTCAAGACTCAATTGAATAAAAAAAAAAATGTATTATTATTTAACTGCGAAAACACCAAAGCCCTCAGGACCCAATACTTAACGATCAAATATATATTAGCATAAAAATAAGACCTGCATGATTTTAAGAATCGTCGACACACGACACTTCCAATCGAGGCAAGAGGGAAAAAATCAATTACTCTTCCCGATTATTTGTTCGATAGTCCCCCTCGGAAACTGTTGGAACAAAAGAAAAACACTACGGACCACTGACTGTGAAAAACGCAAAACCCAATGTCCGTTCTTCAATCCTTTTTTTTTTTGTCGACCTTTGTGAAAGTGATGTTTTAGACACATTAATTATTCTTTTATTTTTTCATTTTCATTTTATCCTGCACTGAGATTATAATCAACAAAAAAAAATTTTTTTAATTCTCTGTTGCCTTCTTCAATCGACAAATTACACCTGAACAAGATAAATTTTGCAAATGCGTACCATTTCGTTGCGAATTGAATTTTTCTCTCAATTTTCCACAGCGAACATACAAAACAAAAGACGAATTTTTAGTTTGAGGATGGAAAAAAACGGAAATGATTTTATTTGATTTCAAAACTAAATCACTTTGGGTTGAGTTTTGATTAAATTTAAAAGAAAACCCGCTGCTAGATTGTAACAATCACCATTTATATTATTTTCCTTTTTATTTTTTGTTAGGATTATGATGTTCGTTTATTTTATATTTTATTCGTCTACTGATTCGCCGGTATCCGCTTTGTGTTTTTGAGCGAAATGAGGACTAGTGATAACTGATTGAAGTGAGATCTGGTGGTGGATAGCTGAAACGGAAATTAGAAATCTAGTACTAGTTGAATTTGAGTGAAAATTTGATAAATACACTCGACGAATTTTCTTTTTCCAACAAAAAAAAAAAGATTCTATGTTAATAATTCAAATACAAAGAATGCTTTCTGATGAAATACAGAACTAGTAGTAGTATTGGTTTGCTTGACGGAAAGCTTTAGTTGAGAAATAAACTCAAAAAATAGTTTTTCTACTTCATGTCGGAATTCAAAATCTAATGCTGGGTTTACATGCATCTGCAACTGCAGAAGTGCAGAAAAGTAAAGTGGGTTGGATGAAGATTATAAAGTACAAAAGTTAAGAAGAGAGACGAATAGAATTATGGTTGCAGATGAAAAATTATGGGTGCAGATGAACATGTTCATCTGCCACCATAATTTTTCATCTGCAACCATAACGAAGGAAGTGCAGATGGTGCGTTCCCTCTCTATCAGACAAGTATGAATTTTACATCTTGTGTCTTTTTCCGATTTTCATCTGCACTTGCAGATGCATGTAAATCCACCATAATTCAAAAAAATTTACGTGAAGTATCTTGTGAGTGTTTATCTAAAGATTACTTTCAGCCTGAAGAAATTGAAAAGTTAATAGAATGAATTCGACAAGTAATTCAACATTGAATTTCGCATAGTTCAACTATTCTTTTTAAGAATTCCAACGACGAAGTGAGGTTAGAAGCAATACCATTAAATATAAAGTATTTATAGTATTCGACAATAAAAAAAACCGCAAACATTAAAAAAATCCACTCAGTTCCCTCATTTTTCCACTCGCCATTATTCAGTATGAAAGCACATCTCTACTTATTTGATATTACGCTCATCCTTCTATTACATTTAGAAATTCGCCGTCGTCTGCAACAAAACATATGCTTCCACCCCTCGTTTTCAGACTGAAATTTTTTGACACATTTTGTTTTTTTTTGTTTGTTTAGTAAATATAAATTGAAATTCACCGATGGATTCATTGAGAAAATGTTATTTATATCAAGCTCTATCCGAGTACAAAATTTAATTAAAGTATTATTTTAACATTACACAAATAACATCACAAATGGAAGACTACTTCGACGAGTATGAGGAAGACCTTTTCGAAGACTATGATTTTGACCAGAAGCTATTATTTCGGTTGAGTCGGCAAACGCTTGAGGAAACGTTTAAAAACTGTGTTGTTCCTTCATTCAGTCTAATCACATCATATGCGGGCACTCTAATTGGATGGAATCTCCTGTGCCGACTAGCTTGGGTCATATCTAAATGTGCCGGTATCCGAACATGGGTGGATCACATTATTTCATTCGTTTGTGGATGCGGTGTTCTCTATTATACTATTGGACTTGATTTCCTAATTGTGCTGCTTTTTAGTATGGTTTCCTATGTAATTCTAAGTATACTGGAGTATAGACAATCAAAGAGCATGGGTTACATCCTTGGAACGATTTGCATTGTAGCTCTATTTACTTATGAGCTAATAGCAGACAATCCCACCGTTTGGCACAAAATTCGAGGTGTACAAATGATAGCCACAATGAAAGTTATTTCTTTAGCTTTTGACCTAGACGAAAAAAAACACGTACGCACTCCTGCGTTGTTCCCCTATCTGGGGTACATGCTATGTCCAGCAAACGCTGTGCTTGGTCCTTGGATAGCATACGATGAGTATACGAGGAGCTTAGAACAAACCCGAATAGATTTACGTTGGATTATTTGGACAGTGTGTAATTGTTTGGCTGCAATAGGTTTTCTTCTGCTCTCGAATTGCTTTGTGACTTTGATATGTTCGGATAACGCTTCAAAATGGATTGTGGCTTTTCGTGATGCTTTATCGTTCCGGTGCAGTCATTACTTCATTTCGTTTCTCTCTCAGGCTACAATGGCTGCCGCAGGAGCTAACAGTCATCTTCATCAGAGTTCTACCGAAGTATCACCGATTTTTGGAAATCTGGTCACAAAGCCGTGCTCTATTGAGTTGCCCCGTTCTCTGACGGACCTCGTTCGAAACTGGAATATACCAATGCATCGATGGCTCAAGACTTATGTCTTCCGAACTATTAAAGGGAAGAGCACTCTTTTAGCCATTATCTCAACATATGTGGTATCTTCGCTGCTGCACGGACTTCACTTCCAAATATATGCGGTACTCTTATCACTTGGTGTTTTCACTTTTATAGAGTATAAATTGCGTTCAAAGATTGCCAATATTTTTAGCGCTTGCATACTACCAAATGCTTGCCGGATGCATGCCTGCCCACATGAACACAAATGGAAATCAGCTTTCAGTTTAGTAATGAACTGTATGTTTGGTCTACTCACCGTTATTCATCTGGCCTATTTGGGTATAATGCTGGATGGAGTCAGCTCGCCAAATGCTCAGATTAATCGTTTTTCAATACAAACTGGACTCAACAAGTGGTTCTCATTGGATTTCCTCAGTCACTGGATATTCATGTGCAGCTATCTTTTTTATTTAGTAGTCTAGGAGCCGTAACCGCAGCTTCGTAAAAAGTTCCAGTTTCAAATTTAGAAAAAACAACTTCGAGTGTCTACAATAGGAAGCTACGAGGAGTCTTTGATGGAGCTTAAATCTGTACTAAGCAAAGTAGGTATTTATTTTGTGTGATACTCGTAGGATGATCCCATGTACTTAAGATTTAAATTGTCAAAGCTGTAAAAAGTATTAGACTTAGAAACTTAGTATTTGTATTTTTGATATAAGATTCCATAGGAAATAAAAAAAAAAATGGATTTTAAGATTTTGTTTTATTTATGGATTTACTTGATTGGATTGTATGAAAGAATATAAGCTATTGGGTGGAAAATCATTGCAATCCAATAAGATGTAAAACAAATTATTTTTAGTGAAGTATTGCTATTTCAACAAACTAAACGTTTCTTTGTTTTAGACGACACTAAACGAGAATTCAGTTCTTTTGTTCGTTAACCAAATTTGCTAATAGCTCATAGAATTTGTATTTTGGGAACGTATATTTTGATTTCAAAATCCCTTTAAATACCTAAACATGCATTTTTCCACTGTTTAAATAAAAGTTGTCTAAGAATTTACGAGATACGTTTCAACAATACGGATTGCATAACTGGGGAGATCTGCTTTTGTTATCATTACAGCGACATTCATTTCATTTTAACATATTGCGACACCTAAAAGTTAACTGGAAGCCGCGTCGCACAATTTCTTGTGACACCTAGCACGCTTTGGTGTTACGGCGCAAAAGGTTTTATTTAAGATTGCTTGACCTCTTGGCTGAACATCTTGAAATAACTTATGCGACGCATCTTCAACTAAAATTTTTCCTACCACAAGGCCATGTCATACTAAAACGATCGATATACAAAAACCGTTACAATTTGCCAAGTTCGGATACAACTTGACAAATTGATTAGAAAACAATTTTTTATGTGCTATGAAAGAAATTTAAGAACGAAATGGGTACCTTGGCCTGGCTTAAACGAAATGTGAAAATAGCTTGGCAGTCAAAGTGCTAACGCTGTGTCTCCATTTGCTTTAAATTCATAGCAGAAAGCAGGAATATGACAGACACAAGAAAGCAGAGCAACTGACAAATTTTGTGTTGTGGGCATTTTGTATAGCATACTTTTC
This sequence comes from Melanostoma scalare, assembly GCA_949752695.1. NCBI lineage: Eukaryota > Metazoa > Arthropoda > Insecta > Diptera > Syrphidae > Melanostoma > Melanostoma scalare. The sequence continues at coordinate 10,121,310 of OX456985.1, forward strand.
ATACCAAACATAACAACGAAGTAACAAAATGGTGGAAAAACCTATGCAGATGACAGTTCCCTCTGCTTTAATAGCTGCGATAGATACCCTGCGATAAAAGTATGCTATCTATCGCAGACTATGAAAATAAAGCTGCTATAATAATCTCCACTTGCGATATTCAGAGGCTGCTGTGATAGCTGCGATAAATTTAAAGCATATGGAAACCAGGCGTAAATTGAAGCTTTCAGTTCAAGGAGAGGTTAAGTGATATTTGTATAGTTTAAAGATATAAGTGACCTAGCTATTCTCAATGAATCTACCTTTTGCTTTTGATGCTGACTTCCTACAAATACGTTTTGCGCTAAATTGTAACAGACAGCCCCATTCAACATAAAAAAGAATAGAAGAAAGAAAATTTCTCTGTCCGGAACAGTGGCTGCTCTATAGCCACATTGAACACTGTTAAATGATAAAACATTTCGTTTGCAGCTTAGGGTTTTACCTCGAGCAGTTGTCATACAAATCATTACGTTAGCGTTACGTTAGTTGTCATAATAATAAACGATTAAAGAGCCAACAGCCAACATTTCTGTTAAAAATACCAATTTTGTTTCGTAAAAATGAAAACATTAATTTTACTTTCAATCTATTACGAATTAATATACCTTGCTCATTCAACACACGCAAGTAATGACAAAGAAATTTCAATTCAACAATCGCCCGAATTCAATCCACTTGGCCCATTAGTGAGGTGTAGTTTCCTGTCAAAAGAATTCTTGGATTGCAAGGATCCAGTTGATCATCGTGGCAATCAATCTGCTCGCGATGAAGCCGACCATGGTTGTGTAAAATTTGGTGGAATATGGTATGAAGATGTGGAACACACTAAAGTAGAGTGTGTTGTTTTTCCGGACATCGAGTGCTATGGACAAAGAAGTTTCAAACGCGATGGTGTACCATGCGTGAAATACACCGATCATTATTTTGTAACCACTCTGATATACAGTATTCTATTAGGGTTCCTCGGTATGGATAGATTCTGCCTGGGTCAGACGGGTACCGCTGTAGGAAAACTTTTGACTGTGGGAGGGGTTGGTGTATGGTGGGTGATTGATGTTATTTTGTTGATAACCAATAACTTGTTGCCTGAGGATGGTAGCAATTGGAATCCTTATGTATGAAATATCAATTTCTCAGCAAAAATTCATATGTGATATTAGTAAATAAAAAAGAATAATAAACTTAATTTTAATCACTGAGATTATTTTGTTTAAATTTTGAAGTGATTATAGATTTCCCCAAAATTGCTGGTTGATAAGGGTTAAGCTAGCAGCTTTTATCTTTTACTTTGTCTTGATCGTCGGTAGATAAAGTTTATATTGAAATTTAAAAGCTTCGATCCGAAATTGAAATATTAGTAAAGAATTTATTGTTTTTTTAAGTAAAGGAGCCTTTGGCAAGACATGGTTCTTTCACCGAAAAGGGTCCTTTGGATCTACGCGGTTATGATAAGACCAATCATCATTGGTGGAATAAGTTCTAGCGTTAATACGTTATTGCTTCGTTTGCCAAATTTCAAAGAACAATTTGGTTGGCTGTACTGGGGCCTTCCCCAGCACACCGGGTGCTGCCTTCAACACAGCATATCTTTTGATTCACGTCTAGTGGATATGCCGTCTAACACGATGATCCCAATGCTCAAACTGCGTCAAAAATACTCAATCAACTTTCCTTCGGTTCAGTGCTTGTCCACACCAGAATCTAAGCCTGGAAAGAACTGTTATCGAATCTTCAGATGGTTCCAAAACCGATGAGAAATCTGATGCTGGTGCCTCAACCCTTTAAATATTTCGCCTCGCCTCAACCCTTTAAATATTTCGTTCGAAAGTGATCCAGGAATTCAAGAGCTCTCTGAATGCGGTTGGAAAACTATATTCCTTGAGTCTCATTTGGGTTTCAGACCATCACGGCTTAACTGGAAATGAGATCGCCGATGAACTTGCTAGGCAAGGATCTCATACAGCTTTCTCAGGACCTGAACCGTCGCTAGGTCTGCCAGCGTCCTCAATGAGGGCTTCAATCAACGATTGGATCTGTGAAGAGCACAACCGTAGATGGCATGCCTCCATTGGATGCAGACAGACCAAACGTATGCTCCCCAACGTTAGTAAGAAGACTGCAACATTTTTGCTAGCTCGTAGCAGAAAAGACTGTAGAAAGCTTATTGGCGTTGCCAGCGGGCACTTCTCTTTTGCCAAGCATTTAAACGTGTTAGGCTTAAGTGATACCATGCTCTGTGAGTCTTGTGGAGAAGATGAGGACACCGCAGAGCACTTCCTCTGTGAATGTCCTGCTTTTTCTCGCATGAGGTTACAGATACTCGGCACAGACATGGTGAGAGCTGGTAACTTATGCTCCTTATCATGGCAGCATCCTTTGGCTTTTCCCCGAACACCTGGAAAGCTATAACAAAAGAAGGTTGCTATCTGGTAGTACAATGGACCGGTATTTAGGTCTGAGCTGGTATTTTAAAAACCTCCATCAAAAAAATGTTATTTTAAAATTCAAAATTCAGATAGGTACCCAGACCCACTGTACTTTTTGTGATTTATGAACAAAGGGATATAGGAAAAGGAACAAAAGTATTTTCATCTTACAAAACCTAAGCCCATATTGCGACAAGCGAATCGAACCTCCGACTCGAAGTGACTTAGCTATCTTAACAATCTTAGCAAAGATACACCTGGAATCAATCATCATCATCAAAGTGACATTTAACTATCATTTATCATTGCTTTATTTTGTGATTTTTGTCACCTTTTTAAAATTGTTTTATTACCAAGATAAAGTTACAGTTTTCACATAAAGTTTAAATTTATATTTCTAATTCTAAAAGAGAAATAATTTTTGTTCAAATGTAGTCAAAGTGTCTCTAATTTAATATCAAACTATTCTATTACTTCCACCACATGGTTATCAATTATAAGGACTCGAGCCCGTTAGAGGTCATAAACTGAAATCTAAATGTTTTATCATTGTTTTCAATACAACCGGAATACGATACAGTCGGAATAACTTGATCAGAGTTGAAAGAGAATGCTTTCATTGTATTGCAAAAAGTCCCATTCATTCAACTGAATATTCAGAATGCATTCATTCACATTCCATATTGCAGTACTTCAACTTACAAAAATAAGTCCCAGCCAATGTTGAAGTTCTTAGTAAACCAATCGTCTAGAGCAGTCAAAAGACTTGAAGCCAAAAGAATGCAATACTTATTAACTGATTGCAATCTTAGAAGTCCTTTAAAAGTCTTTTACATTCTGTGCAGTCATGAAGTATTTTGATTGCATTGAAAGTAATGCAGTCATTATGCCATGCCAGGACTAGATCCAAAACGCATAAGACATTTGTTATCCATAACCAGATTGCACGTTAGCTCCGTAATCATTGTCATCACCGGACATTGTCTGATAGGAAGACACGCCATAAGACTCGGCGTTTCCTCTAATGACTTCTGCAGAATTGTTTAGATAAGGAGGAAGAGGAGACAATCCCACACTTCCTCTGCTCATGTCCTGCACTCTCTTTTAAAAGAAAACGGCATATAGGAAAATATTTTCTTGATGATCCAAGCGATCTGGCGAAAACAGATCCCCTGCATCTCCTTCGCTTTATTAAAAGCTCCAAATGGTTTTGTTAAGTGAGGTACTCCCTCGCATAATTTCTATGGTATCACAATGGACCTAATATTGGTCTAAGTGTGTCAGTTTGTTTTCCTGACAGCCATTTAAACCTAACCTAACCTTATGCAGTCATTTGGCTGCTTTGGAGTCTTTTGACTGCTTGAATTCATTTCAGACTCCATTTTGACTGCTTGTCTTTTAACATTGCTTGAATTTTTTTTGTGCTTGGAGTCTTTTAACTGTTTGAAGTCTTGTGATTGCTTGAAGTGAACAGCATTCCCCTCTAAATAGATTCATTTCACTTTTCCCTTATTATGAGTTTCGGGGGAAAAACTTTCCATGTTCGAAATAATTGCCTTATAATGAGCTATTTTTCATCGTGTAATGTGAAAACGTTGAGAACAATTTATTTCACTTATTTTCTTGAGGCGAACAAGTGAACAACAAAAGCGGAAAAAATGTATGTACATATAGTGGAATTTTGTACAGGGGAAACTCATAATAGCATTAAAAATTTCGGGCGAACAAGAATGTTCCTGGCGGAAAGCTGTTCACGTGAAACTCATAATAAGGCTGAATAAAAATAAAATGACCAAATATAAACTTGGATGAAATTATACTTAAAAGTTTGTGTGTCCCTCATTTTTCTAAAACTAATTATGCCTCAAATTTCCCATTATTATTAATTTTTGACTTCCGTAAGAATTTAGAGCAATGGCACACTATAATAGGAGTATTGAGCTACACAGCTACGAGGCTCTGATATGAGGAAAATGTGTCTGTCAAAAAAAAACCAGGTGAGTTATAATACTTGACAATATAAGATGTTTAGCAAGGATATAGTCCACCAAGTCTCCCGGGAATTTCGACATGGTATTCAGAATAAAAAAGGTTTGTTTATTTTTATTACAAATTTAAAATCTTTATTTAATGAAAGTATATATATTGTTCCAAATCTTACCAACTAACAATAAATGTTTCATATAAACTATACAGACAAGCGAAACTTATGTGGAACGCACATTAAATCTAAACGTTTGGAAGGCCAGCAGATATCTCACTCTCAATACCGCAGTGATTGCTGCCACGGAGAATCTTGAAAGTACCATTATCACCCCAATCGGAGTTCCATGAGTTGGCAATTAGCCAGTATGGTGTGTTATCCTCTACACCCCATCCAAGGATGCGAATAGCATGACCTCCTAGAGCCTTGCCGTGCACGTGCTGATAGACACCTATTTGACAAGGAGTCCCAAAGGGAAAAAATGGAAAATTATTTCAAACAAACACACAATAGCTGGACTTACCCTTTTTGTACAAAATCAAATCCTCATAAACAGTGAAAGCGCCTTCAACTGGTCCATTGGTTTGAATCTCTCTTTGGATTTGTTTCACATCTTTTCTAATTGAATAAGATGACTTGCCAAAGTGTTTGTCTGCATTGTAATCGACTTTATATGAGCTTTGGCATTGATGCTGGCAGCGTGGGGTTTTTCCATGTTCACCATCACAAGCTGGACGAGTTCCATTTACGTGGTGTTCGCAAGGTTCGATTTCATATGGACGACATCCCTAGGAAATGGAATCATTTGGGGTTATGTTTTTCTTTTCGAAATAGCAACTTTTTTTACCTGTTTGGAGCCAAATGAGCCTCCACTAACGATTCCCTTCCTTTTCCAGTAGCTCCAGGCAGCACCTGGAAAACCACCATTGCATCCGAAACCACAGGTGTGACAGCATGAAACCAAGTCGTCAGCAGAGAAGTGGAAATTCACTTTACCCTTAGAGTGAATGCAAACCTAAAAAACAATGGGAACGATTTGGGTTTAACTTTAATTTACAAAAAAATGTCTATTGTCAATTCGTACGACTCAGACAAAAAAACCCAACAAAACAAAAACGGGGGATCACATGTACGTCCCCAAAAAACCTCCCAGAGACCAAGGAATACCTACACAGAACAATATTGAATAGAAAATGTCAAATAACTTTGATTAATCAGAAAGCAAATAACTTTGTCCAAAATACATCAGGAAAAAGTAAACACGACCCGCTAGCTAGTACGTTGATAGCCTTTCCTTATCTCAGTCCCAGCGATAAGATTTAACAACGAAATGAATCAAATTGACTAGTCACATATTTTTAATGTTTTAACTTACTCGATCTGACATTGCTTCAACTGCTCCGAATGCCCAGCATGATCCACAAGATCCTTGATCACGGATTTCAACAATAGTAGGGCAATTTGGCCACTGTTGGCGGGAGTCAAAGTTTTCTGGAAGATCATCCTCCAAAAAAACTTCCAATTGCTTTGGTGGCAAAGCGTATTTATAAGATTCTGGATGTACACCCATCAAGCGTTTGATGTGTGATTCAGACACAGACGAATCGAAATTACGACCGACCTATAATTAAATTAAAATCAATTAAAAAAATTATGCGAATTTCTTTGTTATACCAATTACTAACCTGCCAGGTCTTTGCCTTGGAGCGAACAATTTCAATAAACTCATCCGACAGGAGTTCAGGGACTGCTGCGACATGCACAGCCAGTGCTATGAAAACCAAAGCAAAATGCTTCATATTGACTTAACTACAAATCTTTTGTTCGACAATAGATATCTGTTTAGAAAAAACACTTGGTTTAGCGAAACAACGGAAAAATGGCGTTGAGAAGAAAAATTGCGTTATACGTGGATGATAACGTTAGGTTGAAAAAAAAAAAAAATAATAAACAATAGAGCTGTATGTATTCAATAGATTATATTTTATTTCTTGACTTACCGCTCTATAGTCTATATACGTTCGAAACGAATTACAATTACGTTATAACTAGAATAATTTATGCAACCAAATAAAACCACTTTTTCTAGATCTGCCCGTGCCTGACTTCATGAAACGAAAGTTGTTGCTTTTGTTTTTTTTTCTGTTTTCAGTTGACATGACAGCCAGACAGCGAAACAAATTGCTGAATTCAAAAATATATTGCTGATGTAACGTAACCTCAGAAAGTAATGCCAAGTTAACAAAAGTTTCAACTTATTTCTTGTCAAGTTAAAAGTTATTTATTTAAAAATTTATAAAAAATGCTAGCACTAGGCCTGTTCGCCTGTTTCTTTACTTTGTGCACGGAAATTCACAATCTGTCATATTTTAAGGAGTGGGGGTAAAATTCTCTCAAACGCTCTCCGAAAGAGCGTAATTGTCTGAAAAGTAAAGAAATGTCTTGAACAAAACATTGGCAGCAACGTTTGGAAGACCATCTTTTTGACAGTTGTTGTATTTGTTTTGGCTGTGCACGATTTCTGTCCACAGGAATTTTTGTGGCAAAAATTCGCAGGGTGGGAAATTTTTTTACTTTCTCATGAGCACTGTGTTTTGTGCACAGCTAAGAGAATTAGTTGTGCTAGAATAGGATTAGATTGATTTTCGCCGAATTTCGGTGCATTTCGTGATAATTTTCAGTAAAGAAATACCCCTACTTTGGCACTTGATGACAGATCAGTGCCCCTGATCTGTAATCATCATCTCGATAAAATCCGGCAATGAAGGTTTGAATCTGGAAATATACGAATTAAGTAGGACTTGTAGGATTGCGTTCCAGTTTCCACTGTTTTTCAAACAGACTGTAACCGGTATAGCCAGAGATTCATTTCTTTCATAGATATATGAAATGATATGAAATATCAAAATGAAGCGCAAATATTCAGTTTATAACCCAATTGCCTAAAAAATATACTTTGCTTTGCAATTAATCTTTTTGGCGTAAGCAGCTGATTTCAAATTGACAGCTCTGAAAACCTCAACCCTAGAAAAAACTTGGGGCATGGCAGTGCACCCTGAGTGTTTGCACCGGACGAACATCGAACACAGTGCATATGCACTGGGGCAAAAAAATGTCTCATCGAACGCATCAGTGCGATTTCAGTGCACACATCGAACAAACAACACAAACACACAGTAGATAATACAGGTAATCAACTCGTACCCCTTTTAACTAAAACACCCTTAATTTTTTCTGTGGTGAAATCAAAGAAAGTGTCTTATTTGAATTAACGGCTACATCAACGCAACCGAGTCATATTCAATAGAACGTCTGTAACAGAGTTTTAGTTTAATCATTATTTCATTCTTTATAAATGTTATATTCATTTAAATTTAAAATTTTAAATGTACATATATATATGAACTATGTGGTACCCGTAGCGTGATGGTTGTAAGCTCAGAGATTGGTGGTTTGAATCCCAATAGAGGAAAAAATATTTTTCCACGGGTATCGCCTTTCGCAAGGAATTGGTAAGTCCTCCGTTAGTATATTCATTGCCATTCGATTCTCGATTTGCCGTTCGGAACCGGCAGAAAATTGTAGGTCCCTTCAATTCCCTCACAAGGCATGGTTGCGAAAAATGCGCTAGGCCCAGGGGCTCCTCGCTCTGTTGCGCCACCCTATTTATTATTTTAATTATAAACGATATTTATTTTTATTCTTCATGCAATAAAAATAAGACATATCGACATTATTGTGGTACCCGTGGCGTGATGGTTAGCATGTGTGCATGTTTACCGGGAAGTTTGTGGTTCGAATCCTAACAGGGGCAAAATAGTTTAGTCACGGGTATCGCCTTTCGCGAGGAATTGGCAAGTCCTCCGATAACAAATTCATTGTGTATTAAAATTGGTGCCTAATTTTGCTTACTGTCTATCTGGCTTGTATATGAAATATTACATTTTCTGTTTGTTAAGACATGCCCTGCGGCTGATATAAGGAGATTCGTTAAAACTACAGCTATTAGATGTAGCTCAAATTGCTTTGATTTATTCCTATAGACTTATAAATCTATTAACAATCAACCCACGTATGTATATCAATATATTGAATTAACAAGCAAAACTGGATCAAGCTTTGTGTACTATCAAAAAATTATCTCAAGTCTAATTAGTGTATAAACATGTCTTTTATGTCCCATAAACTCCTTCACAGAATCTATTATTAAATCAAAAATCAAAATGCTTTTGTTTCCCTATAATTATTTATCCTCTAATAAATTTGTCTTTACTAAAACAAACGGAATTCTTAATAAGTAGTGGTCTTAGCCAAATATATAAATAAGAACACATCACAAAATAATAAAGTAATACGAACATCATGTTCAATCCAAAACCTAAAAACGGTAGTGAGTTCAAGTTTCCTTTGCAGTGCTTATGGTTAAAACTGAATGGCTCTTGGCCAATAGATACAACAAATCAACGGTTTGCAAAAGCATACAATGCATGGTCTTGGTATGTTATTTTTTCGGTCGGTATAACGATTTACTTTCAAACGGCATTCTTGGTATACACTTTTGGTGACATCCTTAAGACAACTGAAAATTGCTGTACCACTTTTATGGGATGTCTCAACTTCATTCGCATTTTTCATTTAAAATTGAACCAGAAGAAGTTTAAAAAGATTCTACGAGATTTTGTAGAGTTCATTTGGATTGAAAAGTGAGTAAGGAACTATAAAATAATCTCGATTATACCAAAACCGGAGTCTAGTTTTATAATCTTTTCTTTCTGAGGTTGGAAGTCCAAACTCAAGCACTTGCCTAGTTCTCAATGATGACTGATATTCTCCATAAATAAGAATTAAATTTCATTTGAGCTACAAAAGAGCAACATTTTTAAATTAAAAAAAAGTTACGTATACGCCATACTGCTGCTCAAAGATGCATATTCGCCCCTATCGTGGTAACCATCGGAGCGGAATTATCTCCGATCGGAGACATTTTGCTTCATGGTAGTTCTCCGATCGGACGATCCGATGTTCTCCGATAAGTTTTTGTTGCGGAGATTTTAGTTTTGGGAATGCAATGCATTGCCGCATTTGTAAAAAATTTCTTATGACGACAACTACTTCGAAGCAAAATTTAATTTTCGAAAAAGGATGCGTTGCGGAGAAAACTCCGCTCCCACGGTTACCACGATAGGGCCGATTACTTCTCATTGAAGAACACTTCTTTACGTAACACAATCAGTAGTAGTACTAATTTGTTTTCTGCAATAAACTAATGAATTATGACGTATTCACTTGTTTCTCATAATTACTACGTGGCGCCCGTGGCGTAATGATAAGCATGTCTGACTGCTGACTGTTACACGGGAGATCCATGATTCGATTCCCAACAGAAAATAAAAAAAATGTTTTTAAATGGGTATAGCCTCTTGCAAGGAATTGACAATAATAAGTTCATTGCCACGAAAAGCGCTTTCTCGATTAGCCTAACGGAATCAGCAGAAAATTGTAGGTCCCCTCCATTTCCTCACAAGGCATGGTTGTGAGAAAAGCGCTAGGCTCAAGGGCTCCTCGCTCTGTTGCGCCACCCTATTTATTTATTTATTTTTATTCATAATTTACATCAATTTTTTTTCCCAATTGGTTCTCCCAAACCAAAGTGCTTTTGTAGTTGCGGCAGCGGTAGAAACGATGCGTTTTTCTTTTGTTTCATTAGAGTGGAAATTGAAAAATCGCTATAATTTGGGAGATCCTTAATCCTGAAACAACAAATTTCCAATGTGCAAACTATTTGCCATTTAAAATTTGACAGAATAGGTGTAAGCGAATTCAGAGTAGATCTGCCAAACAATTGGGAGTAGATCTTTCACGTAAATCTTTTCACAACTTTCGCAAAAACAAAAGTGAAGTCATTCTCTCTATAATTTTCAAAAATACTATCTTTTGTGTTTTTTAAATCAAGTATTTCTTATAAACACTACTAAACTATTTTAAATGAATTTGTATTTTCTTGTTTTGACTTATGTTATCCAGAGGCTCAAATCCAAAAATTGAGCTCGATTGCCAATCAAACATGAAAATTTTCAGCTTAGTATCAATGATGATGATGTGCCTAATACTAATGTACTGCTTTATGCCACTAATTGAATTGTATTCAAATCCAAACTTAGAAGAGAAACCATTTCCCTACAAAATGATATTCTTCTTCGATGCCCATCATGGCTGGAAGTACGTTCTTACATATCTTTTTACATCTTTTGCTGGCATGTGTGTTGTTACAACTTTGTTTGCTGAGGATTCACTGATTGGATTTTTTGTAACTTATACATGTGGTCAGCTTCGAATACTACATGAGAATACTGCAAAAATTATACCACAAGCTCATCAACAAGTTGTAGCTGAATATGGCAAAATTGACATACCGAAAGCTCGTATTCAAAAGGAATATAGTCGACGATTACATGCAATTGCTCGGCGTCATCACGAAATTATTAAGTAAGTATTTCATATGTCGAAGTATCGCGTCTACTGACCTTTCAACTGAATTTCAGATTTGCTGACAGTCTGGAGTCCTTTAATAGCCCTCACTTGCTGGCAAATTTTTCCATAAGTTCAATACTAATTTGTATGGTTGGATTTCAATTGGTAACGGTAAGTAAAAAAACAAAAAAAAAAAACGATTTTAGATCCAGATCTCACCTTAAGCAACTTTAGAACAACCGCTTTTAGTTTATGTTTTAGTTTTTGAAATTCAACGTGCATTGCTTTAAACCCAAATAATATTTATTGACGATTACTTGTTTTAGGGCAAAATGTTCATTGGAGACTACGTAAAGTTCTTAGTCTACATTTCGTCTGCAATGTCTCAATTATTCATTCTGTGTTGGAATGGGGATAGTTTAATACAAAATGTGAATACCATAATCTAAGCGTATTCGTATTTGCATCAATTTCATCATAAATCATATTTAATTTTCAGTCTTTAGAAACAGCTTGGCATTTTTACGCATGTAACTGGGAAGGCGGAACAATGTTCAACTCAAACGTAGATAGTAAACAAAAGGATCTCACTGAATATTATCCCACTGGAAAGGACTTTAATTTAAAATTGAAATTGATGATATTACGCAGTCAGAAGCCTTTGCAGATAACTGCAATGAAATTTTCAGTTCTATCACTTCAGAGTTTTACAAAAGTAAGACTTTATATATGTTTGACATTTAGTGAATCAATTTTTTTTTTATTTCAGATTCTAAGTTCGTCTATGTCATATTTCACACTGTTGCAGACGATGTTGGAAAAATAATTGTTGGACATACTTATTATATGTGAAAAGAACATAATTTAAAACATTGATAAATGCTTAGAAATAAAGTGCTTTGCTTTGTACTGCTTGTACGAATGCCTTCAAACTTTACAAGTTAAGGTTAGTTCGTTGAAGCCCTAGGGTCGCCCTGGGGTCGCCACAAAGTTTTTTTGAGAGAACTAAAGTCTCCCTGAATGTCAAAATGAGTGTTTTTTTAACCCTAGGGTTAACCTAGGTTTTCCCTCAACTCGCCATAGGTTTTTTCTGTGGCAACTTGAGTGCTGTTAAATGGCATATACTTTTTTTTTAATGACGGGGATGTGTGGTGATTTGTGGTTTAGCATTTTTTGAGGACAGGAAAACCCAGGTTTTTTTGACCACTCATAGGGTTGTCAAGAAAACCTGGGTCAACACTGGGGAAAGTTCAACGAACGAACCTAATGTATCCGACTGGTGGTATGTATCTGGTAGATTTTGTGAACGAAATATTATATTCAAAAGGTTCAGTATAAACGCAAATTTATTTGCTGTTAAACTGTCACTATGAATGTATGTTAAGGTATGAGAAATTCTTATCTGACTTTTTGATTTCAAATTCCTATAGATCGTCATACAGAGAACGAACAGAGGCATTTAAAGCATTACACATTCAGATTAGTGGCTAAAATATGAGTCTTCATACTAAACTGTACGTCTGCAAGGTTGACGTTGCGACCTAATTGTTTCGGGAGAGAAATGCGTTTGGCTATTTCACTAGAGGACTGTTTGTGAAAAATTTCGTCTCTAAGCCACCTTCCAATAGACCAATAACTCAGTCGGTCACTCTACCCTTCTGAACCTATTCGGATCAATACCAAGTTACTCCGACTACACCACTCCCCAAGTTACTTTCGATAAGAACTTCCAAGTCGCCATCCCACAAAGAAGCATGTGGGACGATACGGATTTCTTATAAAATGATTTAATTCATTTTTACACAGACGTTCGAAAACTGAGGACGGAGTAGGAGGCGGTATGTACTCAAAAGAACAAAATATTATTGTCTATCCTTTAGACTCCCTAACCATTGTAGCGTATTCCAGGCAGAAATCCACGATCAAAGAAGTTCTATCGTGGCTCAGCGAAAACGTGATATCTTCAATAAATATCCGCATTTTCTCGGATAGCCAACAGCACTTAAATCCCTTGGTAATGGGCCCATTCAGGAATGTAGTCACTACGTAGTGGAAAGTCGACTAGCTTTGTGAATGCAAAATGCACTAAAAATGTAGTCAACCCTGAACTGTCAAAATAATCACACAAAAACACGAAACATTTGCGTTTTGGGAATTTTAAATAATCTTATCTCTTAAATTAAGTAATTTTAATTACATATCTCTTCACTGCTTTCAATTTGATAAAAATTGTTGAAAAATTTCAATTTGCACTTTGTAATTTTTCGTGTGTTTACCCAACAGCTGATTCTCAAACGTCAGACTAACTTTGTAGCTGAAAATTTTCAACTACGTTGAAGGGGAAATTTCCACTCGTTTTGTAGTCGATTTTAACCAATCAGAAGAGTTCACTACGTAGTGACTACATTTCTGAATGGGCCCAATTTTTCTACAAACTTTGTAACCGCCAACGACTGTCGATCGTCTCTTATGGAGATGACGGAACAGTTTAACATTAACCTCTTTTGAGTGCCGGGCATAGAGACATTCCAGGAAAATGTAAGGCCGATGAACTCGCCAGGAAAGGAACCTTCATGCCAATGTCACCAAACTAAACAACAATTGGCATGCCCATCACTATGTGCAAACTTATGCTAAAGCAAGAATCTATAAAGATAACGAATAATAGATGGTCAAACACCACGGCATGCATGGCTACAAAAAAGATCCGGCCACAGCTAGACCTAAAACGTACCAAAAGTTTGTTATCCTTAAGTAGCACTTCGCACTTTAGCTTTGTAATTGGTGTTATAACTGGACACTGTCTCATAGGTAGACATGCCGGAAGGCTCAACGAACAATTTTTGTGGAAGCTGCATGGATGAGGGCGAAGGGGAAACCATTACACATCTTCTTTGTACATGCCCTGCCCTCTCTCAAAGACGCAAAACATTCTTGGGAGAGTACCATTTCGATGATTCAGGTGATCTTAGAAACATAGACATTCATAGTCTTCATTCTCAAAATGTTTTAAATGAGAGGAAACTCCTCAATTTTCTTATGGTTTACGCCTGAAATTCTAAACCTTATAAGACAACGTGATCAGGCTTATAAACGTTGGAAGCGGGGTCGAATTCCTGAAATGTTAGCAAAATTTCGATCATTGAGAAACTTGGTGTGCAAAAAGATACGTGATGCCAAGCAAAGAGTGTATTCTGAACGACTTAGCGAAAACCTTTCTTCAAAAACACTATGGAAAAACATTCGAGAACTTGGCGTTGGTAAACAAAAAGAAATTTGTAGCGCGGATATTTGTCCTAATTATCTCAATGAAGAGTTTGCAAAAGTTCAAAGCAATCAAAATATATCTAGCAACAATGGTGCTCTTGATGGCTCATTTGAGTTTCCGGTTGTTGACCCGGCAAATGAGAATGAGGGTTATCGGGTTGTTGACCCCGATAATCGTCATTACTTTGGATTTGTAAGAGTTGATGATGCGGATGTTCTAAGCGCAATTCTAAAAATCAAATCATATGCCATAGGCTTAGACGGAATCCACCCGCGTTTTATCATGTTAATCTTACCAGAAATACTTCCAGCACTTACACATATTTTCAACACAATCATTATGTCTTCATGTTTTCCCAGTACTTGGAAAATCGCAAAAATTATACCTGTCCTTAAAAAAAGTGAAACACGTTCATCGCCAAAAGAATTCCGACCTATCTCAATATTACCGTTTTTATCGAAGGTATTGGAAAAACTACTGCATAAACAGATAAGTCACTTTTTGAATGTAAATAAGCTTTTAACAGACAAACAATCTGGATTTAGACAAGGCCACAGTTGCGTGACGTCTATCTTAAAAGTTTCAGATGATATTCGAAATGCGATCGACAAAGACATGTTAACTTTTTTAGTGCTACTGGATTTCTCCAAAGCATTTGATACTGTCAATCATCAAAAGCTCTTTTTGAAACTTAAAAATCAGTTTCGTTTCTCAAATAGTGCTGCTGATCTAATTCTATCGTATCTAAGTGGTCGGAGCCAGGCTGTTGCTATTAACGATAATATTTCGCGACCTCTCAACCTTTTCTCTGGAGTTCCGCAGGGATCGATTCTTGGCCCCTTGTTATTTTCGATGTTCATAAATGATCTTCCAACGCAAACAAACCACTCGATTGTTGACTTGTATGCGGATGATGCTCAAGTTCAGTTTAGTTGCAAACTTGGAATGATTGAGGATGGGGTTTACAAATTAAATTCCGACCTTAGTAAAATACTACTGTGGTCAAACATTAACTCCTTAAATCTGAATCCAGTAAAATCGAAATGTCTTATAATTTATAAAACATCGCTTAATTACGATTACTTCCCAGCACTGTATCTTGGAAATGATAAACTGGATTACGTAAGTAAAGCCAAGAATTTAGGTATACTTTTTAACTCAACTCTTACCTGGGATGATCATGTACGATCGGTAATCGGGAAAATTTACGGATCATTGCGCAGTTTATCTCAATCGAAACATTTTACTCCACAACATATTAGATTAAGGCTAGCAAAAACTTTGATTTTACCCCTTATCACGTATGGATGTCAAATATTCACAATCCACAGTTCTGTAACGAGAAGAAATCTGTCAGTTGCTTTCAACAATGTAACACGTTATGTCTATAATCTCAAAAGATTTGATCATATCTCTAATTTTTCAAGCAGGATCTTAGGTTGCACTCTATACACATATCTGAAATACTTGTCCTTAAAAACACTCAACAGAATAATAATAAGTAAAACACCTTCATACCTATTTGAAAAAATAAAATTTTCTAGTTCGTCTCGGTCTTTTACCATATTACAACCCATCTTTAGCTGCAGAATTTCAGAAAGTCAGTTTTTCGTAGATGTCATAAGGCAATGGAACAATTTACCCATATCTATCAGGAAACAGCGTGGTACCACTCAGTTTGAGGCAAGCTTGTTTAATTATTTGGCATTAAATTAAATGTTTTAGTACAACCCTTTTTTAATGTTTAAAATTGAAATTTACTCTTACTAAGCTCAATACTCCTTATTAAATTCTTTTCTTGCTCAATACTCAATGTGTCATATTAAGCTTATAATAAGGTAATGTAAATTAATAATGTAAAGAACAATTAACTTAACTTTTACTAATTTAAAGGCTTTGAAGCCCATTGTAAAAGATTCCTGTAATTAATAAATGAAAATGAAAATGAAATGGTATCACAATTCACAATGGACCTATTATTGGTCAAACTGCGTCTGTCGTTTTCCCGACAGCCACCTTAACCTAACCTTACCTAATCTACAATTGAAATATCACCTATCAGTTTTATAGCTCTTTTTAGAACCCTATCAAGTAGGAGCAAGATGTTTAAGGAGCAGCTGGCCACACGTGGTTCTACTCCAGCTCTCGGCTACTGCAGCAGGCGCAAGTTATTTTTGAATGCTGAATGATTGGAAGTAGTAACAAACTTGAATTCTTCCAACTTCTTTAAACGGAAGCTTCTGAGTTTCGTTCAATCTTATCACTTACTCCTAATTTTGGGCATTCAAACACTTTTACTGTAGAATCGGGTAACATAGTAGAAATCTAGACTTTTCAAATATGTAGTCATTAGAGCGAAGGCCATTGTGTACCCACATACCAAAAACTGGCAGACTTTCGGTTTCATTACCCGATGAGTTTACGACGAATTTACAACACCACATCGTTAAGATGTGCTATTTTACGTATATACTAGCTGACCCGCCCGGCGTTGCTCGGATTTCAGTTACATATTTAAAAAATTGTCAAGAACACCCGCCGAACTAAGCTGAAGATAGCCGGAAAGTTTCTAATTTCACGTTGCCGTTTCCGTGGAAATGTTGTCATGAAATATAGTAGTATTGTAGAGGTAATAAAACATCCTAATGTCGAAAGAATTTTTGATATTGGCCGGGTTCAAGACAAATTCCGAAAGTTCGAAGAGATCTGTCAGTCCATGAACGACTATCTTAACTTTTTTTTTTATCTTAAAGTGGTAGTGTGATTCACCTCTCGATTCTTCATAGTTAGTAGTAAAATTATTTGTAAAGCACAGATTTTTTCAGTTTGAAATTCAACAATTTGACTTCCAAGTGTTTCCAAGTTGAGCAGTTTTAAAATTACATTCATTTTACTTAATTTTGATAAAAAAAAAGAAAATCGTGTGCCTTCAAAAATGTATTTTCTTTGTTGATAAACTCACTATTAAAATTAATTTACAAAACAGAATATCCAAACACCAATAATTATCAATTTCAATTCAACAAATAAGCGAAAACTTGTAGAACAAAAAAATAACCCAAGAATACCGAGTAAAGTTCGATTGTCATTTATGTTGTTTTCCTTGTTTTGACAAGTAAAATCTTAAGTTCAGATTTTCAGCCAAGTTTTTCCATCTGAAAATCTATGTTCGAAAATCTGAAAATCTAAATGTCATCTGAATTGTCATCTGAAAATCTGAAACTTTTTACAAGGGAAAAGTGACAGAATCTTAAGTCAAGATTTTCGAACATAGGTGCCAGGAACGCGGCCATTGGCTCAGAGTTCCAAGAGTTCCCGTTGCCGTGCCTTTCCGTGGTAATTCTGGGATGATAAAATTATAAAAATATTCTCAGAGCCACCAAATATATAATAATTAATTTACTTGAGAATATAGTTGATATGACATCTACACAGAGACTGTAAAATCTAATATATAAAATTCTCGTCAGTGTACATTAAAAAAACAATGTTAAGGGTAGATGGCCCTTATCACTTAGGGGTATGGAAAATAGATAGTAACCGATTCTCAGCCCTAGTGAATACGCATATAAAATCTGGTAAAAATCGGTAAAGCCGTTTTGGAGGAGTACGGTAACTAACATTGTGACATGGAAATTTTATATATTAGAAGAGTAGATAGAAGTAGATAGTATAAGATTGAATTCAGAAGAATGAAAAGACATTACTTATTTTAAACTCCAAGCATCTCGAAAATTGTTTTGCTTCTCCCAGCGATCTTCACTTCCATTGCCATGTTGAAAATGCAAAATTAAATAACACGAACACATATCGAAAATAAAACAAATAAATATATGTGATTTTTCAGTTTGTTTGTTTTCATTTATTATTAATTTAACACCTTTAACGAAAAATTAGTTTTTATTTGCATTTCTCATCTCAATTTATATTTAGTTAAAATTAAAAATAATATTACACATTATCTACGATTTATATTTCGTTAAGTTTTTTTTTATTATTATTATTATTAAAGTTTAGGTTTAATAATTACGCCTATTATTTATTTAGCTGTTTTCTCTTAATTATTTTTTATTAAGTTTAAAAAAAATAAGATACTTTCTCGATATTGTTGTTTTTTTTTGTTTTCAATCAAAAGAATAATTTAAACACATTTTATTTGCTGTTCATGAGATATTCTTTTTGTTTGTTTATGTATAAAACCTTATTCCATTCTTAGTATTACATTTAAGTCAATATCTACTTTATAATCTTCCTTATTTTTCTTTTACTTGAATCCTGTTCTGATAAAGTGAAAGATAAGCCATGAATATTAAACTATTCGGCCCCAAAGTAGAGCCCATAGGATACTAGAGAAACAACAGAAAAAACATGCAAAGAAAGTGAAAGTAAAATGTTTTTTTTTAACTGGTATATCACAGGTTAAACGAAATGAGTTTTAGAGCGAATTTAAAGCAACTAAGGAAATACGAAGTAAATGTTCATTTTTGAAAATTTTTAACTAAGTGTTTTTCTAAAAGTAGTTTTAGTTTCAAGTAATGATATGTTCATTTTCAAATGAAAGTTCTGCTCATTTATTTTCTCTGGTCAGTTTATTAATTGTGTATGTGTTTTTAATGTTGCACCAATAAATAGGGGACAAAGTTTAAGAAATACAATGCAATATTAATCACTTGGCAGCACAAGAAATTTTCATTTGACATTGCTTCATAAATGCAACTAAAACTTAAAAGAAAAGGTTTTGTTTGTGTGTTTTATTTGTGTTGAGCATTTAAGCTTAATAAACCAACATTCAATGACCATAATGACCCGCGGAGACGCAAAAAAGTAATAACGTTAACGTTAATCTAGTTTAGACGATAAAGATTTGTCTATCAGAACAAGATGAGGACGTTAAATCTATCGCACATTTAATCATAGCAGTGTGTGATGATGGTTTCTTTTGCAGTTAGTATATTTTTTTCTTTGTTTATAGTTTCTACATTAGCAGTTGCACAAAAAAGTCTATCTGTAAAAAACAATGAACAATATAAATATATATATATGTATACATATAAGGGAGAGAAATCTTTCATTTAATACTACTCAAATAATACAAACAAAATATTTTTTTTTCCAAATTTAATATTTATTTAAAATACTTAAAACATTTTTCTATTTCATTTTGTTGTTGTCTTGTATGTTAGTTTCTAATAAATATATATAATATATATATCTTGCTTATTTTGAATCATCATTGAAACAATATAAAACAAGGAGCATATTTTGTTTATGTACAGTTTTTCTTTTGTAATAAATTTACTGATAGTTTTAAAATTTAAGTTACTTTTCATTTTCATTTTCATTTTTTCCACCATTTGCATTCAATTATTGAATGTGAGTAGATATATAATTAGGGAAATATCGACACCATTTAATTTTTTTTTCTTTTTTCTTTTATATATATATATGATATATATAAATGCATTTGATCTTCTTTAATTTTAATTTTTGTTTTTAAGTAAATATATAAGCGATCATAAGTTACACATTTATTTTGTTTTTTTTTTTTTACTATAAAAATTGAAAGATGCATTTTGTTTGACAAATCTTAGATAATGGCAGTTATGATATGAACAATTACAATAATTTAATAAACAGATGAATAAAACAAGGGTGCAGTTGGGTTTATAGAATGAAGATACCGTTTCGTTTTTTAAGTTTGAAATCCAGAGAAGGGAAAAACTGCTTGCAATATGATATAAGCTAAAAAATGGAATATATCCCTCAAACACATTCGGCCCTATCACAGATTCCATCGTAGAAAACTTCCACACGGAAAGCTAAGTTACGAACTACGAAAATTTGTGTTCACAAAATCCGAATGGAATCGAAGAAAGCATTGCCAGTTGCCACACTAAATATCGCCATGCTGGTTTTCGAAATCAGCTGTTTTATGCCAAATGTGCAAGATCATTCACATTTTTCTGCAAACACAACTTCTTTTGTATATTAAGACGACGAATTTACTTTCCACTCGGATTTGGTGATACCAAGTTTACGAATTTCGAAATTCGTTCCACTCCGAATGGATTATGTGATAGTTACATCGGGAAACTTAGACTTTTTTCGATTACGATGTCATCTTTGATAGGGCTGATTAAATTTAATGATTTTGCCTTCTTTAGACAGAGGAGAATAAAAAAGATCAGAGCAAAGCAGGATGAAGGTTCAATAGTTAAATAAATAAATATGAATATCAAAATTGTGGTGCCAAAATATACAAAGCTTTTGAGGCTTTGAATTATACAACTTGATGTTAATTTACGGCGTTAGTTTGAATGGAATTTACCCTTGCAGCTGCCTACATATATACTATGTCAAATTCCTGTTCGTGTTTCGGCCGTGACGTAGGCGACTTACAACTTCCCAGGCAAATGGCTTTCAATCGACATGTCATTATATATTTTCAAAATGGCACCCAAAAGAAATTTGAAATTCAAAGTTTTTTTCCAGGCACTATTTTCTCTTTTTGAGGGTATTTGACGAAGCTGTCAATTTCATGGCTACTGAAACTGCTTCTCGGGTGGCTTTCAATATTCCATACCAGCTGGGTTTCAATTTCGAAAAGTTTGGTTGTGTATGTAAGAAAGTTCGAATGTATTGTAAATGGCTTACCATATCTTGATCGTGTAGCCCCGGGGTTAAGTGGGAGTGTGAAGTGATGTCTTCACAGCTTTTGCTTTTTATTCACGCTTAGCAAAGAAGCGGCATGTGTTTGCACTCGATAAATAGGTATATAGTTTTAGAGCAAACAACAGCACACTTTAGCTGCAATTAAAAGCCAAGAAATTTTTTTTCTGTTGTAGGTTTTTTAAATACTAGTATGAACACTCAGACCTAAATACCGGGCCATAAAAGCCAAGATACTTCCCTCGGGGAAAAATCAAGGTTTACGAATAATTGCCATTTCCTAAATTGGTATGTTTAGTTTATGCGATATAATTTTGAAAGAAAATCGAAGCGTGAAATTCCACACACCGATAGGGTGAGAGTTTAAAAAGTATTCACTGTAGTTACCGGTTGCCTCTTGCAAAACGGCACTATTTCTGAAATGGAATGAGTATTTCTCAAGAAACGTCCAAACTACCTTCAAACCGTTCTGATTTAGTGATAAAATATCAGCTGCAGTGAATGTGCTCGTTAGGATTAGTACAATACAAACACTATGCTTCGGTACACGACACAGCTGTCAAAATATACAATTCAACGCTACGAACACAATCCGATGTACGATATTACTGTACAAGTTGTACGAGGTTTAAAACCAGAAAACGATATACTAAAGAACAAAAATTTAATGAACCCAAAGGAAGAATTAAAGGGTTTTTTTTTTTGTGAAAAACATGGTCCAACTGTTCGAGCACCATCAAAAAACTGCTGAACTTAATTTTTTGGCCTTTTTTTGTGTTCAAATACATTTTTTAAAAGCCCCATACTTCTTCAATAACATTGCACAATATAAGTGCAGTATTTTCCAGTCACTGTTTGCAGCGTCCGCCAAGATTCGCGTGATAGTTTTGATGCAAATGGCTTATCAATTTTATTGAGCAATACTATTGTAGGTGTATGAGGTGCCTTAGGTTTCTACTTCTTCCTTTTTCCGGCGCTATGAGCATCTTTACCACGAAGGGATCTAAGCTCTTAATACTTCACACTAGTGGCCCATTCGTTAGGTGCTTTAAACATAAATCTTAAATCGGCTCAGCTATACACATTATTACAGAACACAAAAAATCCCAATTGATCTCAGCAAGTTGCTGAGATAAAAGTGAAATCATCCTGAAAATGTTGGTGATACTAAAATTGTAGCAAAATATACGAGTATACTTATTTTCTAAATACTTGACTTTCAAAAATAAAGTGAGATAATTTCTTTTAGCATGAACATTCTAGCTGCAAAGAGAATTCGAATTAGCTTTTGGCCAACGGGTAAATGCAGCAATGATGATTCGGTCTCCTTATTGACAGAAAAATTATCTAATTTTAAATTCCTTCCAGTAAATTTCTGCTCAGAGTCAGCGAGTAGAGGCCTCTACAAAATATAATTTCAAAGGAGCATAACACCAACAGAAATTCATTAACATAATACCCAATGTATGGTTGGATACAAAAAAAAAATAACGCATCTTTTGAAGTAGGTGCTTTTCATTCAACAAATGAAGTTTTTAATCGGATTCAAACAGAAAAGAAATTATTTTGAAAATGAAACCTGTTGCTTGTTTGCCAATGAATTTATTTTTCGCTCTTAATTTTTCTCTTCTCCCAAATACTTAAATTAAAAACAAAATTTAAAGGAGCTCTGTTCGAAGAGTACGCTACTACTCTACTAGTTTGTTTTAAACTCCAAATTCATAATAGGCAAGGTTGAAAAAATCAGCTAAAGAAAAACATTTTTCAATGAAATATTTACTAATTTTCAAGGGAGGACTATCTCACTTGATAGTCTGTTAAATTGAAAACAGAAATAATTATGACCAAATTTATTTAAATTCAACTAAAAGAATACTTTAGAAAACCCACTGCCCGTTTATAAACGAAAACACCACCCTAAAAATTAACAACTGCATCGGAGTACTAATTAATGATTTGTTTTACTGTCGTTCAACGATTAATTAATTAAATTTATTAGAAGACAGCGAAGATATAATCCAAAGAAATAAATAATTATAAAAACCATAGGTACAATGCACAATTTTGTTCTGTTTATAGAATACAAATTTTAAATTCAAGCTTTAGGATGATACAAATAAATACTTTATGATTGTATATATGTACATGTAGATGATTAAGATACAAATTTAACAAGAACAATAATAAAATTTAATCTGGAAACGCATTTGCACCATTGTGTATATTTTACTAAATAAATTCAGCTGTCAAAGCTTTTGGGGCGAACACATAATTTAATATTATTTTCTTTTATTTTTTTTTAACAAGATTTCCTCCGTGTTCGGTAAGGGGTAACAATTAGAAAAGTCTTTATATCGCAAATAAAAGATGACGTAAATATAATAAAGGTATATATGAGTAAATAAACTAACGTTTTATTCAAAATTTAAAAATGTTTTTCTTTTTTTTTTTTGTTTCTTCTTTACTTGGATTTTATTTTTCTATTTATTCGATGCGCAATTGTGGGTTGTGTGTTCTAAATTACTTCTATTTATCATCATGTTTAAGGTTGGGTTTGGTTTATAGATTTTATATGAAAAACTATTTGAAGACTTTTGCTCCGTACTTTGGGTCTATGTTTTTGCTTGTTTGAATGCGTGTTTCTATCGTGAATTTTCCCTACAGTTAAATTTATTCGTATATATCTATATATATATTTAGTTATATTTTTGACAGCTTATTTAGTATGTATATAGTTATTATCCTTGATTTTTTGGCTTAAAATTAACTATGTGTATGGTGTATATGCATAGGTTTTTTTTTTAATATTTATTTAATTTGTTTGTTTTTCTTTAATACAATCATTCTTTAAATCACTCTTTTCGTCTTCTTCGTATCCTTAAATTCATCTAAATAGCCTTGTTTTTTTTTCTTTTTCCGTTTTTCTCTTTATATACATATATATATATCAATATATATGCATATGTATGTATACATTAATCTAATCTCACATTCAGTAATTTAGGTTTACTTTAGTAAATATACATTTTTCAGTTAGGTGTTGTTATTTTGTGTATAGGTAATAATATTATATTTATATGTTATTGCAAAAGTAAAGCGGACGAAAATAAAATTGAACTTTTGTCTTAATTTAAAGTTTTTAGTATTTAAATGTTTGTTTTTTTTTACTACTAAACATAAAATAGAAAAAATATAATTTCGATTAAATCAAATCAAAACAAGAAACGTAACGATTTTTTACTTTAAATATATATTTTATATTCAATTTAAATCTAAATTAAAAATAAAATTTAATAAAAAAATATTTAATATTTATAGAAAAATAAACCATTTATTACACCTAGTTACAAAATACAGCATGTCGTTGAACAGCATCTACTGGATCCACCTTTGCTTTTTTGCCGTTGATCTGTGGGAGAGTAAATGATTTATGTGAAAAAGCGTCAAGATGTTTAAAATAAAATTGACTGAATGTTACCTTGCGAATTGGGTTCTGGCAGATTATCACGCGGAACTAAATGCATTACAGTCGTTTTGCCCAATGGAAGTCCTAGTGCACCTAATGTTACATTGCAATGTAAAAATCTACCTTGGTATATGAGACGAAGTATTTCGGCTTTCGAAACAATTTCACGTTCCCAATCTGGAATGAAGAAATACAAGATGAGTTCGCCAAATGAAGTATGAAAAATCGTTAAATTAAATTTAAAAATATTGGAAACTTTACCGATTGGTTAGGTTGCAGTCGAACTTTTTGAATTGGGTCTCTACTAACACGACATCGTTCTATCGTTTTGTTTATATTGAATTTTAAATTTAAATCTCAATCCAAACAGACAAAGATGTTAGTTTCAGCAAATGTTCAGGTTTGAGCTGTTAGCTGAGTAAAAAACTCTACCTTTGTCGGAAAAAGAAATACTTATGCAACTTATGCCACTCATGATTGGCTACTGCGAAGTCAGCCGAGGCAGCCACTTGAGTGAGGTGGTGTCCCAGAACTAATTTTATTACATTTTTAAAAAGAACCTTTAATTTCATCAATCTTTTATTTGCCGGCTATTCGCCAAACTACAGGCAATGACACATCAAGACACAATGTAAAAAAAAACCAAAGGGACATCAAAGCCAAAGACAAACAGAACTTCAACTATGGATGGTTGCTTAGTTTTTATCTCGTTATTGCATTGCAATCATCGGGCGATTGGAAGGTCTTTTCGTTATTCGTCAGATAGAAAGCACAACACCGACGCTTTAAAGATTAAAATCAGTAAGATCTATCAAGCATCGAATCCGTATTTTTCGAAGCACTATATAGCACTATAACAATAAGTCCGGACAAATCTTTTGCACAAGACTCCTGGAAAGAAACTATTTGCTGCCTTTTTCTTCCACAACCTCTGGATCTTTTCTGTGTGAAGTTCAGTTTTAGTTTTTAATTACATATATCAGAAGCAGGACACTTTTATTCATTACCATTATTTGAATGGGAACGATTTAAACTTACAAAAAAAAAAAAAGGGGGTGTATCGTCACCGTTTTAAAAAACCTTAAGCTGAAAACCTGAGAAACAAAACCCTCTCTAGAAAAACCAAGGTGACCTTGTATAAGACCTTTATCATCCTAGTCCTGCTGTACGGCGCGGAAGCATGGAACCTATCGAAAGCGGATGAGGAAACCCTTGGTCGTTTCGAAAGAAAAATTCTCCGATTGATCTTTGGTCCCGTATGCGAAGACAATGTGTGGAGAAGAAGATACAACAACGAGCTGTATGAGCTGTACCGCGACATGGGCATAGCCAGATGAGTACGCATCGCGAGACTACGAATGTTGGGCCATGTAGAGCGGATGGACCCTAACGCTCCGGTTCGTCAGGTGTTCGAAAGCACATTGCAGGGAAATCGCGGAAGGGGAAGACCTCGTCTTAGGTGGCGCAATCAAGTGGATGAAGACCTCAACCGACTTGGAGTGCGAAACTGGAGAGAGCTCGCCCGAAATCGAAATCGTTATAGAAGGATGTTGGTTGAGGCCCAGGTTCACCCCGAACTGTAATGCCCACCTAAGTAAGTAAGTAAGCTGAAAACCTATTTAGCTTCTCTTGATTTATGTAAATTACAATACATATTCTAAAAGAACATAACCAAGTCAATATCAATTTCTCTGCTCACAATAAAAAATTTTGCAAAACCAGGCTTGCATGGTTTTCTTGATTAGCAAGCTATTAAAAGTTGTTATGAATAAATTATTATTAAAAAAATTATCAAACTGAAATATTCCAAATATTGATAAGGTTGCATCACGAACTAATTTATAAGCTAGCAACAGTCAAAGTACAAAAACTGCTCAATTTAACGTGTGTCAGATGAAAAATTAGTCAACTGCTGCTGTAAATCGAAACAAATGAACTAGGTTAAAATTGGGTAGGATTAAACAAAACAATAATTATGAAATGTTTCATTACACATTTTATTTGAAATATTTAGGCAAATGACACGTAAGTGTTTTTTCCGCACGTCCATTTGTTCGCGTGTCAATAGTAAAAAAAAAAACAATAAGTTTTTCGTGGGATGCATAAACCGTGATTTAGGTGTTCTATTGTCACTTTCCATTGGACGAAAAGAACCGTCCAGGAGCGTCCAGAAGCATTCTCAAGCCATTCCATTGATGCAAAAAGATCGCTTCTTATGATTCTGAGGAGTGACAGCAGCTTCTCGAATTGAAGTGAGAATCGACTCAAGAAGCACTAACACATGTTACTCAAATGTCAAAAACAAAGTTTTCTTCAAGGAATATTTTTTTAAGAGCCGTAGGTGTTTCACTCACACAAAGGAAATTACGTTAAACTGAATAGAAACAATTTTGGGTGTTCCATTTTGGCTTTTAAAATGAGTGCTTCCCCGAGTGAAACCAATGGAAAGCGACATATGACTGCAAAATAAATTTCCACTCTCATATTGACGAAGTAATATCCAAGAGTTGATTACGCACTTGGTTTTACCAAGAGATGGTCTAAAGATTCTTTGTTACCAAAACCCTCTATATATTCGTCCTCTCCTTGAGTATGCTTCACAAGTGTGGGCTCGTTATTAAGCAATTCACTTCTCACGGATTTAAAGCGTTCGACGTCGTTTTCTACTCTTCTTTTTCTTTTTTCTTTTCTTAGAAACTTTATCATTCCCATTACCCCGAACGTCTCTCAATTATTAATCTCCACCCCCTAGAAATCCGAAGGGATGTGCTTTTTGACATCATCTTTATTCACCGGCTACTTACTGGTGACTCTGCCA
This sequence comes from Melanostoma scalare, assembly GCA_949752695.1. Lineage (NCBI taxonomy): Eukaryota > Metazoa > Arthropoda > Insecta > Diptera > Syrphidae > Melanostoma > Melanostoma scalare. The sequence goes on from OX456985.1 coordinate 10,148,454, forward strand.
GCTCCCAACTTTTAGGCATTGTCTCCTAATGTCGCTTTCCATTGGTTTCACTCGGGGAACAACTCATTTTAAAAACCAATGGAACACCTAAAATTAATTAATGGATGGACGGGGAGAAGTATCTTTGTTTGCAGCGATAGCCAAGCTGTGCTTAAGGCCCTTCTCAACCCTCTAACCACTTCGAAAGTGATCCAGGAATGCAAGAGCTCTCTGAATGCGATCGGAAGATTAAATTCCTTGAGTCTCATTTGGGTTCCAGGCCATCACGGCATAACTGGAAATGAGATCGCCGATGAACTCGCTAGGCAGGGATCTCAGACAGCTTTCTCAGGACCTGAACCGTCGCTAGGTCTGCCAGCGTCCTCAGTGAGGGCTTCAATCAACGATTGGATCTGTGAAGAACACAACCGTAGATGGCATGCCTCCATTGGATGCAGACAAACCAAGCGTATGCTCCCCAACGTTAGTAAGAAGACTGCAACATTTTTGCTAGCTCGTAGCAGAAAAGACTGTAGGAAGCTTATTGGCGTTGCCAGCGGGCACTTCTCTTTTGCCAAGCATTTAAACGTGTTAGGTTTAAGTGATACCACACTCTGTGAATCTTGTGGAGAAGATGAGGACACCGCAGAGCACTTCCTCTGTGAATGTCCTGCTTTTTCTCGCATGAGGTTACAGATACTCGGCGCAGACATGGTGAGAGCTGGTAACTTAGGCTCCTTACCATGGCAGCGTCTTTTGGCTTTTCTCCGAACATCTGGAAAGCTATAACAAATAGAAGGTTGCTATCTGGTAGTACAATGGACCGGTATTTAGGTCTGAGTGCTCCAGCTGGTATTTTAAAAACCTCCAACAAAAAAAAAAAAAAACACCTAAAATTAATTCTGTTCAGTTTTGACAGTATTAAGTTATTAAGTTTAAGTGTATTACACACTTAAACTTAAAGTGAAACACCCATGGTTCATAAAAAATATTCCATTGAGAAAATTTTGATTTTGACATTTGAGTAACGTGTATTAGTGCTTCTTGAGTGGATTCTCTCTTCAAATAGAGAAGTGGTTGTCACTTCTCAGAATCATGAAATGCAATCTTTTTGCACTAATGGAACGGTTTAAGAATGCTCCTGGACGGTTCTTTTCTTTTCATTTCCAATGGAAAGCGGCAGAAGTCAGCAGGGGTCTGCTTTTGAAAACTACTTTTAATACGGAAAGTATTTAGTTTTTGCTTTACTTTACATTTTCGCGTAGAAAATGATGAAGAAGTAAAAAATCAAAATCCAAATACGATATGAATAAGGAAAATAAATAGGTTTTTTACCAACCTTTTCGTCAGTTTTTTGTTTCAACGCCAGAAACAAACGAGACTTGGACTCCAGCCAAATCAAAACCAACAACGCATAAATTGCTATCGCAAATTGCATCTCGTAGTGCAAAAATATTTAATTCATCAAAGGAAATGCAGATGTTATTATATTATTTTCATAAACATACACCTGAATGATAATCAAATGAAGTCTTCAAGTCTCTTTGTTTAGACAAACAGGGAGAAAAGAAAGAATAAGTAGCGAATAAGCAAACAAAGTGAAAGTGAAATTGATATTTAAACAACAATAAAATGGAGCAGCGTAATGTTATATTGACGTAAAATAATCAAGAGTGACAGGAGAGCACTTATGTTTTAATCTACTAACCACTTAACTCGAGTTGTAATTAAGTAGGCACCTTTACCTAACCTACCTCATAATAAGTAAGCCGAGGGGACGCTTAATAAATTCAATTCAATTCAATTCAATTTATAGAAAGGGCAGGTTGAATATAAAACAAAACTTTGCAATCAATCCCATCTCGATCTCAGTCTAGTGTTATGCACTGATTGCAGCCATTAACAAACAGTCTCCAGTCGCCCTCGCCATTCTTCCAACTTAACCTCAAAATAAACCGAAACAAGTTTCCTCCAGTTACTATTTCCGCATTTGGATAGTGTTTTTTTCGCGTTTCTTGCTCATGCTGCTATTTGTCGCTCTGTTTGATTTTTAAAGTTCTAATTTTTGCATTTCACGTTAGAATAAATCCAAAACAAATCGCACGTCAAAGCCAGGCCAGTGCCCTTCAAAGTGATGCGAGGATGTCATTGCTGTGGGCGGTGCAATGCACCAGTATGCCTTACCTATTGAAGTATTATTTACCATTCTATTGTCTGCGTTGTTGACTCACTCCTTTACTGACGGAATATGTAAGCAAACAAATAATAATAAAAAAAATAAGAAATATTATGCTGCTGCGTCGTTTCAATTAATTTCCTTGTTGTTCAGCATTCAAAGTGGATATTATGAGCTGTCAGTTGGCTAAGTTAGTTGCGTAGAAAATGAATAGGTACATCCTAGTATTTTGACAATCAACGCACAATCTATGAAATTACCTGATAAATAATTAAGCTTGTGAATGAATAGTGGCTCTCGAACACCAACACCCCCACTTGTTTCTTTCTGGCAAGATTTTATTGTAGGAAATTCAAAATAAAGGTCACGTTTATGTCACCTTGAAAGTCACAAAATTGTCATTATTTCCTTCGGATGTTTTATGTGTACCAACATACTTTAGCTCATTTTTGTGTTGCGAAAAACCATCCCTGATTACCTATACAAACTGCCAGTCAGCACAGAGGTGTAAAACAGCGGTGGATACTTGTTTTTGAAAGTAATTAGCATAATTGACATAGACGATGTCTTATTTACCTTTTCAGCTCTAAGTAGAGTAACGTAAACAACTTCTGGTACGTGTGATAAACGCGCTTCTTCTTGTCGGAAATTTTTTTTTTCTTCTGTTGTGCTGTTTGGCTTTGCAGTAAAGTCTTCGTGTGAATTAAACAAATTGAATTTACTAAAGGCAAGAGCAAATTTCGGAATGTGGTAAATGCATGCAAATATTCTTTTATTTTTCTTTTCTTTTTTGAGAATGATGTCATCCAGTGAACGGTGATTAGCACCGTGCAAATGAATGGAGGTTAGCACATGGTTCGTTGAGCTTAAGAAGTAGATTAAAGTGTAAGCTTTTAATTCTCCGGCAGTGTGAGTAGTTACATTTAAAGACTATAAATCCACCAAGGAATTCCCACCTGGAAATCCTTCAATGAAACTTAATGAGCTTTGAAATTTAATTGACTTTTTAAGTGCAGTTGAGGCCTCTTTGTGTTTTTTTTTCTTTTTTCTCTTCAATTTAATTCATGGTCGTGGCAAACTTAAATAAAATGACAGAAAGTTAATGGATTAGATCTTGAATATAAACATTGCAATAACATTAAGTTGATGTGAAATTAGCAAGACAATTGGAAGCTGGAAAACAGCCTTCCAATGTCAATATAAAAAATGTTTTATGACGGTCAGTAATGGTTTTAGTTAGCATGCAATATAAATGCATGTCACAGATTGAATGGACGAAAAGCAGTAACGACCTTTGACGATTCGTCTACATTCCTTCATGACTTCGTATAGAAGATGTAAATGAATATCAGGTAATTATTTGAAAGGTCTCATGCAAATATTTGTAAGTTCTAAAGATTTTGGTTTCAAAATAACATCGATGGGAAAGGAACGCTTCGTTCGGTTCTGACACTAGCTTTCGAACATTATAGATCGTCCGTTGGGTTTCTCATAGACCGGGAACATCAATTATTTTGATTATTATGTCTACAGCAAGTTTGAATCCACCTAGTCCACTTTTTTCTAAAATGAGCTTTTAGAGGAAAGTCAACATATTTCGTTATGAGTTAGAGCAGCTAAAGGCCCCGACCCATAGAATCCGTTGCGTCCGTTCGCTGCCGGATTCAACTGACAGCTCGAATAAATACACACGATCTTATGAGAGGTGACCCATAAGCATCTTATGAGAGGTGACCCATAAGCATCGGATGCAACGGACGCAACGGAAAAAGTAGCCCAACTTTTAGCTTTTTGCGTCCGGCAGAATTGATGACATAAGCTGTCAAAACCAATTTCAAGTTTTCTCTTCACACCGCAACGGATTCTATGGGTCACCCCAATCCGTTGTGTCCGGTAAAACTCACTGCTGTCAGTTGAATCCGACAGCGAACGGACGCAACGGATTCTATGGGTCGGGGCCTTAAGATCTATGGCGATAATATACACTTGTACCGAATGGAACGTAACTGAACCAATACTGAGACTGAGGTTGAAGTTAGTAACTCCTTTTTGTATAAGTCAAGTCACCTGTAAGTTCCAGCTGATTCCGCGGTCCAAGCAATGCGACAATACTTAAGCTTTCTCTATTTTAGGGTTAATTTCTTTATTTTAGGGTTAAGGCACTGAAAGTTTAGGCTTTTGCGTGTCGACTTTTTACTGACAAGTCTCTAATTGCTAGTTTCAAGTGTACAAGTGAGTTGAAGTAACTGGACACTTTGTGTTCAATATTCCAAGAAGGAGGAGCCAAATATACGCACACATGTCTGCGTATGCCTACTGGGCTGTTATGTTGTATCTTCCAATAAGGATGAGAAGATCGTCTACCGATCTGCGATGTGATACTGGCAGAGCATAATAGTTTTTCGAATAAATAGGACATGCTGTCCGCATAGAACAAAATGTGTCTATTGTATTTTCTTAGTGCTTGCGCTTGGTGCATATATATATATTCTTGTTTGAAAGTTATATACCTACAGTCCGCTGCAAAAGCAAAATATTAATCACTTTGTTTTGACTGTACATCATTTGACATACGAATAAAAAAAAAATTGTTAAAACCATCATAAGTCAGTCTTTTGGACTCGCCATAAACATTGTAAATCAAGATACAAACTCAAAATATTGTGCTCATTCGCATTGAGTTTAAGCTTATTAAACTAGATGTTTGGTTTTTTCCTTAAGTCGATAGCATCTACGTCGTTTTGCACATCACCCCCTCCGTCTTCATTGCCTAATCAACTGATTTACTCTAATCACGTAATCGAGGTATAAAACTTTATTTCAATAAATTCTTATTCCGGTTTCTAAATTCGGTAGCTTATCGCGCATGAGATTTCGATTAGAGATACACCTTAAGATTTATGTTCCTATATCACACCGATGGCTTTTCAATCTAACTACCCGTAATTGGATTATCATGCCAAACTTAGCAGCAGCTATAAAATAAAATCAAAACTGTTCCGCAAAGTTATCTTCCTTATATCACAAACCAGACGATCGGGTGCGAGAAATCTCTTCAAAAAACAAAAAAAAAAAAAAAAACAAAACAAAAAAAGCACTTCAACTTCAAGTTGAACAGAGCATTCCGTCGAAAATTAAAACGATTTTGTTTTGCGCGCGAAATTAGTATTCCGAACGAGCAACGCGTGCGATGCTATGTTGTGATTTATTCCCTCGGTCTGCGGAATATTGTTTCACTCCATCGGCACTCCCTAGAGGAAATTTATTTTGTGTACAGCAATGGCTAGAGAAACAGAGACATAGAATGTGAAGGAGAGACAGAGAGAATAAGTATCACACTAGCCGTTTGCGGCTAGAAGCGGCAGTGGCGGCGGCAACGGGTTGTTGTGTGGCACAGTACCCGAACAAAATTTTAATGCGCTAAAAACGTGTATATGGTAATTTCGTGTGAATAAATAGAGACCGTATACCAACCACGGCGGAATACAAACAACAAAATCTCTTAAATGCTCCATTACACTTTTGTTGACAGTGGGTTCTGCTGCTATAAAACAACGATAGGAAGAAACCACAGTCGAATCGATGGAGGATGAGGTTTGGACACACTAAAGGGGAAGCCGAACCATTGACTGGTTTATTTTATTTTTGTTCCAGCCAGGTGATGTCACGACAAAAGAAGTGGAGAGCGAGCGAACTGAATGGCGAAAGGATTTTGCCATTTAGATACATAGTATGTGAGTCAGCACCGCAAAGTAAAGAATTGGTCGTTCATTCCACTCCATTAAGTGCTACCGCCAGCTCTCAAGGAATTTAAAGTGAAAGATAAAAGGGTGATGACCGCAAATAAATTTGATAATTCAGCAAATGATACGATGGATCCTTTTATCGATAGAATAAATGGGGGACTTGCGTATGCAGTACCAAATATCTTGCTTATTAGTTGTAATTTATCTTATCTTTCCTTTTGTTTGAAATCAATCAAATGATCTGTACAACAACAAAAGTTAAAAAGCATCTACAAACTTACCTTTTATGGGAGCAATAAGTGTTTTGAGTGCGAGTACGGTATATGCTAAGGCTTTCCAAAATATCATAGTTCAGCATTTAGTCCCAGCTCAGTGCCTTTTTTTTTTTGAATGGGGAAAGTCACAGAAAACACACAGTTTTCAAAACAATAGGAACGATAAGGGACTGAAGTCGAAACCCTATTGTGAATTGACCTTAGTACAAACTTTGTCGTGAGGTGAATATCTGACAGTGGAGAAGTGAATTTTTGACTTATTTCGCCAGTTCCCACCTGTGAATGCGTTGTGAGGGTTTGAAGTTTAAGTCAAAAAAATTTATTTTTGTTTTATTAGTTCGAAATCAACAAAAACGAACGCACTGCTAGTGCACATGACCTTTTTTGCTGTTGTAATCGATCTTTCAGAGCATACGCTCTTGAATGAAAGAGTTGACGTACATAAGTTCACGACATGGTTCAGATGAATATGGCAGGCCTTAAGTCTAGTGAAGGGTGTTTTTAAAGGTATAAAAATTCAAAATGAAATAAATTTCATTACCACGGTATTGAATTTGTATAAAAGTTATTTTTATAATGTCATTTCAACACGATTTCGGACTAGTGCAATTTTCGACCACTTTATCGAGCAACTGGAACCATTATATCGGCAATGACAATTTGCAAGCGTTGTTCTTAAGTAAGTCTTTTCAATGTGAAATGACAAAACGTACTGACCACAACTATGATTCAATTGACAAACAGTGTTGCCAATTTAAGAGCCAAAGCTCTTAAAAAAAACAGCTTGTACATACTTCCGTGAAGTGAACAGCTGACAGCAGAGAAAGTGAATTTTAGACATTTCTCGCCGTTTAAGATTCGTGGTTCGAGTGCCAACAGAGGCAAAAAAGTGTCTAGCCTGTCGTGAGGAATTGGCAAGTCCTCCGTTAGTACATTCATTGCATTAAAAACGTGACGGCTATAAATGAAACTTTTTTCTGTGTGAGAGAAAATGTGATCAATTAGAAGATTCATATTTTAGTCGCACCACCAGAATGTGGAATTGCCTAGCCGACTCTGTTTTCCACTGCATTACGATTCACAAAATCGTGCATCAGTGTCTCCTTTCAAATCCTCTCCTATTTTCCTAAATGCTCGCATTGTGTTCTAAAACAATATAAGGGTATTCGTAACCAATTGATGTGCGCGTTAATAAAAAAAAAAAAAAACATACTCAACTCATACAGTTAAGCTGCCATCAAGTCTCTGGTATCAATTTCTCTTACTTCTAGATTAGCTCTCAACTGACAATTACTCTCTCTCAGGAAGATGTCATAGCAATTTAATATTCATCATTGCTGGGGGTAGAGGCATAAGGGCATATAATTCCCGAAAGGGGGTGTCTATTATGGTGATCTACTCATTAAAATTCTTTTATATGCGGATGACATTGTTGTCCTTACTGATAATCCGGTAACATTACAACTTCAAATCAATAAACTGTACAATTATTGTAATCTATGGGATCTCCAAATAAATAGTTCAAAATCGAAGATTATGGTTTTTAGAACCCATAACCGCGGTGCCCGAAATGACCGTTCTTGGAACCTCAATGGAGCAACCTTAGAAGTTGTAAAAGAATTTAAGTACCTTGGTTTTACAATAACGAGTAATTTAAACCTAGCAGCACATATAAAAGACAAATCATCCACTGCGAAATCAGCTGTTAATTGTATGTGGTCAAGGTTTTTTAAAAACAAAAATGTAGGTAGATCCGACGGTCAAATTCAAAGTGTTTGATGCTACTGTTAAAAACTCACTTTGTTATGCTAATGAAGTGTATGGTTACACAATATGCGAAGATTTTGAAGTTGTCCAACGATACTTCTTTAAACGTGTCTTTAGACTACCTTTAAACACCCCTAACTACGCGTTATATGTTGAATCTGGATTACCTCCGATTTTCCTAAAAAACCTAAAGGCAAACGCAGACTATATTGTTAAAGTCTTAAGTAGGGCTAGTAACAATCTGCAAAAAAGGATACTCATAACTGCATTTCACCGTAATTACACGCCGTTCAAAGATTGGCGAGATCTAGCGGCTAAATATAATTGCACGTTGAACTTATACCTGAACAACATTGGACCTTGGAAGGATAGTTTGTACGATTGTATTTCTGTCATAGATGGTGAAATGTTTCAAGATTCCTATAATGGTGTGAAAGCATCCATGTCTAGAACGGTATACAGTAAATTGAATCTCTGTTTGGGGGAGTCTAATTATTTTCGCAATACGTTCTCAGTCAATGAGATGAGCTTGATATTTAAGGTCTGTACAGAGATGCTCGAGCTAAATTATAGACCTCACAGAGGTGATATCAATCATAATTGTACTCTGTGTAACCTTAACCTGTTTGAAAACGTTTATCATTTCCTAGCCTGCTGTCCAATGCTTCAAGAAATTCGGCGCTTATGCTTTAACAAGAGCTTTCTTTCGACAGAGGAGTGTTATTCAATTTTAAATGGAGAGAGTGGATGGAAACTTCTTATCCGGTTTGTCTCTGAAGCTACCACTTACAGAAATTTGTACGTGAATATGTAGACTCAATCTCTTGTTGTTTTGTTTTAGCTAAACTAAAAGCCCACTTTTCAACGGATATTGAAACTCTAAAATTACCATTAATTTTACTTCTTTTGATTTTCTTTTTTCATTTCATAATATTATTTTTTTGTTCACTTAACGTTTTTGAATTTCGTTATTTTATTGATTCTCTTTTTGATTTTTTGTATTGTAAATTTATCTTTCATTAGAACATCCTATGTACTTTTCAATGGTTTTAATTTTTATTTGTTAGCACTCATAATTTAATTAATTTTTTGATTAAATCGGCAGACGGCTTTTAAGCCATGCTTGTAATTCTTTGAATATTAAATATTTGTAATCTGATATATGAAAAAATAAAGAAGATAATAATAATAATAATAATAATTCCCGAAAACTATAAAGCAGATCTTCCACTTTTTCCTCTTACCGGCCTTACAAGCAGCGAGATCTCGAAAGGATCACATCTCTCTGACATAACTGCTTCACACACACTTGTGATTCGTTCGTCGATCTCAGAATGCGTCGGCGTCGTGCTCTACTTTTTCCAATACAGTATTTTGGACGAGAACGCTTAAACGGATCCTGGTACTCCTATTCAAACTACAAAGCAGATGAACTCGCCAAAAATGAAACATTGCCTTCTTTTCCACCAGAATTTCTTTTGTTAATGTCATATAGACAAGCGTGCCGCAAGGCATGGAATTGCCTCAACCGACTTCTGCCGAAGCTTTATGGATAAGGGGGATGAGTTAAAGACTCCTAGTGTTGCTGACTTTTGACTCTGACGACTGTCGTACTTGTTCAAACTTAATCGCTGATCAAAGAAACTGTAGTGGAAACAAACGAAATTAAATCTTAAAACTAGAAATCTATGAAAAACTTTTCACATAACCTTAGCTATGCAAGAATACATCTTATGCATTATTTACCCAAATGACAACTAGCTATTGTGTCTGCCAGAATGAGCTTGCTGATTCTTTGCTTTTTTCGTTTTTTCCGCGTGCGGACTTAGCGAAAAATTGACGAGCTCACCGATTGAAAAATTGTGTTTTTTTCCTAGCCTTTCGGAAAAATTTGTACAGAAGAAATTTAAATTTTCTAAATATAACAAATTAAAATAAATAAATAACTTGGCGCAAAAAGAGCGAGGAGCACCAGGGCATTTCTCACAACCATGTCTTGCCAGTTAAAAACGGATGTTCGAGAAAGCGCATTTCAAAGTATTTATTGTCGCAGAACTTGCCTCGCGCAAGGCGATACCCGTGGAAAAACATTTTTGCCTCTGTTAGGATACACAACTGGTTCTGGTTCAAAAGCTGTCGTGGAAAAACAATCGTTCGACGACAAGTCGTATTATATAGGAAATGTTTCAAAATTACTTTTTCAATGAAGAAAACAGTACAGTGGTGGTCCAGTATAACGAACGATATAATGTCCAGAGTCAATTCGTTATATCGAAAATTCGTTATATCGAAACCTTTTTGTCATACAAATCTTTAAATAAATAAAACGTGCAATTGTGTGCATGTATCTTCCAATATTATCACGAACATACATGTAAGTAGACACATTAATACACTTACAGTCATTTTTTTTTTCATTTTCTGAAATTCGTTATTTGTTTGTTATATAGAGTACGTAATTTCCAATTCGTCTGAAATTCGTTATTTTGTTCGTTATAGAATACCTAATGGACTTGAAAAAAGTGTTCGTAATATCGATCATTCGTTATATCGGCATTCGTTATACTGGACCTCCACTGTATTTGCACGCATTCGCTGAGAATGAGAGTGTAGAGAAAGTTAACACATCTATGCGAGCAATAATCTTGCCTCCAAAAGAAAAAAAAACACAAATTGGTTAAAACTCCTACAAGAGAACGTGAAACGATATATGTTTCTGTCATAAAATGTGATTGAACTTCAACAGGAAACAGGAATAAGCTTTTTACTGACTGCCAACAACTTGATAAAACAAATTTCATTTAATGACCACTTAAGTAACACATTAAAACTAAGAAAATATGTATATAAAAAAAATATAACCTTTTTTCACGTACACTTCAAAAACAAAAACAATACAATCGATTTAAAGAACTCCAATCTAAAAACAAAAAAAAAACAACCAACAAGCTTCATTTTAAAAGAACGGAAAAACATCACGATTCCGTGAACCCTAGCAATCAATTTCCCACATGTACACTCTCTCCAAGCGACTACAATAATAGTCTCGCTTAATTGCCTCAATAATAGGTCAACAAAAATAAGTGCTCTGCGAAAAATTAATAAAAAATGAGAAAACGCGCAAGCGGAGGCGGGACGCGGGAGATCTACCAGAAAAAGCACTGCAAATAAAGAAGAAAAATAATAAAAGAATAAATTCACAAACAAAAGTATGTATTAAAACCCATAAAATAAAAACAGAAAACAAATTCATTCAAATCAGAGTCATATCAGTAAAAAATCGATAACACCTCCCTTGACACCACCGAATAAGCATCGTGTCGTGGGGGAGTTTGTGGTTGAGAGTGGGAAAAATTTTTTTTTATATAAACGAAGGAGCAGCAACACAATGCCTCACCGTTGCTCCACTCTGCATCAATTTAGGGTGGAACACTCGGGATCAATCCGTATCGACATGGAAATCTATTGACGACACATGACTACGAGGACATGTAGGGAATAATTTATGTAAATGAACCACGCTGCAGATTAATTAATTAGGCAAACACACAATGCCAGTGTGTACCTACAATGTTCTGCTGACGCCTTCGAATACAAGTAAATCGCAAACACAAGAGTGGTACATGTACAAGCCACCGAAACACGTTACCTATTCAGAATGAATTTGACTTAAGTTAATTTTTTTTGCGTATGGCATAGGCCAGATGCGCGGTTTTCCTGTATTATTTTTTCTTTTTTTATATTTTTATTTTGTTCTGATTTATTATGAAACAGAATAAAATAAACTTTCAGAGGTGCTCCACTGATAAAGCTTCGAACATCCACTCCTTTTGATAAAACAAAGTATGTACCTTACAATAAAAAAAAATAAAGTTCTCGAAATAAATACTATCACTTACCATCGGGCCAATTATCGAATACTGTTTGTGCAATATCACCAGCTGAGTCTGAGGGGCTGAATAGGAATTCTTTTGTTTTGCCGCTAACGAGTATTAATCGGAGATTTATCTGAAAAAAAAGAGAAAAAAAAAACATTAATTAAAACAGGAATATATGTACTTCAACTCAGTTTATTTGAATATTTTGGTGACAGATCAATGTTATATCAACTTAATTTGACAGTTGACACTTGCCTTTTCAGTTGAAAAGATGATTTATGTACGTGACACGTTCGATGATGAGTTAATCGTTAAAAGGAGAATTTAGTGTAAATTGCAGTATTCTGAACCATTATATGGATATTCATGTTTCATGCACCGGCGTATTTTATGTAAATATTGTTAAGTCTAGAAGAGTTATGAACTCGATAGATGGTAAATATATAAATAACCCGTGCAATTCATGTAGTCTGTGAAAGCTTACCAGTAAGTATAAAAAAACGCAAAACTTTTTGTAGAAAAAAACATCACTGTGTTCGCAACCGAATAAAATCATTCAAATAAGCTTAGGATAGTTTCAAAATCTTACAAGAAGCTTCTTCACGGTTTGTCAAATGCACAAATTACCAAGTGCCCAGATTTATTTATCAGTTAGTGAGTGAAGTGAGTTAATGTTCACTAAAATCGATTCAGCTATTAAAAATGAGATGTTAGATATTTATTGCTCTTACAATTGCCTACAATTCATTTTTCTTCAATTAGAACATTCATGTGTTCGAAATCACTCATGTCACTGAAGTAGCTAAATCAGTTTTCCGAATATAGTGATACAAAAAGACGAAAAATCTAAGCATACTTCTGTGCTTAAACGAACAGAAGCTTTTGTCAAGTGATTTGAGAGACAAACTTATTCCGCTATGGTTGCTTTCGCACAAAAGATAAAAATGAGAATATAAAAACTGAAATCAGTGATTTGGCAGCACAGTGCATTAGGCCGCGTTTCCACTTGCAAGTTAACTCGTTGAACTATTGCAGAAGTTTCTTGCAGTAGCGTTTACACTGCTATATGAATTCTTGTAACTTCTTCTGCAATAAATGTCTTGCAAGAAGCTCGCGCATCATACTGTTGCAATTTATTGCAGAGGTATCTACACTGGAGAGTCATTAATGTCGCTAGAAATTTGGTAGTTTATTTGAAATTGTGAAGTCATGGCGAGAATACTTCAACGTTTAGGAGCTGCAACTACAATTTTATGGATAAAAAAGAAAAAGCGATCAACCTGGGTGCGCGATTGGATATTGAGAAGGCGGGAAGCTGGTGCCTTCTGTAATTTACTAAACGAACTAAACATAGAAGACGCTCAACAATATTTCAATCTCACTTGGATGACCCCAGTTTATTTGGAAGTTTTGTTATTGAAAGTGGGCCCTATTTTAAAAAAGCAGGATACTCGAAACTCGATTCCGTGATTCAATATCAACGAAGGATAGACTCATCTTGACGCTGAGACTTTTAACATCCATAAAAAATCCATAAATACGAATTGCACTCGTAACGTTCAATTGCGAGACAATTCGCATACTCACTACCAACTAGCCGCGAGCGCCATATATACGAAACTGTTTTGGTAAGCTGCAAGTACTGTCGCGAGTCAATGCAAACCCGTTTCAACCTGCAATTTATTGCACTCGCAAATACTCACAAGAAGTTATGCAAGGACTGTCGCGATCGAACTTGCTTCGCAGTTTCCACTTGCAAATCCATGTCGCACAGACTGTCAGACATTTTTTGCAGAAGTTTTCTTGCAAATGGAAACGCGGCCTTAGACATTTCAATTAAAAGTTTTAAGCAAAATTGCCGTATTACACAATTCATATTTGCTTCGTTTACACTTGCTTTTCCAATAATATTTTAAACGCTGAATCCAAATCTGGCCTCAAAACGGCTCAATTAAAACAGGCTCAAAAACAGCAAAAACTTGTTTTCTCGATTTTTAAGGTTCAAAACGTGACTTGATAGAGCAATTTTGAGACCAGATTTATATTCAGGGCGAAAAAACAATTTTTCAAAAATAAAGTTGTCTCTCTAGGTTATAAAAAAGACGCAAACTATGTAAACCAGTTTTATATTTTGCATTTGACATTTGACTAACACTAAAATTCAAAAAGTTTAATAAAACTAAAACACCCTATTTGGTGGTATAACAAAAAATATGAAACTCATAACAATATTATAAATATTATGCTCGAACGCGACAGGATGTCTAGCGACAGGTGCTTTAAACGGAGATTCGACAAAGTTGTTTGACAATTCGCTGGCTTTTTTAGTAAACGCTTGCTTCTATGGATGTATTTTTATACACATTTCACATGGTGAATACAACTCAGAGACCACAGCTTCACCAAAAATAATATCGGAAGAAAAGATTAAACAGGTTATCAATTTCTTCTCAATTAAACTCAAAACTTTTTTCTTTCTGCCTCATGGAGCTACGGGTTCCTGGCGAAAAAGCTGGCAAAATGTTACTCTTAACAAAAATTGATAAAAAAAAACTAGATATGAGACTACGATTTGTGTGTCATATCCATGAATCTAATGCCATGATGCGACAAACAGAAAATTGATAACATAACATTGTAAATGTTAACAACTTATGTAAATGATGAAATTAGAAGGACGACACTCAATACTATGAAACAAGAAACATTCTACCCTTCAAACTACCACATTTCAATCGATTAAGGTGAGAGACTATTTTTCGCATTTATGCAAGTTTTTGTTACAGCAAGGTTTTTAAAAAAGATCAAGTATTTTTTCAACATTACCATGCGATTCTATTTAAAAACAGCGCACTTCAATCGATACTATCAACTGCAACCTTTAAGCTCCTTCAAAATGAGACCATTTAAACGTCACGCGTCACTGCTGTTGTAAACGTTCTATAAATATAAAAAGATTGTCGAATCCCGTACCCACGTTAAGATTCAATTTGGAATAATTACTATAGTGTTGTTCAAGTTCTTTAACGCGTACCGCACCTTTTATAAATATTGAGAGTAGGTTTACTTATAATTCCATTTATGTTTTTAACGCTTTTAAGGAAGTTCCATTGAGTACTGCTATAAATAAGTGCTTAAAGCATAGTTCCAAGTGTTGTTTTTAGAAGGAAACTAGTCCCAGCTGCACATATTAGCACATTTTATTATTGTGTCCCAAGTCGACATCGACAACTGCAATAGAAATCAAAAAAATACATAAGGTAGCGACACAGATCTGGGAGCCCCGAGGCCTAGCTCATTTTCCCATCCATCCATGACTTGTGAGGAAATGGAGGGGACCAACAATTTTCTGCCGATTGCTAACCGCTAATCGAGAAAGCGCTTTCCTTGCCAAGAAATTTTACTATTCCTTGCGAAAAGTGATACACATGTGAAAATATTTTTTGTTAAAAATGCCACCATATTTTTTTGTGCAATTAGGAAATGAAAAATGAAAAAGAGACTGATAAAGGCGAACAATAGTTTTTTGTTTTCATATCTTAACAAATATTGTGAGAGCTACATTTGATTTTACGAACGTTGGTAATTTTTTGTTTTGTATTAATTAATGTTTAGATTTGAAACACTAAGAGTAAACACACAAAACATAATTTTCTTCGCTTTCTATTTAAGTCGTCAAACTGCATTGTTAATCAAACGCGGAGTATATAAATTAAGGATCATTAAAAAATTTTTTTGTATTTTTTTTTTTTTTTTTCGAAAAACCAGACTGTGCTGGAAAGTTTATCATAACAACAATAATTTACGTTAGTCAATGAGAAAGTTCCACACCTGGTGGTGCATATTTACACTAGTGAAAGTCAGTTTATCCAGCAGCAATACATTGTCGATGAACCCTTATTGCAACGAACGAAGATCGTTAAAAAGTTAATGAACGAATGTGAATAAGACACCAACTTTAGTCATCTGTCATCAGACTGCGTGACACAGCAAATTGACAAATGTCAAGCTGCGAACGAGTTTCTTAATCCGAAATAAGTACGAACATCGTTTAGCAAACATTAAGACAGCTATAAATATAAAAAACAAACAATGGTAGATACTCTTGGGAAACAGTAGACTCACGCTTTAATATTTGTTTTTGCAGCTTCTAGTGATTGTTATTAAATCCACACTTAACTGCATGAAATTTTGACTCACAATTATTAGGTATACTGATGATGGCCACGGTTTAAAAAAAAAAGTGTTTCCCCTCTTTAACTTGATATACAGATGTCGTCTGAGTTGATCATTCCGGAGACCAATTCTTTTCAATTTTTGTTGCTTTTGTGTTTATCTCTTGCTTGTGTTGTTGTTGTGGGTTTCCTTGGCGCTGCTGCCACAAGTTGACATATGTAATTGGTTTATTATGCAATTTCGTTTTCGTTTCGAAATGAATAAATGTTATTTTAAGATCGTCGTATTGGGTAATAATAAGTGTGCTCCGTTTAAAGCCAAAGTAAGAAGACGAATGAGGCAGAAGGTCAGAGAAGGAATGAGAAATAATGACACACTAAACGAATTACGTAGGTACTTTTAAAAAAAATGTGTGGTTAAGAATGAACTAATGACGTAAGGGGCATTCATTATACTTTGTGGAGTAGTAAATATACGTTTCCATTGAGGATTAGGTACCTGTTTTGTTAAAAATACATTGGTGGTAAAATTGGTGGTTTTGAAGGACACGTGACACACAGGATAGGATCATCGAATTGAGAATCATACCAAACCGAAACAGAATTTCGACAATTTTTTTTTAAATCGGCTTAATCTATTCCGATAATATGGTCATTTCCAAATTGCTGTAACCTGTGATGATACTGCAACCCTGGACATAGTGAAGTAAGTAACCGCCAAGCAGATGGTGTGGTAGCCACGATACTGCAAAGACATCGAGGAAAAAAGTTCCAAATCCATTCAACAAGATTGTAAGAGCTCGAGCAAATGCTAAGACTGGATTCTTTTTATCACTCTAAGAAACGGACTGGTTTCCAACACAAAATCTATGTTGGCAAATATTATAAGATATAGTATAACGGCCATCAGTTGCAAAAACTTAACCTGCCACCTGCCAGATGTACATAGCTGCTGCATTTGTTCATGAAACATCGTTATTAACCCATCCGCAACGCAATGGTTCTAGAAAATCGTGCGCTAGGCTAAACAAAAAAATAGAGAATGGGTTGTCTTTGATTCCCGCCGAATTAATAATGGTAAGGAAAATAAAAACCAAGATTCCTATTACTGAGAACAAGTGGCTCACCAAATTACAATTCAGAGAGGCCAAAACAAAATGACAAAATGCTAAACGAAAAGAAAGCGGTTTTTCAAACAAAAAGGCACGTTAAAACAAGACGACGATTTGATATCAGTGATAAGATCAACCGAGAAAATGGGCAAATGGGAAACGGAACAGCTAATTCTTTATGAGTAAATCACAGGAAGTGGAGAAAAAGGAGTTCATAGAAATTTGGATCACTTGGATCTTTGAAGAGGTAAGGAAAATCTGTATGTGCCTATTCAAGTTAACACTCAAGGAAGCCACCAGATAATCAACCAAACTCTGAAGAAAGGTCTTCTCGTCTAGCAAAAAATTCAGTTCGAAGAGTCACAACAAATGCATACTGAAAACTCGTTCAGCCACACAGAAGTCATCGCAAAACTCATCACATCGCAAACTGTCATTACGCTACAAAACAGTCGATATTGCGAGAAAACTATCGTAATCATGACATCGCTGTCGTCATCGCGACAAAACTGTCTTTTTCGTGAAAAGACTATCGTTTTCGCCAAAAAAAAAATTCTGGTTATAGGGAAAAGACCTTCGTTATAGCGAAAAAAAAGTGTCTCCAATCGTCGCCAGTCGTCGCAAGTCATCGTGACAACACTGACTTGACAATATTGTCGTTATTTCAATAATACTGTCATTGTCATTATCGCCAAATAACTGTCGTCGTCGCGAGAAAGCTGTCGTCATCGCGATAAACAAAATTGTTGCAGTAGCGAAAAAAGATGTTTAGTCGCGACAAATATGTCATAATCCGGACACAATTGACTCAATAGAGGCAAAGTTGTCGAAATCACCGTAAAACACAGTGAATGCGACAAAATTGGCCACAATATTAATTGTGAAAAAATTGTTGCAATCGCGATAAAACTTTCGTAATCATTATAAAACCGTGGAAGGATTCCGAAAAATTTTTTGTCGCAATAACTACAACAGACGTTAATACGGCAAAAATGGTCGCTAGCTTGTCAGACTTCTTTGCAAAGGTAAAAATATACTTTCTTCAGTAATTTCGAGAATTTCTAGTCTTTAAGGGAATGAAGGGGACCTACAATTTTCTGCCGGTTCCGAACGGCTAATCGAGAAAGCTCTTTTCATGAATAAATTTATTAACGAAGGACTTTCCAACTCCGCGCGAAAGGCGGTACCCGTGGAAACATTTTTTCCTCTGTTGGGATTCGAACCACGAACCTCTAGCAAATACATTCATTTTTCATTCACTTAAACGCCACGTGCAACGTATAACATAAAGTTCTGGCTATTAATCAAGAAATGGCAGCACAACTCACAAATGACTTATCAGACTGGGTAACGATCCCATGGACTAACCAATTTTGTTGATTTGTAAATATATATTTTTCAGACTCACACAGTAGTTTACAAAAAGCTTTACTAGATTTCATTTATAATTTCAAAATAGCATGCGTCAGTCTGTAACGTGGAGGCTTAAGGTTCAAATCCACGAAACATCCACAACATGAGTATTACCTTTCGCGAGGATTTGGCAACTCCCATAAATACCTAACCTAAGTGAGGTTGAGAGAAAGGCGTTCGGATAACCATTTCTGTGCCACCCCTATCAAAATATCCAAAAACATGTTTTCGTGCATTTAATTCAGTCACATAAAAAAAAGTCCAGGGTGCCATTTCAAATTGTTTACAAAGTTTACGACCTGCAAAGATATTGAAATATTTTCTTCGACACACATTAATTTTGCTAAATTACAATATCACTGCATTGTCTTTTGGCTAATATTATAAAACAATTTAAATACTATAAAATACAGAGCAGAAAATAAGTCTAAAATCACACGGCTTAATTAAATCAGAGAAAGAATTGATAAATTACATTAACATAAAATCGTTAGCAATGCCTGTTGTAGCCTCGTTCAAATTGCAACAAGGGTCAAGTTCGACTACGAAGCCTGCAATAAGCACATACATCCAAACCATCCAATTCACAAGCATTCATGCAATAAAACAATCAAATTAAATCGTTATACAGGGTGATCCCCTCAATGTCTCCGTTTAATATCAATTTTAATTAGATTTCCCAAATAATTTGGAATTTCGTTTAAATTATGCATCGAAAAACGTGTAAATCAAATGACTCTCTGCACAGTGCACAGCCCAAATACAGAGTTAGAGGTAGATATTCATGGAATTTAAAGCTTTCCCGCGCATACACAAGTTTATTCGATCAAAACAGCAATGGCCGAGGCCGTGCGTCGCGTCCGTCGCTTCGTACGACTATACATTCATCTATCTAGACTAGAGCAAGAGGCAAACATGATCATTGGTTTTATTTTCAAATTGCATTGAGATTATTATTAGCTGGCATTAGTAAGCGTCCGCAATGTCTATGCAACAAAACACCTGCATTAAGCGTTTAAAAGGAAAAAAAGGATGATGATGGTGTTTTCCATTGACGTTGGGGCATACAATAGAATTTATTGTGCGTGCCAGGAGAAATTTTCACAAAATCTGAAAATAATTTATATAGGCAAGTGTATACGGCTAATGTAAAGTGCACACGAGAGTGCGGAATTGAATTTAATTGCATTGCCGACCGATAGAATATCGTTGGGGGAGAATGATGAGGTGGATGGTGGAATGTGTGTTTGTGGTGTTAGATGATTTAGTTTTTAGTTAAACCACAACTACTAGCAATTATTTTTAATGTTTTCGTAAACAGCAGCCGGTAAATGTTTCACTCGAAAGTAATTGTTTCTCATTTGAAAATAAACGCTGACGGCATCACGCCATTTTGGAGTTTCAGTTTCAAATACTTTATAAAAATGAGAATTTAAGAAAAAAATTAACAAAAAAAGTGCCTCTCATAGATTTGGAGATGTGCCAAAAATGAATCTTCAGTAAATGAGTTGCATTTGAAAAATAAAATACAAGTTCTTAAGAGGTTTGGTGAAAGGCCATCCATAATTTTTTTTCTTATTTAACTTCTTTACTTATTAATTAAGAGCCATATAAGAGTGTGGATATGTACTGACCATAGCTTAGTGAATTTTTTTGTTCCACTCGAATTTTCAAGACCTCGACACAAGCAGAACGAATGTTATGTTGAGCACAGACTTCCTCTCGTGGCGTTAAGAGGTTAAGAGACTCTTTCGACGTAGAGTAATCTTTATTTGTTGGTCAAACTGTCGCGTCGCTAGTATCAAAAAAATAAAATAAATAGAGTGGCGCAACAGAGCGGGGAGACCCGGGGCCTAGTGCATTTCATACAGCCATTGCCCTTGTGAGGAAATGGAGAGAACCTACAACTTTTTTCCGGTCCCGTACGGCTTATCAGGAAAACGTTTTTCATGGCAATCAATTTACTATCGGAGGTTTTACTAATTCCTCGGGAAAGGTACGGGTATCACCTAACATTTTTGGTATCTGTTGGGATTCGAACCACGAACCTCCAGGTTAACAGGCAAACATGCTAACCATCACGCCACGGCACGGGTACCACCCAGCTAATATCAAACAACAAGCAAAAAAAAAAACGAAGAGGAATGATAAAGCTAAAGCAGTAAAAAGTGAGAAAAAAGCTTTTGAACAAATTTCAAGGCGCTCACGGCTAGCCTTGAAGTCGAAAGACAAGAAAACGTGCGCCCAACTTCAAGAATAGAGCACTGGGTCATACATTAAGAGCCGAAAGAAATGTCTGACCGTTTGCTGAAGTAAACCAAGAGATACCGTCTTCAAAGTGGGGAAGCCATCTTTATAATAAACGCTTAAAGAAGTAGAAATGCTCTGGACGTTCGCTAGCCCCGAAGTTTATTGACGATGCTCAACAACACCTTGTGTTTGCAGTTTAAATGAACAGATTCTTTGCAGAAGATTTTCCACAGTTGAACCAAAAAGGAAATTGCGTGATATCCCAGTCGAAGAACTTAAAGAGGCAGTTAAGAACAGACAAGGTATTAGCTTTGGAAGAAGATGAGAGACTTCGAGTTTCCAATTCTCATGTCCAAGCTTATAGGAGTGATAGTACAATGAAGATGAAGTTACCTTCTACCAATCTCCAAGGGAAAGGAGATAGGTTGTGATGATTTCCGTTCGAACAAGCGATGCCTTATACTTTGAAATTCTTTGATTGGGTAATAGTGTGAAACTGATGGCCAATGCAGATTCGTCGCAGGCAAGTCAACAACAGAAGCAATCGAAAGTACGATCCAAGAAGAAAAGCATCTTGATTCATTACGGGATTTGCATGTTGGGAGGGTTCAGGTTTTTGAACAAAATCCTGCAAAAATCGTACGAGTAAAACAATGGGCATGAGATCCCAACAGGAAATTTGACAGTATGCGAGAGATAAGAAGTAAATAATCATCACTCATATCAAACTAGTCAATGGTACTTATGCTTTTCTTTCCATCGCTTGTTGCTTTATCAGCACCAAGTGCCTGCAACTTGATTAGGAAAAAAAGTATAGATAAATTGCAAACGAAAGACCTCACCAATGCATCACTTTCTCCAGAGGATTTGCAAAGAATTGTTTATCTCAAACATTAAATAATATGTTTTAAAACATCGCTAGCCAAACTTCTGCAATCTTTTCCGATTAAGACAGGAGAAATATCGACGACTAATCACTAAAGTTACTATTAAAAGATAAATAAGATGGCGCTACATAGCGGAGAACCTTGGAACCTAGCGTTTTTCTTTCAACAATTTTTTGCCGATTCCGAACGATTGATCAAGAAAGCGCTTTTCATGGCATAAAATTACTATCCGGAGAAATTGCCAATCCTTGCGATAGGCGATACCTGTAGGAAATCTTTTTTTTTCTCAATGTTTCTGGCACCATTTTAATTTATTAAAAACAAACATTTATTTAGTCTGTCTACACTCTAGGAAGGTGTGAAATCAACCGTCGGTCTCTAGACTGACCAAAAATTTCAATCGCCTAAACCCATCAATTAACTTGGTACCGTGGTTAAATCTCGTCAACTCTCTAACTATGTGCAACCACTATAGAGTGTTTAAATCTTATAAAAGGCCAGATTTTTGTGAGGATTCGGCTAGGAGTGAGTTTTTTTACATAATTTTTCTGCTAACTGCAGCCTTGATTACATTTCTTCTGAAAATGGTAGTTATAAAATAAAAAACTGAGTTTGAGGTACGATGACGGGAACCCGTGGCGACTTCATTCGATGTCGTTTGTTTGCCTGTAGATGGCAACTTTAGCACATGTTGAACGAAAACCAAAGCGGTTGCTGAAAGTATAAGATTTTCTTTAAATAACTCAGTTTTTAAATAATAACCATTACTTTCAGAAGAAATGGAATCAAAGCAGCAGTTAAGAAAAACCTCAAAAATATGGAACACCCTACTAAACATCCTAACTTTTGATGCTCCACTGCAACAGAAGCAGACACTTTTGTTTTACTTTTGAAAGTTGTATACAGATTCTAAAGACAACCTCATCTTTTCTCGGTTAGGAAAGTGGTTAGAAGTAACAGTTTTTGTACATTTACTTCATTCACCTGACAGTAATAAAAATCCCTAGGAGAAAATTTTTCGCCATAACCATGATCTCAAACAACGACCACAACTAAATTACGTTCAAATAAAAGTTATAAAACCATTGAGGACATTTTACGGATGCTAAGTCCACTAACTGGGGTAACTACGGAACAGACAACGATAACAAAAAGAAAACTACCACCCACGGAGACGACACCAAATAAAGAAGAAATCACAAAAATTTAATGAGATTTTTATGCATTCGCATAAAATATAATACAAATGCGAATGCCACATTATGCGCTCTAAATAGACCTCAATACCTCCCATTGATGGTGTCTCAGGCGCCAGCTTTCCAGCGACTCGTCATCCATTTTAAAGTAGAAAGCACCCTCAACTACTCACACACACACACAAATACCCCTTGTCCCCGCGGCAGCTTTGTCCTGGGTCAAAGTCAGTTCATTTAAAATACCATAAGACTTGCCTTGATTCTATTGATTTATATAGCGCGCATAACCCGACCCAAGTCGAACCCAACCCCACTAGAAAGATGGTGTATACATTTATTCCGTTTTGCCTTTAGTCCTACTCTCATGGGTTTCTTCTTCTTCTTTGGGCTTTGTTTCATCTACTAAAGTCACCCCATCCCCTTATTGATAGCGCGGGCGGGAGGAAAGAATATTGATGCTGATTTTATGTATGTTCTATTCTTGAAACCATGTTGAGGGTTTCCTTTTGCCAGCTGCTGCTGATGCCGACAACGCTGCATTTCTATTTAGAAGCCGCACTTAATATTTTACCTGCTTCAAGTCTACTCTGGAATAGATTGTGTAAATAGAAGTCGTGTTAAGTGCGGTTTTTCTATGCTATGGTACTACTGCACAATCTAAGATAAAAGAGGCTGATGATGATGACGATGATGACGACGATCATACGGTGCAAAGAAAAGAAGGTACACACAACACACTCGCCCTTGTTTGAAGAGTTAAGAGATCGAGTTTGAGGGATGTACTGCTGCCTTCCGTTGGAATTTTTATTATAAAATTCTTGGGGTGACGAAGGTAACGCAGTTCTATCTACTTACTTAAAATACAACCAAAGAATTGGGTCGAACGAAATAGAAGAAAGCAAAAATTTAGCGCTCACATATTGTTCTAAGTGTTTTTGAAGAGTTTTTGCCTGGCGTGTGTTTTGTAGAAAAAGACAAAAGGATGGGCAGATTAAACGAAGTATGCCAAGTGAGGATATAAACACAAGCAGTCTACTTAATTTTTAATTTTCGTCTTTTTAATATCAAGTGTAAAGTTAACGAATAATGAAAGATTTTTGAAACAAAAGAAGTCGACGGGCTTTGAAGGTTTTTTTTGTTTGTTTTAAATTTACAAACTAAAAAGAAGTAAGCATCTTATGTAGCGCGGATTACTGTCAGGTATTGCATGAGTTTCGTAGAGTATACTGTGCTCGAATTTCAAATGAAATTTAAGCTATAGGAGAAAGAAAATGATTTCATTTTACTATGTATATGTATATATTCAGTGATGGCCGAAACTAAAGCAGGAATATTTTTCATATTGGAAAGATACAAAAATACTTTCCTCCGCATACGGAAGCATGACGTTATGAAAGATTTCCTGGTACATGAAACGGTCAATTATACTAATTATTTAATTCTCTTTTACAACCTGGGGTCCATTTGGACCCCAGAGCACGTTTGAACACTCATAACTTTTTTGTTTTTCATTTTTTTTCTAATGGGATTTTTACTCAGTGAACAATTTAATTTCTTATTCATTTCATAAGTTGAAACGATTAATAGGTTTACATATTTTTCTGCGATTTTTTTGTGAAAAGAACCCGTCCACCCGACCTGGGGTCCATTTGGACCCCACTACTAAAATTCTATGAAAAATCATATTTTTTCTAATAAATAATTATTTTATTTCAAAAGCAGCATAGTTAATGTTTAGAAGGATTCAACTTGAAGTTGTTGGCAGTTCCGGGAGACATTTAACACATAAGGTTCTGCTTTTCTTGTCGTCTGCTTTTGGGCAAAGGTGACATTTGCTCCTTTTACAAGAGAGCCTTTCGGGGACTGTTGGTAATACTTCCTGAACTCTCCCCAAAATTCAGAGAGCATCCAATGCAAATTTTCCAATGCCAGATTGTGTTGCTGGTTGTGAACGGTTATTCAGTTCTGACTCAACCAATTCCTCTGCTAGTTCGATGAGTTTATCACTTCTGAACAAATTTTTGTTTCTTCTAGGATCTAGGCGGATTGAAGTGTCGGAAAATTATGACAGTTGCTAGGGCTGTTACGTTAGTTGTAGAATACAACCATCAGCCAGCGATTTGTTTGACGTGTACATGAATATATTGAGACTATATACAGGGTGATTCGCATAAGGTGTGACAAAAAGATAGGGTGTGTAGGTTGGACCTAGACAAGCAAAAAATCGTATGGGAGGGGGGGGGGGGGTCCATTTTCCCCCGTTTAGGCGGGAGGGGCCATTTAAGAAAA
The DNA here is from genome assembly GCA_949752695.1 of Melanostoma scalare. NCBI lineage: Eukaryota > Metazoa > Arthropoda > Insecta > Diptera > Syrphidae > Melanostoma > Melanostoma scalare. The sequence continues at coordinate 10,173,597 of OX456985.1, forward strand.
AAATCACTAAAAATGGAAAAAAAATTATTTAAAAATAACGGTAATACCTACAGAGTTGTGCTATAGTATTTTAAAAAGCTAAAAAACTTATACATTAAATAAAATCTAAAAATAAGTTGTTCATTTGAATAGTTTTTGAAATATTAATTTTCAAAGTCAAAATTTTGAAAAAAAAACATAATTTTTTTTCTTCAAACCATTTTTTTTCAAAATTTTACGTAATTAAGTAGTATTTTTCTGGCTTATTTTCAATGCTCTTACTTATTTTTGATCAAACACAAAAAACCGGATGTCAAAATAACCTGTAGTTTTTGAGAAAACCAAAAATTACAAAAACGACTTTTCAAAAAAAATTTTTTTTTTAATTTTTTTTTCGTTATTGGATTCTTAAGTGATTCTTAAGTGAAAAAAAGTAAAGAGAAAATTCATCCTTTATTTCTTAAATTCACTTAAGAATCCAATAACGAAAAAAAAACTTTAAAAAAAAAAATTTTTTGAAAAGTCGTTTTTGTAATTTTTGGTTTTCTCAAAAACTACAGGTTATTTTGACATCCGGTTTTTTGTGTTTGATCAAAAATAAGTAAGAGCATTGAAAATAAGCCAGAAAAATACTACTTAATTACGTAAAACTTTGAAAAAAAATGGTTTGAAGAAAAAAAATTATGTTTTTTTTTTCAAAATTTTGACTTTGAAAATTAATATTTCAAAAACTATTCAAATGAACAACTTATTTTTAAATTTTATTTAATGTATGGGTTTTTGGCTTTTCAAAATACTATAGCACGACTCTGTAGGTATTACCGTTATTTTTAAATAATATTTTTTCCATTTTTAGTGATTTTTTTCTTAAATGGCCACTCCCGCCTAAACGGGGGAAAATGGACCCCCCCTCCCATACGATTTTTTGCTTGTCTAGGTCCAACCTACACACCCTATCTTTTTGTCACACCTTATGCGAATCACCCTGTATACATCGACTCCACCTTTGATGCGGTTATAATCCAGTATCATTGCAGGTTTACTTTGATGACCGGAAGTGGCTTTCTCGCAGTAATGTTGTGTTGATAGCAATACCACTTGTTTGTTTGGCTTCGGAACATAACTCACCAACGCCATTTTTCCAAAAAATCTAAGGATGGATGAGTGTACTGGACGGCACTGCTTTTGCTATTGGCCTGTACAGGCTCATTTTGGTCATCAAGAACCTCTTTCGCTACAAAAGATTTAGGCACATCTCTTTTGTTTTTCCGGATCGTGTCAAGAATAGTGATCTTCTTATCCAGCAACCTCAATGCCAAATCAACCGACATAAGCAAATTATCAATAGTGAGGTTGCGTCCAAAATTGAAATATGATGGCATCAACGACTTCACCACATCATATCCACGACCAAGTCCTGCACTTTGGTCAGAGCTACCAGTGTAGATAGAAAACTTCAGTGGATAGCCCGTTTAGCTTTCATTCAGCCACCAAAACTTCAAGCCGTATTTGGCAGGCTTGCTTGGCATGTATTGGTGAAATTCAATCCTTTTTGAGGTCATAAAGTTGTATGATGACCTGAACAAACTGAAGTAATGACTATTTTTTTCTTTTGAAAGCCATACATGACAAGTACAACTGATATGGATGGATTTTTCATTCAATAATTACGTAAAACACACATATCGAAATGTATAAGTGGGAATCCGAGATTTGCGAAATTAGGCAATTTCCATCGATTTTGAAATTGAAAAATTATATTAATGACCTCCTGCATACCTGCATAATGACATCTCTGCTTAAATTTCTTTACCACTGCTATATAAAATACTTAGAAAGAATTCATACAATAGCCAGAAGAATTATAACTGAACAATATAAATCAGCAATCAAAAAAATTTCGAAGAAAAAATCGTGGGTTCCATTTGGACCCCAGGTCGGGTGGACACGACTTTTGCCGGGTCGTAAAGGAGGGTTAAATAAGTGGCCAATACTTTAACTATAAAAACATCCCCAGACCATAACTTTCCCCCATCCGTGCTTTACAGTAGCACTGGTAAGCCCAGGATTGAGACGTTGACTTTTTGAACTTCGCACCGTCCGAAATCCGTCCGATCCATTTAAATTAAATTTAGACTCATTGGGTAGTCCAGCTAAGTTCCAGTCTTACACGTCGTCGTTTTAACCAAAATAAACGGCATTTTTACATCACGACGAACTTGTCTGCCGTTTTCAATCGTTCTTCGTTCCCGGATCATTCTGCAAGAGATCTCTCTAGATCGTGTTGTATTTTTAGATGATATAAAAGTGTAATTTTTGAATAGTTTCATAGTTCTCCTAAAGCATCGCTACATGGTCTTGCAAAGTCTACCACGCACTGTTTAAACATTTCCTTCGGCACGAAGTCGAGCGGGGAAATAACCGTATAGGTAAACCACATTTTTGGCAATAAAATTTGACTTTTATACTTGATTACTCAAAAACCATCCACTTAGTTAACTTAAATTAAAATGTTAAATAAAGAACAAACTATTAGGTTTGAGAAACAGTTAAGTATGTGGTAGTAACTGGCTTATAGCTCGTTTTTAATAATTTTTCTAAAAAAATTTTTAAAATTTTTATAAGTCAACACGGCTTTGTTTTCAGTTGCATTAAAACATGAACCGGTTATAACTCAATATACCACTCCAAGCAGCTCGATTTCAAGTTTACCTTATCCACACTTCCCACTTTAAGTGGACGGAGATCTTAATAAATAGAATATAAGATCTATCTTGATGTCTACTTTATTATCGACTAGGTGTGCCAGACTTTGTCCGCAAGCATTGGCATAACTTTTTTATTTATCAACTGATTGACATAAAATAAAAACTAAATGTTAAGTGAAGCATACCACAATATATTGCTGAAAACTCCATTTAGATAGGATAAGCAGTTTCTGAGATTAGCGTGCACAAACAAACAAACTGTTACGTTTTTATTATATGTATAGATATAGATATAGATATAGAAGATATAGATACATTTTTTTGAAGGGTTTTCCAATAAGAGTGATATGATTTCTTTTTTGAAAAAAACACACTTTTTGTTAAGGAAATCCAAATATTTTTTACTTAATGTGCAGTTCAATCAATACAATTAAGTTTTAAATAAAACGTCATTCAAATGGCCACCACGCTTTCTTCTGCAGCAACAAATTCGATGAACCCAATTTTCGAGCACTTTTTCCACTAAATGAAGTTGTATATCATGAATGGAACGTTCAGTATTGACTTGTAAAGCTTGAAGAGAATCTGGAATCACGACTTCTTGGAAGCCATTCAATATCACCATTCTTGAAAAAATCGAATCTCTAAATTTTTCTCGCAATAATTCAATTGTTGCATTTGCTGTGTGACACGTAGCCCCGGCGTCTTGTTGAATCCAAATGTTGTCAAAATCAATTTCTTTCAATTTCGCCCATTAAAAGTTGGTTATCATTGATCTATACCGCTCTCCATTGACAGTAATGGTTTTACCAGCTTCATTTTGAAAGAAGTATGGACCGATGATTCCACCAACCCAAAAACCAAATCAAACTGTCAATTTAGGTGAATGTAATTGTTGTTCATGAATATTTTGTGGATTTTCATCGCCAGTTTTGCACTAGTCAAATAAAAGTAAGCCTCTTCGGAAAAGATGATTTTCATAAAAAAATCGTTATCGATTTCAAGTTGTTCCAAGGCAAAATCAGAAAGTTCACGACGTTTACGGTGGTCCAATTTTAAAATGTACACTTCTGAATGCAATAACAAACAAATGAGGGATCATGACATACTACAAATGGCCGAAACGCCACTGCAAAATCATATCATACCTATTGGAAAACCCTTTAGATTGATGTCGCTGAAGAGGGATTACAGTACAACACGAACACGATGATGTATTTTCTACGCCAGATGTTATTTTGATCGTCTTAGCAAGCAGGACAATAACCACTATGAATGTCTTTTCTCTGAAATACGACAAGGTAATGATTCTGCGCCTTTTAGCAGAACTGGGCTGACCTGGGCTCCTGCGTCTTTTCAGAACTTTATTCCTTGGTTGTTTACTTAGCCCAAAGAAACGGCGATGAACTGGAGTTATTCTTTGTCTGCTTCCAGCGCAGCCCCGCGCCGCTGTCGATGCTGTTTCCAATTAACTTACGTTTACTTTGTTTAGTGCTGGCTGATAAATAGCAAATTGTCAAAAACCAACACTTATCACATTGTGTTTCATATTCGTTCTCGAAGTTTGAAACCATATAGGTAGTGATGCGAGTTTATTTTTGTCCATCTGAAATTTGAATTTACCTCCCACTATGCAATACAAGAGTAGTGTCTTTTGCCATCAACTGATTTCCGCCATGAGCATAAAGACACAGTAAAATAGTTTTCCTTTAGTTAATAGTGAAGATACATGAATATTTTGACGAATATTCGTCTAGTAAGCTAAACGATAAACACTTTGTCAAAGATATCCTCTATTCATTCAAAGCGTTCTTCTTTCTTTTCTGGCTTTCCACTTAACTTCACACTTACAGTGATCCTTTTATGTGGGGAACACCGTGTTGATCTTTGAAAGCATCCCCGGTTTTGGATTGTTTCATGTCTTCAGGTCAATAAAATGCAGATCTCGTTGCAATTATCTGTACCACAAGTGTTTTTGTTTGTCTATTTTGCCTTATTCACACAAAATTGTCAAAAAAAAAAAAAACAAAAACTGTCAGGAACATCCGATGGGTTTAGCTGAAAGTTGTCATAAAGATTCTCTTGCATAGCATCCTAATGTTGAAGGAAAGACGGAATAAAATGCGTTTTTGCTATACTTAACCGAAAAGACTGAAGAAAACTTAGCGTTACCAAGCATTATTTCTACGTCGCCAAGCAATCAAACGTGCTAGACTTAAATGATTTCACGCGGAGCACTTAAACCGCGATTGTCTTGCATTTTTTTGAACATTGTAAGATGTTGAGAGCTGGTATCATTCGCTCATTGTCATGGCAGCGTCTTCTGACATTTCTTCAAATATATGGAAAACAATAACAAAAGAAAGTTGCTATTTGTACCTGTATTTAGGACTCAGTGCTTCAGTTGGTATGTATTTTAGAACCTCCTACCAAAAGAAAAGACAACGCTAAACTTACTTAGGTTTAAATTTTTAACTGGGTTTATTTTAAACGCCAAGTTCTCTGTATGTATTTTCGTAGCTTCTGCAGTAAATTCGGTGAAAAATTGAAAACCTAACGGCCAAAAATATACCAAAATAAATAAGGTGCAAACAGCGCACAATGTTGCCAACTCACACATAAAATGTATAATTTAACTTCACTTAGTTAAACTGAGGTTCAGTTTGCACTGTGAAAGCGATCAAGATGAGCTTAAAATTTTCAGTTGAACTTGATTTCCAAGTGACCATTAGTCATCTGGAAATGTTAACAACTACAATACGTAACTACCAAAACAAAATAGCTTCTCTTTAACTTTCCGCAAATTTCAAAAATCGATTTCATCAAATGTTTTGGAACTTAGGTTGCAAAATTTATCTGCTTATGAGCTTTGAAATTGTTAAATAATTTTAATGCTATCAACATTAGAATCATTTTTGCAGGACTTGCAGTCAACATGGTCATCATAGTACATTTGCCTTTGATAACCTGTTTGTAATTCAATGACAAAAAAAATTAATGGCGCCAACAATCTTCACTGGCTGAGTAAAAAAAGAAAAAATCATTAAATTGGAACATTTTCCGTTTGATTTTACGTTAAACATTTGATTTCTTAAATGACTTCCGTGTGACTTCACATCTGACACACCAATGTTCATTCTTTCCTCTCTCCGCGTGGGCTTAATCCATTCCAACTTCTATTGCATAAAAGAATTTAGCTAAAGTGCCTTCCTTTCAACCGTTATGCGCACTAAAGTTAATGATGATGATGATGATGATGATTTTGATGACGATGATCTGGAATAAAATAAAATGAAAAAAAAAAAAAAAAAAACAAAGAGAAAATCCACTTGGATGAGATCTCATATCTGAATGACGTTGATATGGCTGTGCAATAATTAATTCGATTGAGCGGTTCATTACCACACAGCGACAAGTTTGCGTTGATTCAGATATTTCCTTTGGCGATGACTATGATGAGATGATGTTCGTTGCTGTAATGGTGATGATAATTTACCAGATATGATAAAGTAGCGCATTGTGAGGAAGATTGCTCTTGAGTGCAGGCTTTGGATTAATTTTATTCTTTTCGTTTTTTTTTATTTTGTTTTTGCAAAGAACAGCAGCAGCAAAATGCACTCTGTAAAACTCAACATAAATCGGTTTCACTTTCAATTAATTTAATTCAACTTTACTGAGTCATTTTGCGTTTTTTCCACTTTTAGCTACGGAAGTTCTTAATCTGTTTTAAAAAAGTCATGCGAGCATTGAAATGAGACATAAATGAATGTGAAAACTTCATTGTTTCAAACTGTAGCGAAAGTGGTTAAATTGTTTTAGTAGCGTCGGTGGATTTAAAAAGAAGTTGAAAGCAATTAAAGATTCATGACTTGAACGATGTATGCTGGTTAAGCTTTTGTTGACTATTCTGGTGATCGCTTGGTTACACTTCATACCAAACTTATCTGCTGTACTTAAGGCACTAATAGAAGTGTGCATAGTAATTAAGTTCGGAAGAAGTTAGCAAAATGTTTAATGAACTATTGCAATTGCTCTACGACAGAGTTAATCTGCTGTAAGAACTCCTCGCGAAATGGCATAGCCCAAGATGCAAACCCCTGTCCCTGACTCTTCTCGTTAACACAGTTATTACTCTTCAACAAAGCGTTAAATACCTTGGGGTGCATTTCTTCGAAAGGTTCGAGTTTAACCAACATTCTAAACACACTTTTCGCAAGAAAAAAGGTGCCTTAACTCTCCTACGTCCTCTGCTTTACAAGCAACTAATTCGACGTATATTAACTTATTGCCATTGCCTTACTTACTTGTGTATGTGTATGTGTACCACATACACATACACAACGTACATAAAAAGAGGTTCTTCCCCATTGCACACTTTTGAATAGGAAATCAAATTCAGATAACCCAGTCCCTGAACGAGGACCGATATCTCCATGTGCCATCCATGATGGATACAGCATTCCGAATATCGTTAAAAGATAGTTTCGGAGACTTTTACGTGGCTGCGGGAAGAGGAACGCAGCACAACAGAGGTTGAAGTAGTCAGAAGATCCATCTAATAACATGAACCTATAAAAGCTTCCAGGACCGAAGCCGTCAGCAAACTAATATACTTCTCTAAAAACCATTCAAGCAAACGACTCATTCTGACGAGAATATTTCATAAATTAATTTTAGAAATTGGGCATAGTTTGAGCATAAACTGGTCTCCTAAAGGTTTAGAGGGTTGCCAGATTTTAAATTTTAAATGGTGTTCAAATTGTCTTCCCCCCAGCTTTTTCCCGACTTTGAGGTCAATTTTTATCAGAAAATGCCTGTTAAACATTGAGTTTCTTTATTTTTTACAAATGAACAAAACAATAATAAAAAAAATACTCATTAATAAGAGCACTCAAAACCCCATACATTTTATGATACTTGGAAAAATCTAAAACAGGTAAAAAATCTAATTTTTGGCAATGGGAGTAGTTTTGATTGATTATTTTAAGGTTGTTTTTATGACTGTGCGCAATGATGAAAAGGGTTGTATTCGACTTGCTACCTAAATCCTAATTGACTTACCTCTTCTCAGGGAGATTTAAATTTGGAGTAAGAATGTTCAATGGGTAAATAAGTCGTATAAAAGAATAAGAAAACAAATTTGTTCATCAGTTTATCAAAATAAGTCACGATTGCAGTTTGATCAGAGAGCTTTTTGAAATGTCTTCATTTACGAAAGAAGAATATGCAGATATTTTAATCGTATATGGGTTTTGCAATGAAAATTCAAGAAGAGCGCGACGAAGATACCAGGAACTTTATCCTAACAGACGACTTCCTTCTCAAAATGTTTTTGCAAATACCTTTCGAAGGTTTCGAGAAACTGGATCAGTATTAACTGCAAGACCTAACGCAGGAGCTGCAATCATAAGAAGAGTTTCGGTCGATGAAAGAATACTGGCAGCTGTTGAAATCGATCCTTCCATTAACATAAGGCGGTTGGCTCTACAGTTTAATGTTTCCAAACGAAGAGTCTTTAGAATAGTGCATGGGGAAAGTATGCATCCATATCATCATACACCTGTGTAGGAACTACTTCCCATATGATATTTAGATGAGACTCGAATTTTGTAACTGGTTGCCAAAGAGAAGCTTGAATGACAACCTGTTTATTATTTTACAAGTATCACAAAATGTATGTGTTTTTGAGTGCATAAGTGGGTTTTTTTTTTTTATTATTGTTTTGTTCAACTGTAAAAAATAAAGAAACTCTATGTTAAACAGGCATTTTCTGAAAAAAAAATGACCTCAAATTCAAAACTTTGCTGGGGGAAGAAAATTTGAACACCATTTAAAATTGAAAATCTGGCAACCCTAAGCCTATAAGAGCCCAATTTAAATACAGTTTTGAAGATTATTATTTCTACAAAAAACTAAGTCTAAAATTAGGTCTCTACCATCAGTTAGGTTAGGTTAGGTGGAAGTGGCTGTCAGCTAATGAGTACATTGCCTGACACACATAGGCCGCAAGGGCCCATTGTGATACCACAAAGATCAGCAAGTTAATCACCTACTGATCGCAGAAACCCGATGTAAGATTAACGAGTTGATCAACCATTTATCTTCCATTTCGGGACTAGCCAGTTAATCACCCGCTAGTCGAACCACGCGGAACTTTTAATATATTTCGAAAGACTTTTAGGGTCTATGTAAGCTAAGTCGCTAGTATTATCGAAGAAGAATTCACCGAGATGAGTTTTCCTCCTATGAAGTAGTGCAGGGCATGAGCAAAGAAGGTGTTGAACGGTTTCTTCCTCTTCTTCGTCCATGCAGCTCCTGCAGAAATCAATGGAAAACACACCAAGTCTTTTGGCGTGTCTTCCTATTAGACAGTGTCCCGTAAGAACACCTATGTTAGAACCTAGATACAGGCGGTTTAGGGCTAACAAACTCTTTGAGCGTTTTGAGTCTACACACGGCCAAACTTTTTTGGTTGCAAGGCAGTTGTTACTCTCAGTCCATCTAGTCTCTAGTGTTTGTTATCCTCGAAGCGTCTTGTCTAAGTAGGAGTTTACTTGTAGCGATAGGTGCACCTATGTTGTTCTATTCTGAGCGTAGGAAAGTGGTCGTGCCCTTTTTGGCTAGTGCCCCGGCACCCTTGAAAGGTGAGTGTTGAACTGATTTGACATCTCCTTCAGAGACATCTGACAATTTTGGAACGTGATGGATTTTGTAGAGACAGAGGCAAGAGATTTAAGGGCAGCTTGGCTGTCCGAGAAAATTCTCTACCATCAGTATTGACAGAGAAATCGAATTTAAGAAAGGTCAGGGTACACCAAAGTTAGCCTTTTTTAAATTGTCAAAAAGTGATGTCAAAAGTTGAGAAACGGACTTTACTGTAAAACAATTTTTTTCTTAGAATATGACCAAGAATCACATCCCAAAGTATGTAACACGAATTACGGGACACCATTAGTAATACTCAGCTTTCAGTAAAAACTTAAATTGCAAAACACAAAATAGGCTGAGCCTGCGCTGACCGTGCCTAGGGAGCACCTCAGCAGTCGACTAGGATAGGTACAGGTGAGCATAATAATGTATAGTTCTGTGTGACCCTGTGAATTTAGATTCCAGTGCTAAGCCACTGTGAGTTAAGTATGCAGTGCTATCTCACTCTGAATTGAGTGGCTCCTGCTATTAACGTTCTAGTCATATATTCCAATTCCAAGGCCAGGTTGTGAAGCTGAGGAACAAAATCACCGCATTTCGATTTTGGAAACCCGAACCAAACCGTGCAGCCGAGAATCACCATTATTACCCGTTCGAGTTCCAACTCTAAGATTTGAAACCCTCACTTGTTATCATCTCAGAACGAAGGTGTAACCCAGAATCATCATCAATCCAGCCAGACACTAGAGTCGAGGCTTTCCTCAACGGAAGAGGCTACACCAGAATTTATAACACCTACCTTGTGCACAGGAATTAGGTATGTACTGAATTATATATGAATACCTTGTTGTATTCCGTTATTGTTCATAATAAGCTTCACAAATTCATGCAGTGGACGAATTTGTAAAGCTTATTTTGAACAATAACGGAATACAACTAAATTCGATAAACTTAAGAATTGCTGCTTCTTCAGTCGCCCGCCTTGGATCCGATGCCTTATACCCCAACCATTGATAAAAAGCATCCTAAGAAATTCGAATCTCTTATTTCACTTCTTCGGTAGAAGTATTTGTAGTAGCAAAAGGCTCAATTCACAGGCTCTTGGCCCATTTTCTTTTATTATTTAGGTAGGTCCAAGCGGTTTCCTATATATGCGACAAAGCGGCATAGCTCATAAGCCTAAGATAGAAAAAAACCTACAAACACTGCATAAAATGATTCTCTTCAGAAGGCGGAAGTAAAAAGTTTTTCCTTCGGATGCACATAATTTTCGCTGCAGATCCGACAAAGCGGGTAATTTTGCTTCAAAGAAAAATTAACTACCTTCAATGCTTCTCCTTACCACGACAACAAAGTAGGCCAATCAACACACAATATTTGACTGCTCAACAAATTTATTCCCGAGCCATTGCCAACAATCTAATCTACGTCCTACACACGTTCCGAGTTCAATTTATTTCAAAAACTTCACAAAGTCCAAAGTAGTCATATTTCTCTGAACTATTTACAAGTCTTTCAGGTTTTTTTTCTTTGCATTTACAAATTTGCACTCAAATATTCATAAAAAAAAAAAGAAATCGGATTCCTCCAACAAGGCCTCACAACACACCAGAAGTTGTTTACTGTTTTATGTCTCCTACTTTTAGTCCTTCACATAAGCTTCGTCAGAGCTAGCGAAAGAATGAACGAAGGCATTATTTTGAACATAGAACAAAACAAAAAAAGGAAGAACAACACAAAAAACGCTGGCCCCTATTTGCATTGCATTAAAAATACAAAACAGAATACTTTGCATGTTCAAATTTACAAAATGCCACCACCACGGATAAAAAAAAAAATTGTTAACAACCGAATGGAAAGCTACAGAAAGACACAGACATATAAAAAGGAGAAGCTTAAAATTGAACAAAAAAAAAAAAAAAAATCAGAAGAACACGATGGGTATTCTGAAAGCCCTTGCTTCCAACAATGCAGAGAGTGCGGGGCTTTTAAACAGCAACCACCATGAATAAGGTAGGTACTATTCACTTAAAACTAAAAGCAAGCATGCATCGACCCGAATTATGATGAAGCCCTCCACACCAACAACGCCCAAAACCGTCACCGTCGGTTTCGTCTTCTGTCAGACAACATGATGGAAAAATATAATCATTTCAGCCCTTGACCTATTAAATGAGGACCTCTGTTTCATAATCGATAGGTACTACACTGTTTCTGTTATTTATAAACACCCGCCTCCCCTTTTAAAGGTTACATCAAGGTTTGTAAAATTGTGTGGAATGAAGAGGAAACACGTGTGTGAGCCTCATCTGCTGATGGATTGAAATCATTCATCCCCTTCATGTTCGATTTGTTTGAATTTCTGCCGTAGTCAGTTTTTACCGTAGTTGTCAGTTATGATATCAAAAAAAGTGGATCATGAAATTTTGTAGCCTTGCTTGTGTCTATCAGGAATTTGCTCCCCTTTGGCGATGGAAGATAAATTTTCTTAAAGTCTTTTGAATGAATAATAATAATACCCACCATAGTAAAGCTATACAGAAACACTATGCCGCTGTGCGCTGTGCCTCGTGTCGTAAGGGAGACAAGAATGTAGCGGAAGTCCGAATGAAATGAGAAAACGAGGCACAAAATATATATTTTAATTTGCTTGCGTATATTCAAAGTAACCGAAAATCCCTCAAGTGAACGTGAAATTGTGTATTTATTACATTTTTCGGTTCTTCACTCCCAGCAGGCAATCCCTGGGGAGAGGACAGAGGAGATACTTCTCTCGTCTCGTAAAATAGCTCTGTCCTGCTTTTGCCTGTTGTTCGTATATTAACTCTTGTACATTAGCTAAAAGTTTTATTTTTCTTTTTTCTTTAAACCTAAATGATAAGGATGTCTGTGTCGGCGGTGGCATGGCATGGCGCTGACGGTTGGCTGTGTCAAGGGAGGGAAAGGAATTAAAGTTTTTCTTCTCCAAAGAGGAAACTCGAAATATTTTATTTTTTTTTTAGGGTGGAATTTCTTTCTTTTTTTTTTACGACAGGTTGTTTGATATGAACAGTTTATTTTGACGGCAGGATTTGGAAGTCAATCAGATGGAGCGGGTATGGTTTTAGTTGAGTGCTTTTTGTGGTATCGAAGTTGGTAACTTAAATACTTTGAAATTCGTTATCTTGCAAGTGATTGCAGTGAGTTTCTTACTACCTACACAGAGATGGATCTTTCACACTAACTTATTTAGTTATACACAAGAAAGTTGTTAAGAAGCAAGTTGGTAATCTGAATAGAAACTCAAGTCGAAAAGGTAGAGAACATCTGCTCAACGAGAGGAGAAACGATGTGTATTTTTGCTAATCAATCAATACATTAACAGCCATATTATTGAGAATTCGTAAAACTAAAAATGAAACTAGTTTCAAGTAAAACTAGTTTCGTTTCAAGTTTTGCAAAAAATAATCAAAACTAGTTTTAAAAAGAAATCGGTATTATTGATTTCTGGAGAAAAACTAGTTCAAGTTTTGAAAATGGATTCTCGTTTTGAATATCGAAACTAGATTCATATCAAGAGCTGCTTTGATTTTGAAAACAAAATAGTAAATTCAAACAAGTACCTACTGTAATTTGCAAACGTTTGATTGTTTGTATAAATATATGAAAATAAAGTATAGGTAAGCGTTGAACTTACCATTCTATTTCTCAAGAATAAGAACATATGGGTAGTCGACGTGACGCGACGCACGGTTCAAGATCATTGAAAGTAAAATACATATAGACCGAAGCAAAAATGGAGACCCTGGCATCGCATCGGTTTGCTTATCAAATGTTAGAAGCGGTATTTGGTTCAAAGAGACAAGTAGACAAGCAAAGCGACTCAAACAAAAAAGATAATTCAATGGATTACTGTCCAATCAGTGTCCAACACATTAACATAATTCAGTAGGTATAAAAATAGCACCGCTTTTAGTCCTATATTAGATGCACCTACCACGAATCATATCCGTCCTTCTAAGACGCATCAAATTCATTTTGATGCATTTGCGGATAGTGCACGAGAACGTCGTAATATGATAACAACAGGGGGCTAAGGTTGATAAATTGAGGGTTCAGGTGGCAAGCCCAATGTTAGATCTCGCGGATGCTTTTCATCTTTCGGTTTAGATGGTTTTGGGTCAGAGTCAGATATTCCAAATTTGTTGACTGGCACAGACACCCTGCCAATTGCTTTGACTGTGGCAGATAAATATCCAACGGCAGCAGTAGCTAACTCTTTCCAATATTGCATCGCTGAGCAATGGGAAAATCTTTTGAATGCTGACTTCGAAGTCCGCAACACAGAATCAAGTACTTACAAGCTGATTCAAGTACCTAACAAGCTGAGTTTCCTTGCACAGAAATCGAAGCAATAAGTCCAATTAACGTTGTCTAACCAGCAACATGCAATCACATGCAGTTTTTCCGTAGCAGAAACCCGCCAAATTACTTCCTATCGTTAGAGTTGGAGAAACACAACAAAGAAGTTCTTTTTAGTCTGCAAGTACAGTTGATTATCGGTGCACACAATGCATTAGCTTGGTCCTGCAAAATGTGTGCTGCAATTATTAGTTTCTGAGCCATATTTCACCTATGTCGCAGTACCGTATACCGGCCTTCACCGACTTCTGATTGGGTCAACAGCCTATCCGGGGTGATTTACTGTGTATGTGGTAGCCAAATACGGTGTATGTGAAATGTGAATAACCTGAATTCCCTACGAAGACGTACATACTTGCCAAACTAACCGATGCCGAAACGAAGCTTCAAAATGAAAGCAGAAAATGATGTGAGGTAATAAAGCTTTGATGAATAATACAAAAACGTTTCGTCCTTACGTCTTCGAAGCAGTCGTAAGATCTCTTATGTGCTACGCAGCACAAGTTTGGGGTATCTTCGAGTTCGACGAAGTAGAAAAGCTTCTTCGATATTTCATCAAGAAAACCTTCAGACTATCGGAAAATACACCAACCTACATGTTGCACCTCGAAACTGGTTTACCTACGTGATATTTACACACAGTTCAGCTGCATTTCTCATATATTGGAAAATCATGAATCAACCAAATCATCAACTCACCAATAAGATAGTTTTGTTTCTAAATGACAGAAATCTCCAATTCTTTACGGAATCGACGAGATTGAGTGACATCCATGATGTTCAACTTCTCCAACACAATGGAAGATCTTTTGGTGGCACCCTGTAGATGCTTTTAGAAAACATTGAAGGATCTGATCATCTGGATTTTATATCAACAATCTTTAAAGCCAACTACTTTGTGCAACCTAAGATGCAGAGAAGATATATGTCACTTCACTGGTATCTGCCCCATCCTGAACTCGAAAAAAATACTTGGGAAAAAATACTCTTTCACCAAATGAAATCATAAACATATTAAATGGAGAAAATTGGAAAATCCTATACAACTACCTGAAACCCGCTCTAAAATATCGACAACAAATTATTAACGAATCATTTTGATATTGTACTTTTGTATATTTAGTTATGTATTTTTATTTCGCGATAACTAAATCAACAAAGAACTTTATTGCTTCATAAAATAACTCTTTTTTCGGCTGACGGCATAAGCCAATGTCTTTTTGTGAAAATTGTTAACAAAGAACTATGTATGTAACTATAAAACTATTTTTATTTATATCTCAATAAAATCACACTTTACTACTACTGCTTTACTACTACAAAAACATTTCAAAACTAGTTTTGAAGTCCCCAGAACTAGATATTTCCAGTTTCATAAATTTCTAGTTTTATCAAAAACTAGTTTTACGATTTCGAGTTTTATGTGTCACTTTGTTTTTCAATAATACCGATTTGTTCAAAACTTGAAACTCGAAAACTAGATCTATGAAAAACTAGTTTCGAAATAAGTGAATAATATGGCTGTAAGCCTTTTCACTAAAACTAATCTCGATACCTGACGCACACGAAACTTCCTTGATGTGGCAAATATTGCAAGCCTCAAGGAATACCGATATCGTTCAAAAAAGACTTGATACAGTCAAACTAATTAAGAGTATACGAGCAAGAGGTGCATAGTGCATACAAGACGTTGGCAATAGGATGTTGGAGGCCTTGAATCTTTGACAAAACAAAGCTCAACTGTCTGTGTGTCAATTTCAGTAAAATGTTAATATTTAAAGAATGAAAATTGAACATGGAATGCTTTTTTTCTAATTCAGATTGGTTTTTAAGAGAAATTTCGATTTATAAAGTTCAGTTGATAAAGAAAAGTTTGATACATTTTTTTCGTTTTTGGAAATTTCGGATATTTTTTAACTTTGCTGGAATCTGGTTCATTATCGATGGGATAGTATAACTCATAATATCGATATTCACCATCTCTCTATCGATTTCAAGGCCGCGTATGACAGTATTTACAGAGACGAGCTGTACAGAGCCATGTCTAGTTTCGGCATCCCTGCAAAAATCGTACGACTATGCAGGATGACTTTGGAGAATTCACGCTGCTCCGTCAAGGTCGGTAAAGAACTCACCGAGACCTTTGATGTCGAAAAAGGTTTTAGGCAAGGCGACAAACTGTCATGCGATTTCTTCAACATCATACTTAAACAGATTGTAAGAAACTCAAACGTCAACATCAGAGGAACAATCTTTCAAAAGTCTGTACAATTACTCGCCTATGCAGACGATATTGACGTAATGGGAAGAAAAAAGCGTGATAACATAGGCTCTTTTGCGAGCATTGAAACAGAAGCGGCAAAAATGGGTTTGATGGTTAATGAGGGCAAATTGAAGTATATGTTCTCATCAAACAAGGACACAGAACATCGACGAATTGGACAAAACGTCACAATAGACAAACATATAGATCCGCTATAGACACGGAAAACAACATCAGTGCGGAGATCAAACGGAGAATAACTCTTGCCAAACGTTGCTTCTTTGGGTTAAGAAGGCAATTGAGAAACAAAACCCTCTCCAGGAAAACCAAGGTAACCTTGTATAAGACCTTGATCATCCCAGTCCTGCTTTACGGCGCGGAAGCACGGACCTTATCGAAAGCGGATGAGGAAACCCTTGGTCGTTTCGAAAGAAAAATTCTCCGAACGATCTTTGGTCCCGTATGCGAAGACAATGTATGGAGAAGGAGATACAACACCGAGCTGTATGAGCTGTACCGCAACATGGGCATAGCCAGAAGAGTACGCATCGCGAGGCTACGATGGTTGGGTCATGTAGAGTGGATGGACCCAAACGCTCCGGCTCCACGGGTTTTCGAAAGCACATTGCAGGGAAATCGCGGAAGGGGAAGACCTCGTCTTAGGTGGCGCAATCAAGTGGATGAAGACCTCAACCGACTTAGAGTGCGAAACTGGAGAGAGCTCTCCCGAAATCGAAGTCGTTATAGAAAGATGTTGGTTGAGGCCCAGGTTCACCCCGAACTGTAATGCCCACCTAAGTAAGTAAGTAAGTATAACTCAGTTATCTTCAGCCACAATTGTTGTACACAGCTGGAATTTCAAAGAAACCCTGCGCTCGTCTTCTGGTGTTGATGTTGTGTGTAATACGTTGCTGGAACCTTGAATCATCATAGTATTCTATGACTGCTGTCATCTTAAAAATGCTGTCTACACTCAGAAATTTGAAGTATGGATGATTTGCTTCTGTAGAACAACAAGCTTGTCAATATGTGTCTTCGATGCGTTTCCCCATGCCAGTATGCCATACCTTAGTCGGGATTAAATTAAGGAGAATTAAACTTATTTTTGAACATCTTTTGTTGAGTATTTCTCGAGGTAAAAGAGTGCAAACATAGTACTTTTTATGCTTAGCCTTAAATTATTTTTATGGTCGCGCCATAGGAAGTGATATTCAATTGTGATTCCAAGATATTTGATTGTTTTACCCAATTCAATGGGATCACGTTTTTCCCAAGTTAAACATTTTGTTTTTTGATGGAAGATATCAATTCTCGACTCTTGCTGACTTGGCGTACGAATATTCGTTAACTTCGTTTTGGTGGCATAAGCGACCAATCCAAAGCCATGACACCATCGAGAAACCTCATTAAACTCATGTTGCATGATAGCAATTGCGGATTTTAAATACTTACATATATCGTCGTACAACTATTGCTATGTCGTCTGCGTAAGCAAAGACATTTCGTAAAAAGTATGAAGAGAACTGGACTATGTTTTGACCCCTGTGGTACACCATGAGTATGAGTACAGACACTTTCTTTGACGCAGTGAACTTGTAACTTTCACTTTAAAAGTTCTTCCTTGAGGTAGCTCTTCATCCATTTCAACAGTGCTCCTCTGATGGCAATTTTATAGTATAGTACATCAAGCAGCTATTCGTGACTCAACGTGTCAGATGCTTTGCTGAATGTGATGATTTGTATTGAGGCTCATACTTACAAAGTTGTAGAATTCCATAAGGAGTTTTCCTGTAATTTTTCCCTTTTGGAACCATATTTATTACTTTGTATCAGGCGGTACTTCTCAATAAATTTGCTCAGACGTCTCACGACAACAACGGGCAGGATTGCAACAGGTTTTTAGTTTGGGATTTCATTCTTCTTTCCTCCTTTGTGGATCGGACGAATAACTGAAGTTTTCAAAACTTTTAGAACGCTGCCTTGCACTAGACTTCGGTTGATAATCGTTTGTATGATAGAGGATAGCCAATTAGCATTAATTTTAAGTTCACACGCTCTATTCTGTCAGTTCCTGGACTTTTGTCCGTGTTCAATATGCAAAGTATATTTCGAACAACAGTTTCATCTGCTTCTTGTAAATAAATTGTTTCAACAAGATATTGGTTCATTTGATTAGAAGTTTTATGATCACATATGTGTGCGATCTTAGATGCTTGTGTGGAAAAAAATTCAGCAAATTGTTTGATTATGCCTCATACGTTTAATTGAGTCCCTTTTTTGGTAATAGATCAAGGTACCCACAGCTTTTTTACTCAGCTTCTCGTTCACCTCCAAACCTTAAGCATTTGTATTGCTCTTGGGGAAGACTCTTGCATTTAAATTTGACTTCAGAGCAACCAGCGAGAGATTACTAAATTAATGTTGAAGGATTTATACAATTCTATCCCTGATTGTAATTTTTAACAACGATTTTTCTTTAATTTAAAAATTGGCTATGGTTGTTCCAAAAATTCTTATAAGCTGGTTGCAGTTGTAGAGCAGAATACAGAAACCAGTCAACGCATGAACAAGACGCATAATGTAGAAGTACCACAAGGATCGACATTGGGGCCACTACTTTCTACACGTAACCGTTTAAGCTCCTCAGTATGATTAAACTCTTCAAATTTTGAAAAAATAAAGTTGGAATAAGCTAACCAGCAAGGCTCATGGACCCAGAAGGCATACGACATAAACCAATTTGGTAAAAATACAATTTTTTCAAAAAAATCTCAAATACAACTCTTTTCCATTTCCTGTATCGTTTTTTTCTAACAGCTCATACAATTTGAAATATCCTTCAGACCACAGCGTCAATTACAACAAATTTCAACCCTACATTTTCTTTGTCCCCCACAGGAACGTGCCCTTTTCTTCCAGGGACATTTCTAATCTCGAGATTTTTCGAACATGCTTCCGGAAATTACTTTAGGCTTTTATGACAATAAATCATTTTATTAGCAATCATTACAGTGAGTTTAAGTTAATTTATACAACCCACAAGGCCTAATACTCATCCCTCAAGACAATAACTTAATTTCGTGTCACGCCCACACAACCGTCTACTAGCTTTTAAAATACACGGCAAACATGATGTTGCTACATCTGTTGCCATAAAGTCTTCACCCGAAGATACACAAAAAAAAAATTCTTCCCCCAGTTGCATTTCCTCTTGTTATCCTCCACTTTCCTTCCACAAAACTTTATAGGCCAAATTCCCTTCAAGAAGCTAACAGCAAACTCACCACCACAACCCTGCCTACGTGTAGCATCTATGAGCAATGTAACGTCAGACATCACCCTCCCATAACTCTCTCAAGTTGAACCTAACGATGTAATTAATTATGATTGATTGAAGGTCGCCTCCGAGGCCAATTTTAACGTCAAAATGTTGCTTTCCCGATTCCATTCCATTTTGTATTTTTTGTGTTGCATTAAAAGAACAAACATGACAGAACCGAAGACACTTCCATTTTGGGTCGTCTTCGGTCTAGATTGGAAAAGTCAAGATTCCCTTTCGGTACTTTTTTCCGACTTGCAGTGTAGTAGTTTACCACGAGGTTCCCACTCTTTGTCACTATGGGCATGGGGCCTTTCTGTGTATACATGTCCTTTGGTATGTCGAGCACATTTCACATCTTCAGTTTCTCGAAATGAACATGATGGGATTCTGCTTGACATAGAATCGATTTCCAAATAAAAGAAGAAGTAAAAAACCACTCCAGGCAATCATAAAAAAAAAGAACGAAACAAAGGAAAGAGAACAAATTTATGACCATTAAGAAATCGCCTTTAGACATTTCATTCAGCACACGAAGCATATGGTTGACAAGAACGAGACTTTATCCAAGCAAGCACTCCTTTTGAATGAAATATGAATTTTATTGATCATTTCATTTGATGTTTCTTGGGGTTATTTGCTGGATTCCTCCTCAATGTCGAAGTACTTTTGACTGTGTTGTGTTGAAAGCAGTAGTTTATTGCAATGGATTTTTAGAGAACGTTTTCAATTTCTAATACTGAACTGAATTATTACTGCATTTACAACGTTCATAAGTTATCAAGGAGGACCTGTCAAGTGTGGGCTACTTTCAATTTACATAAAGATGTGCCATCATTTAAATTGTCCGACTTATGAATTGTTTGGAATTGAATAAGTTGTCTTTATTGAATTAACTAATGCTTACTTAGGTTCATTAAATTGTTAGACTAAAACAAGGGTCAATTGAAGTGTCAATTTCCAGAGCGCCACTTGATGAGAAATGTGATGTGTTTTGAAATCATTTGCTTTTCTCAAGTGTAAGTAGAAGTCTTGTTTATTGCTTTTAGAATATAATATTGAATCAAGAAACAAAAACACTACTACTTGTAGCAAGTTTAATTACTCAATGGAACACACTTGGGTAAAGTGTTTAGTGTAGCTAGTCCCTCAGAACTTTGAAATTTTGTGTTTCGTACTGAGAGCAGTTCGAGTAATGACTAATGGATTTCTATTGGATTATCGAAGATAGTTTTCTAAGTGCTTGTTTCCTATGTAAAAAAAAAAAGCGGCTATCGATAGATAAAATGACACTCTTAAACAGTGTGTTTCGAATTTCAATCAAAGCAAGGTTGCGATGTTGAACAGTACAATAGACGCTTAATGAATCAGTTCCAAAGCAACTACGTTTAAAGTATAAAATGGAATATTTCCAAAAGCATCTTAAAGATAGTTTTATTTCGCATGGAGTAGGTTCTGCGGCCAAAACCACTGAGTTGAAGCTAATAATAGTTTTTTTTAACATAACCTTACTTTTGTTTGGAAGACCTTAACCAAATAACATATCTTGATGATTTAAGTACACAATCAGTTTGAAGTTTTGATGCAGAGACGTATCAAACATTATTTTAAAAGTAAGCAAATGTTACAAAAATATGAAGTTGCAACTAACATAATAGGTTTGTTCGTTGAAGCCCTGGGGTCGCCACGCCACAGAGCGCTGTTTGAGAAACCTAAAGTCGCCCTGAATGTTTTTTGAGCCCCGGGGTTTGACCTAGGATTTCTGTCAACTCGCCCTAGGCTTTTGCTGTGGCTAGTTGTGCGCTGTCAAATGGCGTGTATTTTTTTGTGTTGTGATTTGTGGTTTAGCGTTTTTTGGGTTACTGGAAAACCCGGGTTTTTTCAACGATATAGCACACATAATACGGCCTTAGTGCAAAATAGTTGGTTCATATTCATACACATTTTGCACGTAGAAACTCTTCTATTGCTAACACTCAACGAGTTAAGATGCATAATAAGGAATAACTTTTTATATAAACAATACTTTTTTTGCCAAATTGTTAGAAAAGACACATTAAGAATGTTCAAAAAGATTACCTAGAAGTAAGCAGAAGAAAATATGTTAATGCAAACAAAAAATATAAAGCCCTTAAAAAATTAAAACAATATGAATATTATCAAAATATCTCACGTCAACTTGCATCTGTTACCGTGGCAAAAGATTGGTGGAGAATTGCAAGAGAAATTCGTGGAGGTTCATTAAAAAATTGTATGCAAGTCACTGCAAACGAGCTCTTGGTCCACTTCAAAGGAACACTGAATTCAATGTCGTCACAAAGCATGACACCCATATCCTCTTTGGAATACGTTTACAACCAAAAACTTGATAGACAGATAGAATTAGATGAAGTTATCCAAGCAATAGAATCATCAAAGGAAAACAAAGCTCCTGTTATTGATGGGATTTCTAATGAATTTTACAAAAACTCCAGCACCCTGTTTATTGAAGAAATTTATGTTTTGCTCAAAGATATCTTTGATACAGAAACTATACCTTCATCGTTCAAAAAATTAATAATTTTCCCTCTTTACAAAAAGGGTGACCCAAGTCTTCCTTCAAACTACCGCGGGCTTTCATTTTAAGACACACTCTACAAAATATTTACCACAGTTTCGTTAAACAGACTTACTTATTGGATGGAAGAGAACCATGTACTAAATGAATACCAGGCAGCATACAGAAGTCAATACAGCACTGTTGACCAAGTGTATAACCTATCGTGTATAGTTCAAATTCAACTAAGTCAGAGGAAAAAGCTTTACGCCTTCTTTGTTGATCTATCAGCAGCCTTCGACAACATTAATCGTGAGGCGCTGTTTTACAAATTACTTAAATTAGAAGTCTCATCGAAAGTGGTTTCAATTATAAAATCCTTGTACAAAGACACTTCTGCGACAGTTTGGGACGGAAAAAGTATAACAAGCTTCTTTCAGACAACCAAAGGAGTCAAACAAGGTTGCGTACTAAGCGCCTTACTTTTCGTTCTGTTTCTAGAGGATCTCCACTTTGAACTACCAACTGGTCTCACTCTGAATAATTTGAAAATAAACTTACTTTTATACGCAGATGACATAGTTCTCCTTTCTGATAGGCCTAATATACTGCAAAGGATTATCGACGCCTTCAGTAGGTACTGTATCAAATGGAACCTAAATGTTAACCTAGAAAAGTCAGAAATTGTGATTTTTCGGCGGTAGGAGAGCGGGTGCTGTCGTCATTTCAATGACGGAGAAATAAGAATATCAAATCAGTACAAATATCTCGGCGTTATCTTCACATATAACATGTCCTGGTCCGCACACTTGTCAAAACGTCTTGCAATGTCAAAAAACTCAATAAATTTGACATGGTCCAAATTTGTTCAAAATAAGTTTGTTACACACTCTGCTAAATACAAAGTGCATGACGCAGCCACCAAATCAATAATGCATTATTGTGCACAGGTGTGGGGATTCAAAGAGTACCTTCAAATTGAAAAGATTAAACGTTTCTTCGTGAAGAGATGCTTCGGGTTGCCAGACAACACACCTAATTATGCAATTCATATTGAAACTGGCCTTCCAAAAGCATTCCTTACAACTTTAAAAGTTCATTTTACATACATACGGAAAGTAATGTCAATGCCACGTAATCGTCTCCCACGTATGCTTTCTGACGTTATCATTCAGAAAAATATTTATTGGGCCCAGGAATGGTCAGGCCTTTTCCAACAAACAGAAATGGACTTCAAATTTGAAGCCCTGCGCTTAATGTGGAATCAATATCACAATATACTACTTACAAAGCTTTCCGAAAAATACTGGGTTGATTTTGTGGGAAAGGCACAATCACAATTTCACGACGAATATAGCAACCTAATACACTCTGATGTCCCAAACTACTTTCAAGATAGCAATCCGCGTGAAATGATAAATTTGGTCTTCAAAGCACGATGTGGTCTTTTAAACTTAAACGCTAGAGCTTTTCGTAATGACACTGTAGGCATATGCAGTATATGTAATATGGAATGGATGCTTCAGAAAACACATATCACTTCGTTGGTATGTGCCCCATCTTTAAAAGATACCGTAAAACATACCTAGGGAGCGAAATATTGGACAAAACTACATTTCTAGATTTCTTAAATGGCTTAAATTACCAAAACCTATACAAATTTTTGAAAAACTCACTTAAATATCGAAGCCTTATAATTAACGAATATAGTTAGAACTCACTTAGCTTTGCTATTATAAAGTAAATAAATTTTTGAACCTGACAGACAACTTAAAACAAGTTATTGTCAAATTTAATTTTGAAAACCAGCAAACTCATGTTTTTGCAAAAATTTAACTGTAAATAAAGTTATTTATCTATCTCTATCTATCTATCTATTTATCTATCTATCTATCTATCTATCTATAAACAACACTTACAATGTTCATTTTAGTTTCGCTCTATTTGATCGTGATCCACATTTTTGTACCTCGGGATCATCCTGCAACCCTAAACACAGTTTGTTTGTTATGCGTTTCTATTAATCTTTTAAAAAAATCCCACGTGTTGACGCAATTAGTCAACCTCTAGACTATCTAATAACTCCACTGAAAGACGATTAGCTTCTTATTGCAGAGTTTTAAAACCTTTATTATAAAAGAATTTAGTTAATAAGAAATATTATACATTTAGATAAAAGCCATCACTTACAAGTCTATTCTATTCAAGTTCAACATTTACAATGGCCGATTATACTTCAAATGCAAAATGGCTACTACTTTAATTTCGATTACTCGATTACAATACAATGAAGATAGACCTGGTTTGGGCATAGTACCCATATTACACTGTGTGTCATTTCTGCTAACACTCCCCCTTAGTATGTCCAAACAGGTCCCGTTCATCCTCTTCCTGGGGTGGTAACATCCAGGACAGCCAGCTTCACTGCAGGCCTTAAGTAGACACCATAGCGTGTTAGTACTGTGGCACTTCGGACCTGCCCGTCTTCAGCAACTTTGGTTTGAATAACACGTCCCTTCAGCCAACAGTTTCGAGGGCTGTTGTAGTCTACAATGACCACTATGTCACCTTCTTTGATTGGTTTCACTGCTGTAAACCATTTGGAACGACGAGTGAGGGTAGGTAAATATTCACTTACCCAGCGCTTCCAGAAGTGATCCGCATACTGCTGCGACGCTTGCCAACCTTTCCTTACGACCGTTACATCATCGTCAAACACCGCTAGAGGCTTAATTCCGTTCGATGATCCCAGGAGAAAGTGATTCGGGGTGAGTGCTTCTTCATTTTCGTTGCCGATGGGAAGATAAGTAAGTGGACGGGAGTTGACTATATTTTCGACTTCCGACATCATACTTTTTAGAAGTTCATCTGAGGGATTCCGCTTAGGCATGATCTTATAGAGGACGTTTTTTATCGAACGCACTAGGCGCTCCCAGGAACCTCCCATATGTGGGGAGGATGGTGGTATGAAGTTCCATTTGGTTATGGTAGAAGTAAGCGCTGTCATCAGTTTATGTTGGTCGATATTTTTGAATGTTTCGCGTATCTCTCGTTCTGCTCCCTGAAAGTTGGTGCCGTTATCACTAAATATTTCAATAGGGGTTCCTCGACGAGCCACGAAGTTCCGAAGGGCTAAGATGCAGGAGTCGGCTGATAGGCTGTGTGCTATTTCTAGGTGGACTGCTCTTGTTGTGAGGCAGGCCAAGAGAACTCCCCATCGCTTTTCCGTCCTTCTTCCAACGGAAACATTTATCGGGCCAAAATAATCTACTCCGGTGAATGAGAAGGGTCTGGTGTACGGCGAGAGTCGCGCCTTGGGTAACTGAGCCATTATTGGTTCACATGGTTCTGCTTTCGAGTTCTTACAGTCCTGGCATTTTCTTCTCATGACTTGGTACGCTGTTCGAAGCCGTGGGATTTGATACATTTGGCGGAGTTCGTTAATAGCTGTTTCGTGGTTTTGGTGGTGAAATCGGCAGTGTATATCCATCATGATGAGATGGGTGATCGGATGATCTCTAGGAAGTACGACTGGACGCTTGAGATGCTCATTGGATCCCGCGAAATGATCGATTCTGCCCTGAGCTCGAATGATGTTGTGCTCATCCAGATACGGACATAAGCTGACGATGGGGCTTTTCTTATTTAAAGGCCTTTTGGACATCAGATCCGCTAACTCATCTTGATACGCAGTACATTGCGCTTCTCTCATTAGTATTTGAAATGATTCTTGCAGTTCTCTTCTTTTAAGGACTCCGGAGCTTCGTTGATGCTTTTCCCTTGCTTTAAGTTTAAGGTTATTCTTATATCGAACGACATACGCCGTACTTCGCAGCAGTTTGTTCCAGTTCGAAAAGTTTTCAATGCGGAGAACGCTTTTTTGTTGTTCGGCGTGAACGTTCATATAATGGGTCCTAAGTTCCTCGACGATGACGTTATCTGCACGTACTTCTCCTGGCCAAGCCGTTGGCGGTAGTCTCAAAAACTCAGGCCCTCCAAACCATCTGTTTTTTGGTGAGAATTCGGGTGTGGTCTTCCATTTGGTCGCTTCGTCTGCGACGTTGACTTTCGTTGGAACCCATCGCCATTCTGCAACATCCGTTAGATCCAGGATCTCGCTAGCTCTACAGGCCACAAACTGTCTGTAACGTCGATGGTCGGCACGAAGCCAGCTGAGAACATTCCTAGAGTCTGACCAGAAGACTCGCTGGGAAAAACTGATGTTATGTGAATCGCCGATCGATTTTGCAAACCGGGCACCAAGAAGGGCTGCTTGAAGCTCCAGGCGCGGAATCTACATATTTTTAAGAGGCGCCACTCGGGTCTTTGCACCTATGAGTGCACACTCGACATTTCGATCACACGCGCTTCTTACATAGGCCACTGCTGCGAATCCATTTTCGCTAGCATCAACGAATATATGGAGTTGACGATCTATCGCGCCTTTTGTAGAGTCCGCAGTGTAGCATCTAGGGATCTTCAGATCTTCAACCGCTGGTAGTAGTTGTACCCATTTCTTCCACTTTTCGATTCGGGATCTAGTATGGCTGTATCCCAATCGATTTTAGACCGCCAAATATCCTGCAGCAGAATTTTCACAAACATCAAAAAATGTGCTAAAAGGCCTAGGGGATCAAAGATGGTCATCATAATCCTCAGAACTTGTCGCTTTGTTGGTCGTTCGCCTTCGAATAGAATCGCTCGTTGCTGTGGCTGTTTCGTTAGTTTGTATGTAAAGCAGTCTTGTGAGGTGCACCACCACATACCTAACACCTTTTCGGTAGTCAGCTCTATGTCGAGGTTTAGATTCTTGCTTTCGGTGGATCCGGACTTTAGCGCTTGAAGTAACCCTCCTTGTTGATGTATGTAACGAATCTGCTTGGCTAAGGTTATGGCCTCATCTTCAGTCGAAACGCTGTCCATAAGATCGTCAAGGTAGTGATTCTGTTGGATTGATTGGACCGCCCTTGGGAACTCTTCGGCAAAGTCTTCAGCATTTCTGTTTTTTGTGTACTGGGCAAAACATGGAGAACAGCTGGCACCAAAAGTCATGACCGTCATAGCATACGCAGCGGGTGGCTCTTCTGAACTACGGCTCCACAAAAACCTCTGGCAGGACTGATCCTCTTTCCTTATGCGGACTTGGTGGAACATCTCCATGATGTCTCCACAGATGGCGATCCTTTCCTCCCTAAACTTGAACATTACCGAGATCAGTGACGTTAGTTGATCTGGACCCTTCAGAAGGAACGAGTTCAGGGACACTCCCTTGACGATTGCTGCCGCATCCCACACAATCCTCAACTTGCCGGGTTTATTGGGGTTGAACACGGGAAATATTGGTAGGTACCAAGAGCGATTGTTTCTAACACTCATTTCCTCTTCGGACAATTTACGTGCATAGCCCTTCTCAATATACTCCTCGACTTTCTTGGTGAGGGCCTCTGCTAATTCTGGTTCACGCTTCATTCGCTTGTGCAAGCTGGATAACCTTTTTTCAGCCATAGAGTAGCTATCGGGCATCTCAAACTCGTCTTCCTTCCAGAGCAGTGCAGTCTCGAAGCGGCCCTCAGTACGAATGGTGTGGGTTTTTAATAGGTGCATCGCTCGCTGATCTTCGTTCGAGACAAGTTCTCTCCCAACATAGGATGTTCCGAAGCTATCATTGACAATAAAGTCGCTTACCAAACGCTCAAGACTATTAATGTCGCGTTCAGGTGTGTGAAAGCAATTATTGTTAGCTTCAGATCTCTTGAGGCTGTTCCGTCCATCCGAAAGGTTCCCATGAGCCACCCATCCAAGCCGGGTTCTAGTTGCGACTGGTTCGTGAAGACCTCCTTCCCTGTAGTCTAAGGGTAATCCAAGTTTTGTGTTGTTAAGTACTATTAATAGACGTGGCGAAGCGTTCTCATAGGGCTGCATGTTTATTCCCCGAAGATGCTTAAAGCGGCTTTGAAGATCCTTAGAATCCAGTGATTGCTTAGGCAAGCTTAGGCTTTTCACGGTAAGTACGTCTGCCAACGGATATTTCTTCGACCCGATTTGGATTCCTGATATGTTAAGTTGAACCACCTGGGAATTATTTTCCATCCGACACGTATCACCTGTCCATTTGAGGCGCAGAGGCTGAGGTTTACCTACCAGGTTTAATCGGCTGGCGATGTCTTCGTCTAGGAGTGTGACGGACGATCCATCATCTAGGAATGCGAACGTTTGGATCTCCTCGTTGGTGCCATACAATGTCACTGGAACGATCCGGAAGAGAGACTCCTGACATTCGTTTTGTTGATGAACCGAGACATTGGCGTGAGCATTAGCGTAGTTGTGTAGAAGCTTATGGTGACTAAAGGGACAGCTGTGTATACCGCATACTAAAGTTGAATCGCATTTGCCTTTGGGATGCTTCTTTAAACACCGCCGGCATATATTATGTTCCCGTACAGCGGTCCATTTCAACGTCCGACTAAGGCCTAAAAATTTTTTACAGTCTTCAGCAGATCTGCAATCGCCGTTGCATATACAGCAAACTCCCGTAAAGGACTCCTCAGGGTTATTAGTTGGCGTCTGGAAACGTGTATGTGCATTTACAAACCCTTTGCCTTTAGTACTCCTACCAGGCGGCTTCGCTTTAGTCAACGATAAGGATGTCAATGGAGGAACTACACAGCTAGCAGCATCAGCGAGTCTCATCAACCACTCATTGAAATGGCGCAAAGTACACTCTACCAACATATACTTATACGATGCCCAGTTAAGCCGAATGTCGCTAGGTAGTTTGTTTTCCAATTCTTGCAAAAGCGACGGATGTTGCAGATATATCGTCAGCCCCGACGCTTCTATGGTCGCACAATAGTTTTGTACTGCAAGAGAGAAATCTACAATGCTTTCAAAGTCCCCTTCGCTAGGCGGTGGTGTCGCTTGGATCTTTCGAAGCACTGCTTGATAACTTGTGGTCTCCCAAATTTTGTTTGCAACGCCTTCATAATTTGGTTCACGCATTGTGGATGAATGAGGATGCTCCTTACGGCATTCAAAGCCTCTCCCTTTAAAGACTTTTGTAAACGTAGTAGATTTTCTTCTTCCGTAAAACCGCACAAGAGAGTACTTCTAACAAAATTAGAAAAGAAAACCGGCCACTCTTCAACATCCCCGGTGAAGCTCTGAAGATCCCTTGATATGAGTTGACGCGCAGCAATTTGGCTTCTGGTCAATTTTATTTCCCCCGCTTGAACTGATAGTTGATGATGAAGGGCAGAGGCGGACGCTTGAGGTAACTCGGCGAAATGTTGCTGTGGCAGTTGACACTGAACATTAGCTGCCGTAGCATACGGCTGGTACGATGGTTGATACGGTGGCTGATGTGACGGCTGATACGGTGGCTGATGTGATGGCTGATACGGTGGCTGATATGATTGCTGACACGGTGGCTGATGTGACGGCTGATACGGTGGCTGATGTGATGGCTGATACGGTGGCTGATATGATTGCTCATACGGTGGCTGATGTGATGGCTGATACGCGAGCTTCGGGTGTGCAAGAGTTGCCAAAGTGGGCACACTACTCGTGTACACTGCATGTGTTTGGGCGTTGGAAGCAGGAAAACATCTCGTGGTAGGGTGCGATGGTAGGCTCCGTTGTGGTTCGGCATGAGAGTGCTGGTAAGTTGTGGTGACCCCGGCCTTGCTAACCAAACTTTTGACACGCGGAGGTTCTGAAACCGGTTTTTCCCTTTGAGTGCCTTGCGACGTTAGCCAGTGATTAACCTTGACACTGGCGATCGAAGATTTCCAGTCGTCTTCATCCGAAGAAGATTCGGAAAGTTCACCTAACAGCTGATATTTTTTCGATAAATAATCCCTATCCCGCTTCTCATTCAACTCCTTTTCTTCCTCTAAACGTTGCAATTCCCTGTGAATATGATTTTCCCGCGAAGACCTGGTGCTCTTACCACAAGCTGATGCATTCGAAACACCCCTGTTAACTGTTTCTAAACCCCCGGGTTGTGAACCTTCGTTGACGTTAATGCAACACCCCTTGACGGTGCCGAGGAAGGCGCAGCGTGTATGGCCGATGTTGAGTATATCGTACTCAAAGAAGATGGTGGAAAGTCGTCCGAGTTTTTTGATGCGACCCAATTTTCGGATTTACTAAATTGCGATCGCATGGTAGTAGCATGATTTTGGTTAGATTCCGCAACAGGCAGAGCAGTAGTTGACGACGATGGTATATACGCGGTAGAATGTCTAGTAATTGATGAAGTGCACGCGGCATTGCCTATCAAACTGTTGGAGGTTAGATCTGAACACGCGCCTAAATTCGCCGTCGTAGGTGTTAGTTTGACTGCGGACGTAATTTGTGGCAAGGTGGCAAACGCGTTAGGATAAGAATCTAAATTTACGTTAGTAGCAATATTTGAGCTACTCTCAGGGTGTACTAATAGGGAATTAGCAGCAGTAATGTTGGCACGTGTCGCACCTTCTACGGAGGTTGTGGCAACACATGCAGCAGCTGCGGAATTCACTCCTGAAACACTAGAATAAGGAATATTCTTACCTGTGACACAATTAGCACAAAGCCAGTCTTGTTCCGTGACCAAACTTGTCACTCCAGCGCAGATAAAATGGCACCATGCCTCGCAGTTGTCGCAATTGACCATGCGGTCAGCGGAGTCTGGAAGCTCACATGCGTAGCAGTTGTATTCTTCTGATTCGTCTTGGGCTTCTACTTCCCGCGTAGTTTTCGTTTTCACCGCCTTTTTAGTCCTCTTAGGTTTCCGTGGAGAGGGCATATTGGCGCAAAGTTTCTCACGATCGTATAGTTTGCTTCGAACTTGTTTTAAAATATGTTGACGCAATTAGTCAACCTCTAGACTATCTAATAACTCCACTGAAAGACGATTAGCTTCTTATTGCAGAGTTTTAAAACCTTTATTATAAAAGAATTTAGTTAATAAGAAATATTATACATTTAGATAAAAGCCATCACTTACAAGTCTATTCTATTCAAGTTCAACATTTACAATGGCCGATTATACTTCAAATGCAAAATGGCTACTACTTTAATTTCGATTACTCGATTACAATACAATGAAGATAGACCTGGTTTGGGCATAGTACCCATATTACACTGTGTGTCATTTCTGCTAACACCACGAGTTCGAGTTCCTCGAAGAAACATATGAGCAGTGCCCTAGACACGACGTGAAAATCGTTCTTGGCGATTTTAACGCCAAACTAGGGAAGGAGGACATCTTTGGAAATACAATCGGTAAGCATAGCCTCCACGACAAAACCTCCGAAAACGGACTAAGGCTGATCGATTTTGCTGCGGGGCTAAATCTTGTTGTAAGTAGTACATGCTTCCCGCATCTCAAAATTCATAAAGATACATGGCGATCCCCAGATCAATTAACCGTCAACCAAATTGACCATGTGGCGATCGACGCAAGACACTCTTCCAGTGTGTTAGATGTCCGAACTTTCCGAGGGGCCAACTTTGACTCGGACCACTACCTTGTTGTAGCCAAGGTACGAGGATATCTTGTTCACGACCAGCACGAACTAACGCTGTGAAGAGATATGACATATGACGTCGGAAAGCTACAATCGCAAGATCCAGATCTGTGCCGATCTGCTATCGTTCGCGAAAACACGCAC
This sequence comes from Melanostoma scalare, assembly GCA_949752695.1. Taxonomy (NCBI): domain Eukaryota; kingdom Metazoa; phylum Arthropoda; class Insecta; order Diptera; family Syrphidae; genus Melanostoma; species Melanostoma scalare. Next base: position 10,205,107 of record OX456985.1, read on the forward strand.
CGCGCTTGTGTCCGTTAAACCTGTGAACAATTCTCCCAACAAGCAAATAAACAAAAAAAAAAAAAATTTTTTTTTAAATATTCCATCCATTCTCCTACCTTTATAAAACAATAAACAATTATTTTCCTGCCGCGTCGCGCTACATAAATTAATTCAGTGAATTTAACCTATTCAGTGCCGTGTGTCATTCAATCAAGTCAAAAAAAAAAAAAAAAAAAATAGACCTAACACAGTGCGTCCCCTTTAACCATCTCCTCCCCCACACCACTCGCATAGTTTCGTTGGCTGCACACATTTCTTCGATTTGATAATTTCTTATCTTATCTAGGTGGTGTGTGCAGGCAATGAAGCTGTGGGTTTGCTGGCGGATAGTTGATCAACGGTGTTGATTCCGTTGGTTAATCAAAGTCAAGTTGCTGGCTGGGCATAACACCGCTAGTAATTTGCTTTGGTTTTCCAATAGATCTACACTTGTTGATTACACTTAGATAGCGTCTGCGATTGATATTTTGTTTTGTGTGTTTTTGTGAGTTGTAATGTTGGGTAAGTTTAGAGTCGATTTTAGCAACATTAGGGGGTTGCGATCGAATTTCTTTGCTGTGTACGCTCACACTGCAAAATACAGGCCAGCTGTTTTGGCACTGAGTGAAACACAGGTTGGTGTTGATTCTGATCCCTCAGAGTTCAACCTGCCTGGATATAGCTTAGTGCCATTATTCTTTTCCTCCCATGGCCTCGCCGTATATGTTAGGAATGATATTGCTTACCAACTTCTACCACAATACGGCCTCTGTTCTAATACGAACTTTAATTTCATGTGGTTAAAATTCACCGTCCGTAAGCATATCATTCACTATTGTTTTATCTATAGAAGCCCCAATTTAGATAGCAATTCAACCTCTAACGAGTTTGATGCGCTATCTGAGTCCATAATAAGAATTGTTTCCCTTTATCCTCACACTGAAATCGCAATTGCGGGCGATTTCAATGTACACAATTCAGGTTGGCTTCGACATTCTGGCCAGACAACACCCGAAGGAAAATATGTTGAGATCTTCGCTGAGTTTAACGAATTAACTCAACTTGTTGATGAGCCCACTCGGGTTCCAGATATTGAAGGCCATGCGGCCAACACTCTTGACTTATTTCTCACTTCTCATCCCGAAAAATATAGGGTTATAGTATCACCTCCTTTAGGCACATCGGATCATTGTGTCATATCGGTAGCTTTTTCGTCTTCCGTCGCGGTAAAAAAAGATAAAGTCCCGAAAAGAACTGTGTGGCAATACGAGAAAGCCAATTGGGACGGACTGAATAATTTCTTTCGAAATTTTAATTGGTCATTGTGCTTTCTCGACGGAAACGTTGATGCATCAGCTGATATGATATCTAACGTAATTATCAACGGCATGAGAAATTTTGTTCCTCACAGAACAAAAAGTATCATCCCCAAAGAGAATTCGTGGTTCGATTTAAGCTGTAAAGAGGCGATTAGGGATCGAGAAAGTAGTTTTCGAAAATTTAAAGATAACCCTACTGTAGAAAACCGAAATTTGTTCAAACGGGCCAGAAATTTCTGTAATGCTCAAATAAAAAGGGCCAAGTTTTTACATGACCAAAAAGTAAGGCAAAAAATACTATTGTGTCCAAAAGGAAGTAAAAACTTTTGGTCTTTTGTCAAGAACATTAAGAACTCGACCACGTCATCGGTCCTAACGCTCGTCTTCAATGACTCTCCGTATGTCAGTTCCATCGACAAAGCCAATTTGCTGGCAGCTCAATTTGCTGCCAACTCGACACTTCCTTACAGCATATTGGCTCCACCCGAGCTCGAGTCTGCAAATTCTTTGATGAAGCAGATATTTTTTCGAACTCGCTCGGTTGCGAGAGTCCTCAAAGATCTCAACATACATAAATCCGCTGGTCCAGATGGTATCCCCGCCGTTATTCTGAAGAGGTGTTCTTCTACGCTGGCAAAACCACTGCGTAAACTTTTCCATCTTTCCTATTCTGCTGGGATTTTTCCAAGCAGATGGAAAACTGCATTTGTTCAGCCGGTCCCTAAAAAAGGCGAATCTTCCTCCCCTTCCAATTACCGTCCAATTGCACTAACGTCCCTTCTTTCCAAGGTCATGGAAACGTTGATAAACCGTCAACTTATGAAATATCTTGAAGAACGAAAGCTTCTTAATGACCGTCAGTATGGCTTTCGTAGCAAACGGTCCACTGGTGATTTGATGGCTTATCTCACCGAAAAGTGGAACCAATCTTTACATTGTTTTGGAGAAAGTAAGATTATTGCGCTTGATATTTCTAAAGCATTTGATAGAGTTTGGCATCAGGCTCTTTTATCGAAAATGCGTGCTTTTGGTATCGATGAGTCTCTTCTTCGTTGGATTAGAAATTACCTTTCCGACCGTTCAATACAAGTTGTGTTGGATGGCTTCAAGTCTGATACCCACTTAATAAATGCTGGTGTGCCCCAGGGCTCCGTTTTGTCTCCGACTCTCTTCCTCATTTTCATTAATGATCTCTTGTCTGAAACTTCTAATCCGCTTAACTGTTTTGCTGACGACTCGACCCTCAGCTTTTCATATTCGTTTCCAAATTCACGTCCCTGCTCTTCGGATGTGGAACTGGAACGGTTGCGTATGATAAGCTCATTGAATTCTGACCTTGACAGCATTGTTGCATGGGGTCTTATGAACCGAGTAGAATTCAATGCTTCGAAAACTCAATGCTGTCTCTTGTCGTTGAAGCTTAACATTCCCCCATTGCCATTATCCATGAATGGTACCTGCATCGAAGAAACCGAAAAGCTGTCAGTACTTGGTATGTGTGTAAACGATGATCTTCGTTGGAATGACCACATATTTGAAGTCGCCAAAAACGCTGCTAAATGCTTAGGCTTCTTGAGACGATGCAGGAAATTTTTCACCCCTTCTGATCTGGCTACAATTTACAAGGCCTTCATCCGCCCAAAACTGGAGTATAACTCCCATATCTGGTCAGGTGCTTCTCAAACATCCTTGCGCCTACTTGATAGGGTACAAAATAGAGCGTTAAAATTGATAGGTGATAGTTCAATCGTAGAATCGATTGATTCTCTTGAACATCGTCGAAACGTTGCCTGTCTCACTCTCTTTTATCGCTTTTTCTACAAACAGTGCTCTAGTGAAATAGCCAGTTGCATTCCTCCCCTGAAACAATTTAGCCGCAACACTCGCCTCGCTAGGAATGCTCATCAGTTCTACCTTGAGCCCAACTTCGGGCGTACAGTCAAGTATAGAGATTCGTATTTCAGCCGCACCACCCGAATGTGGAATGCTTTACCTGACTCTGTATTTCCCCTACATTACGATTCACAAAGATTCAAAAGCAATGTGCATCGGTGTCTCCTATTAAATCCTCTCCTATTTTCCTAAATGCTCGCACTGTGTTCTACAACATTATAAGGGTATTCATAACCCCTTGATGTGCGCGCAAATTATAAAAAAAAAAAAAAAAAAAAAAAAAAAAAAAAATCCAAAATCCAGATTTGAGGATTATGTTGGTGATGAACGAAAGTGTGTTTTTCGCACCTCTAAAGAAACTTCCCGAAAGTTTGAAACGAACAATAAAATTTCCAGCATCACAAACGATATGGGGATGCACGTCTGGGCGTGGTGTTGCGTGGCAGCCTATGTTTTGATGACGGGCATTTGAGTTCTGTGAAATATTGCAACAACTTGGAAGATGATCTGCTTCCATCAATATCTACATCAACTGCAGCTAACTGAGTGAGACTGGTAGTTCAGCAAGACTTGCCATTCTTGACATAATACGGCAAAGCCAACTGAGGCCTGCGGCCGAATCACCGCACATGTGATCGAGTAATACGTGACTGAATTATTTGTTTTTGGCATTACTTCTCACGTTCTCGAGCACTTTAGTACTACAAGCTGACGTTCTTCCATCAGTATTTCAACGAATTGAAGTCGATAAATGAAAAGCACTGATGTTGTGTAATAAAGAGCGAATTTTGAAAAAAAAATTATACTCACTCACTCGATCACTGATGCGGTAGTTCAGCCCGATTGCGGAAAGCTCGTACACACCCCTTTTTTTGAAATGCCTGTTTTATTCAACAAAACTGACCTTTGTACCTCTTGAAGCCAATAAAAAAAGGCTGCTAAACATAAATTTCCTCTTTACTTTAGAAGTTAATAAAATGAAAAGTTCACCACCCAGCTCCACCCAAACGGAAGAAAAAAGTAACATCGTAACGTAGCGTTACATAAAAACAGCAATATTTTAGAGAAACAGCCGGTGACAACTACAGTCTGCTTAACGCCAGAAGCAAAAAGTTTAGAAAAAATCTTTCATTTGCACTTAATCGGCCCATTATAATCCTCTATTTTATTTTCTCAGCACTTACGACTTTGCTAAGCAGAAAAAAACAATACACATTTTCAACCTTCAACGCACTTCCAAAGAACTCACTTTCTCCGTCTGAGACGTGTGCCAAATTGGAACATTATAAATGCCAAGGCAGGGTAAGCTTTATACAGGACATGTCTGACATGTGTGACCATTTTAAAAGCCACTCCTTTTCACAAAACAAAAACAACAACAACAACAACAACAGAAAAAAAAAAGTGGAACACAATTATCCATCCAGCTTCTCTCTTTAAACAAACGTCCCAACCATAGCCATTTGAGTACCCCTCGAGCTATATAAAGTCTACTTTCCTCAAATGGCACGCAATATCTGCGTTAATCTCCCCCATCCCAGGCACAGACCATCTCCTACAAATGACATACATAATCAGAGCAAAAAAATAGAAGAAGAAAGCACAACCTTCATCTGGTTAGGTTTCCCATTTCTTCCGCAATCATGCGTAGCGGAAGAACAGTTCTTTTCAATATTTTCTCATTTTCCGTTTAATAAATCGTCATTACAACAAAAGTGGGTGGTAGATGGTAGATGGTAGTATACATATACGAGTAGGTATTCATCTTATGTATTGGTATGGCAATCACTTTCGTATTAGCTTGCCTAAGAGCAGGAGTGCAGCCCTTTTATGCTGCACGGATGGAGATAACATTTATCGGCATTGTGTGCGCACCAACGATCCCCAGGAGGGAAGCATATTGCTGGCTTCAATGGTTCTCCCTCAACAAAAAAGAAATTGAAAATAAGTTCGAAATGTATGCGCGGTAGTCTGTGCATTACACAAACGAACTTCTCAGATGTCACAAGAATTAAATTAATTTCATTTTTCAGTAAAAATTGTAATTCAAATGAAAAATCTCATAGCTGAATCCATAAACCAATTAGAGAAGGGACCCCACGTGTATCTTTCGTCTATGAAGACTTGAAGAGCGTTCCGCAGACACATCGCGTCGGATAATGCGTGCCATGTGCGAGAGCTCTTCCTGTACAGGGGGACGCCAACTTCTGAATTTATTTTGTCTAACGTTAATGCTTTCCAAAGTAATACTCTAACGAAGGGACTTTCTTTTCGGGAAAGAACACTAAACAAATCCAAACAACAGATTTCAGGAGACGGAGACAAAAAACCACTTTAAATCAATTAAGGAGGGTCTTTTAGTTTGAGATTTGCCTACGCGCCGCACCGCCACTGAAAATTTAAAAATTCATAATTGATGAGTGGTGGCAGTGGCAGTTGTGGCATGGCGTTTAACAACTTTGCGGGGTGCGAAGCTAATGAATGAATCACTGCAGGGGTTGCCAAAGACGACGGAGACATTACACGCCTCCATCAGCATTCAGCACATCGACAACAACGAAAACGATGACGAACCATTAATGGGTTTGAGAATGGTAAATTAAATTTTAATGAATCAGGTCACTAATAAGACGAGTCATTGTTTTTCTTTTTTGTTTAATTCGAATTTCAGTGAATCCAATTAATTAGAGATTGCTTGCGATTTGCGAAATAAAAAACGAAAAAATGTGTGCTCGTGTGTGAGGTGTGTTGTGTGTACTACAGACAGATCTTCCTGTCACATCAAATTTTAAAATTACTTTATGGGGTGTCGCTGATGTTGACGGGAGAAGATTCCATGATATAAGATGATTGTATAAGTTAGCTGAGTATGTTTTTGATTGAAGTGACAGGTGCAATACAATGGCAGTGTATGCTTTTTATTTGATTACGATGAAAATCATTCAAGTGTTGAAATGTTTACTTCAAAGACAAAATTAACAAATTGGGATTTACGATGTTAGCTACCACCGCTAATAAGCGTGAATTTATTATCACATTTGTTTCTGTATTTCATTTCATTTAAACAAGAATCGTTAAGACGAATCCGATGTTTACATTGAAAGACCTTGAAATCGAAATCAGTGTAAAAGAATCGGCTGACCCCACCGTTTGGAATACTGCCAGAGATCCAGATTGTGAATCATTGAAGTAGAGAATTTCTTTAAACAAAAAATCATAGATGAAGATTTTCGCAATTCATCGAAATTGAGGACAGTTAATGAAATAGCCAATAAACGAGGCAGGGGATTATGGTACCTATTAATACTTGAACGCTAAAAAAAACCTAAAGGAAGTTTAGAGATATGAAATAAAACTCGTAAAAATAAGTTCCAATATTGTGGTATTGATTTTAAATAGAAAATATCCTTATGCTATCAGTGCTTAAAACCAATTTTTGGTATATGGGTTGGCAAAAATGAATCGTTATCTGGAAAAGTTCAATTTTTGACCACTTTTTCAAGCAACTATCGGCAATAACAATTTGCAAGCGTTGTTTTGAAGTAAGTCTATTCATCACAAAATAGCAAAACTTACTGACCCCAAATATGCCTCCAATTGTCAAATTGACAACCGATAGAAACAGTGCTACCAATCTAAAAATCAAACTTCCGAAAAACACCGGTTAGAAACGTTATCGAGAAGTTTGACGAACTGAACCATGATTTTCAAAATAAATTTGCACAGTTTGTATTGAAGTTCATTCATTGTGAATTGGCAAAACGTACTGACCATAAACATACCGCAAATTGTCTACTTAACAGTCACTAGAAACAGTATTGCCAATTTAAAAACCAAACCTCTAAAAAAAACACCAACGTACTAAGTGAGAAGACGAATGTAATAAAAGCAACTGACAATGTCAGACTTCATTCGACTACTTTCGGTTGCAATGTTCGATCCGCCTTGGACTCCATTTGGATTGAGGTAAGAACACAAACATGAAAATAGTGAGCCATCTAGTGGATTCTTTTTAAATCACGGGTGGTTTTGACACAGACACCTGCTATCCGCTCGAAATTTTGACAGGAAGTCAACTTCATACATCCGCAGAACGAAGTTATTAGCTTTACACTTGAACAACGTTGAGAATTATTGGAAATATTATTTTCAAATGAGTGCTGTTTTGCCCAAACACTTCTTTTTTGAAACGAAGGAACCACCGAGACTGCTGTATTCCTGTATACGCACATAAGCGCATAAAATTCGTGAGACTGTACTGGCATGAGAGATTGAGAGTGGACATCACTCACGGTCCCCGTCTTCGTTAGGTGCGCACAGACATCAGGCTGCTGTAGTAGAGAGTGTGAGACTCAATCCACGAACTTCAACTCACCATCGACATCAACAGCTCAACATTTTACGCACTAGCTAGAGGAAAATTCTGATTCAGTAATTAAAGGCATACGACCATTCGCTTTGATATCGCTTCGCAGTTTCTGCCTTAGAGCAGCTTGAATTGGGCAACCATTTTAAAATCCTATACGATTTCCACAATTGAACAAAATCATCTGCTCTAACGAGGCACATTTTAGTCTCGGCGAATCGGGCTTGGAAAATCCGCATGTTATTTTCGAGAAGCATTAATCCACAGTGGTACCAGTAGCATGATAGTTAGCATGTCTACTGTTAACCCAGAGGTTTGTGGTTCGAATCCCAATAGGGGCAAAAATGTTTTGTCACGGGTCTCGCCCTTCGCGAGGAATTGGCAAGTCCTCCTTTAGTAAAATCATTGCCATGAAAAGCCATGGCCGGCTCAAAGCTGCAATTTGACATTTTTGGACGAAACCGTGACGGACTGATGTTATGCCAACAACACGGAAACGATCTTTTAAAAAACCAATTTCATTCAAGCAATCCGTGAGCTACAGCCCGAAACCACCAACAAGGTCTTGAAAAATTGGAGTGACAGAATGCGCTCCTGCAAAGTTAGCCGAAGAACGACGTTAGTAACCATAATTAAGCTAATACCAAAGAAGTATCGGCCCAGGCCGAGGGTAACGGCCAGTAGGCTATAAGCCTGAAAGTTAAGTCACACTTTAATACCAGAACCAGCAATTTCTTTTGTAGTTATCCAGTAGCCTCAATTGTAGCGATGATCTTCAAAACAGACATACCACAAAACCTAATAAAAATCCTATCAGACAAACATACAAAAACAACTAACTTCCTCCCAACTAAGGCTGGAGGCCAGAAAGCTATGAATCCTCCTTCATATTACCACTTCAACCTTGAAGAATGTAAATGCCTCAGATATAAAACAAATAAATGTCGAAATTTATGTTCTATATCCACAATTGTCAGATCGAAAAAAAAAACAATTCCCTTTTCTTCTGCAGATTGTATAGCTTGTGTCAGTAAAGTATCCGGCACATACCTTTACGTCACTTCTTCACATACGTTAAAAAAAATACCTACATTATTCTTACGCAGGCAAAAGATAAAAAAAAAGGAAGGAAAATCCCCAACAGCACACGACAACGACACCCCACACCCCATACATAAAAACAAAAATAAAACTGTTTGTCATCGTTTTCTTCCAATTCACACCATACCTACAAAAGAAAAAAAAAGAAAGCACCTTTTTCCCTTTCTTTAAAACCTTTTCCTTTGTATGAAAGTTCTTATTGCTTTCACGTTTTTTGTTTTGCCACTGCTTTAAGTTTGTAACGTGAGAAGGACCAGCACACTCGTATACCTACCGACTGGTGGGAAAATAACATTACGCTTACGCTGAGATTGCAAGTAATACAAGTGCAGATTCGGCCTTATGGTGAGTGGTGCGCAGAGGTAAGCTTTGAAATGCTTTTTGGCACGTGTGATGGTGTTAGCAGCAATAAGAGTGGGAGTGTTTTTACTATTTTTTTTTTCTTTTTCCATTTTTGAATGTAGATTCTCATTTATTGCTCTTAAATTATAAGTTTTAATGAATCTTTTTGTTTTTGTTCCGAAGTTGGTTTGCAGTTCTATTGCAATGTTCTTAAGTGCACCAAGGAAAGAGAGAGGGAGAAAGAGAAAAAAAAACAACTTTCAGTTTTATTTTTAGCATCCTATTTTGTAAATTCCAAACGATGACGTATCTACTTTGTTGACGAGTGGTAGTGAACTTGTGTGACAGTTGACAGTGAAAAACCAAAATCGTACCTATTTAAATATGAAATTCATTCCAAGTGAAAGAGCCTTGGGCTTACGTTTGCTTTTTTTTTTCTTCTTCTTCTCATTTTGAGGGATTTGCTGAAGTTGCTTTAATTGATTGATCGATGGCCCGGAACGGTGCGGTGATACGATTGAAATGATACCAAATTGGAAACAAACTAGGAAAGTTATAAATGACGTTCGGTTTCGTTTTGAGTGCTCATTCAACAGTGAAGGATATAGCTAGACTGTCGTCGTCATTGCATATATGCTGGTTTTGTGTCAATGTCACTAATGATAAATAATTGACAGTTCGGAATGTTGGTTTAGTCGAAGAAATTTCCGTACTTACTCTGCTTGATTGGACGGATTTATTTTTTTATTTGATTTGCTTTGCGCTTTTATCCACAAGTAAGATTTTTTTTTTTTTGCAAAAGGACAGCAGTATATTTACCTGAAATGAAAATAGAGAAACAGAATTCGATTAGTTCACGAAAAAAAAAACAACTTACGATAAAAGGAATAACTAGAGGGATTGGCAATGGATCTGTTTTGGTCGCATTAGGCGCCATCTTGAATTTAAATATTCGTTTTAGGATTGTAGGTGAGAGAGAGGGAAACGACTCTGAGGCTTTTTTCAAAGGATAGTAAGGCGTTTAAGTGAATTTGAAACCAGAAGATGTAACGAACTTACTCGTTGCCGCGAATAGCGTGGGTATGATGGTTCGGAGCGGTTTTTCATGAGCAGTCTGCGGTGCTTTAGAACAAACCAAAAGGACAATGGACCGTTTTTAATATAGAGACCTTTAGAACTCAATAAGGTTTTGACAAGCTAAAGAAATAAGTCGCTGAAGTAATAAGTCGTCGCGTTGGCTGCTCCAGGATAATGACAAAAAGCACATTTCAAGACTATTAAAAGAATGCTTTGTAAAAAGTCTGTGATGGCAATTTTCTTCCGATCTTGAACTGCAAACCATACAAAAATAGTTAAAGTTTCATTTGCAAGGAAACCAATTTGGAGTTTTCAACGGCTTCGTACTCATTTACTTCCTAATCTTGTGAAATATAGCAAAGAGTTGATTTCACTACTGAAAATTCATCTTCCATCAGCAAAAACGTTTTGCCAAAACATATTAACTAAGCTTTGAGACGTGTGAGCTTTTGCAAGCAGGTGCTTGGTAAAATCTAACCTCTGATCCAGCTTGACTCTTATCTCCTAAAGATGTGATAAAATGAAAGAATTTAAATTTTTTTTACGTGTTATTGTTTTTATTTGCAAGAGCAAAAATTCCTATCGATTATGGAACACAACTCCATTCAAGTGGCTACCTCGTCTGGCTTCGCTGTAGCGCGGTCTGTCACTCTAATTGTTGTTGATGGTTTTGGGTTGCAACTCACTGTAGACTTTGATGATATTGGCCGAAATGCTTAAATCGCTGTCGCATAGCATCGGTATTTCACGGTTAAATAAATAAATAAATAGTTTAAAAAGCAGTAATCAAGGCACAGTGTAAATACTCTCGGAGGACTACAAAACTCCTCACGAAAGGTGATACCCGTGAAAAACACTTTTTTATGTTCTTAAGATTCGAACCGTCACGCCAAGAGCATCAATTCACGGTTATCCACAAAAAAAAGTGAAAGTGGTCAGATCGCAGATCTGAGGTGGTCAGTTGCGGACGGTGTTTCATTTCTGTCAAAAACTTGTTTCCCCAAAAATTCACTGTTAGGGCTATACCCTATTCACTTTGGAAATAAGTTTTCAATGTTTACCGAAGTTTGAACAACTTCACGCTTGATCTCAACTCATTTCGTTTCGCGGAACTATCGGGTGTTTTTTTAGATGCTAGTTTTTCGAATAGGGATAAAACTGACATCTTGTAGTCAAATCGGCCAACTCTAATATCATTTATGCTCAATTTGGTTTGCCATTTCATTCAGTTCAGTTCCCGAAGTTTACCTCAAGCTCCATCCGATTAATTACCATAAAATTCGGTTAACCATGGATCGTTTTCGCACTACGTTTACTTTATGTGGATAATACGCATCCGCAGAAACGTGTTGAAGAGGAACCGAATGAATCGATTCGCCACTATGCACTGCTGTGCATAGTGGCTTTGTCCATCAACTTTATGGAAGATTTTGGGCAAAGATCTTGGCTTATGACCTTAAAAGATTTAGCTTGTGCAAGAATTAAAGCCGCGAGACCATGCAATGCGTCGTGATTTCGGTGTATGGGCCGAAAATGATTTTGATCTCGATGCTGATTTTCATCGCAAAATTTTGTTCAGTGATTTGGTTGAAAGGTTACGTTAACAAGCAAAATTGCCGCATTTGGAGTGAAGAGAATCCACATGAGTACCTCTTGAGATGCCATCACATCCACAAAAACTGACTGCTTGGTGTGCTCTATGGGCTGGGGGATTCATACTTCTTCCGAAATGCTGGCGAGCCAGTTACTGTTAATGGAGACTGGTATAGAGTCATGATAACCGACTATTTTGTTCCCGAAATGGATGGCATGAATGTACATGAGATGTGGTTCTGACAAGACGGCGCTAGATGCCACACCGCACACGTCACGACCGATTTATTGAAGGAAACATCGATGAGCGCATAATTTCGCGGAATGGACCTGTCAATTGGCCATCAAGATCGTGAAATTTGACACGATTTTATTTTCTTGGGGGATACGTGAAGTTTTTCGTCTACGTCAACAAATCAGAAACGTTAGGGGGCTTGCAAGCGAACATTCGTGGCGTTATTGCCGACATACGGCCTCAAATGCTTGAAAAAGTGATTGAAAATTGGGCCTCTATACTTGGCTTTATTCGAGCCAGCCGCGGCGACCACATGCCCGAAATCATAGTTAATAAACATTAATGGTATAAAATTATCCTTCCAATAAAGCCAAATTGACATTAAAACGATTTTCTTGTGTTTTATTTTAATTCGAAATTCTATATCTCTAAAAAAACACCCTTATTAATACTAATTCTTTACTTCAAAATTTCGAGCGGGAAACATCTTTCAGTGTCAAAATAATAAATGATTTAAAAAGTAACCACTAGATGGCCCATCAATTATTTAATTTCCTTTGTCATTTCCAGAATATTAGAATTAAATTACTAGCTACTTCGATTTTATGATTGTGAAAATAATAAGAAAACCGCATAATCTTGGATTTTGCGGTATTAATTGGGTTAGAAATCAGTTCTCTCAAAACTGGTTGATCATTAACTAAGCGCTTATATGGGGTTGAACTTTGTTTAAATCTCTGTTTGCTCGAACGACTTTAAGACACCCTTAAATATCTTTTTTGGCATTTAAATTAAGAGACCATTTGAAAAAAATTTCACAAAAGTGTTACTTAAAAGCGTTTCGAGGCTAGTAAACCAAACTTAATTCGTGACTAGTTAATATAACATCAACATTCTGAATGCCAAATTCTATGAAACTTAGCTTATAAATGGTTTTCCAAGATTGACTAAACAAAACGCTTTATTTTAAGTTGTGAACGCCACATCCTTTCATTAATCATCGAACTGTCATTTATTCACTAAACTCAACACTTTCATCGTGGTAAAGTACACGAACGAGCAACGTCAAGAAATTATAAAAATTTTCTACCGAAATTCGGAGGTGGGTGACCGACTTTAAGAGGATATTTTGGTGTAGATGTATGCATTTGAGGTAATTTTTGAAGTGTTATGTCAACTCAATCAATATTTTTACTATATGTATATTTTATTTATAAATAATTTATTAATATTTTAAGGAATACTGAAAAAATTAAAAAAAGTTAAAGATTAAAAAAATTACAGATGATTAAGTGGGGAGTCTAAAAAAAAGGCACGTAACTATATCCACGATTCTAACTCTTTTAGCAATCTCAAACAATAAAGAAAGTTTATTGAATCAAGAATAATGTCACTTTATGTTGAACAAAAAAATTCATGAATTGACGACTGCCTGAGAAAAAAATTTTTGTACGACTTTTTGAACATTTTGGAATTTTTAAAAATATTAAAAATGATATGGAGAATACAGATATAGAGAAGAGTCTCAAAAAATTTCAGGTAAATCGGTCCAGTAGAACTCAAGAAACCAAGGGTTTGGTCGCGTGTCAAGACTCCCGATTGGGTGCTAATTCTTTTAATTTTTAAATTATTACTTTTTTATTGCTTTATTTTTCTCTTTATACCTTAAATTTTAACAAATAACTAATAAAAAACGGATCGTCAAAATATCGATTGCTTTATTTTTAAAGACACAAAAATTTTCTGAAAATCATGACTACACCAAAATACCCAATTAAAATCGTTAACTCCAACATTCGGTCCTGGTAGACAGGCAATAGCAAGTTTAATGCAAAAATTTTACTCTTGCACGAAGTGTCGAAAATATCGTTGCCGTTCAGGCTTCCGTAGCAAACGATCCTAATCAATCAATTCCACTGCGTTCAATTGAGTCCAACGAATCGACCGGTGCAAACGTGGAAACGAAGTCAAGCTCTCACACAGTCGATATTAAAGTTTTTGAAATTTTTTAAATTTCTTAGCCTTTAAAAAAAAAGTCAAGGCATTATATGAAAACCCGATATATTAATATAGTAGATCGAACATTTTCAATAGTTTTTTATACGAGTATACCAAACATCAAGTAACTTCAGTGTTTTCTTTTCAATTGAGTTCATTTATTACAATCGAGCGTTGGGAGAGCGTAGTGTGATGGTTTTATTAAAACAAATGATTGATGCACGCTTTATTACATACAATTGCCTGTGGATGACCTGTGGACTCTACGGGTCAGCTCAATGATCTATTTGAGGGTATAAGCAAAAGTTTGACGTCGGAATTTTATTCTACTTGAAAGGTTAAAAGCAAAATTAAAAAATCATATCACTTAAGTAGATGCCATACAGTCAATATTATTTCAGTATCAGTATCACCAGATGAACTTCAAACCACTAACTGATAACAGAAAGTATAAAACGATATAATACGTCCTTTACATTAGTTGTACGATAAACACAAGGTTGGCTATCGTGGCCTCTTTTTTTCTCTTTCTCATAATATGTACTGCAATTGGTCATCAAATTATTCTTCAATTTATCATAAGTTAGCTTCCAAGCGTTGAATACATAATACGCATTACGCAGACACACATATGTAAGACAATTTCTCTCCGACAACTCCACTTTGCAACGTGAGTCCTTCTCTGCTCTATTTGGATTGCAGTTAATTAAGAAGTCTCACTCAAGAAAAATAGCCATTTAAAATTCAATAAATAAATTGAACTCCACTTATTGGGCATCACCCTATTCGTAAAAACGCAAGTGTCAACGCAACAATGTGCTGGTCGAATGTAGAAGAATCCCTACCTAACCTCTGGGCAACCCGTCATATTGATATTAATTGATAATTCTGTCTTTTTGTTCACCATCACTACGTACTGATATCTGAGTCTTCTTCTTTATTTTGCTTCATTTTTTATTTTGTAAAGAACTTCTTGACCTCAAGACCCATTTGACTTCTGGCTCAGCATGGCTAGAAATCACACAAGAATCTATTCTTTGATAGCACAAACAACACGACACAAACATGAGTTGTCTTGGATTCTTGGAATCACGAAATAAGGTTGTTTTGCATTTGCAATTTCTAATACTTCCCCACCCAACTGTCACCGGTGTGCTTTCATAATAGTGTCGTCCTCCATACATTTACCATAATAGTGCAAGTTTTCCTTTCAAGAAATTGCCCTTCCCATAAATTCGATCATATTGTCGTTTGTCGTAGACGTAATCCACAACAGCAAATTCTTCTTTTCGGTATAAATGTATATGTAAGTGTATATAGCTAGCAACTAATGCAGAACTAGGTTGGTACTCAGCATGAAATCGATACAAAACTATATCAGGCACTAAGGGTGCCATTGAGCCAGTTGAAGTGTGTCAACTGCACTATGCAATTTTGGGGGGGAGGAGGCCCACAACGGGTGGTATATTTGTGTGTAGGAAAACAGATGTTCTAATTTTGAATAAGCAATTGGATATCGAATACAAATTGCATTGCAATGGTGTACAATTTTAGATTGATACTTTCAATCGGATTTCACTTCTTCTCTATACGCTTGTTTGGCAATTTATTTGTATTGGCATTGCCATATACACAGATAGAGAGGAGCCGCATGCAACACATCGAGCTCGAGAATGGTATCCTTATTTATATATAAAATAGTCCTTTAATCGTTGTTAAATGCTTCAGTCATGATCATTGGCATGGGATGTGCATCAGTCTTCAGCTACACTAAACTCAAATTAGATCATCGACTTCAATTTCAAAATAATTTAATCGGATAGAGTATGGTTTTTCCGAAGATTTGAAGAATGAGTGATTTGAATATACATTGGGACTTATATTTGACATAGCAGATGAATCTGTTATACGTTTTGCTTAATTATGAAAGGATTTTGGTTTTGAATTTCAATTTCCACACACAAAAGTCTTTAAAAATGAGTTTTGCTGTAGGAGGTAGATGAATTGAAAAAAAAAACTTGCTTTTGATTGAAGTGGAGATACATTCCACGGCATGACTGACTAGCAGGAGAAATGTAATGTCTTCATAGCCATCTTATTCGTCTGGTTTATGTCTGAACTACTGGCGCTTATATCAACCTCAAAGCTGCAGCCTTGTTTAAAAGCATTTCTCCAAATTCATGTCATTATGATTTATTTTGGTGTTTAGTTGAACATTTCGCAATATTCTTTCAAGAACGATGCTACAGAAATCGCAAGACAGACTTGGTTAAAAGTCATACACACAAAGCCATTGTCTAGGTCTTAACTCACCTTAAAAGAGAAGCATGCCTTCTGCTTTGTCACCCTACACAAAAGCCCAAGCCTGGCAGGGATGACAAAACAAAACATTGCTCTATAAAGCACCCTGATCTCGATGAAAGCGGGGCATAACCTTCACTGAGTCAACATGAAAACTAAGAAAAGCTTAACTTACTCGTACTTTAGAAAGAACACAAAAAAACTGTACTGACTGCATTTTCTCAATACACAAGGTGGCAAACGCAACTTAAACCAGCGTTCAGGGCAGACATTTCTTCCAGATCCCGATACATGTCCTCAGTATACTCTTTGCTTATCATACGCATCCGTTTTCCAAGCGGAGGCGTATGCTATTCAAATGGCTTAAAGCCACGTTACGAACAATAGCTGGATGGGGAGAAGAATCTGTGTTTGCAGCGACAGCCAAGCTGTGCTTACGGCCCTTCTCAACCCTATAACTACTTCGAAAGTGATCCAGGAATGCCAGAGCTCTCTGAATACGGTCGGAAGACTAAATTCCTTGAGTCTCATTTGGGTTCCAAACCATCCCGGCATAACTGGAAATGAGATCGCTCATGACCTTGCTACGCAAGGATCTCAGACAGCTTTCTCAGGACCTGAACCGTCGATAGGTCTGCCAGCGTCCTCAGTGAAGGCTCGAAACAATAATAGGATCTGTGAAGAGCACAACCTTAGATGGCATGTCTCCATTGGATGCAGACTGACCAAACGTATGCTCCCCAACGTAAATAAGAAGACTGCAACATTTTTGCTATCTTGTAGCAGAAAAGACTGTAGAAAGCTTATTGGCGTTGCCAGCGGGCACTTCTCTTTTGCAAAGCAATTGAACGTGTAAGGTTTAAGTGATACCAGGCTCTGTGCAGTGGGCTCTTAACTTGTGGAGAAGATGAGGACACCGCAGAGCACTTCTTCTGTGAATGTCCTGCTTTTTCTCACATGAGGTCACAGATACTCGGCGCAGACATGGTGAGAGCTGGTAACTTAAGCTCCTTATGGCAGCGTCTTTTGGCTTTTCTACAATGGACCGGTATTTGGGTCTGAGTGCTCCAGCTGGTATTTTAGAAACCTCCAACAGAAAAAAATACTCTTTTCTTGAAGTTGGGCGCACATCTTCTTGGCTTCTTTCTTGCAGCTTCTGTATTTGTATAACGCTTTTCATCTTAATTATTTTAGGGGCAGCATGGTGCAAATGCTGTGAAAGTCTTTTTGATACTTATCACTGCTTTAGCTTCATCATTCAACCACCATATTTCTTTTTCTTGTTGGTAGTGTGTCTTTGAAGACCCGAGCAATCATTTGGCTAAGCAAGTTTTTGCATGCAATATACTTTATTAAGTGCTCCCTCCATTTTGCCCATTTTATACCCCTTGATTATCTCCTCATAGCTCTTGTTTCGTTGATTTCCTTCACTGGCACCGCACCTATGAAAAATTGCCAGCAGAACACATGAAAAAAGAACTTCAATGAATTAGGGAAAAATAAAATCAGTTTAAGAGTTGTCTCACTATATCCTTCAACAAATTTAAAAACACGTGCATCTATTTATTTAGTTAAATCAATGAGTTTCTAGGTCACCATTTTCAGCACACTCACACATAAATGTGAAGAGGAAATTGAATACAAAATTTAATTAAAGTCCCACTTTTGACATTCGATGTATAGAGGATAGAAGATGGAGAAGAAGAAGAATAGTAAACAGCACTTCGTGTCATAACCCAACATCTTATTTCACAGCAAGGAACTTCGATGTCACAATTCAATGTCTTTCATATCCGTTGAGCCTCAGGGCAGTTTTCTTTCTCAGATGTCCTTAGGGAGGAGAGACACCCTTGTTTTCCTTCAACTTTTTTCTCTGACATCATCACAATAAATTGTCAGAATCGTTGGCATCGGCAAAATTGAAATCGAATATCTTAAAGCTAAAATAAAGAAAGTTTTACACTACCCAAGGGAACAACACCATCCCTTGTCACAATGACACTTGGCCAATTAGCTAAACACCTCCATTTGTCATGAGCACACGTTTACTTAATTTCATTTCCTTTTCTATTCGACATCGAAATTCAAGAGCTAGGTATACGTATACTTGACCTGTCACGAATCACACGAACTACTACAGGTAGGTAATTATTATAACTTTTTGTTTGTATACTTAAATTATCTGCTTAATGACTCCCCTTTTGCCACAAAATCAACCGAATCAAGTCCTTTTTGCTTTGCCCGCTTGAATACAATTGTGTATCCTCATCGAATTCCCAATTGATTTAGCCGTATCAGCAGCAAAACAATGTGAAACCTCATTCCACATATAAATACCCACGCCATGACCATCCTTTTTCGTATTATCCTGCCACTTAAAACGGTGTGTGCTTGCATGTTTTGAGCAATCGAAATGTTTTTCATGAATGAGCGCAAAAGTTAAGGATGTGTACATTAACCCTCAGAATATACGGCCAATTCTGCCCAAAGGGAAGTCAGTTTATATATATATTCTTACATACATGTACCTACTTGTGTGGTATAATATGCATTCTGTCGTAAAATCAAACGCCTCTTTTCCTCATCCCGTTTCGGTGTATCATGTGGCGGAGTCGTGTGTAATAGTCTGGGTTCGATTGCCACACGAACTTTGGAGATTGGGGGTTAATTTCATGTTCATGCTGTGTACCACGACGAGCGAACGGTCTAGGGAGTTATTTAACTCTCGCGACAGAGAAAAAAGGGTGGAAAATTGTTCGCACAAACTTTGTTGTCGCCACCGGAAGAAGTAACTTTCGTGTGTTTTTGCATATATCAACCTGAAATTGTTTTTGTAGGTGTTGATGTCGGCGGATCCATCGGGGAGTCCTTTTTGACCTTTTTTTTTAGTTTATTTTCGGAAATTATGTGACATAAATTCCGGAACAACCTTTCCTCTGGTGTAATTTTTTTTTAATTTACTCCCCACGAAGAGTGTGGGTGGCAATGGCCAAAATGTGAGTGCTTTCAGAGTGATATTAAAAACTGTCATATAAAGCTATTATAAGCATTAAATATTGATCGATATTTTAAGTGACAATTTCTCTTTTTATAAAGATATATATCAAAACTAAAATTCAGCTTTCCAGACTCGATGCGACTTAATAGTAAATTAATGGGTAGAAAGTTAAAGGTTAATGATTTCAAAAATTCCATGGAATCGCCATATTTTTATGGTAACTCGTAACTTTTGCTTCAAAACGCAGTGACCACTGACCCAAAATAACTTCAAGAATAAAATTTATCCTGACCCAGCACAAGGTTCGGTTCTAGGACCCAATCTCATAAATATCTCAAGTATTTTAGTTGATTTAATCTAGACGCTAGATTAAACAAAAAGAACATACAAAGTCGAGAAGAAAACACTCCTACGATATTCTGGGGTAGACTAACATTCACACGATTTTGAATTAGCTTCGAAACGCCCATCTTGTTCGCCACTAAACCAAAGAATTTTTTTGTTGTCGCTTTAAAACGATTGCCAATGTGCTGCTCATCTTATTCTTCAATCATATCTATCTAAAATAATGATTATGAAACTGAAAAGTCTAGCAAGAACAATGAGATTTATGAAACTTGTTGCGCCAACTAGAGCGAAAAACAGTTTTCGAATATGTCTCAGAGACTTCGTTTCAGGTAGCGAAATAAAGCTGAAATATTTATTAAATTAGTGTGCAAAACAAAACCGTTAAGGTTCAGGTGCAACCAAGATTTTTCCTTCTTTCCTCCAAGACTTCATTTGCTTTTGATATTACAAAAATATAGAATTTCACGAAAGCTTGGACCCAAGCTAAGACTGAGCGCATAAGTTCAGGTTTTTATAAACCGTAAAACCGACGTTGTAAACGAGAATCCTAGTCTTTCACCGTCGTATAACTGCTGATTTTTACTTACCAGGGCTGAAAAGCGCCATCTGTGCCTTGCCATCAGGGACGTTTACTAATACCTGGCATCTTTGACACAGAGGTTCCTATCCTCTCACCACCTGTAACACAAAGCTACAAGTCAAGAGCCACTTGCAGGATTATGTGAACTACACTTGTAAAGGGTGTTTTTTTTAGAGGTATAGAACTTTGAAATGAAATAAAACAAAGACGATTTTTTTTATTGATATGAAATTTACTTCATTCGGAAGACAATCTTCTGGCATTATAATTTAAATATGATTTCTGGCATATGACCGCCACGCCTGGCTCGGACGTAGTCTAATCTGGAGGTCTAATTTTCGATGACTTTTTCCAACATTTGTGGCCATATATCGGCAATAACGCTCCGAATATTGTCCTGCAAGTGGTCAATCGCTTCGGGCTTATCGGCGTAGACTAGCGACTTCACATATTCTCACAGAAAATAGTCAAGCGGCGTTAAATCGCAAGATCTTAGAGACCAATTCACGGGTCCGAAACTTGAAACTATGCGGTCACCGGGCACCAAACGTTTCCTTCAATAAATCAATTTCGGCACGAGCTGTGTGACATGTTGCGCCGTCTTGTTGAAACCACAACTACTGCACATCATGGTTGTTCAATTGATGAATGAAAAAGTCAGTAATCATTGCTCTATAGCGGTCACCATTGACTGGAACGTTCTGGCCAGCATCGCTTTTAAAGAAGTACGGACCAATTATTCCACCAGCCCATAAAGCACACCACGCAGTCAGTTTTTCTGGATGTAACAGAGTTTCAACATACACTTGAGGATTATCATTACTCTAAATTCAGCAGTTTTGTTTATTCACGTATCCATTCAACCAAAAGTGAGCTTTATCGTTAAACAAAATTCGCTTTCGAAAATCCCGATCGACGGCTATGATTTCAAAATAAATTTGCACAATTTGGAAGCGTTGGTCAGGCGTCAGTCTATTCATGCCAAACCAAACTTAACATAAATCACTTGACAGCTGACAAAATGGCCGCCAGTTAAAAAAGTGTTGCCAACTTAAAGTTCTATAACTCTTAAAAAACACCCGTTACAAAAGCGAGTAAACTTGTGTAGTTTTGTGTCACAAAAATTTATCACATTTTTCATAATTCACTTGTATTACAGGTACTTGCAAGTTTGTGTTACAGGCTCCAGGGGTAAAAAGTTTATTTATTAATCCATGCGACCGCGTCATTTTTTCTTCCGCTCCTTAAAAGACATAGCCGATGCG
The DNA here is from genome assembly GCA_949752695.1 of Melanostoma scalare. Lineage (NCBI taxonomy): Eukaryota > Metazoa > Arthropoda > Insecta > Diptera > Syrphidae > Melanostoma > Melanostoma scalare. The sequence continues at coordinate 10,226,544 of OX456985.1, forward strand.
ATGAGCCGAATACTGGAAAACCGTTAACCATGGAGCCAGGCCCTGTATCAACCGTACCGACTGCAGCAGTAATAACAATACCGTACCGGAGTGAAGCTCGCTAAACAAAGAGTTTTCTGACCTTGTATCGAAGTTGTTTTTTTATGGGAAACGAGAAACACTTCACACTCTCTAATCTTTCTTTCTCTCTCTCTCTCTCTCTCTGTTTCTCTCTCCTCTATCTCTTTCTCCCATATCTCTTTCTCCAATATCTCTTTCTCCTATATCTCTTTCTCTTTCCCTCATTGCGTCTTTCTCTATATCTTTCTTTCTCTCTCCCTCATTTCGTCTTCCTCTGTATCTCTTCTATCTCTTCCCCTCATTCGGTCTTCCTTTATATCACTATCTTTCTCTTGCCCTCATTCGGTCTTCTTTTATTTCTCTCTATTTCTCTTTCTGTCATTACTTCTGTTTTCTCCCTTCTTCACTATAACTATCGTTCTTTACCCCTTCGTTGATCAATTTCATTCGCTCTCCCTTATTCCACCGATCCTTTCTGGTCAGTGTCGCTTACTATAAAAATGAAAATTCTAAATTCCTATCTTACAACTTACAAGTCAACAAATAACAAAATTGCACTTCTTTCAAATCTCTCATCAAAGAGCACCTCCTAAAAAAATTCCTACCAGTAAACTTCCATTATTTAAGTGCCTTATTTCTTTCTTCTTATTTATTGGCAACTTTACTTACTTGGGCATTTTTCTTTCCTACTTAATCTCAATGAAACAGCTGTCTCTGTTTATTGAATCTAAAGCCTTAAAGAGACAGAAGGAAATTAATTTAAGTCTTCTTTGCAGTGCTCTCTACCACCCTAGTCCTATTATCCTACATCTTCTTTTTTTTCGTTTTTATTTCATGGCCATCTTGCTCCCAATTCCTTTTTAGCTTATTATTATTGATTAACCTACATTTCCGGGTACATCAAAGGAAGAGAAAAAAATAAAAAAATAAAACCTTCGCCAAATGAATAAATAGCAACAACCTGAAAAGAGCATCCTTATTTGTTTGGCACAACAACTTTGTACATGAAAAACCAATTACAAAAAAAGAGATGACACACAAAATGTAAAAGCTGAAAGAGGGTACACTTTTGTGTGCTCTATCCAAGCTGAAAAATAAAGCTTTTCAATAAAAACACACATAGGTATAAGCGTACCTACATAAGAGATAAATTGCAACTGCTGTTTTAGTGAAAGGAATTTTCGACAGTTGCATTTATTTTGAAAGGATACACAACAAACAAGTGAATCGAAATAATTTAATGGCTATCAAGTACCATACATTATTGGGGCCTTCTTAGTAAATTTATTTTTCAATTTAATTAGTGAAATGGTATTGGTGATAAAAGTTACATAAAACGAACGAGCTTCATTAGCAAAAACGAACGAGCAATTCTTGCGGAAATTTGAAACATCTATCGATTTGTCTATTGGAAATTCTTTAATTTGACATAGAATTCATTTCATCATGGGTCCGGTTTTTATTCGTTTGATCATCATTTGAAATATTCAAACGATGTACTTTAAATAATTCCAGTTAACTAGCAACCGGTTTGCCGGGGGCCAAATTCCAATTTGATTAAAACAATTGTGTGGTGTGAAACGAATGAGGATAAGGCAATAAAACGATTTGGCTCAACTTCATAACTAGAAAGCTGGAAACGTTAATTCTTGGAAAAGTTGGAAATGAGAAAACTTTATTCAGTTAATTGAAAATGTTATTTGTGGCCAATTCAAATTTTTTCAATGTCAACTACTAACAAATCGACACGATTCACACAGTTTTTCAAATTCATAAAGTTCAACTTCAGAACAATGGTCACTTTTGAATTGACCGTGCCACTTTCAACATTGGACAACAGTGATGAAAAAAAAACCATATGAAATGATGACGTGAAATATCAACAAACGATTTTCAATCCCATTTCTGTTTAAATAAACCTACGATAGGAATTCGAGTGTTTAAGCTGACTATTCAATAAGGATTTTCTATCTACGCTTGACTTCTTTTTTGGAAATATCGAAATTTTTCAATTCTCTCGAAACCAAAAAAAAAATTACGCTCATAAAAAAACTCATATTGGCTACAAAAATTTGAGAAAATCAAACTGTGTTGACATTTCTTCTCAGGAAGGTTTGGCAATTCATCATAAATCGTTTAACAAAATAGAACAACACTTATAAACTGTGGAGATTTACGTTGAAAAAAATAAATTTGTTCGGGAAGCTCATATAGCGCTTAGTCCAATTTACGGTCATCATAATCGGCCTTATTTCTAGTTAAATGGCTTTGTCAATAAGGAAAATTACCGTATATGGAGCGAAGCCAATCCTCAAGCCATTAAGATATTTTACCATTGCATTAAAATTTACCGTTTTTTGGGGTTTACATACTGTGGATTTATCAAACGATTGTACACCATAATTTGTTTGTAAATCTTAATTTTTCCGTATGTTTTCTTTTACTTTATAAAATTTGCGCAATACTTTACTATAAGAATGGCGGAAATGGCTGGTGGTGGTCTTAGCGTGGCGAAATATGGCAATTTGGTCTGGTGAAAGGCGCTGGAAAAATCCACGCATTTAAAAACCCTAACCAAAGTACAAAGATCAGCCAGTATTTGCGTAACTGGTGCAATGAGAACTACACCAACCGCGAGCTTGGAAGTAATCCTCAATCTCACACCTCTTGATCTCTATGTTCAAGAAGCGGCAGCAAACAGTGCACTTAGTCTAAGTCAGTGTAATGTCTGGAAAACCAGCCAAAGAGGACACGCACAGATTTTATCACGATACGCAGATAACAATATCTGCACGGATTACATAACTCCATACCTGGACTTTAAAAAATCCTTCACAACCAGCTTCCCCAATAGACAGGATTGGGAGAATGAAACACCTTACCTGAACGAGACGCCTATATCAATCTATACCGACGGTTCAAAGATGGAAGTTGGAACAGGGGCAGGTTTCTTTTCAGAAAGCCTAAACCTAGTCACTTCATTCAAACTTCCAAATCACAGCAGCGTCTTCCAAGCCGAGATCTTGGCAGTTACAAACGCTGCAACACAGGTGTATATGATGGCGCTATCACAAGCTGATATCACTTTTTTCATTGATAGCCAAGCAGCAATAAAAGCGCCACTCTTGTCAAATCAAAGCTTGTTTCTTGCTGTCGCGAAGAGCTAAGGGTTCTTGGCACGCAGCATAACGTTAGACTCTGCTGGGTTCCTCGTCATAGTGGTATATCGGGAAACGAAAAAGCTGACGAACTAGCGAGGACTTGACCCTTCTCTCATTGATCAATCAATCAGGATTCCACTCTGTGAAATTAATCATTGGTAACAAAATAATGCGAAAGTCCAATGAAAGATCGAAATGCCTAGATTCCTGTGTTACTTCCAGGAAACTATGGCCGAAATACGACAAGAACGTATCTGAAAAGCTGCTATCATTGAATAGACCTTCATTACGAATGCTTATCAGTATCATAACTGGACATAACCTACTACACCGAAAAAAAAAACGTTGGTTGAATCAACAATCTTTCATTGTTGGCCAACGAATCCCAAAAAATAGTGATATCAACCAAGCTTTGTGGTGATATCAACAAAGGCGTCATTGTTGATTCAACGAATGGAGGATTGTTGGCAAAAAATACCCAAAACTTGAAAAAACTGATCACGAACGTTTGTTGATTTCACCAAGGTGCTTTGTTGATTGCATTGTTGATCAATCACAAACGTGGTAAAACGTGATCAATAAAAAATGATCACGTTCGTGATCCAACAATCAAGGTTTCTTGGTGAAATCAACTAATAAACGTTGTAAAAGCTTTGTTGTATACGAATGGTTCATCTAAAGTACATAACAAATATATAATAAGATAAAAAAAAATTAAAACTGATCACGTTCGTGATCAACCAACCAAGTTTTCATGGTGAAATCAACCAATAAACGTTGTAAAAGCTATGTTATAAACGAATGGTTCATCTTAAGCACAAAACAAATATTAAATAGATAAAAAAAAATAAAAAAACTGATCACGTTCGTGATCAACCAACCAAGTTTTCATGGTGAAATCAACCAATAAACGTTGTAAAAGCTATGTTATAAACGAATGGTTCATCTTAAGCACAAAACAAATATTAAATAGATAAAAAAAAAATAAAAAAACTGATCACGTTCGTGATCAACCAACCAAGTTTTCATGGTGAAATCAACCAATAAACGTTGTAAAAGCTATTTTATAAACGAATGGTTCATCTTAAGCACAAAACAAATATTAAATAGATAAAAAAAAAATAAAACTGATCACGTTCGTGATCAACCAACCAAGTTTTCATGGTGAAATCAACCAATAAACGTTGTAAAAGCTATGTTATAAACGAATGGTTCATCTTAAGCACAAAACAAATATTAAATAGATAAAAAAAATAAAACTGATCACGTTCGTGATCAACCAACCAAGTTTTCATGGTGAAATCAACCAATAAACGTTGTAAAAGCTATGTTATAAACGAATGGTTCATCTTAAGCACAAAACAAATATTAAATAGATAAAAAAAATAAAACTGATCACGTTCGTGATCAACCAACCAAGTTTTCATGGTGAAATCAACCAATAAACGTTGTAAAAGCTATGTAATAAACGAATGGTTCATCTTAAGCACAAAACAAATATTAAATAGATAAAAAAAAAATAAAACTGATCACGTTCGTGATCAACCAACCAAGTTTTCATGGTGAAATCAACCAATAAACGTTGTAAAAGCTATGTTATAAACGAATGGTTCATCTTAAGCACAAAACAAATATTAAATAGATAAAAAAAAAATAAAAAAACTGATCACGTTCGTGATCAACCAACCAAGTTTTCATGGTGAAATCAACCAATAAACGTTGTAAAAGCTATGTTATAAACGAATGGTTCATCTTAAGCACAAAACAAATTTTAAATATATAAAAAAAAATAAAAAAACTGATCACGTTCGTGATCAACCAACCAAGTTTTCATGGTGAAATCAACCAATAAACGTTGTAAAAGCTATTTTATAAACGAATGGTTCATCTTAAGCACAAAACAAATATTAAATAGATAAAAAAAAAATAAAACTGATCACGTTCGTGATCAACCAACCAAGTTTTCATGGTGAAATCAACCAATAAACGTTGTAAAAGCTATGTTATAAACGAATGGTTCATCTTAAGCACAAAACAAATATTAAATAGATAAAAAAAATAAAACTGATCACGTTCGTGATCAACCAACCAAGTTTTCATGGTGAAATCAACCAATAAACGTTGTAAAAGCTATGTAATAAACGAATGGTTCATCTTAAGCACAAAACAAATATTAAATAGATAAAAAAAAAATAAAACTGATCACGTTCGTGATCAACCAACCAAGTTTTCATGGTGAAATCAACCAATAAACGTTGTAAAAGCTATGTTATAAACGAATGGTTCATCTTAAGCACAAAACAAATATTAAATAGATAAAAAAAATAAAACTGATCACGTTCGTGATCAACCAACCAAGTTTTCATGGTGAAATCAACCAATAAACGTTGTAAAAGCTATGTTATAAACGAATGGTTCATCTTAAGCACAAAACAAATATTAAATAGATAAAAAAAAAAATAAAACTGATCACGTTCGTGATCAACCAACCAAGTTTTCATGGTGAAATCAACCAATAAACGTTGTAAAAGCTATGTTATAAACGAATGGTTCATCTTAAGCACAAAACAAATATTAAATAGATAAAAAAAAAAATAAAACTGATCACGTTCGTGATCAACCAACCAAGTTTTCATGGTGAAATCAACCAATAAACGTTGTAAAAGCTTTGTTATAAACGAATGGTTCATCTTAAGCACAAAACAAATATTAAATAGATAAAAAAAATAAAACTGATCACGTTCGTGATCAACCAACCAAGTTTTCACGGTGAAATCAACCAATAAACGTTGTAAAAGCTATGTTATAAACGAATGGTTCATCTTAAGCACAAAACAAATATTAAATAGATAAAAAAAAAAATAAAACTGATCACGTTCGTGATCAACCAACCAAGTTTTCATGGTGAAATCAACCAATAAACGTTGTAAAAGCTTTGTTATAAACGAATGGTTCATCTTAAGCACAAAACAAATATTAAATAGATAAAAAAAAAAAAAAAACTGATCACGTTCGTGATCAACCAACCAAGTTTTCACGGTGAAATCAACCAATAAACGTTGTAAAAGCTATGTTATGCATCCCCAGAACAAACAACTTTTTTTTGTGTAGCTGTGACATTTTTTGGGGTTATCCTGAAAACCTGACGTGATTGGGCAAAATGGACTTCGGATTCGGTTTCAGCGATCCGAAAAACATATTATAACTTAGTCGCACCACCAGGTCACACTTTTTTTTTGTGTGGCTGTGTAATTGAAACTTATCGCGTTTTGCCAGTAGAAAGGTACAAAACAATATCAAATATTGTACTTCAATAATAATGTGTGTATGTAGTTAAATTTAGTTACAATACTATCATTATGAACGACACATTTATAAATCCAAAATAATATTTATCATATCCTTTTTTTTCCTATTCTTCGAAAAAGAATAAATTTTTGATTTAATGAAGTTTAAACGCGGCCTTAAACTCAGTCAACGCATTCAGTGATCACGAACGTGGTTTTTTCTTGGTTGGCCAACCCACGTTCGTTGTTGAAACCGACGCGACACGCCATATTTAAATTATAACGCGGTATACCTACACGAAATGTTTGCAATGTGAAAATGAAATACACATACACATACAATGGAAAATTAGCTCATCCTCGCCATATTTTTTGCCGGCAACAAGAAAATTTAAGGCCCCGTAACAACTTGTCCATAAATAGATTTCACAGATTTCTTGTGCTGAAGAAAACTTATACTAATTCTTTTCCCACGTTATGTGGAAAAACATGTTTATATGATTTATTTTTTAAATTAGCTTAGCTAAATTTTACATAGTTTCGTAGAAAAAAGTCAAAATTCCTCGTTTCGAGGTAACTGTGAACACTTTCTGAGGTTATCTTGAAAACCTGACGTGATCGAGTGAAACGGACTTCGGAATCGTTTTCAGTGACCGAAAAAACATATTATTAACATAGTTGCATCCCCAGAACAAACAACTTTTTTTTGTGTAGCTGTGACATTTTTTGGGGTTATCCTGAAAACCTGACGTGATTGGGCAAAATGGACTTCGGATTCGGTTTCAGCGATCCGAAAAACATATTATAACTTAGTCGCACCACCAGGTCACACTTTTTTTTTGTGTGGCTGTGTAATTGAAACTTATCGCGTTTTGCCAGTAGAAAGGTACAAAACAATATCAAATATTGTACTTCAATAATAATGTGTGTATGTAGTTAAATTTAGTTACAATACTATCATTATGAACGACACATTTATAAATCCAAAATAATATTTATCATATCCTTTTTTTTCCTATTCTTCGAAAAAGAATAAATTTTTGATTTAATGAAGTTTAAACGCGGCCTTAAACTCAGTCAATGCATTCAGTGATCACGAACGTGGTTTTTTCTTGGTTGGCCAACCCACGTTCGTTGTTGAAACCGACGCGACACGCCATATTTAAATTATAACGCGGTATACCTACACGAAATGTTTGCAATGTGAAAATGAAATACACATACACATACAATGGAAAATTAGCTCATCCTCGCCATATTTTTTGCCGGCAACAAGAAAATTTAAGGCCCCGTAACAACTTGTCCATAAATAGATTTCACAGATTTCTTGTGCTGAAGAAAACTTATACTAATTCTTTTCCCACGTTATGTGGAAAAACATGTTTATATGATTTATTTTTTAAATTAGCTTAGCTAAATTTTACATAGTTTCGTAGAAAAAAGTCAAAATTCCTCGTTTCGAGGTAACTGTGAACACTTTCTGAGGTTATCTTGAAAACCTGACGTGATCGAGTGAAACGGACTTCGGAATCGTTTTCAGTGACCGAAAAAACATATTATTAACATAGTTGCATCCCCAGAACAAACAACTTTTTTTTGTGTAGCTGTGACATTTTTTGGGGTTATCCTGAAAACCTGACGTGATTGGGCAAAATGGACTTCGGATTCGGTTTCAGCGATCCGAAAAACATATTATAACTTAGTCGCACCACCAGGTCACACTTTTTTTTTGTGTGGCTGTGTAATTGAAACTTATCGCGTTTTGCCAGTAGAAAGGTACAAAACAATATCAAATATTGTACTTCAATAATAATGTGTGTATGTAGTTAAATTTAGTTACAATACTATCATTATGAACGACACATTTATAAATCCAAAATAATATTTATCATATCCTTTTTTTTCCTATTCTTCGAAAAAGAATAAATTTTTGATTTAATGAAGTTTAAACGCGGCCTTAAACTCAGTCAATGCATTCAGTGATCACGAACGTGGTTTTTTCTTGGTTGGCCAACCCACGTTCGTTGTTGAAACCGACGCGACACGCCATATTTAAATTATAACGCGGTATACCTACACGAAATGTTTGCAATGTGAAAATGAAATACACATACACATACAATGGAAAATTAGCTCATCCTCGCCATATTTTTTGCCGGCAACAAGAAAATTTAAGGCCCCGTAACAACTTGTCCATAAATAGATTTCACAGATTTCTTGTGCTGAAGAAAACTTATACTAATTCTTTTCCCACGTTATGTGGAAAAACATGTTTATATGATTTATTTTTTAAATTAGCTTAGCTAAATTTTACATAGTTTCGTAGAAAAAAGTCAAAATTCCTCGTTTCGAGGTAACTGTGAACACTTTCTGAGGTTATCTTGAAAACCTGACGTGATCGAGTGAAACGGACTTCGGAATCGTTTTCAGTGACCGAAAAAACATATTATTAACATAGTTGCATCCCCAGAACAAACAACTTTTTTTTGTGTAGCTGTGACATTTTTTGGGGTTATCCTGAAAACCTGACGTGATTGGGCAAAATGGACTTCGGATTCGGTTTCAGCGATCCGAAAAACATATTATAACTTAGTCGCACCACCAGGTCACACTTTTTTTTTGTGTGGCTGTGTAATTGAAACTTATCGCGTTTTGCCAGTAGAAAGGTACAAAACAATATCAAATATTGTACTTCAATAATAATGTGTGTATGTAGTTAAATTTAGTTACAATACTATCATTATGAACGACACATTTATAAATCCAAAATAATATTTATCATATCCTTTTTTTTCCTATTCTTCGAAAAAGAATAAATTTTTGATTTAATGAAGTTTAAACGCGGCCTTAAACTCAGTCAATGCATTCAGTGATCACGAACGTGGTTTTTTCTTGGTTGGCCAACCCACGTTCGTTGTTGAAACCGACGCGACGCGCCAAATCAAACATGTAAATGTATGCGATTTCATTTCATGTTAGATTAGTCTTTAGTATAGTTCGTCTTCGTTTCGTGCCGTGCAGTGCAGTGTCAAGAAAAAGTTTTTAATTGTGGCCTTAAAAAGGCAATTTAATTGCATTAAATAATTAATAACATTATATTTCAAGTAAGTACCATCAATTAACTAGTATGTTTAAGAAAAAAGAACAAGTGCTATGTCAATCTTTTTGATTTCTTGGCAAAAAAAAAATCACATTTTTGTTCGCAAAAAATGATGCTTTTGCAAACAATATAAAATTTTTCATCAAAAGATGGACATTGCATTATGTCGTTCTTGTTATTATATAGGAATTCTGAGATTCAGTTTATGAACTTTTTTTGATTTCTTGGCAAAAGAAAAATTATATTTTCTATGCAAAAAGTGATGCCTCTGCAAAAAATATAAATTCATCATCAAAAGATGGAGACTTTCCCATACCGAATTCTGAATTTGAAGATGAAAATGGTCTCAATCGATAGATACGCGTTAATAAAGCACAAATAAACAGTTTTTTTTTTGTCTGAAATTAATATTTTTATTTTTTGAGGACATTTTGAGTTTTGAATATATATACCCAGTAGTGTTTCCTCACTATTTAACAGCTAAAACAAAGAAAATAAAAAAAAACATAGAATCCGGTATAGGAAAGTCGCCCCTTTGTTACTTTCATTACTGCAATCTACTTATCTATTCAATTTTTTTGTTTGCAGATAAATTTTCACCTGTAAAGGACAGAAACAAAAAAATTTCGCGGGTAAGTCATTCAGATGTTCTAGTTCTAAGTCCTTCATATTATTATTAATATCAAATCTTTTGCTTCGAAAATATGGAGTAAATAATTTTTTGTTTTCGTCGAAAAATTGTGGTCTATAGTTGTGATCAGTGCTGCCACCTGCCACCCTTCGAACAATTTAGCGCAGTATATTCGACAAAAAAGCGCAGTAGATTGAAATAAAGCGCAGTAGATTTTAAAATATGCAATACCAATAGATACAAAAAGCCAACAAAAAATTGCGTGTGTATTTACTAAGAATTAAGTTTTCCTTCGGCTATTTTGGTCACTTTAATCGTTGCAATGAACAAAAGGCTGTTACATTAGCTTTTCCCGACGTTTCGGCAGGGTTTGCTGCCTTCCTCAAGGGAACTTTATTGCACATGAAATATAAAACACATAGTACAATATTATGGACAACAAGAATAAGAAAAATTTACAATTTAACAATTAAATTTTTTAAAAATTTACAAAAACAACTCCTAACTAAGAAGTTAAGTCTGTAACTAAAAGAAAGAGAAAGAGAAAAGTTTTATGAGGCAACAAGCGAGCAGTATACAGATGATATACTCTGTGTGTCTTGCTTGCGATTCATATTGTTTTGATTTTAAAATTGAAAGCATTATATTTCAAGTAAGTACCATCAATAAACCAGTATGTTTAAAAATAAAGAACAAGCGCTATGTCAATTTTTTTGATTTGTTGGCAAAAAAAAATCACATTTTCTATGCAAAAAATAATGCCTTTGCAAAAAATATAAAAATCTTCATCAAAAGATGGACATTGGATCATGTCGTTCTTGTTTTTATATAGGCATTCTGAGATTCACAAAGTTAGTGATTCTGATGTTCTAGTTCTAAATCCTTCATTTTAATAATTTTTGATAATTTGAGGACTATAGAATTATAATCTTTTGCTTCGAAAATATGGAGTTAGTAATCGAATAGTCGAAATCCGGAGAATGACCCTTCTCTATTGAATGGGCCGCCAATGCGGTTTTAGCTGGGTTACTGATATTGATGTCAGATTTGGACAATCTTTGGTGCAAGAATTGTTTGGTGGTTCCGATGTAACAAAGGTTACATGGTTCGTCAGGTTTACGTTTGCAGTTTATTTTATAAGTAACGTCAGTGCGATTATCTTTGTCCATTTTGATCTTTAGTTTGGTGAAAAGGTGTCTAATGGCACTTTCCATTGGTTTCACTTTTGGAAGCACTCATTTTAAAAACCAATGGAAAACCCAAAATAATTTCTGTTCAGTTTAACGTAATTGCCTTTGTGTGAGTGAAACACCTATGGCTCTTAAAAAATATTCCTTGAAGAAAATTTTCTTTTTGACATTTGAGTAACATGTTGTGTTAGTGCTTCTTGAGTCGATTCTCATTTCAAATCGAGAAGCGGCTGTCACTCCTCAGAATCATGAGAAGCGATCTTTTTGCACCAATGGAACGGTTTGAGAATGCTTCTGAACGCTCCTGGACGGTTCTTTTCGTCCAATGGAAAGTGCCATAAGTGTCTGGTTAGATTTGAAAGCCAATCGGACATCATTGATGTTCTTGGTGACAACTTGCTTAAAACTCTCAGCCAGTTTTGGAACATAAACAATGCTTTTGAAGAATCCTTTTTGAAACCAATCACACAACAATTGAGTGTCCATACGGTGAACTGTAGTTTTTAATGGAATCCGTAAGGACGTCTGATTAACTTCCGGTCCAAACAAGCCAAACACATAATCTTTAACACAGCACCCATTTAAATTATCAAAGTTTTCACGTTGAGTGACGAAATATACTTTTTTTTCAAAATTCTAAAATGAGGAGTAGATTGGTTTTGCTGCGCAGTATATTTTCGTTTGGGCCAAAACGCAGTAGATCTACTGCTATAGTAGTAGGGTGGCAGCGCTGTAAATGTGATTCAGTCTTAGGTTCAAAAAATTTTCATTTGCATAAAAAAACATGACGGAAAATAATATTAAAGTTCTCTTCTAGTGTATTTGGTTGCATTGGTACAAACGCAATGGAGATTTTTACACAATTTGCTGATGATGAATTCTCTGAGGAACTAGATCATGAAACTGAAAAAAATCAACTTGAACCCACTTATACTACGCTTCATAATAAATTTAATAATGGTGAAATCCCAAAATCTAATTTCGATGAAGATGAAGATAGTAATGATATTGATGGCGCCAGTAAAGAAGTAGTAGAAGAAATATTAGATTGTGAACTATTTAATTTGCTCTCTTCTTGGGGATTTGTTGATTTATATGATCATTTTATAAATCTTAAGCTAAGCGTTGACATCTTAAAGTATATATCCAATGAAGACCTAAAAGAAGTTTTTGCAGATAAATCACTTGGAATAAGAGTTGAATTTAAACATAAACTTCATACGTGGCGAAGAGAAAATGTAATATACTTAATGAAACTTTAATTAACTCGACGTTTAATTGATTTCTTTTAGAACATTGAAACCGATTTCGATCCATCGATAGAAATATTAAATAGTATTAAGATTTTAGTAGAAGAGGAAGTAAGAAAACGCCTAGCAGCAAACAGTTGTTCCGATTTGCATAGCGAGTCTTCAGCAATTTCATTGTCACCAGCTCCTTCATCCATTGCTTCAATTTCAAATCCTTCATCACCCAGTATTGGCTTTGGGAATTTCGTAAATTAATTTAGTTATAGCCTCTTTTCACTACAGCCAATTGAGATAATTTCGCAAATTATATCATTTCGAATGTAAAATCGTATAGGAAATTAAGTTAATTTGAAATTAGAACTCATCTAATTTGCGAAATCATCTCTCTTGGGTCTTGGATCACTTTTAAGTTTAAACGTGTAATAATTTTTTTTGAATCCTCATTTAGGATATCGATAAATAATAATAATATAATAATGTAATAATTTTTTTTTAATCATCATTTAGGATATCGATAAAATACTAAATTCGTTCCCATCGGGAAACTTCGTCATCAAGGAGTTCAAAAAGTATAAGAAAATTGGTGATTCCTCTCGAACTATTTTAATAGATTGCTTGACAAATTGGCTTTTAGCAAAAAAAGAATCAATAACTCGCCGAGATTTTCAATTTATTTCCACACAAATACATGATCGATTTGACGAAGACCCCGTAAGTTTATAATTCTGAATATACCTTAAAAAAAAATATATATATATATAAACGAAAGCTGTGTTCAAATGTAGCCCTTATCAAGTGGAAAATACTGTAATTGTTGAAGTACATGGGAATATAGTAATAAATAGAACTAAAACAATGTATTTTTGATTTACTTTATATTAATGAAGTGAATTTAAGAATCTTTTGTTGATTTTTGTTTTCATTGGCAGGCTATTCTGGTTAATTTTCAATTAAATGCAAATAAAAAAAAATTAGTTCATCTTTTCCCAACGTTTCGTCGTTATTCGCGACTTCTTCAGAGGTTTCTTAATAGATATTTTTTTTTAGTTTGAGTTTACATAATTTTATAGCATTTTTTGTTTTGGAATTGTATTAACAGTAAGCAGTAGGTATATATATAAATACATAATTTAATAAATTAACATTAAAAAAAGAGATTAATAGATTAAAAAGACAAACAAAAAATTATCACAGTGTAGTTGAAATCAGGTAGTTATTTATTGTTAATACGTAGCTTACTAGGCTACGCATTTTCAATTGAATAAGTACCAGATGAAACAAAATTTTTTTTATTTGCATTTAATTTAAAACCAAAATAGCCTGGCTATTAAAAAATAAATCTACAAATATACGTTTGAAAATTTGGTCGCTAACAAAATTCATATACATACACATTTTTGCCTTAATTCGGACAAAGAACATATACTTTACAAAACCCAACAGCGGGTCAAAAGGAAATCCTTCTGGAAGATTATACTGTCGATACTATAACATAAAGCGTCGTTATAGGAAAATTGGTTTTGATACACAGGAAAAGGAAGCACAATCTATTTCTGGTTCAATGCTTGCAAATCCTTTTCCAGACGAAGAAGACATTGAGTTTTTAAATAGTATGTTTCTTTTAGTTTGAGTTTCAATAGTTTGATTTTAATTTAGTTCTCTTTCAATTATGATTTTTTGCTAAAGATGACTTTTTGGCGGATGTGAAATGGCTTCAAATTTATAAAGAGCCTTGGGAAGAAATCAAATCTAAATGGCGTAAAACTCATAAGACAAGACAACTCGATATTTCTAAACAAAGTTTCCCCGATGTTTTATTAAATTGGCCTCTATTGAAGCACTCAGCAGGAATGACATTGGTAAATTATATAAATTACGTGTAGGTTTATAAAAGTTCATCACTGCTTTTTTCCGGTTTGGATATACAAGGCAGTTGATAGCAGCAGATAGAGTTTTTTTGCCTCCATTCTGTTTGATGTGTGCAGTGATGAGTTTCTGAATTAACCTTATTAACCTTTTGAATCCTCTACCTAAAATATCCTTTTTTGGACCAACAAATCTACACTTTATTTAAAGTATAGTTGTTGTCATCAAATTGCAATAAAATCAATCAAAAGAATAACAATTTTTAACACTCTTGATTGAAAAATTATATTTTTAAATTTGAGAGTATTTCAAAACATTATGAAAACGCACTTTATTGTTGCTCTTGTTTTTTTTTGTTTTGGTTTTACAAAAGAAAAATAATATATTTTATTACTATTTTTTTTCTAATTTAAGATCGATATTGACTTCCAAATAATATATCCTGGAAAAGAAAACTACCTAATTGATAAATGGGACACATTCAAAACCACTATCCTTCCTATTTTCAATGTGAAAATAAAGGATAAAAACTGCCTAGACCTACTCTACAACCTAAATAACAAAAACTTTACAAAAGGTTGGTAAACATATCTGTAATCTGTAAATGAAATATGTTAAATAAAGTAAAATATTAAATTAATAATTATTTTAAAGAGATTTTTTAATTAATAAAATAAAATAAAAGTATTTAAATTTTTAATTTTATACATAAATAATTATTTTCAGATCCAGAAGACATTCTCATCATTTCCCTGCTCCACGCTATACTTCTCCCACTACGACACCCAACAACTTCCTCACAAGCGAAGAAAAAATTCTTAAAACCAACAATAAAGGATTCGCAGCAGGCCCTTATTATCGAGGTACATGATGCAAACAACTTCAATCCAACGATTGACCAATTTGCAACGAAGGTGAGAGCACTTGGTCAAAATTTGCAACCACTTATAATTCGTTGCCATTTTGACAACTCCTATGTAGTTTATTTTAATGAAATTAAATATAAATTTAATGATATATTGCCTGCATTAGAAAGCTGTTTCAAAATATTTTTTGTTCTTAATTTAAAATATCCTATGCCTTGTAAATCTGTTTGGATTTTCATCCAAAAATATTTTTATGAAATTGACACTTCTGAAAGAGCTTCAGCAGATGTTCTAGTTCTCATTGAATCCTTAAAACAATAAAACTTTATATTTTCATTATCAATAAATTTGATCGTCCGCCTATTTCCTTGTTTTCAAGCCCAATTATTTTGATGATTCGTAATTTACTTTAATGAAATTAATTATAAATTTAATGATATATTGCCTTCTTAATCTAAAATATCCTACGCCTTGTAAACCTGTTTGGATTTTCATCCAAAAATATTTTTATGAAATTGATCCTTCTGAAAGAGTTTCAGCAGATGTTCTAGTTCTCATTGAATCCTTAAAACAATAAAACTTTATATTTTCATTATCAATAAATTTGATCGTCCGCCTATTTCCTTGTTTTCAAGCCCAATTATTTTGATGATTCGTAATTTACTTTAATGAAATTAATTATAAATTTAATGATATATTGCCTTCTTAATCTAAAATATCCTACGCCTTGTAAACCTGTTTGGATTTTCATCCAAAAATATTTTTATGAAATTGATCCTTCTGAAAGAGTTTCAGCAGATGTTCTAGTTCTCATTGAATCCTTAAAACAATAAAACTTTATATTTTCATTATCAATAAATTTGATCGTCCGCCTATTTCCTTGCTTTCAAGCCCAATTATTTTGATGATTCGTAATTTACTTTAATGAAATTAATTATAAATTTAATGATATATTGCCTTCTTAATCTAAAATATCCTATGCCTTGTAAACCTGTTTGGATTTTCATCCAAAAATATTTTTATGAAATTGATCCTTCTGAAAGAGCTTCAGCAGATGTTCTAGTTCTCATTGAATCCTTAAAAACACAATAAAACTTTATTGACGTTATTAATAAATTGGATCATCGTTATTAATAAATTGATCGACACCCAACAACTTCCTTACAAGCGAAGAAAAAATTCTTAAAACCAACAATAAAGGATTCGCAGCAGGCCCTTATTATCGAGGTACATGATGCAAACAACTTCAATCCAACGATTGACCAATTTGCAACGAAGGTGAGAGCACTTGGTCAAAATTTGCAACCACTTATAATTCGTTGCCATTTTGACAACTCCTATGTAGTTTATTTTAATGAAATTAAATATAAATTTAATGATATATTGCCTGCATTAGAAAGCTGTTTCAAAATATTTTTTGTTCTTAATTTAAAATATCCTATGCCTTGTAAATCTGTTTGGATTTTCATCCAAAAATATTTTTATGAAATTGACACTTCTGAAAGAGCTTCAGCAGATGTTCTAGTTCTCATTGAATCCTTAAAACAATAAAACTTTATATTTTCATTATCAATAAATTTGATCGTCCGCCTATTTCCTTGTTTTCAAGCCCAATTATTTTGATGATTCGTAATTTACTTTAATGAAATTAATTATAAATTTAATGATATATTGCCTTCTTAATCTAAAATATCCTACGCCTTGTAAACCTGTTTGGATTTTCATCCAAAAATATTTTTATGAAATTGATCCTTCTGAAAGAGTTTCAGCAGATGTTCTAGTTCTCATTGAATCCTTAAAACAATAAAACTTTATATTTTCATTATCAATAAATTTGATCGTCCGCCTATTTCCTTGCTTTCAAGCCCAATTATTTTGATGATTCGTAATTTACTTTAATGAAATTAATTATAAATTTAATGATATATTGCCTTCTTAATCTAAAATATCCTATGCCTTGTAAACCTGTTTGGATTTTCATCCAAAAATATTTTTATGAAATTGATCCTTCTGAAAGAGCTTCAGCAGATGTTCTAGTTCTCATTGAATCCTTAAAAACACAATAAAACTTTATTGACGTTATTAATAAATTGGATCATCGTTATTAATAAATTGATCGACACCCAACAACTTCCTTACAAGCGAAGAAAAAATTCTTAAAACCAACAATAAAGGATTCGCAGCAGGCCCTTATTATCGAGGTACATGATGCAAACAACTTCAATCCAACGATTGACCAATTTGCAACGAAGGTGAGAGCACTTGGTCAAAATTTGCAACCACTTATAATTCGTTGCCATTTTGACAACTCCTATGTATTTTATTTTAATGAAGTTAAATATAAATTTAATGATATATTGGCTGCATTAGAAAGCTGTTTCAAAATATTTTTTGTTCTTAATTTAAAATATCCTATGCCTTGTAAACCTGTTTGGATTTTCATCCAAAAATATTTTTATGAAATTGACACTTCTGAAAGAGCTTCAGCAGATGTTCTAGTTCTCATTGAATCCTTAAAAAAACAATAATGTATAAATGCCATCTATGCTTAACATCTTTTGTAGATGTTAAAACACTTGTTATCCATTATAAACAAAAACATTATTTTAAAGCAACAAATGATTATCAATGCTTTAACTGTAGTCAAATCTATAATTTGAAAAGTTTTAAAAGACATTTTGAAAGATCTTGTAAGGGCTTAAATATCAGTTCACCTTCTTCTACACCTGTAGAAAATATATTTTCTGTTGAAGAAAATATTCAAAATAGTAACCTTGAAAATGAAAAAACACTACCTGAACAAAATAATATTTTTGAAAATATTGAAGCTTCTGCAACAAGATTTCTTTGTAACTTGTACGGAAATTCTAATTTATCTCGTAAAATTGTTGAAGATATAGTTGCAGATTTAACAGAAGAATTTTTTTCAGTAATATTCAAAAAATTAAACCAAGAGTTTTTTGAACATATTAATTCTGATATGAAAGATAAATTTAAACAGATTCTCACTTTTCTACAGAACCCTTTTCAAAAAGTCAAAACTTTTTACAAATTTATTCAAACGTCAAAAAATAAAAATTTTTATCATGAACCTTCAAGCTATGTTATAAATAAAGAAGTTTGCGTTAAGAGTGGAACGACCCCTACTTTAGATAGTGTTGAATCTGATGGTATTATACTACCGTTGAAATTTCAGTTTAAGAAGTTCTTTGAATTACCTGAAATCTATAAGGCTACTATACAAAATATGAAATATCTTACTACTAACAACATTACTCATTTGATAACAACTGACATTTGGAAAGAAAGAATAGGTAAATTCCCAGAAGAAAAACGTTCCAAAGTAATCCCTTTTAACTTGTATTTCGATGATTTTGAATCAAATAACCCTCTAGGTTCTCACGGTGGAACTCATTCCATTGGAGCCGTATACTATAATTTTCCAAGTCTTCCGCAGCACATTAATTCTGAATTAAACAACATTTTTGTTGCAATGTTGTTTTATTCCAAATATAAGTGCTTTGGGGAAAATTCGATTTTCTATCACCTTGTCGAAGAAATAAAAATTCTGGAAGAAAATGGAGTTACAATTACATTGAAATCTGGAGAGACAGATCATTTTTACTTTGTATTAGGATTAATAACAGGAGATAACCTAGGCTTAAATACAGTTCTTGGTTACTCCAAAAGCTTTAATTCACAATATTACTGTCGTATTTGCACTTGTTCAAAAACTCAAAACTATGTAACTTGTTCCGATAAGAGTAGCTATCACAGGACAATTATTGGATACCAAAATGATTTAGCGAAGTTTTCAAAACCAACTGAGAGAATGATAAATACTGGAATCAGGGAAGAATCAGTTTTCAATAATATTCCATCATTTCATGTAGTACATAATGTTACAGTAGATATTATGCATGATTTATTTGAGGGTGTGTGCCACTACGATTTATGCAAGATTATCAATCAATTTATATTGGTTGACAAATTTTTTTCCCTAGACGTTTTGAATAACAGAACGCAACTTTTCAAATACAGTAAATCAGAAATTGGTAATATCGCCCCAATTATCAAACCCGAACACATCCAAAGGCAAAAGTTAAACATGTCAGCAAAAGAAATGTGGACGTTTTCCCGATTTTTACCAATTATTATTGGTGATCTTGTCCCAGAAAAAAATAATCACTGGGAATTATTAACTCTTCTCAACAAAATCCTGGATATTGTCTTAAAATCTGATTTTAAGGAAGTTGACCTCAATAATTTGCAAACTTTAATTTCCAAGCATCACTCGACATACATCAAACTATTCAATGAAAATTTAAAACCTAAATTTCATTTTATGATTCACTATCCTTATGTTATGCGTATGCTCGGTCCTCTTAAACATTTTTGGTCATTTAGATTTGAATCAAAACATAAAGAGCTTAAAAACTATTGTAATAGCATAACTTCTCGAAGAAATCTTCCATTGTCCTTGGGTATTAAAAGCTCATTGATGTTTTCTAAAAGAATAACTTGCATCTCAGAAATTTCTCCTGAAATTTCAAATATTTCAAAAAGTGACGGGACTTTAATAAAAGAAAGTTTTTTTTATTCTAAACTACGAAATATTTCTTCTTATAAAATTCATTTTGATGACGCACTTTGTTATAATTCACTAACGTACCAAAAACTTTGCTATAAGATTAATGACTACATTGGCTTTTCTGAAAATATTTTTAGAATTGAATGTCTAGTTTTGTTGAAAACTATTCCATACGTAATTTGTGAGAAAATAATAGTTTCCAATTACATTGATCATTTTAATTCTTATGAAGTCCTTAAAAGCACTCATGATTACTTTATTTACATTATTAATACATTTGATGGTCCGCCTGTTTCCTTACTTTCAAACCCCAATGGTAAAAATTATATATTTTTAAAATTTTTTTGAAAGAAGTTTTAAAATAATTTAAATATATCAAAAAGTGATTAATAATTCTTTCTATTCCATTGCACTTATGTATATCCACTGTCTACGATTCAAAAACCAATAGTTTTTTTCGAAATCCTCTAAAAATTACACTTTACACTCACGCCTTTTTTAATTTTTTTTTAAATTTCTATTTGATTGAGCCCCGGTATATTTGGGATTGATTCAGAACTATTATAAAAGCATAACTCGAAGCTATCTTTCTTTGTCCATAAGCCTAAGGTCAAATAACGAAAGAAAATGTTCAATAAATAATCTAATTTGCAAAAAAAGGAAATATTGATTATTATAAGTTTGATTAGTCTTTAAAAATAATCTAGTAACAATATTTATGTTATTTTTGTTGAAAATAATTATTGATGCTAACATTAAATAAAATTAGAACAATTGAAATAATGTAATGTAAAGTACAGTGTAACATAACAAATTCATAAAAAATGTACATTTAAAATTTATTATTGTTGCTATGAAAAAAGTATTAATTTTTATTATTTATTGATATATATTTAATTAGGTACTTAAATAAAAAACTGAAAATAAATAAAATAATCTTTTTATTAATCTTTTTGGAATTTTCAGGATTGAAGGTAATTTTACTACGAACGTGATCAAAATCGCGTATTCCACGAACGTGATTTATTGATCACGCTCTATTTATCACGTTCGTAGTAAAATGACTACGTTCGTGGTAAAAGCTTGTTCAGTAAATCACGTTCGTGGTAAAAGCTTGGCTGGTTTCGTTGTAAAAGCTTGGTCAATTGATCACATTCGTGGTAAATGCTTGGTCAATAAATCACGTTCGTGGTAAGTGCTTGGTTGGTTTCGTTGTAAAAGCTTGGTCAATTGATCACATTCGTGGTAAATGCTTGGTCAATAAATCACGTTCGTGGTAAGCGCTTGGTTGGTTTCGTTGTAAAAGCTTGGTCAATTGATCACATTCGTGGTAAATGCTTGGTCAATAAATCACGTTCGTGGTAAGTGCTTGGTTGGTTTCGTTGTAAAAGCTTGGTCAATTGATCACATTCGTGGTAAATGCTTGGTCAATAAATCACGTTCGTGGTAAGTGCTTGGTTGGTTTCGTTGTAAAAGCTTGATCAATTGATCACATTCGTGGTAAATGCTTGGTCAATAAATCACGTTCGTGGTAAGTGCTTGGTTGGTTTCGTTGTAAAAGCTTGGTCAATTGATCACATTCGTGGTAAATGCTTGGTCAATAAATCACGTTCGTGGTAAGTGCTTGGTTGGTTTCGTTGTAAAAGCTTGGTCAATTGATCACATTCGTGGTAATTGCTTGGTCAATAAATCACGTTCGTGGTAAGTGCTTGGTTGGTTTCGTTGTAAAAGCTTGGTCAATTGATCACATTCGTGGTAAATGCTTGGTCAATAAATCACGTTCGTGGTAAGTGCTTGGTTGGTTTCGTTGTAAAAGCTTGGTCAATTGATCACATTCGTGGTAAATGCTTGGTCAATAAATCACGTTCGTGGTAAGTGCTTGGTTGGTTTCGTTGTAAAAGCTTGGTCAATTGATCACATTCGTGGTAAATGCTTGGTCAATAAATCACGTTCGTGGTAAGTGCTTGGTTGGTTTCGTTGTAAAAGCTTGGTCAATTGATCACATTCGTGGTAAATGCTTGGTCAATAAATCACGTTCGTGGTAAGTGCTTGGTTGGTTTCGTTGTAAAAGCTTGGTCAATTGATCACATTCGTGGTAAATGCTTGGTCATAAAATCACGTTCGTGGTAAGTGCTTGGTTGGTTTCGTTGTAAAAGCTTGGTCAATTGATCACGTTCGTGGTAAATGCTTGGTCAATAAATCACATTCGTGGTAAATGCTTGGTTGCTTTCGTTGTAAAAGCTTGGTTAATTGATCACATTCGTGGTAAATGCTTGGTCATAAAATCACGTTCGTGGTAAATGCTTGGTTGCTTTCGTTGTAAAAGCTTGGTCAATTGATCACGTTCGTGGTAAATACTTGGTCAATAAATCACGTTCGTGGTAAATGCTTGGTTGGTTTCGTTAAAAAAGCTTGGTCAATTGATCACATTCGTGGTAAATGCTTGGTTGGTTTCGTTGTAAAAGCTTGGTCAATTGATCACGTTCGTGGTAAATGCAGGGTTGATTTCGTTGTAAAAGCTTGGCATATTGATCACGTTCGTGATCAGTTTTAATAATTTTCGTAGAACATAATCCTTATGTAATACATAGTAAATAAATTTAGTACACAAACCATGAATATTGGTTGGCCAACAATGTAAGTTGGTTGACCAACAATGAAATCAACAATGTTTGTGATCAGTTTTTGATAAATAATTTTATCATAAAGTGATCACGCAGGCTTTGTTGAAACAACAATGCCCATTGATTGACGCAAAATCAACCAAGGATATTAGTTGATATCACCAAGGTTTTTTTTTCGGTGTAGGTTACCACAAAAAGAAAACGGGTCTTTGCACCGATGACCTATGCAGAGGATGCAATGATGAAGATGAACATGAGGATACAACTCACTTCCTTTGTCAATGCCCAGCAATCTGCCACATTAGGAAAAAGTTTCTAGGCAATTACTTTTTCAATAAACTAGAAGAATTATCAGACACTTCAAAAAGCAGCCTGTTAAACTTCATTAAGGCCACAAAATGGTTAAAAACTTACCAGACATAAACTCATAGGTTTCTAGGACGTTACAATACTCCATGGTATCACAATGGATCTACATTGATCTAAGTGTGACGGTAATAAGATCAACCGTCAGCCCATTCTACCTAACCTAACCTAGCGTGGCAAAATGAAAAAATCACAAAAAAGCAATGGCGGGTTTTAGTCAATTCGGACCGGGAGGAAACGAAACCGCCAAAAATGGCGCTCAGAAGTTGTGAATTTCGGAGCTCGTGGGGTATGTTCCCAAAGCAATAACTTTAATGTCTTCACACATCTTATGAACCTCCCGTTTCGCATCCGTCGTTGCTCCAAATCTACTTTACGTACTTCAACACAAACGCTGGCAGTTTGAAATGAGGAAGGAGCTGCCGTTACGGAAGCTTTCAGAAGTTTCCAGAAATTAATCGGCTAAACATCTACCAGATTGTCAATTTCTACTATTGAGTCTTCCGAACTACCCTTTCAGCGCAGTTTACGAGCGAATTACTAGGGTGAAGAAGTTAAGTGAAAAAGTTGTAAAACCTTCAAAAGCATGATGTTCATAACGCCGGTAGAGGAATAAGAAGAAGGTCTTTCGAACTACATAATCACAACAACACAATAGCAAATGGAGGGGATCTACAATTTTCTACCATTTCCGAACGGCTAATCGAAAAAGCGCTTTTCGCTGCAATGAATTTACTATCGGAAGACTTGCCAATTCCTCGCAAAAGATGATACCCGAGGAAAAACATTTTTGGTTTCTTTTGGGGCTCGAACCACGAACCGCCCGCGTAACAGGCTGACATGCTAATCATTACACCACGGCCACCATACAAACACTTAATGGCTGAATTTCTCAAACTTGGCAAGACTGTCGTCGGTTTCTTTGTTAGGTTTTCTTAGTCCTGATTTACATGAAGGGTGCGATAGCCATGTATTAAACCCCCTTGATGTTTATCAAAAATTTACTTTACGTCACATCTTCCGTCGAATGAGTAATACTATAGTTAATAATATAGCTAATTAATAAATCAGCATACATTTCGTTAGGTGTAGAATAGAAGGCGACAGATTGAAATAAACAACAACAACAACAACAACACCAACAACAACAAACAGTAATAGCAAAATTATAAGCCAGAAGCTGTATTCGAAATTGATCAGCGAATGGCCAAATGATGCGAGGATGCCTGGTACAGTTGAGTAGTCCCAAAGCGTATATTCGATCCTCATTAGTTTTTAATGGTAAACTTTTTACGAAATAATAATATCGATGAGGAATGACAATACCTGATAAAGGAATCTGATATTAGACGCCAAACCTACTGAAATAGGGAATAGCTATAATTGCAGTTATTAAGAGTGAGTGTTGTATGTTGCTTTGTTGTGATAACTAGAAGACCTCGTCCCTTAAAGTTGTCATTCTTCAGTTACAGGATGATTTTAATAAGCTGAATTGTGTCTCTTTCTTGTTGAACTTCGTCATTTACAACTATCACTAACTATCGGCGAATAAATCGTTGACAGTCATTCTCATACGATTGTTCTCTTTCTGGTTCAGAGGATAGTGTTTCCTTTACAGGCAGATACATGGGACAAGAAGAGATATAGATATGTATTGGAAAAAGCTATTGAAAATACAATTTACGCCAACAGAAAAAGAAAGGACATGACGCGTTCATAGCATTTTCGTGTATGAATACAAAGCAAAGCCAATAACATTTCTATTCATCACTTTACATCACTTTAGACAGAGCAATGAATACTTGACTGTAAGAAACGACTGTCAACAAAGTGACAGTCAACTATCGTCTTAGGCGATACCACCCCAGTAGCCAGTAGTAATATTAGGATTATGCGAGAAACTGGCTTCAGTAGCAAAAATGTCTCCGAAGACGACTCTCATCAGTAAACACTTCAAAAAACAAAAAATACTAAGACTTTCCAACTTCACCAAACTTTGAACAATGAAATGAAACAAATAATATCACACTTGACACTGATCAGAGTCACTTTTCACTCAATAAGTAATCAACACAACTGGGCCAGTCTATTGAGTGTATTTAGATAAGTTAAATAAACAATAATTACTGTCTCAAAGCAAACCATTAAAAATACTACTCACTTGAGCCTAGTTTGTCCTGTCCATAAGAATCCATACCTAGAACAGCAACCTCATATTTTTATTTGATATTCTCTTGAGCGGACTGTGTATTTCTTCCAAATTCACAACATTCTCTAAAAAAACTAAAACTAAAGTACCGTCTACGAGCCAATGAATAAGAGCTTTCCCGATAATACGATTTTGCTTGATCAATTCTTTCAAGTATAAATTCATTTTGGTTACCTTTCATAACGCTTATTTATATCTATTTTGTCTACAAAAATAAACGAAATAGAAAAATGTACCAAATACAGTATTCTGGGAAATGTAAACGACGTGTTTTTTATTTGAATTCTTCGTTCTGTTGTAAAAAGATAATAAGACTTCACACAAGTGGATAGATAAATTTTCTCTGTGTATTTTCGGCAGTAAAATACTTTGTGGAAAACTCTGAAGCTTCCTTGTAAGTTTCACATATCACCAGAGTGTGTCCTCTGGGACAGAGACACACACCATTAGGACGACAAGCATCATTCGTTTGTTTTTCTTTTTCTATTTCCTCCGCATGGCATCTTCCAATGGGTGGTAGTGGTGGTGCTGGTGGAGGCTATATCCGGACTGACCATAGTAGTAGTGGCATTTAAAACGACCACCATCATGGCATATGGTCCAAAGTACTCAAAAAGAAAAAAAAGAATACGGGAGAAATAAAGTTCTCCGTTATACACTCTTCTATGCTATGGAATCAAATTTACCCGTCCAGCTAAACCAGATGGTGGAAATGCCCACGTAAAACGGGAAGTTGCATTTTATGCATACACATTGTCGTTACGAAAAACGACTTCATTACGAATGAAAGTAACGTTGCCTCAACACAAAATGAACAAAAAAAAAAATTAAAAGCTTCAACTTCCCTTTGTTGTTTTGCTGGGGAAGGACTAAAAGTACTAACCAAAAGAGATTTAAAGGATTCCGGAGAATTCCCACAACCTTTGCAGTTAATTTATACGAATGTTTGTAATTTGAGATGAAATATGCGAGTATATGCCACCGGGAGTAATCACGTCGGATTGACCCAATTTTTTACTGCTTCTCCCTTCTGCATTTCCTCGCTGCGTCGCCCAGTTTACGTCAGATATCCCATGTAACTGGGATAGTCATATTAATATCTCGATTCTAGCAATTCTATTCCTGGACTGAGGTTTTTCTCTTCCTAAAAACCCATGGCATTGCTTCAGATGAGTTTTTTTTTTTGCTTGAATTGGTACGGTTCTCCTATATAGCATCATGGCTGCAGAAAGGATGCAAAAATGTTGCAGTAGTAGGTAGGTAGGTACTTTTGTTTGCACTTGGAATTCCCGCAAATTAGGTCGATAGAGAAGGAAATAACTTGCAACTAAGGGCAGCAGAAGCAGACATAGCCTGGCATAGTGGCAAAGAATTTTTTTTATTATTATTCTCATTGAGGTAATCAAAGTAGCACGGAAGGGTAAAGTTTTTTATGCACAGCGATGGAGAATTTTCCGACAGAGGAAAAGAAAGTTTCTTTTTACATTTTTCGTTTTATTTTTCTTTTATGTTTTCTTTCAAAGGGAGGAAAGATAAATATTTTTGATTGGCATAGTTGAACGTTAATGGTTTTATTTTTCTTCAGAGTATGGCTATCTATCGTGGGAAGCATCATCAAAAGCCATGAAATACTTAAAACCTTACACCAAAGAAACGAACAACCAGTTTTTCAATGTTCAAACACTTCAAAGTAGAACGAGTATATTCAGCTATGTGAAAGAATGATCGGTACGGAAGTTACCTATTAGCTCAGACAACCAAAATTAAGCAGGTACATATAACTTGACTCAGGTAAAAAGTGTAACAGGAGTCCAGGAAAAGTATCCGTCGTGGCATTGAAATCACATTTAGACATTTAACATCAATGTCGGTTTAGCCACACTCGTACTAAAAAGGAGCATGTGTCGAAAAAGCAAAGCTGTTAAGTAAAGGGTTTTCCAATAGAGAATTGACAACTTTGAATTTAATTTGTGAACGCACTCTTCCACCATTCATCTAACTGTCATTGTCGATTAATTCAGTAAGCTATATATTTTCATCATGGCAAAAACCCGAACAAGCAACCTCTACAAACAACGAAAATTTTCTACCGATGACCGAAACTTTAAGACCGTAACTCCAATTTTCGGTCGTGATTCTAGTCCTTGTTGACAGACAATAACAAGTCTAGTGCAAAAATATGAGTCTACATATTCGTTGTGTGATGTTGCCGTGTCACTGAGACAACGGGTTGGTCCAAGTTTCCAAAATATCACTGCCGTTCAGGCGTCCATAGCAAACTATCCAAATCATATGAGCGAAATGGCTTGCGTTTAAAAAAAATTGATATGCCCTTCTTATTGGCGATATGCCCTTCTTATCGTCTTCTACTCGGCGTACCCCACAGGCGGATCACTAGTGTGAAGCAGAAAAGTGGGAGAGTTGTGATCGCTTCAAGATCACTACTCGTAACGCCGGAAATGAAGAAGAAGAAGAAGATGCCCTTCTTATTGGCTACCCCGATATTTTGAATTTTGAACGAGCAGAAATGTTCGGATCAGAGCTACAAACCCTTTGAGGCTTGGATAGTAACGCACAAGGTTTGATGGAATTTGAGTATAGAGTTGGAAGTACGACTGATCGAAGTTTCGAAAATAAATTTACGGAACATTTCAAATCGCATTTCTCACAACTATGTGAAGGATGTAAAGTGAAGGTCCCCTACAACCTTCTGCCGATTCCGAACGGCTAATCGAGAATGTGCTTTTCATGGAAATGGATTTGCTATCGAAGGACTTGCCAATTTCTTGCGAAATGCGATACTCGTGGAAAACATTCTTTTTTTTTGTTGGGATTCGAACTTTTTGAGTATCAGGTAGACATGCTCACCATTACGCCACTGATACCACCCCTCAAACAGAGTCCTTTTTATGTCAAAGCAAAAGTTTACACGATACTCTACGTAAAAGAGTATCGTGTAAACGTGAAAGGTGTGGAATGACCTAAGTGCAAATGGTCTTCAAAACTGGGTTAGTGCAGGTGTTTAGCTAACGATGTCTACGGGCTTCATTTTCACAACCTACATGTTTAAGAACCTCACAAAAGAAAAGTTCTTGTTTTTTCGCAAAAAATTTAACAGACATGTCAAAGATTCAAATCGCTGCCATTGGTTTCAAAAGAACACTAAACACAAGCAAAAACAACTGGTAGTGGAATCATAATCATAATCAAATATGTTGTCATCAAACAAGGACACTGATCATCGACGAATTGGACAAAACGTCATAATAGACAAACATAACTTCGAGGTAGTACAGGACTTTGTTTACCTAGGGTCCGCTATAGACACGAAAAACAACATCAGTGTGGAGATCAAGCGGAGAAAAACTCTTGCCAACCGTTGCCTGTTTGTGTTGAGAAACAAAGCCCCCTCTAAAAATATGCCTTTCCAGACATTTCTTTGATTGAAAATGTGTTTCCGAAGTTTAAAAAGTTTAAATATGAATTAGGCAATGTGTTCAGTCAGATTCGGGAAGAAACAAAAATAAAAACAGACAAAACCATTCTACAGAGAAATGCTACAAAATCTGCATTTTGTCGACCTCAGGCATGGAACAATCCAAATCTGGGATGCTTACCGACGCATTCAAGGCGGTGTACCTCATAAGAGGGGATCAATATTGATAACCAGTTAAGAGGCAGAGCTGTGATCATTTTAAGATCACCAAGTTCGTAACGCTAGAAAAGGGTAAAAGAAGAAAACTAATTGAAAAGTAGACCATAACTGCATAACGCATAATTGCAAGTTTTTAAAAAGTAAGACTAGTGCAAATTATTTCCTTAAAAGCAGAACTTTTAAAAAAGAATTTTGATCCCGCGCCTTAATCAAACTCGATGATACAATAAACTTGAAACCCCAATCAAAAATGTAATCGTGCGCCTCGTTAGCTCTCACGATGGCTATAAAAATAATCGCAATAATCGTTTTATGTAAATATATGTTTCATTTTGGAATTTTTGCACAGCTCAGCGTATCGCACACAAGCGGCACAAGTTTCCCTTTGTAGATAAGAAAACGTATATGCAGTTTAGCCTTGAATAAGATATCGTTTCAATTTCTTGGAAAAGTAAACACTTTGAGATTAAAACGCTTTCATTCTAAACTCCTTATCGCACAGAAATTGTTTTTTTTTATTTACACAATACTGAATCTTTTGCATCCCTCTGGTTTCGTTTCTTGTGTATTGTCGGTTCTTTCTAAGTTTGGAATCTACTTGGTGTTTCAATTTTATACATTTTCTTTCCGCTCACCCCTATTTCTTTCCAGACACTAGTCGATTGCACGGTGTGCAATTTCAAGTAGAAACCAAAGTTCGATCAATCATTGATGTGTCATGAATGTGACGGGACTGTTTATAAACAACTTAAACAGTTAAGTGCGGAAATACCAGTTGATTTTATTTAAAGAAACGTGTTGTAATGAGTTTATACATACCCGTTTGTAAAACAAGCAAAACAACCAAAACAAGCCGATCAATTCGGACTAAACAAATGATTGATAAGCTCAAGATCATGATCACTAATTTGATTGACATAGCGCAACGAGCTGTCATTGCGCTTTTAATATAAAAAAAAAACAACGAATCAATTAGTTTTCCAAGGAACTGCTGTCTTTCAGTTTTTCCTCCTTCGAAAACAGTTTTACCAAATTTATCAAACAATAACAACGACTGACACTTTATTTATATTTTTTTTTTTTTTTATGGTCCCAAGATTGATTAAAGTGGTTTGATTTTTGGTAATAATTGAGTCGTTTAAAATTCCAAACTTTGGACACTATTTAATAATTCTTGGGGCCAGACATGGCCTTGATAAAGTTTCAAGCAAGATGTTGCCTCGAAAATATAGTGTAAAGTTGAAAGTCCTTAATATACGTAGCATAACGGTACACTGGTCATTTTAGGTCAGTGCTATTACAATAACAAGATATTATGACACTTCAGGCGTAACATGTTACACTCTCCAGCCCAATTAGCAAGTTTACACTTCTTTAATATGAAATAATTGCAAATCAAGGGATGAACATTTAGTGCTTCTGAGCTTTGTTAATGAAAAAAGGTGTCTCTGTACGAATTAATTAATTAATTAAGAAAATTTGCGATAAAGCATAACATAACTATGTGCGTGTTCTGTACACATACGAAAAGAAAACAGTAAAATAGTCCATCCCATACCGAAAAACTATGACGCAAGAGAAAAGAAGAATCCAAACTCAAATATTGTGCACCAGGAAA
This sequence comes from Melanostoma scalare, assembly GCA_949752695.1. Classification (NCBI taxonomy): domain Eukaryota; kingdom Metazoa; phylum Arthropoda; class Insecta; order Diptera; family Syrphidae; genus Melanostoma; species Melanostoma scalare. The sequence goes on from OX456985.1 coordinate 10,257,018, forward strand.
AGGAAAATGTGTAATGCAAAATGCAAAAAAAAAAAACTTTTAAGCAATTATTGTCTCATAACAGTTTGCAAACAAATTAAGAACTTTTTAGACTTTAATTACACGCCTTGATGGATCGTAGGCACATAAATTTGTATACGACTATGACGTTTGTGGAAATGTGGACATTTTTCCCAAGGAGACATACAGTTTCCAAGTTAAAAAATGTTTCTGCAATTAAGTTTTTAAAATATTAAACTTTCAGGAATCGCATTTCGAGCGGGCAAATGAGAATAATAAAAAAAAAACACCACCAGCTGATGACTGCAGATATCAAAAAAGAATACAACATCTGACACATATATGTACGTTACGTAGGTATTTCTAAACTTTTTTCAACTTCCATCTATAATAATTGCATCCCAACAGACTAACACAAACACGTTCGCACATAGCGGGGAAGAGATAGATAGAAAGAGAGACAGAGAACGGCCAGGGCATAGACGATGAGCATCTCTTGTGGCCGATCATAAACAAAAACAGATTAAGCACAATCTTGTTTGCACCAAAAGCCAAATGTAGAAAAACTAGGACCCGACAACACCGGTTCTAGGAAGAGGACGAAGTATGACTGTTTTTTTTTTTTGTTTTTGCATTTCAATGTAGGTACTCGTCCACATATGGTGTGTGGCTGTGACTGTGATGTGTTTGAATGCTATTCCAGTCGAAATGGGAACCGAGAGGACAGAGGAGCTCCCCACCCCCGCATGATGTATAAAGTATAACTTTGGCCTTCGCAGAACGGAAAAATAAGGTCAACTACGACAGAATCACATACGGTGGGGAAAAGCAAAATAAAAACAAAAAACAATGAAATGCCACAATAGCAGGGAATAAACACTACAAAAACAGAAAAAACCAAAGCAACTATACGTGGAACACAAATTGAAAGAGCCCAGCGCAAGTAGAGTAAGTGTCTATGTGCAATAATAATGCGGAAGGAGTTGAGAGTTTGAGGCTGGTTGAATTGGAATGGAAGCAAATTCAATGCACGTTCTTCTTCGAATGTGTATTCTCCACAAACTATAGTGTTGCCAACGAAAATTAACAAAGCAAGGCCGGTTCTTTGTAAGAGTCTGCCTCAGTAATGTTAAAAGCACTCAGGTCGTAAGAGGATCATAAAAGAAGGACAAAAAAAACGCCGTAGAAAGGTGGTGATGACAGAGTAACAGCCTTATGGTGATTGTCGACAGCTGTGTACAAATGGGGAATATGCGATCAATAAAGCCCAATGGAAGAAAACTGTGTCAAATTACCATAAAACCATTCTTCAACGACGAACTTTAATTACAATTGAGAAACAATCTCTGAAGTCTCGAAGAAAAACCAGCCGAACATAGCCAATGACACACAAGTCACACACAGCTTGGATTCCGTAACTTTTTAGATGGTTATCGTCCAATCGTCTATCGCCACCTGTATCGTCAAAAGATTATTTCATGTAATTTTGCTTCCAGCGATTAAAGGATAGCTATTTTACTACGTCTAATAAGTTTTGGTACCTTTCCCAGGTTGTTTTAGTACATAGAGCTTAGACGATATTCATCTAAAATGTTACGGAATTCGGGCCCAAAATAGTTTGCTCAGTTGAGAACTTAAAATTTCTTTCAATTAGCAAGGGAGACATAGTTTCAAAAGAGCTACTGCTTCATTTTGTGAGGGTTTTTGAACTCTTCGTTGTTTCCCCGGTCCTCAAGAAAGGAGACCCTCTGAACTGCGCCAACTACAGAGGTATCAGTCTTCTTAACATCGCGTATAAGATCCTCTCTGCCGTATTGTGTGAGCGTCTGAAGCCATTCGTCAACAACCTGATAGGTCCTTATCAGTGCGGCTTTAGATCAGGAAAGTCTACCATAGACCAAATCTTCACACTACGGCAGATCTTGGAAAAAACCCAGGAGCTTCAAATCGATACTTACCACCTTTATATCGACTTAAAGGCCGCGTATGACAGCATCTATAGAAAGGAGTTATATAGAGCCATGTCTAGTTTTGGCATCCCTACCAAACTTGTCCGATTGTGTAGGATGACGATGGAGAACGCACGCTGCTCCATCAGGGTCGGAAAAGATCTCACCGATACATTCAATGTCAAAAAAGGATTTAGGCAAGGCGATGCACTGTCATGCGACTTCTTCAACATCGTTCTTGAAAGAATTGTGCAAAACTCCCACGTCAACACAAGAGGCACAATCTTTCAAAGATCCGTTCAATTGCTCGGATATGCCGACGATATTGACATAATTGGAAGAACGCAGCGTGATGTCAATGGCGCGTTTATGAGCATTGAGACGGAAGCGAAGAAGATAGGTTTAGTGGTAAATTAGGGCAAGACCAAGTATATGCTGTCATCAAGAAAGCACACCCAACACCGACGTCTTGGACAGAACGTCACGATAGACAGCTATAACTTTGAGGTAGTTAAGGACTTTGTCTACCTAGGCGCCGCTATTAATTCAGACAACGACACCAGCGCTGAAATCAAACGAAGAATAACTCTTGCCAATCGCTGTTTAAGTAAGTAAGTAAGTAAGTATGTAAGTTTTGTACTCTTCAACGTTCAGAAATATATACAGAGGAAACACAATGCTAATGAAGAGCAATCTTCAAATATTTATTATTATAATTTATAATTAAATACAATTGGAACAATTTCAAATTCAAAGAATGCAGAGTTCAAAAGTGTATATGTAATTGTAATAGATTTCTTAGTACTATTTTTAGAACTCTCTACACTTTTTCATTCACCAATTTCTTGTATCATTTCACTAAACTTTGATTGCTACCACTTCTAAACAGGTGATAACTCTCAACACAATTTTTTCTACGATTTCGTTGAGAATGGGGAAGCCAACGAAAAATTTCTTTGGTCGTACTGGACTTTTAGATTGTTTTCTATCGGAGCCCACTCGGTTTCTGTGTCAGACCAAAAGCAGTAGATGCAATAGGCAAAAAAGCAAAGTTCTCCACGAATAAACCGCTTTTTTATTTCAGAACGAGAGTAGAAGTTCAAGTTCAGATTACGTTGTCTTCTGAACTGAAGCACATGAATTTTTCATAAAAAACGTACTAAAAGTTTTAAGTTCAGAAGATGTATGACTATAGGAAGTCTGTAGGTACAAATGACGCAAGGTAAAAAGATAAATAGAGGCAAATGCAGTGTGTACCGATCTATTTGTTTTCGCCTTTGAAGACTGAGCCTAAAGTATTAGATTGTCCATCAAATGCGTCAGAAGTACTAGATTTGACAAACGTGTGCACCTGAATAGAATTCTCTAGAGCAACAATAGGTATACTCGAACTGATTACTTCCATTTCTGAGATTGTGACAGAGGTTGTTCTAAGAAAACAAAAAAACATGTGCCCGCAAAAGCAAGGTCTCTAAATTTCATCACTTCCTTTTTCAGAACGTATAAAAGAAGCATGGGACAAATTACGGCACACGTTATCGAATATCTCGTGACAGAATTATGCGAATTTGGTATTACCGCTCACGTAATCGAGTAATCTAGTACCACCAATTTTCATTATAATCATCAGTAATCGAATGGAATTTCAGTCGACTCATGAAGTGCTCACTGATAAGTTATGAAATGAAAATATAAGAATTTTCGTGTACATTATTCCTATATTTATTATCCTGTATTTATTATAGAAGGTAACGTAGGTAGATTACTTTATAAAAAATTTGTTTAGTAAGAGAGTTCCAAAGTTAGAACACAAGCAATCAATAAAAGAAGTTCATATCCGTGCAAGAGGTGCAAGTGGAAACAAGCTTCTAAACATCTCAAGTCACCGATCTTCAACTCGAACCTATAATTAAAGTTTAAGTATGATTCTTCGGTTCAAAACATTCACTGCCAATAAATTCAGAGGAAAATACCATAAGGCCTCTCTATACCGTCTCTAATCCAACCAAAGATCCAACAAAGAACCATCTAAACCATTATACTATAGAAATTTCGTTTGTAAAAACTGCATGAAAAATCCCAAGTTGGCAATACTTTCCAAAACCATAGGTCGGTTGTTCGACGTCATTCATGGGTGAATTTACTGCATTCAAGAAAATATTAGAGTGATCCTTCTCCCTTGCCAGCCTGAAATTTCCTCACGCCTGGTTACTTCGTTAGTTCTATAAATCCATTCTGTCCTTCCATTGTAAAGTACAGTAGTTGCCTTCGAATAGTTTGCTAGTGGTTGGCATTGGGTGTGAAGACAGTGTATAGAAATACCTACTACAGATGGGAAATAGTTTTCTGGTTACGCTTCGACGGAATAGTTACCGTGTGGTTTTGGTGGCAACGGCAAAAACAGATTGCTCCCGGGTTGAGGTCTAAGACAGGCTACTATATAGTGCTACTGTAGTATGTAGTTTAGTATTCCTAATAATGAATGGCTCACCCACTATCATGTATAGAGAGACCACCCCAAAAATCGTTTGTCACAACGATAACATTTTCTTCCTTTCCCTTCGGTATCCGGTTGGGTTCATCCTTATCGTCTTGTATTCTATTTTTTTCTTTGCTTTTTGTACTGTTGTCTTGCAATGTTTTAATAACGAGTAATGTCCTCCGTGAAGGTATAAATTGAGTGAAATTGAGAAAAATCGATTGACACGAACAAAGGGAAAGCAAAAAAAAAAAAATAAATAAATAAGGGACACCGACATCAAGCTCTTCTTCGTTCTTCAGAAGCTGGCCATAAAATTACTTTGCACTTCCATTTACATTCTCCATTATTTTCTCCTTTACTCTCTATACATACTCGTACCTATATTCCCATTCACGTTTGTGTGTTTTTATGTGTTTGTTTTGGCAGCCAAATATCCTTTTTGGCTGAAAAGGACAACCGACCAAAAACAGCATTTCTTTTGTGCCACCCAGTCCTTAAGGTTTTTGTTTTCTTTTTTATTTTGTCTTTGTTGTTGGTGGGTAGTGGGTACATATTGTTATATGATGACGACAGATTGAGAATTTTTCCAAGTAATTCACGTCCACAAATTTAACATGTCTGCGAAAGATAACTTAGAGGCGACATAGTGGGTTAAATTTGGTATTTGAAGAACAGTGGCGACACATCTCCCTCCACAAGGGACGAAGAGTTATTTTTAATAAAACCTATTTTGTTTGTATATGAATCAATGACTTTTCAAGGATACTAAAAAATATACAGACTCACACAACACACAGTTTATTGAAGCTGTGAGGGATTATTTTGAAGTTAATCAAAAGAGACTCGAGTGAAAGGAAGATGAGGTTTTTAATGCAGGTTGGTTTCGGGTCTTTGTAATAAAATTTACAGATAAATACATTGATTTTTTTTTTGGTGGCTGGAGTTCAAGTTCTTATTTAACAAGGTTCAGGTCAGTGCCAGGAGAGTTGGTTGAAAATTTTCGGTGACTCTTTCTGGACATCTCTTTCTGAACACCTCTTGTTATTGGTCCTTCATACATATCTTTGATCATACGCACATAGCCCAACTACTGTTTGGAATATACGTAACTACATTTTTTAGTTTCTGTTGGGAGTATAGTAGGCCTAAACATTTTAAGACTTCACTTCAAAAAGCAGATGGTCTTGCGAATAATTTTTTCACTACAAACGGGTTTTTCTTTTTAATATCCGAACAGTGATCTAAGTTACCAAGAACTTAAGAGTATTTCTTTATCATTTCGGTGACATCTTAACACTCAAACTCTTTCTTTCCTCCTTTTGGAGACTTCAACAGCGCACTTTAAGGCGGGAGACCACTTTAGGAATGTAAAAAAATGTTATTTTGGGATTTTTTTTAGAGTGAATAAAATAACCCAATCATTTTCAAAATTAGGAGAAATGTTAATTAGAGTTGTCCAGTATTCAAAAAAAAAATTGTATCTATTCGATGACCAACAAAATGGCGGCGTTATTGAAGTTTTGTGGGCACCTGTTTCTGGCGACATCGAAAGCTGCTGCAGTTGCCACTCTTTTTCGGTTGACCTGAGAAAGATTTACCAAAGTTCAATCTTTTACTGACATATTAAGGGGAAGAATATACCTAAAACAGAAGAATGAAAAAAGTCCAAATTTCTAATTTGGGAGCCTTTTTATCCAAAATTTGAATTTTCGGCAAATTTTCGACATATTTGACCCCCGAAAAACTATTTTTTACACGCTAACTTTCAAACTTTAGGTATATTTCGATAATATTACTGAGAGTAATCTCCCAAAATTTCATCTAAATCGGTCGCTAACTTTTTGAGCTACAACACAATTTTTGAAAAAGTATTTTCGAGATAATTGCGTTTAAAGTTTAACCACGAGAAAATTATTAATTGTTGTAACTTACGGATAATTCGGCGATTTCAGGCGCGTGCAATAGACCTTCGACTTCCTCGTACAATAGACCTTCGACTTCCATAATAAGGTCAACAGTAGAGGGCATTGTGAAGCGAAGGTCGCTTCTTCTCTAACGGCCTGAGCTATCTGACTGCATGTTGTTCTCGCGCTCCAAATGCTATAACTCTGCATCTATTCGATATTTTTTTCTTTTGGTCATAACATTTTTTGTATTGTATTTTCGAAATATATAATAAAAAAAATTGAATTTTTGAAAATTTTAAAGTGGTCTCCCCCCTTAAGGACTAAAAAAAAAAGATGTGGAAGTTTTAGCAAGTTTAGCAACGCAGCCAAATTGACAGGCTAACATAAGTCATTGATTGCGTAATTTCGCATTTTGGTAATCAGAAATCCTCTAATCAATTTGTTAAGGTAACTTGTTTTCTTGCTTTTTCAGTTTGACTGGGTACTTTTTACTTTGACTGGGATAGAGTAATCTGCCTTCGTTATAAATACAAGAAAAGCGTTCACAAAGTTTCTTATATTTTCATTTCAAGAATAATCAGTGAGCACTTCATGCGTCGAATGAAATTCCGTTCGATTACTGATGAGAGAATGGCAATGGTACAAGATTACTCGATAAAGTGAGCGGTAATACCAAATTCACTTGATTAAGTCACGAGTTATTCGATAACGTGTGCCGTAATCCGGCCCCAGGTTATCTCATTTGTGTAAACCTAAAGTAAACAAATGGGATTTTATATTACGGAACACAGTGAAAATGTTCTATAGTGAATAATCGATAAATATACTGTGCAATTTGATATTTTTGACAGTTCGTTCGTGTTTGTTTCCAATTTAAATTTTGTATTTCTTATTTTGGTACTCGTATGTACTCTTTTCGTTTTATTCAAATTGAAGTCGAATTGGTTATTCCATACTTTCTGCAGACACTAATGTCATTTCTTTCATTACAAAATACTTATGAACGACTGGAGTTAACTGTCAAATCAACGAACGTTTATAGTTTTCGTTCACTATAAGAACAACAGTAATCGACGCTACGCACAGTTGGGCAGAACGCTGCTATTTATTTAAACCATCAAGTTGAGCCTTGTTTATTTTAAACGTTCAACATTTTACAGAGAATAAGAGATGAGAATGTATTGGCATCACAAGATCTTCTGAAGTTCACCACAAGTGAAATTTCGTAGATAGTGAAAGCCTCTATTTACAACTCAAGAGTTGTTTCAGTAATTTGCGTACTAATTTCTTATTAATAACTTCTTACAAGTTAAATCTCTTCGTAAATCGAAACTTAAATGTTTTCTTAAAAAAAAAAACCAATAACAAATTGTTTTCTCATTTCTATTAAATTCTTAAGCGTTCAGGAGTGTTTCCCGTTGAATCCCAACATGTTAGACGTCACTTTCTTCAGTGATTTGTCTGCTGTCAGAATATGTAAAGTTTTTTTCCTCCAAATTGCTTCCCCCATGTATACTGCATATTTCGGTTTTCGGTTGGTGGCGTCACTTTCTCAAAGTATGACGAAAATATTGAAACTGCATCAACACTTATTTTTTAAAAAAATTTAAAAATTAAATAAAGGCAAAATTATTGCTTTAAACAATTCTTATATAATAAAAAAAAAAATCACAAAACACCTCTAGAAAAATCCCAAAAATGGCAGGTGACCTTAAATCTCATCTTTTTTAACTTTTTTTGCGAATGCAGTTGTTTAACGATTTTATAGCAAACGAAAAATTAAAAAAAAAAAAAATTAAGATAAATGTATAGGTGGCAGCCCTAGAAATTGGCGTGGCCATTAGAAACTTTAACTATGCATTGAAATTAGTTTCAAGAATAGTTTCTAGAATATATGAATAGACAACTACAAATGGAGACCTCAGTCGTCCAAAAACTTAAAAGTATTCTGTTCTTATTTAAAGGACATCTCAAAGGTCTAAACGTATTTTTTTTTGCTTCGAAGCACTCTCCAAGTACACAAACAAACCTTTTTATAAATTTCGAGACACCTTAGACATGAATAAAATATAGAAATAATTTATAAGTACCCATCTGTAAATGTCAACCTGTCAATAACTGGGACGTTTCTTGGCATGTCTTTGGCAGCTATCAATAAACTACGAAACGTTATTTTTAACCAAACTGTCAAATTCATATTATTTTCATTGCAAATAGCACAAAACGATACTAAATTCAAGGTAAATCTATTTTAGAAGAAATTCAGCTCAGTATTTTACGATAACTCTAATTATATCGTAATCAGCATGGAGGCTGAGACATATATATATACCAAAACATGAGGGCAAGCTTTGATATCTTAAACGATGTCAACCTAAAGATGAAAGATGTGATGAAACTCTCTGAACAGTTTTCAATGGAACCCTACTGATTAGTTCTCTGATATTTAAATAGCACCCATTGTGATCCGGAATCGTTGCTGTCTGTCAAGCTTTTAATGTTGCTATGATTGAACCATCAAGCTATACTCGTAGAAAAAGAAAATAAAACTACAAATAATGCGGGCTTAGTTCGGACTAATAGGTCTCATGATGCTGATGAAAGCAGCAATCTTAGAGATACCTTAATCCATATAAAAAGAAATAATCTTTATATCATTTTTTTATGAGCTTGCTGTCCGCCGATTGCTCAATAGAATCAGAAAGTCTTGAGTACCTTCAACTTATTATATACTTTACTGCCCATCATGAAAACCGAACAAGTCGTAAAAGAGCTTTTGGATTACTTTTATACACATGAACATGAACTTTTGGTATCTTAATCCTAATCTTGTACCCAACCTAATGGCCGCAACCAGGTTTAAGTTCACGATTGTCTTACTATACAAAGATATAAACTTCAGAGTAGGTACTGATGATGTAATACGCAAAGTGAAATTTGGGTGCCCAGTAAAATCGCAGAAAGTGAAAGCTACAAATCCAACAAAAAGAAAACGAATAGGGGAAAAACCGGCCTTCTTTTTTGTTGATTCGCTAAGATTTGTTTGAAATCAGTTTTCATGTACACTACAATCAAACCACTAAAACCATATGCATTTTAGTGGTTTGATCTTGCCAATGAAATTTTCTATCAAATGCCAAATCACTCGACCATCATCAATGTTATCAGAAAAATTAAAAACTGCAAAAAATTAATATTGATTTTCTATTATTAGCATATCTCATCATTTAGTCAGCTATTTTTTAATTATTTCGTTGCCTAAATTATTCTTTGATAATATTATGCTGACCGCATACTCGAGTTGATTAATAAAGATACAAAGAGGCATCTATTCATACGCACCATTTGTTTTTGTTTGATCCTACAGACATTTTTTTGGCTTTTCAAATACTGGACTGGACCTACCTTTCCCTGGTTTCACACTTCAAAGACGAGACATAAAAGCAGCAAAAAAAATGTTTCACTTGCCTTGGCATTGTTATGTTATAGAAGGGAGAAAGTTTTTAATTGAATTTTAATAGTTTAAGGTTCATTGAACGTTGATTAAAATTGCAAACTTATAGAACACCTCTATTTAAATTAAAAATCCACCCACACTGAGTTTGTGGACTGAACGCCACCTAACCTTTGTAACTGAGATATATTAGGACCGTCTGCATACACTTATAGCCATGGTTATTTACACAGTTTTGTTCGTTTTTCAGGGATATAAACGATGAAACCCATAATTGTGCGTGGAAAATTAAACGAGGGATTTGGGAATGCACTCGTTTTCAATTATACCCGTATCCAAAGGATGAAGCGATGGAATTATGTACGTAATTAATTGATTACAGTGCAGTGTTTTTGGGTAAGCTTTCATCACTTAAGTATGTGTACTTATATGAAGTTGGGTTGAGCCATTCCAATTTAGAAAACACAAATAAACAGTTAACAATGAATGGCTTAGTATAAACAGGTAGGGCTAAGAAGGCTTTCCATGCAGAACTTCGATGTGAATATAGAGAACCCTGCATGGAAAACAAATACATATTAAGGTTCGTATTCATTGTAACATTTTAAAACCGAGAACTCTTAGGCAATGAGCAACATTATCATGTTTTAATGATAAACATAACACTAAAGCTTCTCAAATAGAAAGTGAACAAGGATTGAAAATTGATGGTTTTTTACTTTCCCATTATATATATGTAGGTACTATCTTAAAAAAAAAAAAAACTATGTGCCCAGTAATCTGCTTCCAAGTCAAGTCGACTTTAGTGTTATTGAAATCGGTGCTACATTTTGCAAAAAGTGATCAAAGTATGTACACCCAAAAGAAAAAATAAATTGTTGTGAAAAAAAGCTTTTGAAAGTTCATTTTGTTCACATTAATTAATTTATTAAGTTCGTCTTTTGGAACTTTACTTGGCTTTGATTGTCACTTTTTCTAAACAGCTGATAATAAAAATAAAAAATAAATAGGGTGGCGCAACAGAGCGAGGAGCCCCTGGGCCTAGCACATTTCTCACAACCATCCCTTGTTAGGGAATGGAGGGGACCTACAATTTTCTGCCGGTTCCGAACGGCTAATAGAGAAAGCGCTTTTCATGGCAATGAATACTAACGGAGGACTTGCCAATTCCTCGCGAAAGGCGATACCCGTAGAAAAAACATTTTTGCCTCTGGTGGGATTCGAACTCGAACCTCTGGATTAACAGGCGGACATGCTATTATCCATCACACCACGGGTACCACAGCTGATAATACTCTACACAAATATATTCCGCTGAGTGTTCGTTCACGATTTCTTCGGGATTGTGGAGTCGAGACCAATAAAAAATTCCGTTTCGTATCAGCAGCGTACTAGGCTTAATGAAAAAATTCAAGCGGCTTCCTTATGAACCCTAAACAACCGTAGACATTTTACTTCACTCGTAAACTAGCTCGTGGAGAGCAAAGTGGCGAGTTTCCGTTCAAGAGAATTAAAACCCTTTTACGAACAAAATGTGCTTTATAAGAACTTAATCACAACAACCCATTACGATCAGTAACAGCCAGTGGTTACTCAAAAATACCACTTTAAACTATGATAAATAATACATATATCATAATATAATATAATATAAAATAATTTTAGAGTTTTTTTTTAACTAAAAAGTATCCATTCAAAGGTCATCATCATCAGCACGGTTTTGGTTGAAACCAAAAACTAAACAACACACTTTCGGGTTGAACGTGAGTTGAATGGTGAAGGTCACTCAGTAAAAATCACATTCGACAATGTGGAAACTTTGTATACCTGCGGCGTTTTCTATCGAAGTACTATTTTATCATTTTTCCGAGGTGAATTAAGGGTGGGCCAGATAGTAGGGTGGATTTGGAAAAATCGTAAAAAAAATAGACCACTGTTATGCAGACAAACCTTTATTGCAAAAAAAAAAAAAAGGTACACAGAAAAGTTATTTTGTTGAAAATGCCATCCTCGTGATGTACACTATCGGGCTGCAAGCACTCCTCTAATATGAATCTTGGATTATCGAAAATTCGCCAGAAACTCGCTGAAAACTTGCTCTTGGAATAGTCGCTATTTTTTCCGATTTTTGTCTTCAACTGGGCAGTAGTGGATCGAATTGACTATTGAAAAAAATCCTGGATCGAGCCCTCCAAGTGGGTGCCGGGCGGACAATGTTCACCACGCATATACTCTTATAAGTGTCAGTACGATGTCAGACGATGACAGCCAAGGTTAGGTTTGATTGCTGAGTGGATGTGACTTCTCATTAGCACAATCCTTATAAATCACATCTCACCATACATACGATGTTCCTATAGTTTCTGCGGTGGTGTGAGCTATTAATCCGTGTGGAAGAATTGAAGGTTGGGGGATGAACAAACCGATAACAAGCTCTTCTGGATTCTTATGGCAAGATAGATTCGCTACTAGCTCAGCTACTAAGCTCAGAGCTATATCACAGTGGACCAGTAATCAAATCGGTCACACTACCATTTTAAATAACTTTAGATCCCTACCGAACCGATCCGACTACACCACCCTTAAGTTGGCGTTTGATAATAATTTCCAAATCACCATCCCCTCGAGATCTGTATTGGAGGATCGTAACAATCCTGGAAAATGAAGTAATACACTTCTACACCGATGATGGTTCGAAAACCAGCGAAGGTGTAGGAAGAGGCTTCTACTCAGATAAACTGAATTTCAGTCTTTTCTTCCGCGTACCTGATCATTGTAGTGTGTTCCAAGCGGAAATTCTGGCTATTAAGGAAGTGCTGTCTTGGCTCAAAGAAAACGTAATATCCTCCACTGATATTCAAATCTTCTCAGACAGAAAAGCTGCCCTTAGATCTCTTGCCTCTGTCTCTAGAAAATCTATCACGGTCCAAAACTGTCAAATGTCTCTGAGAGAGATGTCAAATCAGTTCAACATTCATCTTTTATGGGTGCCGGATACCAGGCAACTGTATGGCGGACGAACTAGCCAAAAAGGGCACGACCACTACGATCAGAATGGAATGTACATAGGTATACCTATCGCTACATGTAAGCTCCTACTTAGACAAGACGCTTTAAGGATAACAAACACTATATAGACTGGGAGTAACAACTGCCTTGCAACCAAAAAAGTATGGCCGTGTGTAGACTCAAAACTCTCGAAGAGTTTCTTAACCTTAAATCGCCTCTATCTAGGTTCTGCCATAGGTGTTCTTACGGGACACTGTCTAATGAAGACACGCCAAAGGACTTGGTGTGCACTCCAATGATTTCTGCAGAAGCTGCATGGATGAAAAAGAGGAAGAAATCGTTCAACTCCTTTGTTCATGCCCTGCATAACTTTATTGGACAAAAACTCATTTTGGTGAATCCTACTTCGACGATACTAGCGACTTAGCTTACATAGACCACAAAAGTCTTTAAAAATACATTAAAAGTTTTGCGTGGTTCGACTAGCAGGTGATTAACCGGTCAGTTCCGAAATGGGTGATCAACTCGTTACCCTCGTGGTCTAAGTGTTTCAGGTAATACATGTACGTTCTACGTACATACACATTAACTGACAGCCACTTCCACCTAACCTAACCTAAAGTTGCTTTCAAATACCATTATTATCAGTTGTATAACAGGTACCGTTATTTCAAGACCTAGAGACCAAATTCCAAAAACTCCCTATGTAGACTGCTCTACTAATTTTGAAGAAAAACGGTCAAGCGGTTCAGGCTGTAGATCCGTATACAGAGGGACAGACACACAGAATTGCAGGACCCATCTTTTTCGTACTCTTTACAATCGTTTTTTTCTGCACGATTGCAAAACTTGTCTTATATGTACATGTATATAGTACTATGTACGAATTTATTGTCGCGGATTTCCCACGATGTCTTTCAAACAAATATGAACTTCCTCAATTTATTCTTCTGTTCTTGGGCATCTTTAATTTTTGTGATTCGAAGTTGAACCAATAGATTCCACTTGAACCAATAGATTCTTTCTGACTCAAGACCTAACTTTCACTGGGATGATTAAGGTCTTGTAATCCGTACTCAGAATGGTATGAATGTCGAAAAACACTGCACGTATCGTTATTTCTGAAATACTTTTTCGAGCAGAACGCACGCTGTGTCGTAAAACGACAACTAAATTTTGGCGAATCCAGCTACTCACTCCAACGTCCCGTGTAGTCAACGATCGAATTAGCTAAGAGATCCACTGGCTCTGGTCTGAACTTCGGTCTAAAATCTTTAGCTTTTCACAACTAATCAAAAAGTCAATCACTAGCAAGAGTTCTTTTGCACTTTTCGACATCCGCATCCGCATCCACATTCACAACATAGCCATTAAAATTTGCATTTAAAATTGACTACGGACTATTAAGCTCATCGGCTCATTCTTTTAATCTTTCTTCTTTGGGAAAACTTTTTGGCATTGCGGCAAAACTACTTCCTTACTATTTTTTCATCTTCTTCTGAACTTCATCCAAATTCACTTCGAAGCAAAGCATTGTTGTTCATTCATTTTATACAATTTAGAAATGTAACTTCTTCAAAGACCACACACACAAGTTGCATAAGATTGTATTCTTTTTGCTTTACAAACATCGCTCCCACTCCCACGACAGAAATGCAATGAATGAAGATATAGTTTTCCGCTTCGAAGACATACAAAACAATTTATCCTCCTCCTCCTCCATTTTCAAAAAGTTCTCAAGTCAATAAAAGAACCCAAACTAAATCCCACAGACTTTTAGGTCATGTTTTGAAATAAAAGTCCCATGTTTATTTGTTAAACTTTCATAGCTATCCAACTTTTCCCAAACTTCTAATCCAAAGGTTCTTATTATTTAGTTATTTTTCTCCTACTCCTCTTCCTCTTCTGCTTCCTTTTGTTGATAAACAAAATTCTATTTCAAAATGCCAATAGCGATATTAATTCTGTCAGATTTTATGTCACTTGTGTGGTTTGGGTTAACATTTTCGGTAAAAAAGAAAGAAAAACCAGATTCGGTTGAAAGTTTTCGATAACAGAAAAAAAGAAAAGTAAAGAGAGGTCCCTTTGCATGGCTGGAATACAGAGGTATATGCATAAGCAAATCCACAAAATTATTTCCTTCATAAGACATCACATAACACTAGAGGGGATTCTCTTAAACCGCACATGCTTCTCACCAATGGTAACCTCAAACCGCACAAAACAATAGAAACACTCTATTCCTCATTGCAAAGTAACACGATCTACCTCAGCCGGCATTGTTATAATTACTTCAGTCGTTGTTGGCATAATCACTCGTTGGCGACGACGGCGACGTCCGTCGTATACTCTGGTAAACCCACTTAACTCATTACTCCTCTCTTTCAGTTTATTATACAAAAGACCTTGCGGATTACTGTTGCCAACTTTTTTTCTTCTGATAGAAAGATGATTCTTAGAAGAATTTATATCGTGGCTCATTTATTATTTTGTTACTTGTTACCAAAAAGAACCAAGGAAACGAAGGTTACAGCATATCTGCTTATCAAGAAAATCATCGGCCTATTTTCTTGCGGCGAAACGGATCTTAAAAAAGTCGTCACTTAGCTGAAATGTGATATCTGACATGGGTACGGGTATTTGCGTTCGGCCTGTCACTGAATAAACAATTTTTCATAGTGATTTTGGATTGTGAACAAAGCTGCTTTTTGCTTTCCTTCACCATGATGTAAATGATGTGTGTCAGTTTAACCAACAACATTGGAGTTTGGCTTATCGGAAGATTAAGCAAGGGTACTTTTTAAGTTTTTTCTTAAACTTATAACACAAATGAACCCTGGAGACACCTATTGTTTCATGCAAAGCTATCAACATAATTAATAGAGCTTCATCACATCACCATGCTGACACATGTCACAAAAAATGTGAGTGAGCAAAGTGAGCAATGGAATGAGACGCAAAGTATTTTCGAACCCCAAAATTCTGACAGCTCGCTTTGGATAGTCAGAATAAGTCATTAAAAGAATTTGTTTTTTCTGACTGAAGGCAACAAATAGAACATATCAATGCTTTTCCTGTTGTCACTGAAGTAAGCTGTTTTCTGAGTTTAATATAAAGACTTTTAAGTACATACGATTAGCGTGCGAGTTTATAAAATAACACTTAGACTTAGCGAACCATTGTCTGGTGTGGTGAATATCTTCATTTTTTTTTTTCAAATGAAAATTTTACGTTAGTCGTATAAACACGTCTACGAAGACTAACCAAAATATAAAGATTTCAATTTCCAATTTTTTATATTTTATTGAGCATATGAAGAAATAATCCCACACCTGCTCTCTCCCTAAAAAGTAAACTTTACTAAAATCCCCAAATTTTAGTGAAATGAGGGACTTCATCACATTTCTCATCCAATCGTAACGGTCTCAATACTACTCTAAGTGTGTCAGTTGTTTCCCGACAGTCATTCAAACCTAACCTAGGGTGAAGCTTTTAACACTTCGTTGGTAAAATGTGGTACCCGTGGCGTGATCATTAGCATGTCCGTCTGCTAACCCAGAGGTTCGAATCACAACAGAGGGTATCGCCTTTTGCGCAGAATTGGCAAGTCCTCCGTTAGAATATTCATTGCAGGCGCTTTCTCGATTAGCCTTTCGGAACCGGCAGAAAGTTGTGGGTCCCCTCCATTCCCTCACAAGGGATGGTTGTGGGGAATGCGTTGGTAAGTCGTAAGCTTGTAGGAAGATGTGGTACACAGCCTTAAAACTTGGACTGGGACTTATTCTACTGGAATACAAAACTAAGCAAAAATAGCTAGGGTACCTCAGGGTAGCCATATGACCCTATATTTGTTCCTTTTGTTTTGGTGGTGCCGTGAGGTAATGGTTAGCATATCTGCCTTTCGAAAGCAACTCAAACTGTTATGAAGAGCACTCTCTAACTTAGCCTATCAGAAATTGCACTTAATTGAAGGCCCCTGCAATGCGATAGACCTCAGGATTTAAGAGCTTTGCTGGGTGATCCTATTTATTTTGTCCCAAATAAAGAAGACAATACAGCAAGTCTTCGAAAAGACAAGTGAAACAAACCCCAACACAAAAGTGGAACAGGGAAGCTTCACCAAAAAAGACCGGAAAAGAACTTCGCCGAAACGATGTGATGAATTCTTGAGTTTTTTAAATATTACCGGTGATTTTTTAGGTACTCGTTAGCTTTGCCGACAAACAATTCTAAGCAAATATGAACACATATGCTCTTAACTATCAAGAGGAAATGAGATTCGGTGAAGAATGATCCGTACTCCATTTGCCATTCAAAGTCAAAGCTCGTTTCCAAGATTTATACCACAGTAGTTTGTTTTTAAACAGGGAACTGCTTAAGGAGAAGGTTTTTAACTGACTTCCATAAACTACTCAGTTGGCAACGACGTTTCCACACTCAAAAACATTACCATGCAGCTGTCTGAGGAAATACTCTCATAGTTACGAATTGCAATAAAACACTTCCTTCATTCCTGTCGTTTTTTTCTTCTTTTTTTTTCATCACTAGTCGCATTTGCAAATTCATACACAACACTATACTAATGCTCAATGAGGTTTTTTGCATTTGCAGCGCATTGGCTTCTATTCCTTCTTCACCAACATCGATTACGATGATTACTATATGAACTTAGCTCTTTTTGCTGTGTATGGTACCGACACGACCGACGCGACTATGAGGCGCGGCGCGCGGTTGTATCCCAATGCACTTATGCACTTTTCCACATCTACCCAGTCCGCTCAAGTAGCATTTTTTTTTTGTAGTTTAATCCACTCTACCGATATCCGATTCGGCGCTTCCGATTTTCACTGAAATTCAATAACATTGACTTTCCGCTGCAGACTACCAGAGCTTGTGCACACCACACACCAAAGCAACAACAACAACAAAAAAGAACTCTCTTTCAAATCTTTCCATCGATACCACGGCATTGCATGTTCATTTCCTGTGGTGGTACCGCTATCGCTCAAATCAACGAACCATCCTTAACCTCAAATATTCACAGATATGTATAACGTAGGTACCTACTCACTTGTCGGATATATCCAACCGTACATAGTTTGAGGAGGCATACAAATTGGTTTCAAAATTTGTTTGATACCATTTCGATGCAAATGTATAAATTTTGTATTCGCATTTCACTGTGTGTGAAAAAGAATTTCTACGTGATTTATTCATCAGCAAAGTAAAACCACTTTTGGACGGAGCACTCGTTGATTCCGAGCAACCCTTTTCATCACAAAATTACATATTTAGGGTCAATGGGAGAGAAGCTAGCTCTCTTGGGTTTAATTTTTGGGCGGTACCTTTAACTAATGGGTAATTTTATATTTTCAAACAGCATAACCACTGAAATAATTCAAGTAATTTGGAATTCAACCAAATTTGGGTCGTCGTTGAATTTATGTTTTTCTTCAATTCATCATGGTAAGGTACGAGTATGTAAGCAGTCAAGTGTATGAATACAAAAACAAAACTATGCATCCAAAGATAAACTAATAGTAATAAAAAATAAAACAGCGCGAAAAAGCTGAACTTTAAGTTCAACACACAAAAAATTCAATCATCTTTCAAAAAAAAGGTTTATTGGTCGGCGGGCACTCGCAGCTAATGGCTGACGATGGGGTAGGTAATGGCTGGCTCACTCCAAGTTGTTGCACCATTATTTATTATTATTGACGACTCAAGTTGACTTTCGTACGAAATGATTTTACATAAATCAAAAGATTGTTCCTTCGTGAAAAAACATTCAAAACATTGATTGTTTTTAAAAGGACATGTTGTATTGATATTAAGAGATAAATTCAAGAAAAGGGTACCCATGCAGCTTGATAAGGAAAATTTAAATGGTGTTTCTCAATGCTTTTTGGATGTTTCATGTATAAATTTAAAGAATCAAAAGAAAAGTTAGACTAAAATTATACAATTTCTTCGCTGTGCTTTCAAAAAAGCAGTGCCCACTTACTGTTGTATTAAATTATAATGCAAAATAGTTCTCCTTCTTAACTGCTTCATACTACTGATCCGCTCGTGGACCTTAGCGTCGTAAAACCTGTTGGTTTCGGATTGTTTCATGCCAACCAAATGCAGATTTCGTTGCAGTTGTCTGTACCAGTCTTTTTTTTGGTCTGCCTTTCTTGTTCTTTCTTGCCTTTTGATGGAGTTCACTAGATATCTTAATTGAACATGACAATACCAACAGGACGTGCTCTATTTTTTAAAAGATGGTATTCTTAGAGTGAAGGCCTGCGCGGATCTTGGTACTTTGTAACCAAGATCTCTAAAATGGGGTTTGTCGTGGATAACGATCCACACTATGTGATCGATGTCGAGCACAAGTTGCTTCATTGTTGATCATAGATCAAACATACATATTTCAACTTTTCAGCTGGACATATGACCTTCATCACTGTTTCTTTATATATTTTTAAATCATCTGCACATATGCCTCTGGAACTCTCCGTTGTCCACCGATATTAGATTTCGTGGTCATTGATCAAATTCTTTTTCGAAATAAACCACTACAGCATTCGAATCCCCTACTAAAGAATCCTGATGTTTTTTTCGCAGTTGGCTACCCAATACCCACTGCCCACTCAATGTTAAATTAGCTTTTGCCATTTAAGTTTTAAAGTTAACTTCCGTTTCAAATGATCCATTCGAAAGGTCCAATTTATTTTTTCTAACATTTTGGGCTGCATTCTACGAATTACGCTGCGCGTGTTATATTACGCTATAGAAATAATCTAAGGCGTTGAATCGTATGATCTTGGCGGCCAACTCACAGAACCATTTTGGGAGATAACCTGCTTACCAAATTCAATATCACAAGCTGTGTGACATTTGGCACCGGACGAAACCATATGTCAATCAAGTTCACCTCAGCTAACTGGGACAAAAAAAAATCGCGTATCGCAGCTCGCTATCCTTTGACGTTGATGGTAACGTTTCTTCCCCAATCGTCTTTAAAGAAAAAGGAACCGATGATGCCAGATGCCACCAGTCCATAAACCACTCCAAACTGTTGTTTTTTGGGTATGCATCGGTAATTCTATTGCCATACTGTTGGCTGTTTATCAGTTTCAAATGCGACAGTTTTGCTTATCGCTGAACACAATTTTACGTTGGAGTAAGCTATTCCACTTCAATTCTTGCAGAAGTTGAATTTTATAGGCTTTCAAATCCAAACGGACAAGTAAAATTGTCCACATGTGGCTGAGAACGGCGCGGCGATGAATTGACATTTCACGATCCTCCATTAACACTGGACGCTACGACTGCAATATTCTGTTGGGAACGCACTGTACGCTTGCGAGCCGATGGTTTAATTTCCAACAAAGTAAATTTGGTGCGTAATTAGGTGAACCGAACTGCTGATTCTCCATACCATCATATGGTTGTAATAAACGATGCACATTTTTCACAGAGCACGAAGTTTGATAGTAAATTTCAACAATTTTCAATCGTTGCTCGTTTGTAAGTCTTTCCATGATGAAATGACAGAGTATTCTGAAAACTTTTCACTTTGACAGAAAACCTTTGGACGCCATTACCTACAAGTGCAGTCAACCTGAAAAACTTAACCATTAAAAAATCATACATTATAAAGTTATTCCATCATAATCCATTTCGCGTTCACTTGAAGTAAGGAATGAAACTAGCTTTTCTTCAAAAAGAATTCATTTCCTGTGTTGATTCTATTCAAGATCTTTTACATATTGTTAGCTTTGTTATTGAAAAACTGTCAAGGTTGTATGACGTAATAAAATCTGATCTGCTATTTAAATTAACTTATGAGCACAGCTTCCTTAAATATGCTTTAAGGATACCTTTTTCAATGTAAGAAAAACTACTCCTTAAAAAGATCACAGCAACTGATTACTTTTTATAAAAAAAAAAACCGATTTCGCTAAAAAAACATCATAAAACATTATTAAAAGCATGATGGATTTCCTTCTCATCTGATAAATTAAAGATATTCAAACTCTTGCATATACATGCGCATTATATTGACTTTGCAACTAACCTACAGGCTACAGTCCTATTTTCAAAAGAACACAATATACCTACAATACAAATTGGTAGGTACAAACACATTTCTACGTCTGTATTTGAATTAAATTTAAGTTCATTAGCACTGTTTGAAAGAGCTATCGGCTATGGTTATCTTTTGTTGCTCCTTGCCGGTTTACCACAAATGGGAGTGCAATTAGAGCTTGGCTTCGTCAATTGTAAAAGGATTTCCTTTGCGGCCGAAGACCCTCTAATTCCCAACTGAATTAGAAACAGTGGGACACTGCCACAAACGGTTGACATTGTTTTGGTCTCTCTTCTGTTATGGAATTGTACAAATTAATTATTTTATGTAAATTAAAGAATACGGTGTCGTGTGTGCGGTGTGGTGATGACGGTGATTGAACTATACTACGAGTTCCATAGTGCATGTGAGTGTGTTTGTTTTAGGAGTTAATGCGTGTGTTTAGACTTGAGTTTACGCTGACCTAGTAAAATGCCGGGTTGTGGGTGGAAATGAAATGTTGGCATGACTCACTGTCACAGATCGATTTGTGATGACATTAAACTAACTGAGACATAGCGACGAGGCGGTTTTAGTTTAGAAATTCAAAATTTTAATGGAGCGTATAAGGTGGTTTCCTAAATGGTTTATGACCGAAAGTATGTCTTGGCAGTTGGATTGTGTGTGGTTTTTGAGAGAGATGGTGGGAGTTTTACCGCACACTATAAAAACAAAACCATGAGATATATGAATAGTCTCCTGTTTTTTTTTTTATTTTAAGAGAGACGTTTAATAAAAGCCCGTGGGTGAATATTGTGGGGCATAAATGTTAACATGAAAAGATGTAAAGTAATACATTTTGTATCTTCATGAAAGGAGAGTTTATATAATTTTGCTTGGAAGTTATGTTGTTTGTTTTTATGACTGTATCGTCTTCTGTAAGGCTCTTCATAACAATCTTAAAGAAACATTTGTACAACGGACGTTTCAAGGAAATTGTGAGTAGTTGAACATGAATTGAGTGGGAGTTCGTCTCAAGCAGTCTCAAGGTACAAGTCGATTGCCTTGCTTACTTATACTTTTGATGATGCTCTTTAAAGAATGTACTAAAAGCGGCTATCGTTTCAAAATTTAAGTAGGGGATCATGATCGTTTTGACAGGTTCCATCACTAGGGACGTATCCTTACCAAGGATTGAATTAGAACTTGTTTGTAGGTAGTTCCAACCCAGTGAAATTCTTTTGTCTAGTAGCAAGTTGAAATCACCACTAAACACCTCTTATTGTTGCTAAGAGTATGAGCTTGTAAAACTCGACCAAGAATTTGACATGAACGGTAAGGATCCCCGTTCGTATCGGTCGATAGTTAAGCCGGGCTTATAATCAGTATGAAGATGTATGCAAGTTCGTATATTACAACGATTTGGTATCGGCCGATAAATAAATTTGATGGAATTCACGATTAACTTCAAACTCAACCAACCCGACTATTTATGTCGTTTTCCATTTGTAATCCGGAAAAACTCTCCGATCCGAGATGCCAAAGTAACACTTTTATTTGTTTTGATGTTTCGTTGCTTGTATTGTGCATCGGTATGAAACGTCGAGCGCTATTTTTTTTCATTCACTTTTTTCATAATTCACTTAAAACCACAGGAATATGTCTTAAAATGTTTTTAGAACTCATCTCACAAAATTAATTAATTAATAATTGTTTTCAGGTCACTTTTTTTCAATTTTTAGAGGTGTCAAATGATATTTGTCAATTTTGACGTCAACAGTGTTTCAGTGTGTGAGTGCTTCTGGCTTCGCTTCCTTCTTCAAATCAAGAATCAAATTTCTCTTTTTTCGAGGAGAGGAACTGTCATTTGATGCCAATGGAACGGTTTGAGAAGCGTTCAGAAGGCTTCCGAACGACCAATGGAAAACGACATTAGTTGGCGTACTGTGCGCGCTAACAGCCCAACCCGACCGAACCATCGGCCGATAGAAAGCTTGTGGTACAGCTACTTAATACAGTAGAGGTGCCATAAAAACGCTGAAAAGGCAAAAACTTGACGTATAAACTATTTATTGTTGTGTCGCAAGAAAAAAAGGTGCAAGAATTTATGTGTAACGATTGCCTCGCTCTTTTTTTTATAGAAAAGCATCTAAAGAGGTCCGTTGCTTATATATTTTTATTAATTTTTTTAGTCACCCTAGCATTTCCTTCAAAGCCGAAGCATAAAGGACACACGATTATATTGAAAATCCCTCTTTTCATTCAATTTTAGTCTACCAAACCGATAGTCTCATTGAACCCATTTCAACTTGATACCTACGACTTTGTTTTTAGGTTGACACTGTCTGATATATTTCTATAAACTAATCTAAATGTCTGCATTTAAGTCTTGTCACTCTTCGACGTTGAATAGTGGTCATGGGAACATAAACCGAAAACCCATAAATTACCTTCCCAATAAATCACGTTGCGTCCATTTCACAAATTAGTTACTTTGAAAAAAAACCAGCAGATATTTAACCCCACATCCACATTACACGTCCTGTGAGTATTTATGTACATACATATTTACAACTGCCATTGTAAAACTGTCAACTGTCATCTTAAGCAAATTTCCGCACTGTCACTCGCATAATATACTATCACCTGTCCACCCGCACATGCACGACACAAGTTGTCAGAAACGTCAAAGATGCATGTCATCCTCATCATCATTCACCATGACGCTACCTCAACTATATACCCACTTAGTAAGTTAAGCATAAAGTCAAGAGAGAAATGACAGAAGTGCTATTTAATAAGGTGACACACAATTGAAAGCAGTGATTGAAGAAGAAGAAGAAGAAAAAACATGAGATTTCACCAATGGAAACTAAAAACAAAACAACATCACGCAGTCTAACTGTAAAAAGCGGATACCATGAATGGCAGATTAAAGACATGTATGTTATGTACGTCATGTAAATACTGAAGAGATCTGCACAGACACGGATCGAGATTCGAGAATGGAAACGACAAAGACAAACCATGAAGGAGAACACAAAAATACTTGCCGGGTTTCGTGGCATTTAGTAGCTTTGTCATTCAAACTAAACATGGATGAAACGAGACGTGTGTTGTTCTTGATCTTGTTAATTTCACTTTGCTCCAATGACCTTATAATATGACGTTTCATTTTGAAATGAAGACCATTCTTATTTGCATGTTAATGTTAAAGACTAAAGAGAGCTATTAGCGATCGGACAGCTCGTGAGGAAAGCAGAAAAGGCAGCAAAGACGCAACGCAACACTTGAAACATTGTCTGCATAATTTAGATAATTTATTGTACTTTTTTCCACTTTGTTTTCGTGTGATCGACAAAACGGTAAAGTTGTTTTCTTTTATTTTCTTTGTGTGTGAGTAGAGTTCAGAGTGGATGGGAAGTTTTCTATTTTTCCGTGTGAAAGATTAGACTGCGTGAGTTGTGTTTTTCAATGATGGGCATGTTCACTTCACTCACAATGGTTATGGTTATTAAGTAAGTGGCTTCGTTCTTCCTCTTCTTGGCGCGCAGTCATGTATCTTTTTTCCTGCGTAAGTAATTGCGATGACGATGTAGGCCGTGAAGAAAATAAAATTACCGTTAAAATGTTTCTACAGAGCATTGCTCATTGACGAGTAGAAACTTTGAAGAGCAGTTTTTTAATGTCGTTTTGAATGTGTACCTGTGTATATATGTACCTACTTGTTTTAAGAAACGGTACTAAGAAAGTTAGCTTCCGCTTTGTATTGATTTAACATAGGAATAGCTTCCGTTGATAGTCAACACGGTTAATTTGACAGTTATGTACTTTGTTATATTCAAATTACCTGAAACGAAACAAAAAACAAAAACAACAGCAAATTAGTTATGCAAACATTTATTACTCTTCAATTAATATAGTTTTGAGAAACAACAAGAAAAACATTTACAACTCGTGGCGCTTGTTGAAACCGGTTCAACTATAAGGTCAACCAAGAATGTGTATGGTGAATCAAAAGCAAATAAAAGTGACTTTGATCATTGATTGCGATACTTAGACACCTGACTGATTAAATTAGACTATGTTTCTCAATTTTAAACGAATATAAAAACACTATATTCTATTTGTATGGTTAGTTACTTTATATTGATTGAGCTAATTGAAGTAAGAGGCAAAATATGCCAAGGACTAAAGCACGTTGAAGGCATTAAGTGAAGATTGAATCGAATTGAAAGTCTACAAAAAAAGATATCTGGGCCGTTACAACATGACGAATCAATCGAATTCGCTGGCACGCACTGAATCGATAAAAAAACGGTTCTCTAGTAGTTTAGTTTGTCAGCTAGCTCAGCAATATAGGTAGGTACCTACATCTGATTAAAAAGCTGTAGGTACTCGTTTTTATCTGATGCAAAATTCTTTAGACAACTATTGCAACGCATTTATTGGCTGCGTGAAGAACGAATTGTTCCTGCGTTTTTAATAAATCGAAAAACAATCAAAAATGTCAATGTTGTTTTTGATATCAGATCAGTTAAAACGAAATTATTCTTTAATAATAGGGTTTGACTATCTCTTCAGGAAAAAAAAAAAGCGATTGGAAGAAATAATCATGATGCACAATTGCACACAAAGTATGACACCATTTTATTTGAATGAACCACACACCTATCACGCGTAGCTTCATTAATATTATCAACGTATTATGTATAGTTATTCGCTTAGCATAGCCAAACTATCATTTTAACGATACCAATGCCAGTCACTTAATGCGGCGAGCTTTTGAACCTTAAGAATCATTCATTTTAAAGTGGTTAAGAAATGTTTGCGTTGATTTCCTCTATAAAAAAGGGTGGCGCAACAGAGCGGGGATCTCCGGGGTTCATTTTTCTAAACCATATTTTGTGAGGGAATGGAAGAGTCTTACAATTTTTTGCCGATTGCGAACGGCGAAATCACTTTCGAACAGATTGTCAATAGCTCGCAAAAGCAATACCCGTGGAAAAACATTTTTTATTTGATGATTCTGTGATTCTGGGATTCGAACCACGAACATACTACACAAAAGGCAGACGCGACAACCATTCGCTACGAGCACCACTCTCCTGTATAATTGATACTCAGAAGCGCTGATTCTATCGATATAGAAAATATAAAAGGTTCCTTGTAACTTGGACTTACTTTATAGCTATCTCAACTCGAAAATAACAAAAATATAGCGTTCACGGAATTATAAAGCGAAAGGGAGTTATGGTTTTAAATTTTAATCTTTTTCTTAAATTTTTATTTTAATAGCTCGTGTGATACCCAAGAAACTAACTTGATTACATGAAGCTACAATCAAATTGCCAAATCAATCGGATAATGGGAATCGTTAAAACTAATTAAACCCAATAAGGAGATTTGCGGCAGCAGATAAGTAGACCCATATCAAATTGTAAATATGAATTGGTTGTCACATAAGAAACAGAAACAATACCCTCTGATAAAAATAAACTTCCCAAGAACTTTTGGGCAACCTGTTTTCCCAAGAAAAATTTCATAACAATCAGTTGTTTAGTTTTGATTCAAATAAAAACTTGCCTTGAGGCTGATGATTTTTGAAATATTTGGCGGATAGCTGCTGCTTTTTAGTTATTCAAAATAATACCTTATTGTGTTGTAAGACCGAATGAAGCAAGTCTATTTGGAACTTTATATGTTCATATTGATTTCCAGGAGTTAAAGGCATGCCTTCATGGTGTCCCATACTTAAGGACAAACCAAACAACAATTACCTGTTGTTTGAGAGCATTCGTGTCACAATAATAAATATTCGAGATCATTCGTGTTAACACTTCTTAATTAGCTTTCATGGTTCTTACGAAGTTCGTAAAAAGAGTGTCACATCATAACTCATAGGCGTCAAAATGGACAAGAAGAGTGGTAGCAGTTTAATCTGAATATGTTTTTCGAATGAATTAATAAATCAATTGGACTTAAGTTGTGTACTGTAGTCTTAATACATATTATGTGCTTTCTGCTCCCCGTAGTAATTTAACTTCTAATGACTGTTTTTCCGGATTGATTTCCAAGAAAACAAAATCAAGATTACGTTTAAAGAAGTTGAATTCTTGTTTATTATCTAAATCGAGGTATTTCGACTCTGGTGTATGAGAATCACTTTTCGGAGATTTATCTTGTTCAACGCAAAAACTGAGCATCTGATGCATAGTGTTGTCCAGTGAGGAATTCAGTTAAGAGTTTGAAAATTTTCTTAATCTTCCTCTCAGGGAGAGAACACAACTCTCCCATTTCTCTCTTTCACACTAGTGATACGCCGGTTGAATACTACCCATTGACTTCCGAATGCGTCGACAGTCCTCCCAGTTCCAGGTCTGCTGCAAACCAAATTCTAACGTCGTTGCATTTGTTTATATGTACCAGGAATTTTTTCATCTACCTTTCTTTGCGTTTCCACCGATCTTGTCTGAACGTTGTAAGCTATTGCCTTTTTGATGAAGTTTCAGAGATCCAGATCTCTCTGTACAACATGACAACACCAACTCTAGCGGTGGTGCTCTACTTTCTGCGATATAGTTTTTTTTTACGTGAAGGCCTCGACCGATCTTGGTACTTCTACCGGATTCGGTTTTTATAAACTGAGTCGTTCCATTGCAGAACATCTTGTAGTCTTTTGTTTTTACATCCAAAAAACGGGTTGCGCTTCAAGTGTTGTGCCATTCCATTTCTTCCACACACAAGATGTCAACTTGCCTCCTCTCATCATCTGTTCTTCGGGCCTCCTAAATTTTGTCCAATTCGTGGCTTTATTTTACCTGCCCCCGGAATATATGTGTAGCTCTGGCCGCATGATTTCTGTTTACTCCACGATCAGCATTAAGGATAGCAGTTGTAGTGCCTGGTGGTGTATCCCCCTTAATTTTATGAAGTACTTCTAATGCTAATGCAATCTAGTAATGCTCAAAATTTTACGGAATTTCATGAAATGTGTTTGCATTTTTCCAACGTGCATGATCCATTTTATGAGTTCGATCACTTCTCTACAACAACGGTGACCTTAAGTCGCGAAAGCCTTCGGATTGTATGCACGCTTGTGGAAAATGCCTTAAATGTTGGGTGTCGTCAGACTTTAAAAGAGAAGCTGTATAAGAAGTCTAAGAAGTCACTGCAGAGCAAAGTGAAAAGAGTTTTAACAATTTTTCGGCTTAAACTGAGGAGACAGTTTATTTTTTCTTTCTTTTTTCTTTTCGCATTTCTCACAACCATTACCTTGTGAGGGAATGGAGGGGACCTACAATTTTCTGCCGGTTCCGAAAGGCTAATTGAGAAAGCGCTTTTCATGGCAATGAATTTACTAACGGAGGACTTGCCAATTCCTCACGAAAGGCGATACCTGTGGAAAAACATTTTTGCCTCTGCTGGGATTCGAACCTCGAACCTCTGGGTTAGCAGGTGGACATACTAACCAACACGCCACGGGTTCTTGTTAAAACTACAAAAAGTTTGCAGCAAAAACAGTAGGTTGTGAATTTATTGTCCAAGGCTACCTCGTTGTGAGTTTAGTGGCTCCTGCTACCTCAGAGCAACCATTGACTCTCTCTAGAATCATTTCAGGAATCAACATACCAGGAGAGAGTAACCGAAAAGCCAGCATTAGCACAAGTCCGAGTCCAAGAACCGAGTACACAGAACCAGGACAGGAAACATTCCCCCATTTGAACCGAAGACCAAGACTTATGATATCCCAATCCCAACTGGTAATCATCCGAGAACCAAGTCGTGAATTCCGGACTAATCAACATCCCAGCCGAATCTCCGAGTGAAACTTCCCTCATCAGAAGAAGCCTCACTGCCTAATATTTTGAAATACTTTGCAATTATGAACGTGAATTAAATCTTAAAACCGCATAAAAATTATAGAAGAAAACTATGTGTGAATATCGGAAATAAAACTAAATTGAATAATCTAAAGTTTTTGTTGCTTCTTTAGAAGACCCTGGATCCGCTGACGCTGAGCCACCTCAGCCTTTGACAAAAAGCATCCTCACAATACACAGAGCGGCAAGTTCTGGGGCGCTTTGGTTAGAGTAAAAAAAAATTACCATTGACAATAAAGTCATCATCCAAAAGAAAAATTAATCTTCTTTGGTAATTCGCATTTTCAATTCGAAATTTGGCTAAAAAAAAAAAAAAAAATGAAAGAACCCACTTGACGTTTCTGTAAATCTTAATCTTACACATGGCAATAGTTTAGCTGCGTAGGCCGCCCTGTCTGTCGCCAGCACCTTAAATTTACTTCACCGAAACGCACTTTTTCTTTCTATCCTCTTTTGGTAAAGATTCTTTGAACTTTTTGACTACAGCGCGTTGCAGAGCATTTTCCATTTTCCACTGAATTTCCAATATAAGCCGTAATCATTTCAAAGGAGCGGAAAAAGTACTTTCTCTCTGAGTTCACTATTATATTTTTTGAAGGCTCTTCATATTTAGATTTAGAAAAACTGACCACAACATTGTCAGCTCCAGATTGAATCTATCATAAAGTAGCACTAAGCGAATGATTACATCATAACCACCGACACGTTTCTATTCTGCTAAATGGTGCACTATTGGTGCTTTTTCTGAGCTGGGAAAACCACAAACAACGAGCTCTTTGCGTTCGTTTTAATCTTAACGAATGAGTGGTCATATTTATGGTATAGATATACCTACAACCACAACTAAGCCATCATGCCAGGCGTCGAACATCTGGTCGCCATCATGAAAGGCGTTGATAGAAACGTACTTTCCAAAATATATGAGAGTTTTTGCCATAAATTGAATTGATTACGTCTAGGAGTTTTTTTGAACCTAAATACAAACGAAATACAAAATGGTTGTTTCCTATTTTTTCCATTTTATTTTTTTTTTGCTCTTGACGTTTTAATTGATTTACAGAAAGAGGCCACTCAAAAAGGTAGTTTTAATTGGTGCATTATGTTTATTGATTTGAAAGGTTGAAAAGTCATCATAATAAATTGGATCAATACCACTAGTGAGGTACGCAAGAAAATAGAGGTTAGAAATAACGAAGGGGCTACAAGGTTCCTTGGGTAATCATTGTTGCAATCATATTCGTAAACCAAGTGTGTGACACAGCATATGTTGAGATCTTTGTAATGCCATTGAAAAGGACTTGAGCTGTGTGAAATGTACATATAATGATTCTTATCTTCAAACGTTGGTGTTGTGCAGAAGATGCAGTTATGAAATGCTTTTCATTTGAAAGGAACTCTTAGTAAAGATTTAATTAATTTCTATGAAATGGCAGAAAACACACTGAATTCAATTTAAGGTTCAAAGAAAAGACGGGTGTGTCACATAGATTCAATCATTTTATTGTGCAATGTCCTTGTAATGTTTAGATGCAAGAAAAGAGCTTTATTTAATATGAAAACTATTTTATAAAAAACCCGAAATTTATCGAAAGTAAAATTAAAAGCTGTAAAAAACAAAAATTGCTGGTGTTGCCACGGTGCACTTCTGTTTTGCCGGTGTTTGTGCGAAATAATAATGAAATCAGTTTCGATGATGTGCTAAGAGGAAATGGCTTAAATATCAATGAAAAACTCAGGACCGATGTTAATATTACAAAGGTTACTTTAATAATGACAAGAATGATTTGTACTTGACAAGCGGATGTTTTTACAAGAAATGTGATGACAAGTGTCAATTCAGATGTCATTGATTGTGAATATACAAAATACAGGGTGTATATTAAAGAAATATTGGAGGTTTACATTTGGAACTACTTTGTAACACTAGGCTTATAATATCACACTCTGTGAATCCTGTGGAAAAGATGACGATACTACGTAGCACTTCTACTATGAATGTCATGCACTTTCTCGTCTCAGACATAGTGAGAGCTGGTAAGCTAGGCTCCTTTTCATGGCAGAGTCTTCTAGCTTCAGAATGAACATCTGGAAACCCATATCAAAAAATGGGTTACTATCTGGTAGTACAGTGGACCAGTACTTAGGTCGTAGTGCTCAAGTTAATATTTTATAAACATCCGACAGAAAATTAAGTGAAACAAAAACGCAACTGAAGCTAATTAGGTAATAACTGCACTGGCCAATGGCAACTTTATGATGGTTGCAAGACTCTTTAACTGTATTTTGAATGATACATTGAAAAGGGGCCACCGATGATTCGAATCACTATCGATAGAACGTATCCGTGGTGTGATGGTTAGCATGTCCACCTGCTAACCCAGAGGTTCGAGGTTCGAATCCCAACAGAGGCAAAAATGTTTTTCCACAGGTATCGCCTTTCGCGAGGAATTGGCAAGTCCTCCGTCAGTAAATTCATTGCCATGAAAAGCGCTTTCTCAATTAGTCGTTCGGAACCGGCAGAAAATTGTAGGTCCCTTCTATTCCCTCACAAATCATGGTTGTGAGAAATGCGCTAGGCCCAGGGGCTCCTCGCTCTGTTGCGCCACCCTATTTATTTATTTTTATTTTTTTTATCGATAGAAAGAAAGCTCACGAATGGTATCAGTGTAAAAAAGAGTATTTTGTCTGCACGTCTTAATATAATACTTAGTTTATGCTGTGAAAACAGCAACTGTGGTCAAATTATAAATCAAACGTCTTTAAATAATGTTTGATGTTTTCCAAAGACAAATTTATGTGTCTAGTTTAAATAATTGTCAGGACATTATTTTGAAAAATAAATGATAAAGTCGTTATAATGAACGATATTTAAAAAGAGCTGATAATTGAACCAACAAGCAAATAAAATATGTAAATGTCTCAATCTCAAGTATTTATTAAAACTAAAATCTGTTAGTAAATTCATAACTAGAAAAGCAACACAATTATGTATTTCAGTTTTCTGGTAAATAAATTACTAACTTACGAAATCATCATCGATTCATTGTTTATTTTGAAATATTTTCCGATGACTTTATTTTAAAGCCGACAAAGCATGAGTCTATAGCGGCAAAGCTGAATTTTTTTCCAAACTTGATTATGATTACGAATGCTCATGATTTATTTCTGTGGGTTGACACGTGGAGCTACCTGGCATAAAGGCGTGAAGCTGACCAAACAACGCTACAAATCAAATTGAAAACGTGACGTGTGTTGTATGGTAATTTCCTAGAAAAGGTTGTGCTACCCTGCCTGTGTCAAAACAAATGCAGTTGTATCGAAGAAATTCGATTTCCAAATACAAAACCAAACATTTTTCTCAAGTGAAAATCCATCAATCTAAAGCTTAATCCTAGTACTTTCATGTAGTCACTAGGCTTTCTTACTGGGCATTCTTTGATCATTTTATTTTAGTTATTTTATTGAATCACTTGACGAGTTGTCGTTAGGTCGCTATGTGATGTGTGTTAGATAGGTTCGATTCCCAGTAATATGGTAAATGGTGTATTACTATTACCATTCACTAGAAATTGGCAATACTGCTATAAAAACTCCTTTCTCAGTCGTTTTTGCGCAAATTAATAATCCTTTAGTGCAGCCTCTATCAAGATAGAACAAAATTTTGAGAACAAATAGTAGAATACGTCAATAAATTGTAGTATTTTAGTAATAAAATAGTTTGTAGTTCGAAAAAAGTTATCTTAACCAAAACAAACACTTTTCATGTCATGAAACTTCTGCCAGAGAAATTGACAATCCACGCAACAGGCAGACAAAACGAACAACTCAGTTCTCAAGCCCTAGATCAAGAAAAAACAGAATCCAACGAAACTTTCCATAAACGGCTAATGACAGGTGGTCATCTTTATGGAAGCCGGGTTTCTAGAAACCTCTTGCCAGATAAAAAAAAAGAAAGTCTGCTCCAGCTTAGTATTCTCACGCGTCACATCTCATTGGGTACCCACATGATGAGAATGGGCATCAGCACATCCGTCTTAGGTAAAAGACGCCAAGACGATGAGGTAAATAAAGGATCATACACCTTCCTCTATCAGTGCCCTACCTTGACCCACACTAAGCAAAAAGCCGTCTGAGAAAACTTCTTCCACGAACTGGGGAACATCTTTGATCTTCCACTGAACAGCATCTTATAATTCATTCAGGACTTCAAATGGATCAGTGAAGGTTCTCAACCCCAATAACCTATATAATACTTTCTGACCCACTTCGTCAACCTTAGCTTTGGAATCGGGGTGAACATTATCCTAATTGAAGTTATGTATTTCCTGCAGTAAAATGTACGTGTTAGATATCACCTCTTTTAAATATCGGATGAATCTATTGACTATCGGCTACTTTCCCAGTCCAAAAGTCTTCTCCAGGAACACTTATATTATTCTAAGATTTCAACTATGTTTTTGAATGCCTACGTACCTACCTCTCGTTAGTGTTACGATTAGAAAGAAGAAAAAGCATGTCAAACAGCTCCAAATTACTAAATATACCTACTCCCCACAAGATTGGAAGCCTTCAGCAAAAAAAAAACTAAGGTTAATTGTTTATCAACTATCAAACTCTGTGGTCTTGCTGCAGGCATTGTGTCAAGCATGCAGCCATGCAGGCAATCTACAATCTATTACATTCAATGAGTTCAAGGGTTGTATGCAGCAGTTCAGGCGCAGGGCAGTTCAAAGAGGTAGGCAGGCAGGAAGGTACTAGTCGAGTATGTTATAGAGAGCAAAAATAATAATTTCGTGTTGACCTCAAGGATAATGGGAAATCCTTTGACATTGAAAGATTGTATATTTTCCTCTCTAATTGGAATTACTGATTTACAGATAATGACGGAACAAAGAAAAACCCATTTAAGTAAATAACCTCGGGATCTGAATGTGTATGTGCCTGTGCCTACACATCATGTATCTGTGCAACGACCAGCCATCGTTATTCATGAACAAACGTTAACTACTGTGCACGAGTATTGGAAGTAGTATATCCTTGAAAAAATGTATAAGTTCTGTGCTTTCCTGAAACGAAATTTATAATGCTGTCTGTCCTAGTTTCTCAGTCAACAAACAGCCATCACCACCACCACAACCATCACCGCCACCGCCACCGACCGCCACAACTTTCTCATAGTTTGTCTGTTCTTATTTTCTAGCATTTGTTTATGCAGTTCTAGAGCTCTATGAGCTGTGACTGCTCTGTGCTTTCTGATGTGCTCTACTATGCTGTGACCACCGGGAATATCTAAACAGATATTTAATTTCGTGAAAAAATGCAGAAGCATTCCCCATCAGAACGTTTGTTATTGTGTTTTATATTGTTTATATGTTTTCCACTAGAGAACGAACAGCCCCACCCAATGACGGAACAAATGAAATTTGAATTATTTTTCAAAGCGATATTTGTGATGTTGTTGGTGAATGGTGACTGGTGATGGTGATGGTGACTGGTGAGTGGTGAGGGTTTCTGTTTCTGTTTTTGTTTCTGGTTGGGGGTGCTACATATGTACAAACATACATATGAATGTGCCATTGCTGTCAGTCAGTCACGTTCGGTGATAACGAGGAACGAAACAGCAATAAATTTTATTGCTGCCAAATTGAATTTTAAAAACACACACAAAATGTAATCATTCCTTACACGACGCGACGCACTGACGACGGGATGAGCGAAAAGAGAGAGATAGGAAGATGTCAGCCACAGCAGTGTGAAGTGAAGGAGTCTGACAAGTGTGAACAACACAAACTGCTGATCAAATCTGTGGTAAATTGTTTTCGACTCTTCTAGTTGTTGTCTACATGGTTTAGGTTATTCGTTATGGGCTTGCATGTTCGGAATTAAATTATCGAATTGATAATTGACAATCGACCTGTGAGTATACTCAGTTAAATGTCACTTTTTGTCTAATTTGTGGCTATGGTAGGGGTTGTGTGCATTGCAGCGCAGAACAGTGCAGCTTGGAATGTTGATATTTTAGCCATTGTGCCAGTAGCGCTGCCGCTTATAAGTACATGCATGTAGCACATGTTTGTATAATGCTTATAGGCATGTTTGTCATAAATGCAGCTTTTTTTGTTAAGTTTTCTGACATCATAATGCCAATTTTGTTATAGGCACTTCTGTGGTGATTTATGCAAGTATGAATGTTGAGAGAGGTTTGGTGGAAAACGTGTGTTTTGCATTAGTTAAGATATGGGCAGTTCAAAATTGTTTTATGGTCACGCGTGTTTCGCATGTTAGTTACCTATGCTCAATCATATTTCTTCTTTTATGGCAACCAATTCAACATGTAGTTTTAAACAGATTTCTTAAGAAGCAGCATTTACATTAACAGGGAGGAAGCCTGTCCTAATTTTTGAGAAAAAAAGTAAAGTGTAATTGCACTAGAAATTTGTTACTACTGCTAGCCGGCCATCTTTTATGAAGTGAAACTTCTTTAGAATCAGTTTGATTTCTAAAATGAAAAAATGAAACGAAAATGCGTCACGATAAAAAAACAAACACATAAATGTATAGGATGAACTCAGCAATGGAACGAGATTTAATAAATTTCACATTTTTTGATTAGGTATCTCGGTTTCTACTTTGTGCGATGCTTGGTAGAGTTCCCCTTACTAAGCATTTCCCCTATCATACATAGCGGAGTGGGACACTGGGTATACCCGTGTTTTTGCCTAAGGCCTCCGTTAGACATAATACTAGACTTTTAATGGACTAACCTAGCCAAATTGCAGTAGTTCTGATCATTGATGTCATTTCTGCATCAGATTATAAACTTACTTACTTACTTACCTAGGTGGGCATTACAGTTCGGGGTGAACCTGGGCCTCAACCAACATCCTTCTGTAACGACTTCGATTTCGGGCGAGCTCTATCCATTTTTGCACTCTAAGTCGGTTGAGGTCTTCATCCACTTGATTGCGCCACCTAAGACGATGTCTTCCCTTTCCGTGCTTTCGAAAACCCGACGAACCGGAGCGTTTGGGTCCATCCGCTCTACATGGCCCAACCATAGTAGCCTCGCGATGCGTACTCTTCAGGCTATGCCCATGTCGCGGTACAGCTCATACAGCTCATTGTTGTATCATCTTCTCCACAAATTGTCTTCGCATGCGGGACCAAAGATCATTCGGAAATTTTTTATTTCGAAACGACCAAGGGTTTCCTCATTCGCTTTCGATAAGGTCCACGCTTCCGCGCCGTAAAGCAGGACCGGGATGATCAAGGTCTTATACAAGGTTACCTTGGTTTTCCTGGAGAGGGTTTTGTTTCTCAATTGCCTTTTTAACCCAAAGAAGCAACGGTTGGGAAGAGTTATTGTCCGTTTGATCTCCACACTGATGTTGTTTTCCGTGTCTATAGCGGATCCTAGGTAGACGAAGTCCTGTACTACCTCGAAGTTGTGTCTGTCTATTGTTACGTTTTGTCCGATTCGTCGATGTTCTGTGTCCTTGTTTGATGACAACATATACTTCATTTTGCCCTCATTAACCATCAAACCCATTTTTGCCGCTTCTGTTTCAATACTCGCAAAAGCACCTATGAAATCACTCTTTTTTCTTCCCATTACGTCAATATCGTCTGCGTAGGCGAGTAATTGTACAGACTTTTGAAAGATCGTTCTAGTGTTGACGTTTGAGTTTCTTACAATCTTTTCAAGTATGATGTTGAAGAAATCGCATGATAGTTTGTCGCCTTGCCCAAAAACCTTTTTCGACATCACAGGTCTCGGTGAGTTCTTTACCGACCTTGACGGAGCAGCGTGAATTCTCCAAAGTCATCCTGCATAGTCGTGCGAGTATTACAGGGATGCCGAAACTAGACATGGCTCTGTACAGCTCGTCTCTGTAAATACTGTCATACGCGGCCTAGTGGTCCGAGTCAAAGTTGGCCCCTCGGAAAGTTCGGACATCTAACACACTGGAAGAGTGCCTTGCGTCGATCGCAGCATGGTCAATTTGGTTGACGGTTAATTGATCTGGGGATCGCCATGTATCTTTATGAATTTTGAGATGCGGGAAGCGTGTACTACTTACAACAAGATTTAGCCCCGCAGCAAAATCGATTAGCCTCAGTCCGTTTTCGGAGGTTTTGTCGTGGAGGCTATGCTTACTGATTGTATTTCCAAAGATATCCTCCTTCCCTAGCTTTGCGTTAAAATCGCCAAGAACGATTTTCACGTCGTGTCTAGGGCACTGCTCATATGTTTCTTCGAGGAGCTCGTAGAAACAGTCTTTGGAATTGTCGTCTTTCTCTTCTGTGGGGGCGTAAGCGCATATAAGGCTAATGTTGGCGAATTTAGTCCTGATGCGGACGGTCATTATACGCTCATTAACTAGATTTAGGCTAATCACCTTATCCCTGAGTCTTCCTCTAACGACAAATCCGCACCCAACTAAGCGCTGTTTCTGTTGTCTGTAGCAGTCGCCATAGTAGATGTCACAGTTTTGCATCTTCTTTATGCTCGGTCCACTCCATCGAACTTCTTGGATGGCGGTTATGTCTGCTTTGCAGCAGTCCAGGGCGTCCGCTAATCCTCCAGCTGTACGTAGTCCGTTAAGAGATCTTACGTTCCACGTGCAGATCCGGAGGTCATTGTCCTTTTTTCGTTTGCTTGGGTCGTCAACTTTGAAATCATTATCGTTATCCGAGGCTGTTTGTTGTTTCGGATCAAGGTCTTTTTTACGTGGTTGGGTAGTTAACCCTACGCACAGTTAATAAACGCTCAGTGATAACTTGTACTTCAGCAGGTCTGCACACTTTCTACAGAATCAGTGTGATTATGTAAGCAGCAAATCAGATAGAAAATTGTTCTAGCGCAGATTTCCATCAGAAAATATCGGATTAGTTTCCAAGCTCTGCAAGTTTAAAAATTTCATTGCTAGTCGATTAATCAGTTCTCAGTCTGCATTAATAAAACGAGAGTGGTTCAAACGGTAATGCCTCTGCAGCTGGTACACTTCAGGTTATTCTGTATGCTGTCATCGCTATTAAACAGTCCGCAGAAGTGTTTTTTCTATCTGCCACAGTAACTCCAGATTTATCACGATAGGTCTCAGCGTTCGAACTTTGCAATTCTCAGAATATCTTTTAAACATTTCGTAGAACTTTTGAACTTTGCCCCTATCCTACCACCCTTCTTTCATCCTTGCTTACATCATTGTTTAGCCGCTCAGCAGCTCTAGCTGTAGTCTGCAGCTTTGATTTTAAGGTATCGTTCATAGCCTCGTAGCCAAGTCAGAGCCATTTTTCGATAGAACTGCTGCAAAACTAAAACAAAATTGAAAGCTGAGCGGCATCATTCGTGGCTCGAGGATGAAATACAAGATACTGAGATGAGCCTGCGATTGACGGTTTGTTTATGTGAAGACCACCAGTCCTTTCTGAGTGTATTTAGGTAGGAATCAAGTGCTTTCGATACCAACGGTTCACCCCGTGTCAAAATCTATCGAATTGTTGGAAATTTTGTCTTAAAAAAATTAAAATGACTCGACTTCCTCCCTGTTTTTTTGTCAAGAACAATCTTTGAACCAGAAACATCAACAGAAAAAATGCTTTTCCACGGCTTTTGCCTTTCGCGAAGAATTAGCAATTTCTCTCCGATAGTAAATTAATTGAAATGAAAAGCGCTTTCTCGATTAACCATTCGAAACCGAAAAAAACTGTTGGCCCTTTCCATTCCCTCACAATGTATGGTTGAGAGAAAGGCCAAGAGCCATTCTGTCGCGCGTTTCTCATAAAAAATTGTTCCAAATCGGATTTGGAATTGGAATAATTTGGAACCGGCAGAAAATTGAAGGTCCCTTCCATTCCCTCATAAGGCATTTTTGTGAGAAATTCGCTAAGCCCAGGGGCTCTCCGAAGAAGTAAAATCAGAAATCAAATACTTAACAGTCAACGCGACTTATACAGTTATTTTATTCTTATTGTTTAAAATTAGCTTTTTCAAATTCTCGGAGTGCCGAAAGCCAACATTTTAAAAGTCATTTCTTATTTTCAGGATTTCGTTTTTCGGCTACCTATGCCTTCTTTATTGTTTTTGCAGGTGAAAAAGATCCAAAGAACAATTTAAAAGGCCATTTAAGAATTAAAAACCTCTCTTGAGTAACAAGGGTATCACATTATGCTAATCCTACCACTACTACATACATGGCACAGAGGCATGGCCTATAAAGGTGGGATATGCGGAGCAGTTCAACCCTGGCCCCATGAATATTCATAGATACTCTCGGTTCATCAATATTTGAAACCATACCAGAGCCACATCGTCTTCTGACACTCGCAATTGAAAAGGGACCCCAGCCAATATAAAATGCGTAAATGATAATAGATCGTCACGAATAGAGTTCTCCAAGAAAAGCCTAGAGTAAGTAAAAAGTAAAACATCAAACAAATCAAACATTTTATAGACATATCGATAAAGAGTAATGTTTAATGATTCAATGCAGCAAAACTACTTTCACATGACTCACTTCTAACCCAAGCTCACAAAGGTGCGGCCAATTTTTTCAGTTGAAATATTTGAAATTTTAAAAACAAAACAAAATCAACTTTTGTGTGTTAAATGTATCCCTTTTCTCTAAACAAGAACCAACCACCCGTGCGTCGTATTGAACATTACCCAGTTTCCTTTTATGCGCTTGAATTCGGTCTCTTGTTTTTGGTCTCTACTTTGCTCTTGGGGGCATCGCCATAGACACGATTGACGTGCGTTTTTTATTTTTTTTGTTTCTTAATTTTTTTCCTGGCTTAGCTTTGACTTGACCAATTCACGTATTCTTATTCTGTTTCTGCTTGAAATGATTCCTTTTGATATTCTCCTTCTTTTGGTGTTAGTGTTGGTGCGATGACTGGTGAAGAAGGTGATGCTACATACTATTGCTAGCTCCACATTGAATGCCATACCTACTCTCTCTCCCAGTCGCATCCCTTTTTAATTATAAACATTCAAAGATAAGATTTCTGCTGCCTGCATGATTGGAGACTGAGATCATCATCAGCTTGGCAAATACCTTGTTGTACCTGGCCTGGCCATCCATCGTCGTCTTCGTCATTCGTTTGTGCCATGACGTCGACGACGACGACGATGATGATGGAAAAATGAGATAGCGGCGAGCTAGGAAGAAGTCACTTTACGTGCTCTTCTGCTTTGTTTGATTTCAATTCTAATGATAACCTAATGCATCAGGAGAGAAGCACGAAATGATGATGATGATGATGATGATGATGATAAATTGGAATTTCTCTGCAGACAGAGACTGTGTTGATGATGATAGTGTTGGTCAGGACAATTAAATTTGCCCTTCGGATAAGTGCGATGAGCGATCAGAAGGGAAAGAGAAACCGACGGGCAAGTGCTAGTTTTTGCAAAGGACTATCAGCAACATCCTGTTACGGTTTTTGTCTGCTCTCGTTTTTTATTTTTTTATGCTCTTCCTCTAACCCTCTCTCTTTCTACTTTTGTGACATTTTTTTTATTTTGCAAGCAAAGAATTTAATGGGTTTTCAGTTGACATATTCTGATTGTTGATTGAGCATAGACGAAGCTAGGCTAGTTGGATAGATGGGGGGTTTGATTATGTAAATATTGGACAGTTTTATTTTAAATTTCTGCTTGTTTGTATTGAAGGGGATTGGAGTTGGGGTTAAATTAATCCTTTATCGAACAGGTTTTACGGCTTTTCTTTATTTATTTATTTATTTTGTGTTTTTTATGACCGGCCTTGGACTATTAATTGTAGTCGCACATAGATTGCTTGCAAATCTAAGCTACCCAGTGTTTGGCTTTATATGTTTTCCCCTTCTTCTAGTAATTACTGCACACATGGCCTGGCCATGCTCTCGTAACTTCAATACTAAAGTCAAAGCAAACAAAGAGATTTATATTTTCACATAGCAGTCGTGAGCTTACCTTACCTTACCCAAAAACTTCACCTGTGTATTAGGATTTGAAATCTTTGTTGTACCCGCAACTAAAAAACTGCAAGCCAAAAGTCAAAAATATCAAAGCAGAAATTACACAATTTTTGCAGTTTGACCATTGACTAGCCAACATAAGACTAACCCCCAAGACTTTTCCCTCGCAAATCTCTTCTAGTTTTAGCTTTTCCAAAAAAAAAAAAAACAAAGCCCACATCCGCTTATCGTAGTCCACAGTAAATGACTTATCGAAATCAGCATCAACTCAACAAAATTGACGTCTGT
Source organism: Melanostoma scalare (assembly GCA_949752695.1). Taxonomy (NCBI): domain Eukaryota; kingdom Metazoa; phylum Arthropoda; class Insecta; order Diptera; family Syrphidae; genus Melanostoma; species Melanostoma scalare. The sequence continues at coordinate 10,298,007 of OX456985.1, forward strand.
AAAGCTAGCATGACAAAGTGAGCAGAATCGCTTCAAGTAAAGTGCAAAAATTAGTGCTAATTTAGTGCTAATTTAATGCCAAGAACTTAAATTTAGTGCTCTCATAGATTCGTGAAAAATGAGAAAACTGCTAGCATGTAATTAAGCTAGCAGTGTATTTCTTATACGCCTATATTAGCGCGGTATAAGACTAAAGCAATGTATAAGGAATTTGGTGCTAATTTAGTGCTGGCAGTTCTTTATCACATTTTTTTTTTAAATGTGATAAAGAATTTGGTAAAAAAATTTTATTTTTAAATGTGATAAAGAATTTGGTAAAAAAATTTTTTTTTTTTTTTAATTTTTTACCAAATTCTTTATCACATTTAAAAAAAAATGTGATAAAGAACTGCCAGCACTAAATTAGAACCAAATTCCCTGTACATTGCTTTAGTCTTATACCGTGTTAATATAGGCGTATTAGGGAGTACACTGCTAGCTTAATTACATGCTAGCAGTTTTCTCATTTTTCACGAATCTATGAGAGCACTAAATTTAAGTTTTCGGCACTAAATAAGCACTAATTTTTGCACTTTACTTGAAGCGATTCTGCTCACTTTGTCATGCTAGCTTTACAGAAGTACAAAATTGTGTGCTTTAGAAAAGCAAAAAACAGACACAGTTGCTTAGTTGAAAAATTGTAAAAATTGCATCTCGTAAACCCTTACAGACGGATTCACAACATCAACCAAAATTCAAATATCTTGGTACCTATCAACTTTAAAGTGATGATTTTACTTTACTTTCTACCAACTGCCAATGAAATAAGAATCTGATATACAAGCAAATCCTGAAATTTGTCATCAGCTTCAGTTTTTTAGTCTCATTCAGCATTATGTATATCCAAAACAGCGATGGAGTTTTTTTTACAAAACGTGTGTTGGAGTACACTTTGCGGCGTTCGTACATCAAAACTATTGACTTTATAAAAAAAAGATAGATATGTAAATTGTAGGAAATTGTCTCTCTCATTTTGTATACAATACACATTACTATTTTTATCGTAAAAAGTGTCGGGAGGGAGATATTCCCTAAAAACTGATTTTAGGCGCCATTTTTCCAATATGGCGGTGCGAGCGTCAAAAGTAGGAGTTGGCAAAGTTGAAATTCGGATAGAGCACATCAAAATCTATAAAACTGCCAATTTTCAAAACTCATAGAAAACAAGGAGCAAGTTTATCACCTACTGATCTCAGAAACTAAAAAAATATTAACGAGCTGATCACCCATTTATCTTCCATTACGGGACTAGCCGGTTAATCACCCACTAGTCAAACCACGCGGAAATTTTAATGTATTTCGAAAGACTTTTAGGGTCTATGTAAGCTAAGTCGCTAGTATTATCGAAGAAGAATTCACCGAGATGAGTTTTCCTCCTATGAAGTAGTGCAGGGCATGAGCAAAGAAGGTGTTGAACGGTTTCTTCTCCTCCTCGTTCATGCAGCTTCTGCAGAAATCATTGGAAAGCACACCAAGTCTTTTGGCGTGTCTCCCTATTAGACAGTGGCCCGTAAGAACACATATGGTAAATGGTAGAACCTAGATACAGGCGGTTCAGGGCTAGCAAACTCTTCGAGCGTTTTGAGTCTACACACGGCCAAACTTTTTTGGTTGCAAAGCTGTTGTTACTCTCAGTCCATCTAGTGTTTGCTATCCTTAAAGCGGCTTGTCTAAGTAGGAGTTTACATGTAGCGATAGGTATACATTTATATTGTCCCATTCTGAGTGTAGGGAAGTGGTCGTGTTCTTTTTGGCTAGTTCGTCCGCCATACAGTTGCCTGGTATGTCCCTGTGTCCCGGCACCCATGAAAGGTGAATGTTGAACTGATTTGACATCTCCCTCAGAGACATTTGACAGTTTTGGACCGTGATGGAATTTGTAGAGACAGAGGCAAGAGATTTAAGGGCAGCGTGGCTGTCCGAGAAGATTCGAATATCCGTGGAGGATATGACGTTTTCTTTGAGTCAAGACAGCAGAATTTCCGCTTGGAACATACTACAATGATCGGGTATGCGGAAGAAAAGACTGAGATTCAGTTTTTCTGAGTAGATTCCACTTCCTAAACCTTCGCTGGTTTTCGAACCATCGGTGTAAAAGTGTATTGCTCCATTTTCCGAGAGAGTGCTTTTTTCCCAAGCTTCTCTTGAAGGTATTGTTACTTGGAAATTATTGTCAAACACCAACTTGTTGGTGGTGTCGGATCGATTCGGTAGGAATCTAAAGTTATCTAGAATGGTAGTGTGGCCGATTTGATTATTGGTCTACTGTGATGTAGCTCTGAATCGAGTAGCTGAGCTAGCTGCGACTTTTTTGCTGAAGATATCTAGGGGTGTGAGATCTAGTAGTACATTGAGGGCGTCCGATGAGGTTGTCCTCAGTGCGTAACTAATACACAGACTAGCCGTTCTTTGAACTTTGGCCAGCTTGTTGTAGTTGATCGTCTCCAATGGGTGATTTGGGGGAGAAACCCAATGGCTTTTTTACAAGAGAAGAGTGTCTCGTTGGCTTTATTTACTCTTTCCTCAATATTGGTTTTCCAGGTCAGTTTTTTTTTTTTTCAAAAATGAGACCCGCCCCCATTTAAGTGGAGGGATAAATTAACAATATGGAAGAAGGTCGGCCCTAGCGTTGTATCCCTTCTTAGCGGAGAATCGTCCTCAAACGTCGAACGAAATGCGCAAAACAGTTGCATAAAACTATCAGAAATTTCACAGATATCAAACTTCAAAACAGTTTGCCATGTGTTGTAAAATAATGTCAGAAGAATTCCGAGCAGTATGGCTCCGAAATAAAACTCAGAATTGCACAAATTCGAATAATTTTATTCTCCGAACGGACACCTCGCTAGGGCCAGCTATCTCATTCGAGTTTTTGAGGATGTAAATATTTGAGTTGCTCTCAATGCAAATCTTGAATCCTAACACAGCAAGGTCAAAAAAAGCCAGTTTTGCACATTACATCTGGTGATAGACTCTAAGGAAAATATGCAAGTAAGGCTCTTGAACTTTGTTTCTGTTCTCTGTTCACTTAATTATTCCCACAAAAACTTATCAGCAATATCAACTTACATTCAAAAGTATCAAAAAAAAAAAATACTACTTTTCCTCAACACATTTCATCCTTCTTTTGTTGCAACTCCTCGAACGAAGAGAAACAAAAAATACAACTTCCTCAAGCATCTTCTAACGATTTTGGACTGCCAAAGCATTCGGAAGTGCAGAGTACAACCGTCAACAATGCTGAGTATATTCCTTTAATTAAATTCATTTCTCCATCGCTTGCATCCACCAGAATTGAAACACAAGTAGGTACCTACATACCCAGTTAGGTAGAAAGGTGGGTACATCTCTCTTAGAAGAAAGAAAAAACAATAAGTCTACCCGTACATATAGGAGACGCCAGCAGGCAATGACAAGTTTCCTGCCAAACAAACAGCATCCTCGGAAATAACTCTAAATCTTTGGCACACACGCCACTTGCACACATTCTTCTATTCATATTCCGACTAGGTAGGTACATTCGTACATTTCGTAACAAGGCGACTGACGACAACGACGAGGACGAGGACAACGCTCAAAAAAATCTCTTTTCTCTTTTTACAATTCTAATGCCAAGAAATGCAAGAACACAAGAGGAATGCAGGTCAAGTTGACGTTTGCGGCTGAACGAGACTGTTTACAAAGGGGATCAGTTTGATTCGGCATTTGGTTCAGACTTGAGAGTAATCACCTGAAAGTCCTTCAAATTGACGAAGCAATTTGACAAAATAATTCAAAAACCACAAGTACTTATGCCTACATAATTTCAACACAACTTACCTTATCAGCTGGAATAGTCCGAGACATCTTCGGTGTGGCTGTTGTCTTTTTAATGCTGTTGGGGGTCGAAGTGGTGGTTGTTGTTGTTGTTGTCACACCTCCGCAACCCCCTGCTGAAATAATAGATGTTGCAGCAATCACCGTTGTCGGATGCAAGGGTGGCGGGGTCGTTGGTGAAGGTGTTTCGACAGACGTTGAAGACATTTTGTATGATGTTCGCTTTATTGGCGTTTCGTTGCGTTGTTAGTTGTTTAACCACCAAACCAAAAAACGAAGCGCAGATAAGTATAAGTATTTTCTTTTTAAGTTCCTGTAGGTATATACGATGTTTTTCGTTGGCTATTTTGCTTTGTTAATCCTTTTCTTATTTTCTGCTGCTTCTGCTGCTGCTGCTCGGGGGCGAACACGCAGAAAAGAAAACCACCGAGTAGAGGATTTTTCGCCCCCTTTGGTACTTCCACTATTGATTTGCAAAACGGAATCTTTGCGAATCTCTTTTTATTGAAAAACAAAAAACAAAAACACTCAAACTAACCACACGTAGAAAACCACACAATTTTTAATTGAAATTTACTGCATTTGGCAGCTTAATTAGATTCGTATTGTGTAACTCTTGTGCTGGATATCAATTAGAAACGAAAGGAGGAAAAAAAAACACAGAAAGGCACGGCGCCCGTTGCACGTTTCCTTTTAACGAATTTTCATTGATTTTCATGTAAACATCACCAACAGAAAAAAACAACAACAAAAAATAAAACCAAAACCCACGACGAAACGAACGAAACAGACACACCACACAAACACAAGCGAATAAAGGCTAAAACGGTGTACGAATAGGATGTAGGTGCTCCGCGCACACACTACTATCTGTGGCACTGGCACTGGTTTTGGTTTCTGGTGCTCGCGAGACAAAAGACAACAACAAACACAGCGCGTATAAACGGGCAAAACTACAAAAATGTGAAAAACAAGGTGGAAATCAGAAATTGAAATCTGGAAATCGCAGCAGGACGTGATTTGAAATTTCTTTTTTTCTCAATTTTCCAATTGCATGTCAATAACGATTTTTTTTCTCTCTTGCTGTTGCACTTGGTTAATCCTTTTTCTTTTTTAAGTTTCTCTCAGTCCCACAGTTGTACAGGTTGTATCTTGTTTGTTTGTTGGGGTTTGTTTCTTCGTCTTCTTCGCACGGCAAGGTACAAGAGGACGAACGAGGAACACGACGAACAAGATGGAAAAAATATTTTGGAAGAGAAATTTTCAAGGCAGAACGAAACAACGCTATTCGTAGGCACTCGCGAACGCGCTGCGATAGACCGAGATGTAACGATTGCGATGGTGGACTTTCCTTTAGTTTTTTTTTCTTTTACTTCACTCGTTTTTCACTTGGCGATTGATTTTTTTTGTCAATTCTATTTGCGAATGGAGAAAATGTTCGTCTTTTTAATAACGAAACCATTTATTGCAACAAATTTTACGTTTAATTATTATGAAATGAATCACGTCGTTGTTTTTCTTTTGCTTCTTGCGAAATATATTTCGGCCTTCGTCGTGAAGTCGATCGTCGTCCGTCACTCGCAACTCTACGCCACACAAATGTCAACTTTTCTCTACTGACTGACTGGACTGGTTTTTGCGTGTGCAGTGCACACAAGAAGAAGATGCAGTGCAGATGAAAAAGAAGAGAGACTAGATTGCGAGATTTGTTGTTTTGTATTTCTTTGCTGCTTTTTCTCGTATGTTTTGTTGGTGTTCAATTTTTTGTGGGGCTGAAGTTAAAGTGAAACAGGTAGAGGAAAGGAGTGAGGCAACTGACTTTAACGGGAGTGAAGGTGGATAAAGTGGCCATGTTTTTTTTGGATAAGGTGAATAAAAGTTTCGTTATGTGGGGGAGCTGCCAGAAGCAGCTCAACGAACAAGTGGATAAACAGGTGAATTGGATATTATTTTTTTAGTATAGGGTGCGTTGTTTAAATAACTAAATTCAGTCGAATAATGCTTTTCTTTTACAAAAATGAATTTACTAGCGATGTTTGATTCTTGAGTACAAAATTCGTTTTTATAATATTTAGATGAAACTCTTCGAAATGCTATTTGTCAAAAATATGAAGAAATCTGCTTCATTTCAGATAACATTTGGTTTTTAATGACAAAAATAAATAATGACAAGGAATTTTTTCTGAAGTGAGCCATAAATATATCATCAAAACTACTGCTCGGATCAGCTCTCACCACATCAAATTGTTATTAAGTGCCTGCAGATGAACGACCGAGTTTTCAAAGGTGTAATGGAAAATGAAAAGCGCTATGTACTTATTTTAGTGACCCAAAACATAAAAACATCACTTATAAGATTCGTATATCATTCAATTAACAGTTGACAGTTCGTAGCAATGAATTAAGACTTTGATCTGATCAAAATTTATAAAATTTAACCATTCACGCCTTCTAGGTTCTTGCATAAAGTAAAGGTGCGTTTTCGCGCTTCTGAGCAATAATTTTTTGGATCAGCCTTCTCTCACAATTATGGTGATGGATTTATCTGCGTGTTGCACCTGTGAGAAACTTAATATCATATGTTTGATTTATATATCGGCTAATGCATCGTCGATGTCCATACCCATTAGTCCAAAGCGAATGAAAAGCTTGTTCTTTGCGACAACTGAGGCTTGTTTTTGCTGCAAATCAACAACCTTTTGTTTTCTTAGTAACTCCAGGGCTGTAAGAACAATATATGCAAGCAAAAAACTTTACCTTTCAATTTAATTTTTCCACTTTTATTCGACATCTACTTTATTCGATTTCAACTCTACCAATAATCACATTCTCACTCTTAACATTATCACTCTATAATCAAAACTGACATCTGGTTGCCTCGGCGGCCTATTTATATCGATTGACATTACATCTAGAACTTCCCAGTAATTTCCACATGGTCTCCACATTCTAGTATTTTGTTGTCAAACATTTCCCTCCAGGTATATTTCTACATTTACAATAGTGTTGCCGCTTGTGTTTTTCGGTTAAACGTTTTCGATTAGGAAATTGGAATTAAAATGTTGGGTTTGCATTACCTACATTGCTCCCTCCTTAAGATTGTTCGTCCCGAATAATTCCATCTGCAGCCTCGCAACTATATCGATGCAGCCGGTCACAATGAACTACTTTTAACTTGCCTCTTAGTCCTCTTTGGATACGGCAAATCACGTCGTTAATCCTCGTGACAACAGTATAAGGACCTTCCCCGTTCTGCTGAAGTTTCGGTGACAATCTCTTTTGACGATGAGGATTATAAAGCCACACACGATCCCCTGCTTGGAATCCTTCCGTTGTCGCTTTTGTGTCATACCGTGTCTTCATCCGGTCGCTGTAGGCTTTTATTCCTTTCCCTTGATCTTTTATGGATGTCAGCGAGTCTCTCCTTGAAGTCGTCCACATACTCGTTCGTGTCCTGTGGCTCCTCTGTTGGGCATCCAAATTTAAGTTCGCTGGGCAGCCGCATGGTTTTCCCGAACAGAATGTCAGATGGTTTTGTCCTGTCGAGCTATGTACCGCACTCCTATAGGCCATCAGGAATAGCGGTACGTGCCTATGCCAGTCTCTTTGGTAGTCGCCAGAGTTGTAAAGACTGCAGTCTTTTTGGTACTGCAGTTAAGTCACGAATAAGACTAATTTTTTAGTCTTTTAACTTTGATAAGTACTTTAACTGCAAAAAAGCAGTCAGCAGTTAGTACTAACTTTTTGACTGTGCAGTTAATCAGTGCAGTTAATCGACTTAAAGTTAATTAACTGCAGTACATTTAACTGGGCTTAGTCTTTTTAGTCACTAAAAATTCTTTTGTACTGGTGTGACTAGATTTTTAGTCAGCAAGTCTTTTGACTGTAGTGAATTAACTTTTAGTCATTTAACTTTTTTTTAGTCTTTTGACTTTTTTTTAGTCATTTAGCTTTTTTAAGTCTTTTGGCTGCAGTTAATGTTCCTGTGGATCACAGGATACATATAATAGTAGATCATACAGATTTCGTCAAAAATTTGAATAAATGTAATTTTCTGAACTATTCTCGTCAAAAAACAAAAAAAAGAAAGAATCAAAGTCTTTCGGAACATTAACTGCAGTCAAAAGACTTAAAAAAGTTAAATGACTAAAAAAAGTCAAAAGACTAAAAAAAAGTTAAATGACTAAAAGTTAATTCACTACAGTCAAAAGACTTGCTGACTAAAAATTTAAACACACCAGTACAAAAGAATTTTTAGTGACTTAAAAGACTAAGCCCAGTTAAATGTACTGCAGTTAATTAACTTTTAGTCAATTAACTGCACTGATTAACTGCACAGTCAAAAAGTTAGTACTAACTGCCGATGCATCCTACCTTGAATCGTCCTACCAGGTCCTTTGGTTGCAGCACACTTGTCACATGTTTAGCACCACTTCTCCACGTCATCTCTAGCATGTAACCAGTAGAACCGATGTCGCACCTTCTCCAGTGTTTTGTTAACTCCCAGGTGGCCTCCAGAAGGTCCATCGTGCATCTCCCGAAGAACTTCACTGACTTTCGATTGCGGTACGATCAGCTGCATCACATATGATTTACCGTCAGCGGACTCCCATCTTCGCTTGAGGACACCTTCTTGCACATATAGTGAGTCCCACTGTGCCCAATAGGCTTTGAGAACTGGACTCCTGTCAGAAATGCCTCCCCATTCAGGTTTCTCTTCATTTTCTTTCCATGCGAGAATGGGTTCGATATCTGGATCCTCCTGTTGAGCAGTCCTCACTTCCTCATTGCTCCATCCGCGCCGAGCGGTAATATTTTCTTTGTTTTCTTGCCGCCTACAATGCTTGCAATCCACTTTGCAAGGTCTTCGGGATAATGCGTCGGCGTTTGAGTGCAACTTTCCTCTGCGGTGTTGAATCTGGTAATCATAAGTCTGCAGTCTTTCTATCCACCTTGCGACTTGACCTTCTGGATTTTTGAAGTTCAACAGCCAGTTCAGAGCACCGTGGTCTGTCCGCAGAAGGAATTTCTGTCCATAGATGTACTTATGGAAGTGCTTTGTTGCCAAGATAAGAGCTAGCAGGTCCCATCTGGTCACGCAGTAGTTTCTTTCGGGCTTCGAGAGGACCTTGCTGTAATATGCCACCACTTTCTCCTCGCCATCATGCACTTGGGATAGTACCGCCCCGATTCCAACGTTGCTTGCATCTGCGTCGATGATGAATGTCTTTCCAGGTGTTGGATGTGCCAGCACTGGAGCGTTACAGAGGCGGTATTTGAGTTCCTGGAAAGATTTCTCACCCGACCATTTAAACTGCATCCCTTTTTCGGTGAGCTGATGCAAACTCTTTGCAACTCCAGCAAAGTTCTTAACAAAACGTCGGTAATATGTGGCAAGACCAAGGAAGCTTGGGAGTTGATGTTTGTCCTGTGGTGTTGGCCAATTTCTGACGGAGTCAATTTTTTCAGGATCAGTTTTCACTCCTTGGGAAGAGATGATGTGTCCCAAACACTTAACTTCGGTTTTGAAAAGTGCACATCTGTGCAAATCTGAAAATGAAGAAGTGGTGTTTGTGGAATCAGCAAGCAGATTGTGGGCAGACGACGATCTGTGTGTAATATTTATACCTATTTCACTCTTAAGCATGGCCCATTTAACTTTAAGGTTCTCCAAAACCAAACCGTTTTTGAAGTTGCAGCAGCTGCAAAAACGCTGTTGTCATCATTTTTGCCGTCGCGACAATACAAATGTATGAAAACGCTCAACTTTGTTGCGTTAGTGTGGGTATTATCTTATTTTGCTGTATTTTTTTAATTTTGACAACTGCAATTGTCGCTGCCGCAACTGCAAAGACGCTTTTGTTTGGAAAGTCCTTTAAAGCCTTGCGCAAACCAACGCGGTGAGTGCGTGCGATCCGATTGCGTTAAGTCAAATCTCTATGTAATCTTATGGACGTTTGACTTAATGCATAGAGATTTGACTTAACGCAATCGCATCGCACGCACTCACCGCGTTGCGTTGGTTTGCGCAAGGCTTAAATTTGCTAGAATTGTTTTTAAAGAAAATTTTAATCATTGATTGACTGAAGATACCATTAAGTAAAACGATTGTAAAATATCTATTCTTCAATCAATGGAGGCACAGCTACGTTTTACTATGGTTTTATGTTGCTAGTTTTTCAGGTTTTTGAACACTTTTTTAGAACTTGACATAGACGAAGAAAAATTATCGACAACATACAAAACAAACTTCAATGTAATCATTGTTGGGGTTAAAAGCTACCACTTGAAAAGGCCACTTTCGAACTGTTTACCACAATCAGTGGCCGGATTCTGTAGCGTTTTAGACGACTATCGTCTGAATTTAAGGCTGTAAAAAAACGTGTTTAAGACCCTGAAAAAGTTGACAAAACTTATAAGACGATAGTTAAATAGCTATCCACCAACCACTGAAAGCAAGATTACATGAAACAATCTTTTGACAACGCAATCTACGATAGACGACTGAACGATAGTCTTCTAAAAAACCACAGAATGACCCCCAGGTGAAATATATGCTTTTATTGCGCATCTAGAGCTTGGTATACATAAGCTTTTCATATCGTATACTCATTTTGCTCATCTAGCTTCTTACTTAGTCAATTTACGGATAAAACTGTCATTCAATCTCTCTCTATCATTGGCGTCGCCATCTTTTGGCGACTAGTAGCTACAAGGATGCCTATGAAAAATCCGCAGAGACGCATCTCATCGCAATCAAAATACACAGCATCTGGATAATAAAAATTCCAATTGGAGCCATTTTATCCGCGTCACTTATCCCTTCTCTTCGCAAATGTCACCACTAAAAGGAATGTCAATATTTCCACTACTTCTAACAGGAAGAAAAACGACATAAAAAGGAAATCTCCCCACAAAAAAGAAGAACAATTTTTTCTCCATCGTGTCCGAAGAAAAATTTTTTTTTCCCTAAAAACTGTGAAAAATACAAAATGCATAAAAGAAAAATCAGAAAAATGTTATATGTGAGATAAAACCATCGTCGTTGTTTGTTATTTTCTTTTTGTTTTTTGTAATTTTCCAAAACGAGAGCGCATTTATAAATAAAAAAATATCGTGAACGTGAATTTGATGAAAAATTCACAAACACACACTCGCACATAGCACACAACACGCACATACATACCAACGCACATCCATTAGTGAAAAATAAGAATTGGAAGAGCGAAGAGTAGAAGCGAAAAAAGAAAAAGTAAAGAAAAAAAAAAAAAAAATCAAGAAAAGTTGTGAATTTTCTGCTTTATATCCCCTTCACTCTCCCACCCTTCGCGCACCACAACGTGAGTGAGAACAAACCAAAACCAGTGAAGAAACACCAGCTAGTAGAATCGCAGAATCTCAAGCCATGGAGGGCACTTTGGCTGGAGTCACATCGATTCCTCTTTTCCTAGAACTTAAAAACGATGTGGACAGTCTTATGACACTGAACGACAGTTCATTGTCACAACAAATCGAATTTATTTTGCAAGATCCAATTCCGGATAGAACACCACCAGCTACTCCAAAGTTAAATTTGGATTCGAATGGATATCTGGTGAGTACATCGCAAATGGTTGCTGCCTGTGGCAGCGATGTGGATACTGGTGGTGGTGGTAGTGTGTACCAAATGGTGGACTCGTCAGTGATCAAAGTCGAACGAATGGACGATGATGACGATGTGGGTCGCGAGGAGGAAATCACCACCCTCAATTCGAACGCCCTGAGTACGAACTCAGAGGAGGGAGGGTCCGTTTCGCTGATGGATGCAGCAGCCATTTCAGAAGAAGAAGATGACGAGGATGGGATATCGCCGTCATCGTCTTCAGTGTCCAGTTCGTCAATTCCAGTTAGATTCGATGGGACACAAACGTATTACTTGAGCAGCCGAATCAGTGGAAATTCCACCGTAACCACCTCCAATTATCACCACCGTCGAATGTCATCGATTGAACAAACACCCACCAACAGCGGCAGTAGCAGCTGCAGCAGCACTAGTAGCAGCACGGTCATTGCTGGACCATCTCAAGCTCCACCACCGCCACCAACACCGCAACAAGAATACCAGTGCTTTGAGTGTGTGGAGAAGTTTGACAACAAAGAACTCTTCGAGATCCACAAGACGGGCCATGCAAACAACATGAAATGCGCCATTTGCAACATGGTTCTCAAAAGCTTGAAGAACTACGAGAAACACTGCTTGCGTTGCAAGCCGTACGAGTGCCAAATTTGCGGACGAGTGGTACGCTTTCGGCCAAACTTTATCAAGCACATGCGTGTGCATACTGGACAGCAATCGGAGCGGCACAAATACAAGTGCGATGTTTGTTTGAAGGAGTTCATGAGCTTCGAATACTTTAAGGTGCACAAGAAGATCCACAACGATAACGTTAACTTGACCTGTGAAATTTGCGGGAAGGTATTCAGTGCATTGGCGTCGTTGAGGGGCCATTCCAAGCTGCATTCTGGAGTCAAATTGCACAAGTAAGTCTTGCTGGTTTTTTTTTATACAAAACATTTTTTATATTTAAGGGTTCTTTATGAAATGATACATTTGAAAGTTTCACTCGGAGGCTAATCAGCAGATCCTTACATCTGGTCGGGTACTGGGCTGATGATTCTTTTCAGGAAATGATTCTTTTTCATTTGTTTGCTCCATTTATAGTTTTATGTAAGCCTGTGCAGTTCCTCAGTGAATCTTCGTCTTTATTTATTCATTGAATGTTGCCTGAAGATCATTTCAACAACTAGAATTCTTCGCTCCGGGTTTTGTCCATTGTAGGTATGGCTGCATCTTGATTGGGATAACCTTCCCATTCATTAAAAATTTGACAAATGGACAGACAAGATGTGGAGATCAGGATGTCATATTCTTTTATGTTCTAATAACGTTTTTGATTAAAATTGGAATTAAAATGTTTACCCAAATTAAAGCTGCCAAGGTTTGTGTACATTTACCCACACTGTCGCGACAGGAACGACACGAACCATTGCAGTTGTCGCGACAACAGAAAATATTTTCTAATTTAAAATTTGACAGAAAACATGTTTATACAAGTGTTGAGTGAATCCGGAGCAGATCTCTCAACCAAATGGGAGCAGGTGTTTCACATTGAGAGTAAATCCAGAATCAGTCCTCTTTTTTCAATGAAACATTCAAAACAGGAAAGAATTAAATCTTTTCACAAAAAGAGTTACTCTATAGGTTTGGTTTGGTCAATTACAATTACAATTACAATTTTCGGTCTTTGACCCATGGTAAAAACTTGCATGTATTGGCTTTTTCAGTGCCAGAACAATCTCACTTCCCACCACAACTAAAGCTTTGGAAACTTTTCTGTCTCGAACTTCTCTAGATCTTTACACGAAATAGATGGCGACCAAAACCGGCGCTGTAGTTCAAAGAGAAGCTATAATTAACTACATTTTAGATATTCAAACGGCCCTAACAAATGTTCGGTGAAAGGATTGGTGGAAGGATTAAATTGATAATTAAATGGAGTGGCGCAACAAAGCGGGGAGCGGCTGAATCTAGCGCATACCTTGTGAGAGAATGAAAGGGACCTGCACTTTCTTGACGATTCCGTACCCCTAATCGAGAAAGCGCTTTCATGGCATGAAAATACTATTTGAAACTTAGCAAAAACATTTTTTTCTTGATGTTTATAGGGATTTGGACCTCGAACATTCCATGTAACAGGCAGAAACGTTAACCTTTTTGCCTGTGGCAACACTTTTGGGAACATGACAGAGCTTTAGATATAAGAAAATCATGGTAGTTTTAGAAAACACGGAGAAATTGGGTAAGGCTTTTGGGTTTCTTCAGCTTAGCGTCCCATTAAAGATGAGTAAAGCTTGCAGATTATTGTGGCAGCGTCTTCCCAGCTGAAATACTTGTAATTTTTAAAGCCGCCAAAGAAAAAACATATCGCTGCATGCGTTTTGGACTAGTAAAAGCATTGAGGTTTTCAAAGACAGCAAAACTTCCATAAAACCGATTTCATCTACAGTCACAAGATCTTATTGATGTCGTAGTAATTTCAGACCGCGTAATGTAACGAACATCACTGATATGGGTTCCAGGGCTTCATGATATAAATATGAATGAAATGGCGAATAAGATGGTCATAATCGGGCCATCACTCGAATCCAGACAGACAAATACTTATGCCACTAGAACAAGAAAAGAACAGAATTCAGCAGGACTTTATAAAAATGGTCAATGACAGTTGGTCATCTTTAAGAACCGATCACACACCATTCGGTGGGCTGGTCAGTTTTATGAACACTAAATTCACCACACTCCCTGCCATCCGGCGAGCATCTCTCAGTATCTGGCAAAGTTGAACATGTTCAACAGCTGATGCTAATTTAGAAAACAATACTGCTATACGTAGAATTTGCTAAAATTTTTAACAAGTCTACAATTGAAAATAAAGTTTAGTAAAAGACAATTTTTACGCTTTTCTGTATCAGCTATTTGCTGATAGAAGCTGGGGAGTATCAGACAGATAGTGTGAGCGGGTTGCCAGCAACTGCTTGCTTCAGCTGCTTCGAGTTGGTGGTAAGAAGCGGGTGGCAAGTAGCCCTGTGTGACAGGTTCTTTAGAAACTTGCCATGTTTCTGGGTACCTATGGCTAGCCACTTCTTGAAAGATAACATAACTTTTACTTCACTGGAGCATGTCTCGGCTCTCTTCGTTGATTGGCATCCTCAGGCGTACCTCACATGATCAGGGGCATAATTCGTGAACATTCGTGGTTCGATTCAAGCTGTAAAGAGGCGATTAGGTATAAAGAAAAAGTTTTTGAATATTTAAGGACGACCCTGGGTTTGAAGCAGAGCTTTAAGGCTGACTCGATTGTAGGTTCGATTAACATTTTATTCATGTGCGCGTTAATTGTAAAAACAAAAATCCGCTTTATTCAACAAAACGCTACAACGAGGAAGTACAGGCAAGATCATTTCACTTCTTCTGTAAGTGCCCTAGTTTTATCCACACTAGAAAAGCAACCCTCGGAAAATATTTTTTTCGGCGAACGGCGAGATTTCAAATCTGCACCTGAACATTGTCCTTTTCATTCATTCAGAACTTTAAATGTTCCCTATCCTAAAATCCCAAAGCCCTATCCTAAAAGCCATATCCTAAAATCCCAAACACTATCAATCAGTCGCATTCCTTCACTCTATTAGACCCTCTGTATATCCTAACGGAAAGAGCTCATCAACATAATTGTATATCAAGTTATTAGGTGGAATTTGAAGGCCCTCGTATGCAACTCGATTCTTATTGATATTTTCTACGGACATGGGATCAATTGGCAGATTTGAACGAGACTCGGAGGCTTTTTCGAAACCAGCAAGTTTACATGAAAATCTACTTTCATGCTCATTTTCGAAAT
Organism: Melanostoma scalare; assembly: GCA_949752695.1. Taxonomy (NCBI): domain Eukaryota; kingdom Metazoa; phylum Arthropoda; class Insecta; order Diptera; family Syrphidae; genus Melanostoma; species Melanostoma scalare. The sequence continues at coordinate 10,313,300 of OX456985.1, forward strand.
AAAAAAAATTCTTGAATCTTAGGTCCTTGGTCCTTTTTCATATCTCAAAAAACAAAATAAACTTCTTCGACTTCGATCAATTTCAATCGATGCGTAAGTTGCACAATAAAAGCCTAATTAGGTTTGCAGTTTCTTTTAGTTGTTAAGTACAAACATCAGAAGTGCAGGAAGAGAAAGAGGATACTGATGGTAAATGAAGGTAATCTTAATTGAGTAAGGCAACCTTTCAATTACCGATTGTAAGAACCGGTTGACTCACTTACGCTGCAGGCGACTTGAGTTTCCACGTTTAAACTCAACGTGCATGTTATAATTTTATACGACAAACAACGCGTATTACCAGCTTCTGTAACCATATTTTCTTTTACATAGCTTATCCCATTATCTGTAATATCTAATTGCGATAGCAACTTGCCTATAATAATGTGGACTTTTCTCTGGTCCCCAAGGGAGGTTGGGAGCATAGTTTCAACCACAACGAGTCTTTTTTAATCTATAAAAAGGAACTGCCAAATTTTGTAAAGGAAATATTTTATTTATTTGTTTATTTATTTATTCATTCATCAAACAGAGAAGAATTTCTCTTATAGACTAATATATTTGTTATTCATAAAATAAAATAAAAAATAATAAAAAAGAAAAATAAATTGGTAATCTTCTTTGGGAGCGTTCAAGTATTACGTAACGCAATTTTTGAAGATTTTTGACCCCCCCTACTCCACTTGTAATTCACCGTAACGTTTTCATGTACCCCCTCCCTCCGCCTCTCTAAACGTTACGTAACACTCAAGTGACCATTTTTACCCTATAGTCGGAAAAAGTTATGTTATAGTTTTTATCCTGGTATACTTTTAATTGCCATTGCGGTAATCATATAATATACAAAAGATTTTTAAACCGCAATACCTGCGTAATTTGTTTATTTTTTATTAATTATATTTTATTTATTTTTATATTTACAACACATTTGTTTTCGTCCTTCATTCTCCTATTTTTAGCTTTTTTAAATAATAAACTCTTAAAATAAAATAAAATTATTATTTTAACCTTTGGGGTTGCCAATTTGAGAGTTTTTATTCCCTAATTTAAACAAAAAATATTACGTAACGTGTTGTAAGAAAGACCCCCTCCCGCCCCTGTAACGCATCGTAACGTTTTACGAGATCCCCCTCCCCCCAAATTACGTTACGTAATACTTGAACGCTCCCTTTAAGGGGCTCGGCTAGTTTCTCATTTTCAAAAAATCGATTTTTTTTTTCATTTTTCTATAGGTAAAGATTCAATTTTCAATTTTTCACTATAATTATAGATGGCTGTATGGGAAAAAGGGTCTACTTTAACGCCATCTTTTTATTTTCCTATTACAGGTACCAGAAAAATTCAAAAAAATGCGGCAAATTGACGTCCTCTAATTTCAAGGAGTTCAAGAAATGGTCCATATCTCTCTTGGATTTTAATATTTTATTTCGAAATTTCGTGACAATTTACATGAATATATTTGTAAAAAACTCCTAAGATTACAGAACATTTGAAGCTATAGTTTTTTTTTTACACGACTTCAAAAAATCACCTCCATTTGAGTTCGAGAAACTAGCCGAGTAAAAAAATAAATATTATCTAATCATTGAAAGGATTTTTTTATCACAATGGTGGCAAATACAATAAGTTGAATACCTACATACAATTTAAAAGAGTTTCTTTTACAATTTTCGAAAAAATCCAATCTATTGCAAACCAAGTTAACTTCCCTGATGCAACAAGAGATCGTTTCTTTACAACCATAGTTCGTTCTATGAAAACACTTATGAAACAAAGTGGAATCCCGAGAATTTATTCTGGGTACACGTATATTAATTAATGATAGCAACGGAAGACATTTAATATGGTATAAAATTATATCTCTGACAAAAATTTTGTCAGAGTATGTACGCCGCTGCTGCAAATTAAGCATTCCAAATAACTGGCACCTGGTTTTATAAGATGGAGTTACAATTCTCCAATTCAATTCAAAAAATGCGTACCTTGTGAAATTCCTTTGTATTTTTTGAATTCTTTCACACAAGTTTTTATAGGGCTTCCAAATTGTACAGCAGTACTCACTCAAGCATTGATCTAACTAAAAACCGACTTCAGTGTGTATGGGTCATTAAAGTCTTTAGTGTTCCTCTTAATAAATCCAAGCATCTGGTTTGATTTATTGACCACATAATCAATGTGTGGCAAGAAGGAAAACTTTCTGTCTAAAACAACTCCTAGATCTTTTTTCTGGAACACTGGTTCTGAATTACGGAAACAGGACATAACTTGACACTTTGAGACATTTAAGTGTAGAAAATTGATGGCGCACCAATCAGCAAATCTATTTAGATCTTCGTTCAATTGAGCGCAATCTTCAAATGATTGTATGATCATGAAATGATTTTACACAGATTTGGTAAGGCTAAGTCACGAATTCAATCTGTAAACCGACAACTTGATGAGTGCTCGTGAAACGTCTAGCGTGAACTTGAATTTTTACACGAAATGTAAGCTTACGCCAAGCATGAGTACCTTTTTTGTGTTCCTTTCTTCGCAGCGATTTAAAAAGAGTTTTTAAGATCGGTACCGTGCCATATGTTTTACAATTACAAAAAGAATTATAATAACTCTTTTAATGTTTGCACAATTTCTAATAATAATAATATTTAATATTTTTCAACTTTCTTCCAGATGCGATGTATGCGGAAAAGGCTTCGGTCAACGATACAATCTGAAAATCCATGCTCGCACACACACAGGTGATTTTCCGTTTGAATGCAAAATTTGCAAAAAGAAACTTCACACGCAATCGAGTTTGCAAACCCATATGCAGACCCATCAGAAAGATCAAACAAGCCAGGTGACAACCACCATCAAATATGAACCGCTTGTTGCGGTTAAACTAGAACCGCTGGATCAGGCGCAACAAGATCAACAACAAGAACTGCATCATCATCAGCAGTTGCTTCATCAGCATGAAATGCTCATCCAGCCGAAGCACGATCAACTGGGGAATAATGAGGAAGCCGATGATGTTCAAATGTACTCGCACAACCACAATAATAATATAACAACAGCCAACGCAACAACCAGCACCACCACCGAGGAATCCTCGAACGAATCTCATCATGATAATAACAACATGAAACTTGTGATAAAGAACGATGTACAAAACGGGCCTCCCACTCAGGTTACATATGCACAACAGATGCCGCAACACCTGCGGCAACAACACAGCCACCAATACCAACGGGTCTCAGCAATAATTAAGTCCACCGCCGCATCCATGTCGTCGTTGTCACAGTCGCCAACTTCCCTGGTTATATCTCCATCGCCATCACCATCATCTTCGTCGTCCTCGTCGCAGTCGTCTTCATCGCCTGCTTCTGTTGAGTCGGCATCGGCAGCGGCCTGCACATCTGGTGTGGTCGCAGCTCATACATCACTATCATCAGTGTCATCCACGTCATTGAGACATACGAACGAGAACTCACCGTCCCTGGCCACTACGGCTTTACTAATCAAAAGCGAACCAAATCTTTACTCCTCAGGTGATAATTCCGTTGATATGTTTATCAAAAAAGAAATATTCGACGAGTGCTCGGCACCGTCACAAAACTCTCCACCGACCTCGAAATATCACACAAATTTTGATGGCGACGACTTGGTCGACGCACACGATCTAACGCATTCGTTACCTTACTCGAATCTCTTCGAACCGAACTCGATTCCAGACAGCATTCCAGATGACCTCTACCCGGACGACCCAGACGACTTTCGACTGGACCATAGCTCCTTGGGCCTACAATCGTCCACCACCGATGGGGATTTCATCAAGAAAGAGTGGGTGTACGGCTCTGGGACGGGTTATACGATCAATGGCAAGTTTGATGATGACAGCGACGTTCTCTGTGATCCTGCCAACTTTATTTACAACTAACAAAAGTAAAACAACATTGTCGTGTCGTTGTCGTTGTTATCATTGTTGTAATTGTTGTCATCTCCACCTGCATCGTGTCGCTCATTGTCTTCGACACTGTTATTACTCTTGTCGTCGAATTTTACGCGCAAAAATGCATGCATAATCTATCTTTCCACCAAAACTAAACGTACTGTGACATGAGGAGTTGTTTTTCGCAGCAGCAGGTAACTTAAGATAAATGGAATGAGTTTTCTAGCAAAAAAAAAAAGTATTGTAAATGTATAAAACATGATGATAGGACAAAGGAGTTTTAGTGTAGCTTCTTCTTTTTCGTATGAAAGACGATAGAGAAAACGAACATTTCATAACAGTATATAAATAGAAGAATCATTTTTGATCTGCATGCCTCTTTATTGTTTTCGTCGTTATTCTTGTTACAATTAATAGGTGTTTTTGTAATTTTTGTTTAGATTTTATGCGAATAGGACTCAGAACGATTTATTAAGCTTTTTAGAGATTTCTATGTTTTGAAGGGAGGGAGAGGGTGTCCCTCGCATTTTTGTGGTGGTTTTTTTTTTTTGTAAAAGAAAATAGTTTTCAATTTAAAGTTACAAAGTTCTGAAGCTTTTGTGACTTGGGTGGATTTATTTTTTGAATTACCACACCCGTTTGATCTTCAATATGACATTTGTTTTTGATGAAAGAAAACAGTTCGCGAGTAAGAACACTTTCCGTACACTACCAAATTGGTTAAATCAAGCAATGAACATAGTTGCCTTTCCTCGCCGAAACACTTTGTCTTCCCTTAAATATTTGTTGTTTCTCTGTGTTGATGTGCTCATTTATTTCTATGACAAACTTCCATTTACATTGGCGCTTAGGTGCATCTTCGTTTCCTGAATAAATAGGAGTAATTATATAAATAAAAAGATTTTCGTCGCCCTGTAGTTCAACCGCTTTCTATTGTATGAAATTTTGTACACTTTGCCTAAGAGTTGGTCAATAAAAGCTGATAGTGAAACGGGCTCCTTACAGAATTTGTCGAATATGTGGAGAAAAAATTGTGTTACTGGGACTGTTAATATTTGTTTTTGAAACAAATAGGTCGAACTTATTACGAAAGAATTTTTGAAATCGGTCCAGTAGTTTTCAGACTCCCAGTTCCGTGGAAATATGTGAATGAAATATATACCCCTATTGCGATTGGCGAGTCGAACGAAAAAAAGTGTGAATGTGAGAAATCGGTACTACGGTTGACTCACACCTTGTGATTTGACTAAAATGTCAAATGATTTTCGAAGTGTGATCTCACCCTATTGTGGTTATCGAACGTTCGTGAAGTTGAATGCCATTCATGTTATTTTTTGTCGAACAACAAGCATAACGTGAAAAGAAGTCGACCGATAAGGAGTTAACTACTTTTTGGACTAGCAGAACTCTGTAGTGCTACCTTATTTAATTTTATTTATTTAATGGAGAAATGACTTTACTAATCGAAATAGTTTTGCGAGAAAAATCTTATTGGCATAAATGTATTCGGCCCTATGGAGGTTTCCGTCGCTTCCGAACTGAAAGTTGTCCTATTTCATATTTAGTAAAATAACTTTCAAAATAAGAACAAAGTAAAGGCTGGATTCGAATTTGTATTTAACACAAACCGTAGCGTCTGGAGCTCTATAATTTTCCAGGCGTTAAGTGAAATGCCTTTTGCAATAATACACTAATCCAGGTAGAACATAGTTTATGATAACGCCCACTGGGAAAAAATCTTAAGGCACAACCAATTTAACTATAGCAGGAATTGAAGAGGTGCTTGTATTTCGGAATTCCCTCTCTAATTTGCTTAGCACAAAAATAAAAGCTTAAAAAATTCAAAAGTTGTAAAAGAATTTGCACTAAAGACAAATAATTGTTCCTACTTATAGTTGATCAGGCAGTTCCAAGACGTTGGAGTTGTCTCGTATACTCTTTCGGAGTCGAAGCATTCTTAATTTTTTTCTATGAGATTCACTATGTTCAAAAAACAAATCTTTGTTACTGAGGGATAATGTAGCATCCTAATGTTGAAAGAATTATTGAAATTGGCCAGTAGTTACTAAGTTTCTGTTCCTGGTCCTGTTCCTGTTGAAATATGGGGACTAAACTCTATTTAGCCTAAAACTTCATAAAATCCGTTGAACGGCGCGCGTCGGAGTCCATATCGGACATTCATACATACGTTTTTATATAAACAGATTTCATCGGGTACCCGTGGTGTGATGGATAGCATGTCCGCCTGTTAATCCAGAGGTTCGAGTTCGAATCCCAGCAGAGGCAAAAATGTTTTTTCCACGGGTATCGCCTTTCGCGAGGAATTGGCAAGTCCTCCGTTAGTATTCATTGCCATGAAAAGCGCTTTCTCGATTAGCCGTTCGGAACCGGCAGAAAATTGTAGGTCCCCTCCATTCCCCCACAAGGCATGGTTGTGAGAAATGCGCTAGGCCCAGGGGCTGCTCGCTCTGTTGCGCCACCCTATTTATTTATTTATTTCATCGGGTGGAGGATAGAAAAATAAATACAGACGCAAATAGTATTCAAGTTTTTAATGATATCAGAGCTGAAAGCTTTTAAGATAAATCAACAATCCATAACTCGAATGAGATAAGAAGTATGATCAAGTATGACGTGGTTTAATATTCCTTTTTCTTATACAAGTGAGATTCAATATTTGTTGGTTTAGTTATACTTCTTTGGTATCCGTGGCATGATGGTTGGCATGTCTGATGTTAACCCAGACGTTCGTGGTTCGAATCCCAACAGAGCAAAAATTCCACGGGTATCGTCTTTTGCGAGGAATTGGCAAGTCCTCCTTTAGTAAATTCATTGCCATGAAAGGCGCTTTCTTGATTAACTGTTCGGAATCGAAAAAAATTTGTAGGTCTTCTCCATTTTCTTACAAGGTATGGTCGTGAGAAATGCGCTAGGCACTGAGGCTCCTCGCTCTGTTGTGCCACCCAATTTATTTTTATTTATTTACACTTCTTTGAAATAATTGCTTAGAGAAAAATTAAGTTTATCTTTTTTCACATTTTTTGGAATTGTTAAGCGACTCTTTGAATTTGTACAAATTTGCCCGCCACAGAAAAAAAATTTTAGTTTGTACTAATTCACATTTTCACCAATTAATGAGCTTGAATCAAAGAAACAAAACTGGAAAGCAATCTTTTTTTGTGCCTCAAATTAGTTGCAATATTTTTGACATGAATAAAGTAAAGCATTGGTTTTGTGTTCGTAGTGCACTAGGTGGCATTTTTAGTTATCGGCTTGAAGTTTTTTGTTGAATTGCAATATAGATCAAATGTACGAGTATTGATAACTCCAGCGTTCTTCGTGTTGCATGGTTATGGAGCAAATGGGTATATCTGTCATTCCATTTGTCCCAGTTTTAAATTTCGAAACTCTTAATAAGTCTTAGGAATTCATTAATGTTCTCAATATACACTGACGCTCTGGAGTACTTGCCTTCATCAGTCAAGCTTGTCAATAATTATTCGAGAACCAAATAGTAAATAACAACAAAATGAAATAATTATGGAATAATTTGGCAGAAACTTAGAACTTATGTTCTGTAATAAGCATACAACATTGGAGGTTTGCGTGTGATGCAGGTTTTGGCTTATTTGCCTGTTGCGTGGGTGTTCGATGTTCGAACCCCAGAAATTTATAATTGTTTTTCTACAAGTATCGCCTTTCACGAGGAATTGGCAAGTCCTTCGATAGTTATTTCATTGCATTGAATAGCGTTTCCTCACTAAAACGTTTGGAATCGGAGAAAAATTACAGGTCACCCATTTTTCACAAGAAATGGTTGAGAAAATTGGGCTGCACCCTGGGTTGTCCACAGTTCTATTGTGCTATCCTATTTTTTTTTATTTATTGGAGAAAACGCATAAAAATTAAAATAAATACTAAATAGCCATCCTAATGTTGAAATAGCCACCCACCCAAGCGTTTCATCAGCCAAGAGTTAGAGGTTCGAATCCCATCACAATCCAACTGTTTTTAAATGGGTATCGCCTTTCACGAGGAATTTACAAGTTCTTCGAGAGTAATTCCACTACCATTAAAAGCACTTTCCTCTTAGCCTTTCGGAGTACACAAATTTGTATGCCTACTTTATTTCTCAGGGCGGCTGTGGTGCAGTGGTAGAGTGTTCAGTAGATAGGCTGGACGTGTGGGTTCGAATCCCGCTCTGGGCATCTACTTTTCTTTCAGCCTCCCAGTTTCATCTGGACGCCGTCCTTGAGGTCATATGTGAAATTACTAACACCTTATTTCCATCTACTGCACCACAAAAAAGGGAAGGCTGCTACCATGGTAGTACAAGGGACCGGAAATTAGGTCTGAGAGCTCCAGATTAGCATTAGGCCCTTATTGCGAGTGTCGTTTGGCTCTCGATACACAACGGTTGTCGATAGTCGAACATCGAAAATGAAATTTGGTATTGCGTATTCTTAAGCGTCCTACAGACGATCAATGTTACTTGACAATATTACTTGAAGGAGCTTCTGTTCAAGTAAAATTGATCGTTTGTAGGCTCTTCAATGTTAAATTAAAAAAAAAAAAATTTTTTTCAAGTAAAATTGAAACATTGACGAAAATCAAATCAAATCTGATTTTTCATCAAGTTTCACTGTCACTCGTGTCGTTGTGTAGTGCGATTAGGAAACTACAGAGGGAAAAAATTGTCAATTTTCATTGAACGTGTGGTGGCGATTGTTCATCAATTTTACTTGACAAGAGAAAACCTCAATAATACTTGTCAAGTAACATTGATCGTCTGTAGCGCGCTTATAGTTCGATAGATTCAATTTAGAATTCGATCGTTATCGTCTGTATTTTTGCGTTCGACTATCACTGAAACTCACTCAAATGTCAAATTATAGGATTTAATCACAATGAATACTTTCATTATTCACAGTAACAGAAATCCTTGTCGATAGAGATACGCAATACCAAAAGGAAAATTTATCGAAGCTTTCGACCCTTGTCGCATCGAATGTTAGGCGACACTCGCAATAAGTGCCTTAGCGCTTAGCCTCCTATTTTTAAATTTAAAAAAAAAACTTTATTCCTCACCAAGCATGTGTGATAAATGCGCAGGCCTTGTTAATTAGTTAATATCGGCAAATCACAAATGAATTGAATGGAAATAGTAGTGTGAACTATTTGTGATTTACCCGTTATAAGTTTATACAGTCCTTATTTTAGCCATTTCGTCACGAGCAACAATTTGATTGTTTTCGACCAAATTTAGAAATTTTAAAACATCTTTTTCTAGAAATGTAAAGTTTATGTAATCTCGTCAATTTGTCAATACATTGATTCTTTTGGCATTGTCAACTACTGTAAAATATAATATGATTCAAAATTATGGTAATTTACTTGGAAAGCATAGATTTGGATTAGATCTCAAAACAGCTTTAGGATCATTATCGAATAGCATTTCATTGAGGTCAGTCAGTAAGAGATTTTTTTTTTATTTTGCTGTGAGCTGAGGGTGAGCCAATTATCAGATCAAAGTCAAACTCACTATTAGACCAAGGTGGGAAATGATTATTCTTTTTTTAAAAACTGCCAAAAGAACCTTGCGGGTGTCCCCACTTGTATTATAATCCACATCAATGTCGTGGTCTGTACTGTAATTCCTGCAACATATTATTTTTGTTCATGTTGCTATCTTGTCTCTTCTTCTATTTTATTGACAGTATTTTAATTTCATCCCGCTAAAATGGGCTATTGCTTAAAATCTGAAACCCATTCTTAAAAAAATATAATATTGTTTCAGATCTTCCGATTGTAACCAAGACGAATAGTGTTTACTTATATACAACCTACTTCGCTTGGACCAATTTTTATTTAACAAATTCATACACAATGTTCGTTAGCTATTTACACAAAAAAAAAAAATTAAATAAACACAAAGACTCGATAACATCAGACGTTTTCGGAAAAGTGAGCCCTTCGGCCTCCCAAAACATGTCTTTCTTTCTAAATTAGCAGAAAGTTTTCATTTACGTTAAAAACGAATAAGATCTTTAAAATTCTTTGGTTTTCTTCTGAGTTGATATTTGTTGAAGCAATATGATTGGTTCACAAAGTTTAGACATAAAGTAAAACTTTAATTAATCTCAATGTGAGTTTTGTAGGTTATCTCGAATTATTATTTAAATTAACACGTCTCTCAACGCACATAAGTGAAACTGTTGATAGTGTTATTTGCTAAAACATAAACACACCAACAGGTAGATGCATGATGCATGCAGATAGGCAACGTATTTTTCGTTTTGTTTTTAGAAAAATTCTTCAAATTTAAGTAAAGCCATGTGTACCTGTGAATTTGGGCATTCTATTGCTCTGGGAACATACAAACATAAAAAGAAACACATCAAAGCGAACAACGATTGTTCCTTGCAGACATAAGCTTTTTTCTTTAGTTTACATTCAACACCTCTTACAACTCTGCCTGTGGTGTTTTTAAGTTGTTTTGTTTTGACTTCTTTTTTTTTATTTAACTCGTCGCACAACTCATCTGTTTGGGTCAAAAATATTTCTAATTAATATTAAAAAGAAAAAGAAAAAATTATTCAGAACATTATACATATAGGATAAGTAAAGAAAAGAGAATGATAATAGTTTAGCTTATTAGTAAAGTAAGTAGTGTTCCTTTAAGCTTCGTAGATTTATATGTGTTTTAGCAAATATAAAAAAACAAAACAGAATATATTCGTTTCCATAGATAGCAAATTGTCATTTTATCTCAATGTGTCATACCATTTATCTAAGCGTTAACCGCTGCGCGCGGATGTAAACCCTCCAAAAAAATAATATTAAATATTAAATGTACATTTTCTTTCAACATAAAAAAAAATAAAACACAAAAAAAATTGAACAAAACATTAATTAGTAATCTTTATCGTGATTCATATATTTTCAAATCTATTTATTATTGTATTTTTCTTATATGTACTAACAAAACACTCAAACTTTACTGACGCAATCTTATTATTCTTGTTTGTTATACTATTTTTATTTTCCAACAATACAAAAAAAAGAAAACACAAAAAACAAATTTATATATAGATATCTATATAAATTTATAAAAACAAAAATAAAACAAAAAACCCATATAATGAATGTGAGAACAAAATAAAAAAGTAAAAAATAAAAATATATTGTATACATACGTATAAGTTCTTTTTCATTTTTCTAAAAAAACAAAACAAAAAAACACAAGTAATGAGTAATGATTTTTTAAACGTACCTAAAACAACAAATTATATATAAATGTAAACAAATCTTATATATACAGACATATGTAAAACAAAAGAAAGGAAAACAAAACAAAAACAAAAGTGAAATATATAAATGTAAAACAATTTATTTATTAATGATAATTTAAAATAAAACCAAAGATAAAAAATAAAACTATAAATTGAAATAAACATTACCTAAATATCTACTTATTATGTATATCTTATCGATATTAACTGTATATTAATTTTAAGTAAAAAAAGCAACAGAAAATATTGAGTATGGTCGTGAGTGGGGACAGTAGTTCCTTCAAGAAGATTAAGCAAAAAACAAAACAAAAAAATTATGACATAAAGAATTCTAGTCGTGTTTCAGTATTATAAAGAAAAAACTTTTAAAACCAATAAATGTGTAACAGAAAAAAGAAAAAAAGCAAAAAAGCAAAAAAAAAAAAATTAATAGCTAATAATTTACTAATATAAATTTAAAAAATGGGTGTACTAACGTTTAAGCGTCAAAACTAATGATTTATTATCATAACTAAATAAAACTTTAATCTTTACAAAAAGTGAATGAAAAATTACATTTTTGATTGGAAAGTAAAGAAGAGAACTCTTAACACTTCGACTAACTCAATAAATAATAATAATAAAAAGAAAAATGGTGGAAATTAATTACATTTAACAATAAGTTTTCGTATATATACATAATATATATATAAATATATATATATATATATATATATATGAAAAAAGAAAACAATAAGTTTAAAACATTTAAGAAAAAAAAAAAAACTAAACGTAACAAAATTTCTTGCAATGTGTATGTGTGTGTAATTCAAAGAAAAAAAAATGTAAAACAATAAAAAAAAATATTTTATGTCTTTCGTCATTTTAGAGAAATATAAAAAAAGATAAATGGAAGGAAAACCCTAACAAACCACAAATCACTTGGTGAAATTTAAAAGAAAACAAAGCAAACATAAAACTAGAAACAAGTGAAAATATTATTGAAATAAACCTCGTCTTTAAAAATATGTATTTTCGTTTTATTTTTGAATTCGCTTTCTTGCACTAAGGAAAAAAATGAGTGATTTGTTTTCTTGATTATGGATTTTATGAGTTATTTTAATAATTTCTTGCTGTGTTTGGAAACAGAAAGAGGATAACAGAATATATATAGCGTTTGATTGTTGGAAGTCTTGAGATTTCAAACCATCCGAGCGTCCCGGTCGAGGGTTTTCGATCTTATTTAGCTTGTGGACAAAATAGCTCTACCTTCCCGCAGTTGACTCTCTGGTTCTACCCTGTGATAAAAAGCGTGTAGGACTCAACATATTGCGAGAACATCCCAATTGCACTGTGCGGAGATAAAGTTGACATTAAGAAAGATAGGAAAGTCAATACTTAAAAGCGTTGTATTCCACCGAAAAAGGAATTTACAGTACTACGATATCTCAGCCAAGTCAAACTACAATTTCGAAAAGCCATTCCTGGTCGGCATGCGGTCTAAAGCTAAAATTTGTAACCAGTTCTACTGCCACCAGATGATTAAATGGATATGTGTATGGCATTTGCAAATCTAGTGCGACTTACAAGAGGCCCAGGAAATTGCATTGCCTGCCCTACAAGGATGGAGATTTGCAAAGCCGTCTCTAGAACAATTGTCCATTACCGCCTAGTTCTTCAACAAAGAAAAAACAAATACAAAAAAAAAAATTAAAACTGAGCATCGCTCTTAAGCAAAAAACTAATAAAAAAATTTTTGATTTGTCTGGAAACTGATATTACTAATTATGTAAAATATGAAATCAAGTTATTTGAACGGATGTTCTTCGATTTAGCGACTAGAGAAAGCACATCTTGTTTAAAAAGTTGGGTAAACAAAACATCTGAGTTTTAAAATCAAAATGTAGAAGTTGGTTAGAATTGGCAATTGACAGGAAACCTTGACATTTCTAGGTTGAAAATTTGCTAATGATTTTTCTGTGTACCCAGTGCTTCTGTTTTCTTTTCTTTTAAGGTTTGTAGCGAGATGAGGTCGCCCCAAAGCATTTTTTGGAAATCCTTAATTCGCCCTGAGTGCCAAACAGTGCTATTTGAAGCCTAGGTTTGCCTCAACTCGCCCCAAAGTAGCTGGGACGAGTTAAGGTAACGAGTGGGGTTGTTAAATGGCATCTATTTTTCTTCAAGTGACAGAATTTATGTTGATTTCGTGGTACACTATTTTTTATGAACCGAAAAAACCGGGTTTTTTCTACAACTCATAGGGTTGTCATTGAAACCTTGTCTAACCGTGGGTAAAATTTAACGAAAGTGATAGCTGATAGGGCTTTGCAAATACAAACTCTTATTTCGTTTTTACTTTCAAACAGCGTGGCTGTTCAATTCGAAATTTTAGTACCTGTAAAGAATATCTTAGTATGTTGGACCGCACTAATAATATTTTGATTATGTCATGTAGTAGTATGTAGTTATGAAGAAAGAACCGCGAAGTGGTATTGAATTAGAGGGTGCAAATCGGAGATATGGACCCTATATTTCGCAAACGAAGCAACATTTTGACGCACCTCCAAAGACGTTTTTTGTAGACAACAATTTAAAAAACAGTAAAAAAAGTCCCATGGAAATGCACCTTTCATAATCAGCCTTATTATGAGCTTCACGTGAACAGCTTTTCGCCAGGAACATTTTTGTTCGCCCGGAATTTTAAAAGCTATTCGGCCCTATCGTGGTAACCGTCGGAGCGGAGATTTCTCCGCAACGCATCAACGCAATTTTGCTTCGAAGTAATTGTCGTCTTAAGAAATTTTTCACAAATGCGGCAATGCATTGCATTCCCAAAACTAGAATCTCCGCAACAAAAACTTATCGGTGAACGTCGATCGGAGAACTACCACGAAGCAAAATGTCTCCGATCGGAGAGAATTCCGCTCCGACGGTTACCACGATAGGGCCGATTATGAGTTTCCCCTGAACAAAATTCCACTTGGAAACAGAAAGTTCACTTCGAAAAAAAGACCACGTTCAGTTGCATCTAATTTCCCGTCATTGCTCTGAAAGTTTTCACATTTCACGGGAAAAATAGCTCATAATAAGAAAATTTTTGCGAATATGGAGAATTTTCCCCCCGAAACTCATAATAAGGGAAAAGTGAAATGGGATCTTTTCGAGGGGAATTAGTTCACGTGAAACTCATAATAAGGTTGATTATGAGTTTCTCCTGAACAAAATTGCAGACTTAAATTTTTTCCGCTTTTTTGTTCATTTGTTCGCCTCACAAAAGTAATTGAAATAAATTGCTCTCAACGTTTTCACATTTTATGGGGAAAAATAGCTCAAAAAGGGAAATTTTTCGAACATGGAAAATTTTTCCCCCCAAACTCATAATAAGGGAAAAGTGAAAAGGGTTTTTTTTCGAGGGGAATGCTGTTCACGAGAAACTCATAATAAGGCTGAATAATAATAAAAAAATTCTATCCGAACGATAAAATCCTCGACAAAAAATAGTCAACATTTTTAAATTTTTGCGTTTTTTTATCGACACATCAAATTAAAAAAATGCATTTCTATGAGAAAATTTTCTCTATAAAAAACGCTTTTAATGGAAATGCATCAAAATTTGGCTTCGTTTGTGAGATGTATTGAAAAACGGATGAGTATGGTTCAGGATCCAAATCTCCGATTTGCACCCTTAAATGTAATAGCACTCCTCAGTTTTTCCTTCATAACATATCGTGCAATAAGAATCCGCCCTTTTTCGAGTGCCTTTATAAAAGCTTTTTAACGGCGTAATCAATAGACTATAACGACTTCCCTCTAGTTAGTTAAGCAAATCTTTATTATCTTCGGTTTAAATTGACTAATTACTAACCCTATGAAAGGCAAAATCTTTTTAAACTAATTTTAAATATAAGAGTCCGATCGAATCGCTTAAAATTAAAAAGGGTGAAACAACAGAGCTCGGGGATCATTTTTCTAAACCATGGAGGGGACCATAAAATATTTGTCGATTTCGAAGGAATGAGAAACCGCTTTCCATGGCAATGCAATTACTGTCGAAAATCCTTCGCGAAAGGCGACAGTCGTAGAAAAACAATTGGATGTTTTTAGAATTGGAAAGCTAAAATCCAACGTAGACGTAATCGACCACAGAAGGAAATCCGTTGGGAGCGGAAAATTGTTCGATTCGGAGGTGTTTGCTTCAAAGTATTCTTCCGAGCAACTGTTAAAGAGCGATCAAGTACTTTATTAGTAAAATGTCTGACAGTGCAATGCAATTGTCTTTCCGATTTCGTCCGACGTTGCAGACAGTTCTCCGCTCTGAACGGATAAATTGCTAGGGCCGAATGAGTAGGCAGCTTACCATTACTGATTTTAATAAACCTTAACTTCGTTAAACGAACGGACCACAGGAAGTGATTATTTAGACGCGAACTCTTTGTTATTGAATTCTCCCAAGATTTGTTCAACTTTTGAGAGGCAATAAAACGAACAACTCAGAAGCAATTTTGTTTTGTGTAGGTATTTATTACAAATGTTTTAATTTATAATGATAATTAAAATATTCACTTACTACAATTATTGGTCTGCTTATATAAAATGGCGACGATTTTGCAAATTTTTTCGTCTTAAATTATAATTACAAAAATATTGAACATATACAATTTGGGTTTGCTCCTTTGTAAAAATATTGATTTTTATCAATAAATACATTTTTTTAAATATTTATTTGTAAAACCCTATTTCCTCATTTTAAATAAGGAATTTTCTTATGGTTAACTCCTCGGAAGTCCGCCTTCATTTTGAGTTTACTTGATATCTTACAATTTTACGATTTTCCATGTAATGGAAAATAAATGAAAATAAAACAAATAAAAATCATGCGGTTAACATATAAAAACATTTAAAATTATCATAAAACCTAAACTAAGAAGAATATTTGTACAGAAAGTGATAATTGTTTTTTCGTTAAAAAGTAAGACGGGGAAATATTTTTATGTTGTTTGTTTGATCAGAAATAATCCAACTGAAAGAGAATGGCCACTGTAAAAATTCACATCCATTGAACGTTTTAGCTTTTGGGCTAAAATATTTTACCCAAACTGTGAGTGCGTCGAAATGGATTCCATGAGCTGGACGAGATGCTCCCTAGTCGACTCTTGGGAGTTTTACATCTTATTAGTTTTGGTTTGGAACTTGTCGTGCCTGTGGGACTGGAAGAGCCTGACGAAACTCCGGAAGAACTGGCCGCCGACAATGTGGATATGGATCCTTTAGAGGACAGTGGCTAGAAAAAGAAACGAAATTGTATTGAATGCGAATGAAGAGAAGGCAAGGATTTGTCTTAACCAACCTTCAGATAATTTCTATCCATTGGTGTGATAACTTTTAACTCGAGAGTTGAACCAGCGGATTGAATTGCACGGACGACTTGTTGATGTGAGTACCATTTTACATCGACGCCAGATACTTCAACAATGAAGTCACCCTCTTTTATGCCACCCAACTGAAAGTGAACAGTAATTGGTTAAATGACTTTTAGTAATTTTGTATAAAAGAATCCTACATCCGCTAACGAGTTCATCTCCACATGGGCAATAATCACTGGTGCATCGCCTCTGACATGAAAGCCAAAACTGTCCGCATCGTCTTTGTATAAGGTACAACCAACTTCATGTTGCTCGGCGGCAGGACAATGACAGTGGTAAACGGTTCCATTGCGGTACACTGTGGAACCCTTTTGCAGTCGAACACATCTGGGAGCTGTCCAATGTCGTCGCGCAGAGAATATAGCGATTGGCCCTAGTCGCTTAAAAGGGTCCTCTACTTTGTACGATGTAAAGTCAGGTCCAGTGAGTGAGAGTGTAAATTTGGAACAAGCTTTTGGAATGAGATAATACTCGTATTAAATAATTTTAAGGTTTAGATAGAAGGATTTCAGATCCTCACCATCAACAATGACGTCGATCAAATCGAAGTCTTCATCAATATCCCGTTGGACTTTCTCTTCTTCGTACTTTTCGTATTCGTCTTGAGTTTTGTAGTGGGCTTCTTTCAGCATTTGTGTAAGTGATGTTTTGTTCTGCAAAGGAAAGAATGTGAATTAGTTTAATACACAGATATATTTGAGCTTTCGAAATAGCTTAAGTGGTTCCCGTGGCATAATGATTAGCAGGTGTGCTTGTTACGAGATGGAAAGTTCGAGGTTCGAATCCTATCAGAAAAGAAAGAAATAGCCTTTCGTGTGAAATTGGCAATCCCTCTGATACTAATTTCATTGCAATGAAAAGCGCTTTCTCGATTAGCCGTTCACAATCGGCAAAAAATTGCATTCCTCCCAAGGTGCCAAGGTATGGTTGTGAGAAATGCACTAGGCCCCGGGGCTTCCCAGTCTGTTGCCCCACCGCCACCCTACTTATTTTTTAGAATAGCTTAAATTATCGAAGCAAGTTACAAGTGAAAATTCCTACTTTCAACCCGAACGAGGCTTTGCTTCCACATTTAGTGCCCCAAAGAGAGTAAAACAAGGTGGCAGCTCTCACCAGTAAACTTTATGAAAACATTTAGCTCGAAGTGAAAACATCTGACTACAGCCTTCTTCGGCTGAGGATCGTGAAGACACTTTTAGATTGTATGCCACATTATCTACCCACTCGCTCAACACTCACAAATCTGAGAAATTCCGCCTAGGTTCCCATTACAAACTATGAAAGGATAAGAACCATCACAAATGCAACGATGGCTAGATTTGGGTGTCTTGAAATCTAGCGAAAAAAATATAATATCGAATGAGTTAACACTTATTGACTTCCCTGGGGATAGCAAGACCAAGGAATTCGAATTCGATAAGCTCTTCAACGTTAAGCTAAGTAACAAAAAGTCATGGCAAATTAAGAAAGACACCTACTATGGCTCAAAAACAACAGAAGGAACTGGAGCAGGAATTTTTGGGCCAAGAGCAAAAATTTCAGTAACAATGGGAAGGATGTCATGAATATTCCAAGCAGTGCCCCTGTTCTGTAACTACCGCCTCGATAAAAGCCGGCGATGGTGGAAAATGGAACAAAATTCTATGAGTTTAGTATAAGATTTCGTTCCGGTTCTCACTGTTTCTCGATCGATGTTAACGATGCGATTTACAGAACAGGGGCACAGAAGTCTAAACAATACGCAAATGCGCGGAATTAAACATTAACAGGAAATATAAAAACAAAGACATTGCAATAATGACGGACAGTCAAACTGCAATTATGGCCATAAGATCCTACACAATCTCTTCAAAACTTGTCAGTAAATGTATTGACAAATTGAGCAAACTGTACATGAACATGTTTATAGAAATCAAAGGCAACGAATAGGCAGACGAACTGGCAAAGGCAGGAGCCGGATCACCTCTCATGGGACCCGAAACCTTTTTGTGGAGTAACGGAGAGCCACATTAAGAGTGAAACACTGGAACGACCTCCCAAAATGCGTCAAGCCAAGCTTTTACTTGGCACTTTCAACTCAAAGCGTTACAAAGACGCAAGTAGAAACAATGTAAGAATGCTAGCCGGATTCCTAAACGGGCACTGCAGGCTAAGAAAACACCTAAAAGTACTAGGCATAGAGAGAAATGACCAATGCAGATACTGCAACGAACAGGAAGAATCTCCTGTACACCGCTTAGTTACTACGAAGTTCTATTACATCAAAGAAAGAAGTACCTAGGATCCTACTACGTAGAAGAGAGGGAGCTAAAACTCCTAAACGTAACACAGATACTCAGTTTCATCAAATAAACTAATCTGAAGAAGGGGGTACAATGGATCTATACAAGGTCGAATTGCAATACAAAACGCCAAATCATTCATTCATTCATTCATTCATGGGAGAACATTTGAGAGCTCAGTCGTTTCTAGAAACTTTCGATCCATCCAAAAGTCAAACATTTCATTCGGGGTCAACGCACTAGTAACGAGAACATTTTTTGACAAAATTATGCAACTTAGGGACAACGTCATCGAACCATCTAACAAAGATTAGCTGCTATCGCTACATCTTCACTTATTGTTGTGACTGTACCCTCGTTCGTTACATTAGAACTACCATAAATGTTCATCTTCAAACTCACCTTTAAATACCGACACATTCGTTGAAGTCTCTGTGCCTCCTCGTGACTAGCTAATGATTCTTTGAGGTGTGCCCGTTTCAAGGCACTCGAACACCCACTATCTTCATAAATGCTGCTACTTGTAGCATCCTCCTCCGCATTACCAATAAACGATTCTACGGTGGTCTGACTGCGCTTCCCACTGGTTCCATGTGATGATGTGCTGTCTGCATTTCCATCAATACTTCGCGACTCATAATGATGTGACAATGCTGCAATATAAAAAAATGTGTGTTGTAAATCTCTAAGGCAGAGGAATGGCAATCCCCAACAAACCCACCTTTGTAAAATTCTGCTTTCAGGGGCACCAATCCAGCCCAGCATTCTGGCAAATAAGTGTGGGTGTCGTTTAGTTGGATGTTTTTGTGCATCTCATTGTATTCCATTGTGAGCTGGGCCGCTTCACCGGCAAGATCTTTGAAAACCTACAAAAAGAGGGGATTGATTAAACTCATAACTTTTTAAACCAATTAATTATTTATAAACATGACGTACATGACTGGATTCGGTTAGTAATAGAGACTCGATTTGGAGTTGTAGCTTTTCGAAAAGACATTCACGAGCTTGTGCTAGCATAAGCGAAACCAAAACGTCCAGCACTTGTGGTTTCAGATCCATGGAAGGGGCATTTGTGAATGTGTCGTATATGTGACGGAATATTCCAGCGGCTCTTAGGAAGCTATCCACAGCCGCATCGAGTCCTTTTTCTGTAGTCCGATCGTGACGGGCACCTATTTGTGTGTAAATTGCTCCCAAGTTAAAGAGTGTGCAGGCTTTTTCGAAGGCTATAGTACGCTGACATGATGGAACTCCTGAAAATTCATTTTTTTGGAAAGATTAACAAATTATTTCAAACATAAACTAGTCACACTATCACTTACCGGTCAGTGAATCGTACCATTCGAAGTAGACTCCCAAATTTCGATCGGGTGGGAAAAATCTCCTTTCAACATAGTACAGCAGATTGTAGTAGCGAAAGAGCAAAGCGACACCCTGCAGGTCCCTTGATGGTGTTTTTGAAGCCTTTAAATGGATCATTAAGTTTTATTAAGCATACAAGTGAGACATAAAATTAATTAAATACCTGACGGGTGTCTGTGATATCAGCAATCGCATCGGTATACATTGATGGTTCTTCACTGTAATGTTCCAAGATAAAATCCGAGAAGGGCTCTAAAAAGTTTATTTCTTTTGTCTCCTTTAGTCCAAGTGGAATCATGGGCATCACACTGTCTTGACTGTAATAAATAATGCAAACATATAAAAAGAAAGAAAAATGATGGAGATTGAGAGAATGATAAAGATAAAACGATGGATTAGCAAAACGAAGATTAGATAATGACGAGTTTAGAGAGATGTTCATAGGAAGTGTTTATCGTTGTGAGCATGTTGTGAGCACTTATTCATTTATTATGATTCATGACGATGCTTATGCTCATATCCTTGTCTTTGGAATAGTAAGGAAGATTTGATGGCTTTACTTAGGAGTGTAGGCACAGACAAATTGTTTGAGAGAATTTTGATGGCAAATGGTGTGAGTTAATGACGCTCATCAGGTAATTGAATTCAATTAATTAGTTTTATAGTACTGTTAACATTGATTACCATAACACTAAGAAACTTGTTTAGACTTAAAAGAACGTATTTAGTATATTTGTGCATAGGTATGGTTAATCAATTGGTCTGTTTCTGAACCTACATTTGACATTCAATTTGAAGCGGATGCATTCCCAAAGTTCCCAAAATAAGAATGCAGAAAAGCCAATCATCATTACAAAGCAAACTTTACCCGTCAATGAGATCTTTTCAATCATTTAAGGTGCCAATTTCTTTGTTTTTCACCTTCTTTTGTTTTCAATTCTCGTCTTAAATCGTCTGAAAACCACCTCCTAATGGACCAATAACTCAATTGATCACTCTACCACTCTGAACTCATTCGGATCAATACCAGCTCGCTCCGACTACACCATACCACAACTGGTTTTCGATAAGAACTTCCAAGTCACCATCCCACCAAGAACCACGTAGGAGAACACGGATTTCTTAAGAGGTGATGACAAACAATTCGAAAACCAAGGACAGAGTTGACGGCGGTATGTACTCAAAAGAGCTTAATATTCGCCTGTCATTTATATTCCCAAGCCACTGCAGAGTATTCCAAGCGGATATCCTGCAGATCAAAGAGGTCCTATCATGGCTCAGAGAAAAATTATTATTTTCGACAAATATCGCTTCTCGGATAGCCAAGCAGCACTTAAATCACTTTGTAATGTCCCTACAAACCCTCGACTGTAGATCTCCGTCTCTTCTGGAGATGACAGAACAGTTTAAGATTCACCCTTTTTGGGTGCCGGACACATAAAATTGCCAAGCCGATGAACTCGCCAGGAAAGAAACTTCTATGCCAATGCCACCAAACAAATCAAAAAAAGGCATGTCTATCGCTACGTGCAAACTTAAGCTAAAGCAAGATGCTTTAAAGACAACGAATAGTTGATGGAAAAACACCACCACCTGCATGGCAAACCAAATAGATCTGGCCAAACCTTGATCGTACGTTTAGTACCAAAAGTTTATTGTACTTAAGCAGATTGCACTTTAGCTCCGTAATTAGTGTTATAACAGGACACTGCCTCATAGGTAGACATGCCGCGAGGATCAATGTACCATCAAACGATTTATTTGAGGTTGCATGGAAAGGGAGGAATAGGAAACCGTTCAAAATCTTTTTGCTCATGTCCTGCCCTCTTTCATCAAAGACGTAGAACACGTTTGGGAGAATAGTTTTTTGACGCTTGAAGTGATCTTCGAAACGTAAGCAATCGCTTTATGGAAAGCTTATAATTGTAAACATGAGAGGCAATTACTCAATTTTCTTGAGGTATTACAATGGATCTATAAGTGGTCTAAGTGCGTTGGTCGTTTTCTTGACAGTCACCTTAACCTAGCCTATTGAGAAAATGTACTATAATTTATGTCTTCCTCTTTTTGCTCCTTTTTGCTTTCACAGCGCTACGAGCACCGTGATATCGAAGGAAACTCCAGCTTGTCTGCTACACTCTAGCAATCCACCTGGGGGTACACCGCTGTAATTTACTTATATTTTTTCCTTCCTCTCCCTATTCTCTTATTTCCTCCTTCCTCTTTCCTCTTTCCTCTTTCCTCTTTCCTCTTTCCTCTTTCCTCTTTCCTCTTTCCTCTTTCCTCTTTCCTCTTTCCTCTTTCCTCTTTCCTCTTTCCTCTTTCCTCTTTCCTCTTTCCTCTTTCCTCTTTCCTCTTTCCTCTTTCCTCTTTCCTCTTTCCTCTTTCCTCTTTCCTCTTTCCTCTTTCCTCTTTCCTCTTTCCTCTTTCCTCTTTCCTCTTTCCTCTTTCCTCTTTCCTCTTTCCTCTTTCCTCTTTCCTCTTTCCTCTTTCCTCTTTCCTCTTTCCTCTTTCCTCTTTCCTCTTTCCTCTTTCCTCTTTCATCTTTCCTCTTTCCTCTTTCCTCTTTCCTCTTTCCTCTTTCCTCTTTCCTCTTTCCTCTTTCCTCTTTCCTCTTTCCTCTTTCCTCTTTCCTCTTTCCTCTTTCCTCTTTCCTCTTTCCTCTTTCCTCTTTCCTCTTTCCTCTTTCCTCTTTCCTCTTTCCTCTTTCCTCTTTCCTCTTTCCTCTTTCCTCTTTCCTCTTTCCTCTTTCCTCTTTCCTCTTTCCTCTTTCCTCTTTCCTCTTTCCTCTTTCCTCTTTCCTGTTTCCTCTTTCCTCTTTCCTCTTTCCTCTTTCCTCTTTCCTCTTTCCTCTTTCCTCTTTCCTCTTTCCTCTTTCCTCTTTCCTCTTTCCTCTTTCCTCTTTCCTCTTTCCTCTTTCCTCTTTCATCTTTCCTCTTTCCTCTTTCCTCTTTCCTCTTTCCTCTTTCCTCTTTCCTCTTTCCTCTTTCCTCTTTCCTCTTTTCTCTTTCCTCTTTCCTCTTTCCTCTTTCCTCTTTCCTCTTTCCTCTTTCCTCTTTCCTCTTTCCTCTTTCCTCTTCCAGCAAGTTGAGAAAGTTCACTGGACACCATAAGTGGAAAAAATGAAAATATATATACACAGCGTTGCCGCCAAAAAAAAAAATTTTCGTGCCACACTCTTTGAAAAAACGTGTCATTTGTGACATTTTCGTGCCATATGAAAAAAACTTAAGTTATTCTTTAATAATAAATTTTAATTCAATAATTTAATTCAACAAATAAACAAAAAATCTATTCGTGTAGTTATTTTTCAGAAACAGGAGTTTTTGACAAGTGAGTTTTTATGTAAACTACCTATTTCACATCACATGATGAGTACTATTATTATTTAAAAATAGTAATAAAGCTTTGTTATTATAAGTTAAATAAATAAATTAGCTGGAGGTTTGAAATTTTGACAATTATTAGGCTTAATAATTTCATTATATGACATTATAGCATTAATTGTCTTGTATGAAAGTCTGTTTTTGTTGTTTGTTTTAATATTATTTAGCCTTGAAAACACTCGCTCTGCTGGTGCACTTCCGTGAGGTAAACTAAGGAGAATCAACATAAATTTTGAAATATTAATGAACATTCCTTCGTCAATATTGTTTTTTAATAATAACTTAAGCCAGAACGTTTTTGAATCTTTGAGAAAAATACTTTCGGTTAGTCCAATCTCAAAAATTTGTCTTATTTCGCCAAAAAGAACATCTTTCTCGCACTCTAATAGATGAGAAAATTCTGATACCAAAATATTGAAGTGTGGCAAAATACTTTGTATATTTGGATTATTTTTTAAAAAGGTTGGGTGACTTATCTTAAACGCATTTAAGACATTGTCCTTTAAATTAAGATTTCTTTCAAGTTCTTGTGAAAGTTTTTTATAGAATATTTGACAATCTTTCAAGACATTCAATTTTTCGTTAGTCTCTAAATTTTCAAACTCTTCTGTGCACTCAAGTCCCAAAAAAAATATCATCTATTGGCTTACAGTTAAGGTAAAATAATAAAAAAAAAAACGTGCCATATTGGAACTTTTCGTGCCACCGTGCCGCGAGAAAATTTCCGTGTCAAAATGGCACGATCGTGCCACATCGGCAACGCTGTATATACATAGGTAGCTTGATATAAATTTTCAATCGTCTATTAAAGAACACTTCTTTTATTTAAGCTTGTTTTTATTTGGTAAACCTACTCAAGTCTCACCCACATGCTCATCATTAACCCTTAAGAGCCTAACGAATG
Source organism: Melanostoma scalare (assembly GCA_949752695.1). NCBI lineage: Eukaryota > Metazoa > Arthropoda > Insecta > Diptera > Syrphidae > Melanostoma > Melanostoma scalare. The sequence continues at coordinate 10,337,898 of OX456985.1, forward strand.
GTTAATTGTCATACATTCACTTCAACCTTTAATCTCTACTCAAAAACACATTCGAGTGCAAAATCCGATTAACTTTGAGTCCCAATGGCAATTTAATCGATTCCCAGCTCTCCAGGTATTTGATATGGAGCTTGATTGAGTGGGTGATCTCACTCTTCAAAATTCCCAATACGTAATCCCAGATATTGTTTTTTTAGTGCGCAATTTATACCAAACCTGTTCGCGACTAATATTTTGATTTCTTACTTGTGCTTGACGAGAAGAAGCATTTTAATTGCTGACAAGTTTGAGCCTCAATTCATTACAGCACGTTCATCATTTTGTCGTATCGCATCTCGTCGTCGCGTCGTCACTCGTCAGTCATAAACAAATGCACAAATCCATCTGGCATTAGTCGTAAAAACATATCTGCATTTTGTATCAATAATCTGCTGATGATTTTGCGCTAAGCTGAAACAAATTTTCGCATTCTTGCACGTTTGTGTCAAAGATATTTATGTACGCCATATCGTTCTGTTCCATTTCATGAATGACAATTAGTCTATTGGTTGAGGGCATGTGGGCGTGAATAACAAACTTCACAATTTTACAAATAACTTATGGTGGGATGAAAAATACTAAATACATTGTTAGGTTTTATTTTGCGTTGCGTAATGATATACATGGAGAAATGCTTTTATAATCAGTTGACTTCACGGCAAAAGTTGAGAAAGCACTAAATCAACTTAAAGTCCATGAATTAAGTTGTCAAATACACCTCTAGTCACCTTACTATACCTTGCAGAAGTGCTCAAGAGTGCTTCATACTTTTAGTAAATGTTCTCATAACATCACGATTAGCATCACTTTTCAAACTGAGACTTTATGAACAAATAGTAAGTTAAATATTCCATTTGTCTGCTTTCCATTATCATCGAAAATAAATCCAAATTCAAATGCACCTACAGCTATACTTGTACTTATAGCACAGGTGATTGCGTTCCAGTAATTACACATAGTTGGAACTTTTTGCACTCTTTCACTGCCTCAACTTTGCTTTCATATCTCTTCGGACTTTGAAAATGGAGGCTGTTTGGTGGTGTTGCCCGCGAGTACACCCTAATCCAAATCCAAACCCAACCCAATCTCATTTCTAGCTGCGAGATCAGAAATTAGTTTTTGTCTGATTGGGTCTCTTTTATCGTTCCAGTTGGTTGCGATATTTCGCGCTTGACCATGCGATTAAGCGCAAATAACAATCACACAAATAAAGCTGGACAGTGTTAGGTATACCTACATTTTTTTTTTACATGTTCGAACCAAATGCTGCGATTGAATTCCTATATGGAAAACTTTTTGCTTGTTACTTTGTAGACCACGAAATAACTCGCAGCCAACTTGGGACTGTGAGTTGGTTGGTAGATGTATAGATCCATGATTGATTTTTGGCTTATGATACTTTTTTAGGAGTAAAGATATAGATTTACAGTGGTCATTGCTTTTAGTGAGTTGAATATTTATTGAGGCTGTGTTTTTCTTCTCTTTGGAATGTGGTTTTTTCTGGTCTTTTCCAGTTGGAAATACACATTGTTATAAGGGCTGACGCAAAGTTGAAAAAATTATGTGCATCAGTGCTATCAGAATTCTGGGCATTTTTCCTCGACAGAAGGGAAAGTGTGTCCAATAGAGTTCACGGAAATGTTTAGAACTAAAGTTTTTAAATATTATTTTAATAACATTTGATGAGTCTTATAGTGGTTTTAAGACAAGTAAGCTTCCGACGATACAAAGCCAACCCAACTGAGGAAAATCGGAAAAAATTTAAACAAGCCAGGAAAGCCAGCAACGTCCATTATCGACGAACAAAATTTTTACATGATCAAAAATTAAGGTAAAAAATACTACAATGTCCCAAAGGTAGTAAACATTTTTGGTCGTTTGTTAAAACATCCGGAACACAACATCTTCGGTTCCAACGCTTGTTTCCAACGATACACCCTTTGCTAGCTCTCTTGAAAAAGCTAACCTTTTTGCAAAGCAGTTCGCCGCCAACTCAACGCTTCCAGAAAATGTTATGGCTCCTCCAGTACTTGAGCGCGTGAATGATTCCATGGGTCCAATGTACTTTCGCACTCGTACAGTGGCAAGGGTCTTGAAAGATCTCGACATTCATAAATCCGCTGGCCTGGATAGTATCCCGGCTATAGTTCTGAAGAAGTGTTCTTCCACGCTGTCAAAACCACTGCGTAAGCTTTTCCATCTGTCCTACTCTACAGGGGGTCGATTCTGTAACTGTGAAGCTGTGAAGTGAAAAAAAATATCACATTTTCACAGCGAATTCGATTCCCGTTCTGTGAAAAAATTAAAACAAACGTCAAAATTTCTTCATATGATAAATTATTTATCACAAAAGAATTTGTCAAAGAAGTTTAAATTTGAAAATGGTAATTCTGTGAAGACTAAAATGAAATAATTTTTATCATTTCACAGCTTCACAGTTACAGAATCGACCCCCAGGTCTCTTCCCGAGTGGATGAAAAACAGCATTTGTCCAGCCAGTCCCTAAAAAAGGCGAATCTTCCTCACCCTCGAACGCCAATTGCAATTTGCAAATAGCACTTACTTCCCTTCTTTCTAAGGTCATGGAAACGCTGATCAATTATCAGCTCAAGAAATATCTCGAAGAACGAAAGCTTCTTAATGACCGACAGTATGGCTTTCGTTGCAATAGGTCCACTGGTGATTTGATGGTATATCTCACCGAACAGTGGCACAAGTCTTAACACCGATTTGGAGAAAGTAAGATTATTGCGCTTGATATTTCAAAAGCATTCGATAGAGTTTGGCATCAAGCTCTTTTATCTAAAATGCGTGCATTTGGTTTCGATGAGTTTCTTCTTCGCTGGATTAGTAGCTACCTTTCTAACCGTTCATTACAAGTCGTTTTGGACGGCTACAAATCTGAAACCCACAAAATGTGCCCCAGGGCTCCGTTTTGTCTCCGACAGTTTTTCTAATTTTCATTAACGATCTTCTGTCTGAAACTACTAGGTCTGTTCGTTGAACTTTCCCCAGGGTTGAACCAGGTTTTCTTGACAACCCTACGAGTTGTCAAAAAACCTGGGTTTTCCAGTCCTCAAAAAACGCTAACCCACAAATCACCACATCCCTGTCATTAAAAAAAAAATACATGCCATTTGACAGCCCTCAAATCGCCACAGCAAAAAGCTAGGGTGAGTTGGGGGAAAACCTATGGCAAACACTCAATTTTACATTCAGAGCGACTTTAAGTTTCTCAAAAAACGCTTTGTGGCGACCCTAGGGCAACCCCAGGGCTTCAACGAACAAACCTACTAATCCACTAAATTGTTTTGCCGACGACAGTACCCTCAGCTTTTCATATTCGTTCTTAAGTTATCATCCCTCCTCTTCGGACGTGGAACTAAGGCGGCAACGTATGTTAAGTTCATTAAATTCTGATCTAGACAGCATTGTCCAGTGGGGAATAAAAAACCGCGTAGAATTTAATGCTTCAAAAACTCAATGCTGTCTTTTATCGTTGAAGCGAATCTTACCTCCCTTGACACTATCCATGAGTGGCTCTTGCATTGTTGAAACAGAACAGCTTTCAATCCTCGGATTTCTTAAACTATGCCAAAAAAAATGTTTAAGGTCCCATCTACTGGTTTGAAAAGTTTTATGTAGACTCACTAGACTCGATACTTCCCCAGAAAGACATAAACACCCGAAAGCTTAAATTATTTTCCCACTTTTTTCAACAGATTTTAGTTACTTTCGGATTCAATATGGCAATCCTGAGTGAAACTGAAATTTAAAAGTCTCCGAGCCTCAAACGACTTGGCTTTGAATTTCGCTTAACATTACTTTGAGTGTCCAATCAACTAAAAAGAAACTCCCTGAACCGCTTCGTTTTCTGAAAGACTCCACCATTGTTACATAGTAAGATTGTAACCTCATTTCATTATTTGTGTTTTGTATCTAACGTGAAAATGCCAAATTAAGATTCCAAATACCAACTGTCAAAGCCAACTGAATGAAATAACGATACACCAAAAAGCCATAAAGTACCATTTGCAGATAAGGCTTATTTTCTTGAGAACGTCAAGCTATCAAATGAGTTCCTAGAACATGCATAGAACAGAAAGCGCACATCGCATCGGTCTGACATACAAACTCCTGCGATAGAAGTTGGTAGCTCTTTCGAAGGTTCGACTAGGTATAACTACTCCTGCGAGTTTTGTTTTTGTTTTGAAAAAGAAAAACATCAACGAGGAGGGTTCGCGTTGACGACAGCGCGAATATCTTTGCATGAAGATCACTCTGTATGCAATGCAACTGAATTAATGCCATCACACGTAGACCATGTCATTTCATGCATTTTAAATGAATCCACAAAAGGGCTTGCAAAACGAGCGTCTCTCTATAAAATTCGCCTTCGACAGGCCTCACCATTTAAGACTTACCGGGGAAGTATAGAGGTGGATACTCTTCTTTAACTCCTTGGCGTTGGGATCATTAAAGGAAATTTACATAACACGTCTATCGTTGGTATTACAATATCGTTCTACTAGTTCAACATTGTGGGTTGCATAGAGAAGAAGGGCCGCATTTGTTCCATTGAAAACCTTGGTGCCATGGCAAATAATTGGAAGACATTAGTTGCTGAAGCTAATTACTTGTAAACGCCATCCAAAGCTCCAGGCAATACCTTTGTCTGGGCGGAAGTATCGGAAAAATACTTCAAATGATAATTCTTGCTTTCAATTAATTGTCAAACTATGAAAGAGAAAATAACACCGTATACAAAATAACAAACGCAAACTGGACGATAGCTTAACGAGACCAAGTGCACGATGTTGCTTTGCTTCGTGGATTTACGATGTTACTTTCTCTTTCAGAGGTGGGGTTTTACTGGTAATATGTATGATATTATTTTGTACCTGTGGCCCCAAACTCACTGTAGCGCCTTGCCTTCCATGCACCCTTAGAGACGGACGATCTACGTCAACTAAGAGCTATCGAAAGGAGTAGAAAAATAATTGGATATAGTTGGCTCTCAAAGAGCTCCCCCTTCTAGCCAGTTTAACGATTCTTGTTGTTGGCTGTTTAGGAGGATAATTGTGCGGATCGAAGAGTATTTATTTTAAATTAAATTTACAACATCAACGACGACAATCGCGCAAAGGGTCAATTGGTATTTATTTAAATTTCCCTATGCAGATAATGATAGTTGGACGCACGTGAGCAGTCGAAGGAGTAGTTAGGACTGTTAGGAGGTACCTATAGCGGATGGCATAGGCACCACCTTCACACTGCTTGTGGTCTGAACACTGAAAAAAGTTTTAAATTGTCTAGATGGCTGACTGGGTGGGTCCCGCTGGCTTGTAGCATAGTAAAGTACTTACCTATCATTTTGGTATATTTCCACCGATGAATTCAGTTCAGCTAATTGTTCCTTCAATAGTTGTAGATTCGAATTTACAAAGCTAAGTTCTAGGGCAACTGTGTCGCGTAGTTTTCGATTAGTGGTTGCCTGAAATATGAGATCATTGAGAAAATGTCAAAACACAAAGAGAAGGGAATAGCTTTTTGTTATTTTTTTTTTTTAAATTGACTCTAAAGGTTTATGGTTACGTAAATATGTTCATGTGGCAAAGAAAGAGATGTTGTTTGTTTGTTTTTACCTTGAATAGATTTTCGGCTCCGGCTCGTAATCGTAACTCTTTGTTGATCTCCTGATTCAATTTACAGCGACGTGTTTGAAGTTTACCACGGCATGTTGCTGCTCGAGGATCAGATCCCTGAAACAAAGAAATTTACGATTATTATGTTGCAATTTAATGATAAGGGCTTATGAGGTCGAAACTATATAAAAAGATATTGAACCAATTGATGACTTTTTGATAAGCTATCAAAAATCAATTTTTGGCAAATAGAAAGAGCCATAATTTTGAGTGAATTTTTAGTGTTGTTGATATACAAAATCTTTGTCTGAGCATATTTTTTTCATAATGAAAAGATTTCAACAAAAACTTCGACTTAAAAAGTATTCTGAACTCCAAGTGGTGCCCATGGTGCCAGTTAAGCGGGAGGTGCGTTTTTCAAATTCCATCAGAAACCAAAAACTGTTTTTCCACGAGTATCACCCTTTGCGAGGAATTACCAAGTCCTCGATAAGTAATTTGATTGCCATGAAAAGCGCTTTATTAATTAGCCGTTCGGAACCAGCAGAAAATGGTAGGTTTCCTCCATTCCCTCACAACGGTTATGAGGAATGCACTAGGCCCGGTGGCACACTTATGTTGCGCTGCCTTATTATGATCCCAAATGTTGAAATTGGAGTCAGATAAAACGGCACCCAAAATCTTGTTCAAAGCAAAAAGGGTTTTAGAAACCTAAGGAACATTTATGTCGTATCTCAGCAATACTATCATCAGTACAGCAGTTGATTTTGTCATTGAAGACAAAAACAAATCAAATATTGTGTCCCTGAGTCAAGTTAAAAATTCATTTGTCCCTTTTTTACACATTTGCGTCCCATGCAGCAGCACTGCCTGGAACCCAAATATGGCTTCATGAAACTCTTCCACTATCAACATTCAGAGGAGTCTTGTACTTTCGACATTTTGTTAGGTCATTGAGTATACACTAGACACTGTCGGAGAATACACTACAACGCTCCCGTCCTGTTTTATATTCTGGTGGGACACATTCAAAAACTCTTAAAAGCAAACGGAAAGCTGGCTGTGAACGATTGCCATGGATTAAGCCCTAGAACCATCGCATCCATCGGTTTATTTATACGAAGCCTCGTGAGTCAAGTGCTAAGGAAGGCCCAATCAGAACAGAAACAAGACATATTGCTCTTAAAAGATCAGTAATGTCATATTGGCTTGAAATTTGCTCCATCAGACAACTGATGCACCAGAGATGACTAATTTTATCGAAACCGTATATAGATCTAAAGGACTCTAATCGATGAAAAGTCCCATTTTTACCAAAAGATCTTTTGCACAGCCATAAAGCTGACAATGTCAAGGTTGTATTTAATTCGACATTTAACAAAGCTTGCTATCTGTGATAATAGCAGCAGTTATATGTTCAGCTTCATTTGAAGAAAAAATATTAACTTCTGCCTGTGCAATTTAGGTCAAACTAGCAAGTTTTCTACAGATCGTAAAGTTAGTGACTTTAGATTTGAAGGGGTTGAAGAAGAGACCAATTCTAGGGGAAAGTTGAAAAGTGGAAGAAAGCTTCATCAAGTGCTTTGGATTATTAAAAATAAAATAGATTGCAAACCGATTCAACTTCCAAGTAAATAGATTGATGTTCGAGCAAAACAAACTCAGGCTACATTTCAGAAGGAAATGGAATTTTTTTTTTCAATTTTCGTTCCGAACAGCTTACATAGAAAGAGACTGTAGCTCCCGGAGGACCTGACATCTGACAACTCTCGCAACACCAATGACAAAGCGAACCATGATATTCCACGTAAAAGTTCGACATTAATCTTACACCACAAGATCCTTCGTATCATAAAAAGTGAGCTTAAGATGAGATTCGTTGAAATGCGTAAACTAACATTGTCTTTTAAGAAATTTCTTTCTTTTTAGATTTTTGCATTTTTTAATCAAATTAAGGACTCCTGGACAAAAAAACAAGACAGTAACAAAATTTTTTTGTTATTGTTTAATCAGTAAACTAGCAGCTTACGTCTAACCAAGGAGTCGCAGTAACAAGTCCTCGAAAAAAAGTCTGCCAAGAGTAATTTTGTTTTTGAATAAGTTGCAAGACAGTCAAATTTTCCAAATTTCACTTCTAAAATAAAGACTATAATCTTAAATATGAGTTCTCTTTTTTGCTGAAACTGAAATGTTGTGATGACATTTTGTTGTAGTATTTTACATGATTTTTTATTATTTGCCGAGGTACTTTCAGTTCATGATAAACTATAGCGTCAATGAACATGCTTCCTCCAGCCAGTCCCATCTCAAAATCGTTCTCCCATTGATCTCTGCACTGATTTCGTTTTGCACGCTAGTCACGCGAAAAATGCTATTCATTTTGAAAACTTTAACTCTAACTAGCCTACGTTTGATTCGTACCGGTGCAAATGAGCCTTAGCTACGATAGCTAACTGAATAAAACCTTATCTGATTCCATCAAAAATAATGTGTGCCGAACTTGTTCAGCTTATTAACTTCCCACGTCTATATCATCATAGCACCCTAGGGTTCTGTTACTCAAATCTCTAAGACACCTAAAAATTCCACAATAAAAGTCAAAAACTAGGAGCCAGTAGAAGTGGTGTTGCCTCACATAGGTTCAAAACTATTACTCTTTGTCTAAGCAATTCAAAAGTCAGCACTTAATTACGTGGGCAGGAACTTGGAGTCTTAACTCATAGTCAAGTTAGCCCGCCTTTACCTACCGATAAGAATACAGCGACAACCGACTTCGTATGCATAGCTCATAACAATCACCGCTTTTATTCCTCTCAATGAATACTTTATTGTCATTATATTCAAATGGAGAGACACAATTCTTTCTGACGGGACCTCCACAGTTTACCAAATTTAAATAAAACACTCACACACACACACACACACAAACATATTTACATTAAAGAAGTGTTACAACTTTTCTAATGCAACGTGCGCTTACCACACCGTGCGAGGGTGGGGTGCGGTGGAACAGACTCCACAAACAACGGAACCAAACAAGAGTAAGGTTGATGACACTTCAACTTCTAAGAGTTCTTCATATCACAAACAAACTCTGGGGAACAATATCGGAATAAAAAAACAGCAGTGTGATTGCCTTACACCGCACCATCTTCTCTTCGACAATGAACCGACTTATAAAGTAAAAAAAAACCTCTATTGCTTTGTGTTGTGGTTTTTGGTGTGTCTTCTGGAACCAACTTGGGCCATTGGGACGCGACAATGTTGTTGGTGCAACGGCATTTGGAATTTATAAAGGGGAGTTGAATGTGGATTTATATTACCGCGGTGACGTATTTTGTGTCTCCAGAGATTTTCTTCATTCAATTGGCTTCTTTTTTGTTTTTTATTATCTATCACTGCCTTTGGCCCTTCTTGGTGGTGTATAACAGTAATGCAACAAAAACTTTTAAAACTTCTCACTCACACATTCAATATGTGTAGAAGGTGCACTACATAGTTGCAGTCGGGAAAACGGATGCTTATTTTTCGTGACGTGCGACAATTATTTGTTTTTCACTCAAATTTAATTCGAAAACTACTTCGGCAGAAGGAGAAACTTTTCGATAATAAAGCGACTTGGGGCAGAGGAGTGGTATATTGTAATTGGCTGCGTTCTGACGCACCATCTGAACTTAAGTTGCTATCTGTCAGTTTATGAACGACCATCTAACAAGAAACGTCATTTTATTTTTTTACTCAAAAACATCTTATTTATTTGTCGATTTTACTTCGATAAGTTGTGGCAACGGCGAGAGATAAATTTTTATGGTGTTTTATAGTGCTAATTAAAGAAAGTTGAAAGTAAATTTTGTGAAATGAGTTTTGAAGACGAAATTCAAGGTAAAATATTTAATAAAATTTCACTATTCTTTTTTTACTGTTTTCTTTTCTGTGCAGAACAAGTAGGATTGTATGTTTACAACGAGTTGTTGCTCCCGCCTCTTCTAAGTACTTCTGATTTGTTTGCGGTTCAGAATGAAGCTACGAGGAATCGAAATTTCTTCGAGGAAGTAATACCAGCCTATTCCGAATATGAGTTTCAGGATCATTTCCGAATGAGTCGAGGCTGTTTTAATGTAAGTTTACAAAAAAAAAAAAGTCAAGCATAAACTTTTATTTTCTTTACAAGAACCTTTTGACTAAAGTTGAAGGTAAATCAGAGAGGACGGGGTTGGAGAAAGATTTATGTTTTACTGTTTGGATGTTGGCCAAACAGGAAAGCTTTTTGTCAGCGGGTGACCGATTCAATTATGCAAAAAGTACTGGACACGCTGTTTTTTGTGCAATGGTCAATATCTTGACCGGACTTACAGCAGACTACGTAAAGTGGCCTGCTCGAAGCGAGTACCAAAATATAGCCAATGTGAGAAATAAAAAATAAACGAAAGCATGATAGAAGATTTTATGTTAATCAAATTATTTTTTTACAGTGTTTTCAAGAAAAAACAAATGGGAAGATCCCGGGTATCATTGGAGCTATCGATGGATGCCACATTCAAATAAAGCAACCGAAACATAATCCCATCGATTATTATAATCGAAAAAATACCCACTCGATCATTTTGCAAGGTAAGGGAATAATATCAATATGCTACGGAAATGATGAGCACGTTATGTTTACAGCTGTGTGTGACCACCGAACAGTTTTCACCGATATTTTTGTTGGAGCTCCAGGGCGGCTGCATGACGCTCGAGTTTTCCGTTTAAGCGAACTTCACAGAAGGATTGAAGACCTCATTCCTCCAGAATACCATTTATTGGGGGACTCGGCATATCCACTGTCGAGGACGTTGCAAACTCCTTTTCGCGACAACGGGCACCTTACTGCAGCTCAATCGCGTTTTAATACGTCACTCAGCAGTGCGAGAGTTGCTATAGAAAGGTCATTTGGTTTATTAAAAGCCAAATTTCGTCGCTTAAAATACTTGGACGTGGAAACGCCACAAATGGCCATTAATATAGTTGTGGCGTCCGTGGTTTTACACAACCACATTTTATTATATGATGGCGAATCTTGGGATGATTTACCTACAACTGTGGAAGAGGAAGAAATGCTTCCATTTAACTTACTCCCGCAAGGGGTTTCTGACCGAAGATCTAACCAGGATGGGGAAATCAAGCGCAACTTTTTACTTAGAGCTTTTGAAAATTAAAAAATATTTAAGCAATTTTAAAAAAGTTTATTAACAAAAACTAAAACTAAAAAACAAAACAGATAATTCATAAATATTTTTCTTAATACTAATCTAATATTTTTCTTATTATTAAAAAACTAAAATAAAAAAAAACAAAGCAGTCAAAAATTCAGTCTTTCAGTTACACTTAAAAAAAAAAAAACAAAAAACTATAGAACACATAAAAAAAATAGGAACATAAATTATTGGTTACACCTTTAAAGCTGCAGTCTTTGAAAAGCCAGCTTTTCTCTTTCAAGAGCCAGCTTTTCTCTTTCAAGAGCCAGCTTTTCTCTTTCAAGAACCAGCTTTTCTCTTTCAAGAGCCACCTTTTCTTTTTCCGTTTGGTTGGACTCTTTTTTTAGAACAACCAGTTTTTTCATGGAATCCGTTATGGACTCCGCGTTTTTTATTCTCTTTGCCTCCATCTCCAGCGCTTCTTTTCTGGCCTTATCCACCCTGCTGTCCCTTTGCCTTCTCCTTGTTGAACCTGCTGTAGGAGGCGCAGTTTGACTAGATACAGCAGGCATAGCTGGAATTGTGTCAGGAGTGATGTTAGTTGTGGATGCTCGTGCGGTGTCATTCGGTACTGGTGGTGATGGATAGGCCGTGGATGTTTGTGTGAAGGGTGTTGTTGTTTGGGTGAAGGGTGTGGATGCTGGTATGCATGATGTGGATGTTTGGGTGAAGGATGTGGATGCTGGGATGCATGATGTGGATGTTTGGGTGAAGGATGTGGTTGCTGGGATGAATGATGTGGAAGCTGGGATGCATGATGTGGATGTTTGGGTGAAGGGTGTGTATGTTCGGGTGAAGGGTGTTGTTGTTTGGGTGAAGGGTGTGGATGCTGGGATGCATGATGTGGATGTTTGGGTGAAGGATGTGGTTGCTGGGATGAATGATGTGGAAGCTGGGTTGCATGATGTGGATGTTTGGGTGAAGGATGTGGAAGCTGGGGTGAAGGGTACAGACGTTGACGGGTTTATATCCGGGCATAAGGAATTAAAATAACGGCCTTCCTGCACCGATACCTCCTTATAAAAAATTTGGGCCATGATGTTGTAGAAAGGCCACGGTATCCTTCCCCTTCCGGTCGATGTTTTTTTGTTGTTGTCCAAAACCATATGATAATATTGTTTAAGGTTCGCCAGCTTTTTGTCCAACGCAGCCGCAGGAAAGTTGTACCCCTTTAAATTCAAAGCGCGCCCAATTTCATTAAAGATCACCCTTCTCCTTTTTTTGGGATTTCTTAAATCTTCCCGCCGTATAAGGCACTCATCCAAAAAGAGGAGAGTACTAGAATTTGTCCAAATACTGTCATTTTCTGAAATTGAAAATAGTAATTCAAATTAATATTAACCTCAGACAATCGTAATATAATTTCTCTACAATATATTACAAATTAAGAATTGCATTTCATTTACCCCTAAAACACTACGTACTATTCAACTGAACATCTGTCTGTTCTTCTTTTGAACAATCGCTAATAAGGTACATTCGCAGTTCAACGTTATCATCGCCGACTCACAAACTCAAGATGTCCAGTTCAAATCCCCACATCACCTAACCCAATATTGTTTTCTTTCTCATATGAACCCCGAAACTAAATAACAACAAAACAATTCTCTCGTTCTATAACTACCTAACACTGGATTACAATTTGGAAAAGGTTTGAAATTTACGCAAAAATGCTGAAATACGATTTTAGATTGCAATTCTTTCCGTAACGAAACTACTTTCAAGGATTTGCAACTCCAATATGTACATTCGCAAAAATGTTACCAAAACTACACTTGACAAAAAAAAAAATCTATGTTGAACTCTTCACTTTATTATGTTCATTACATGTGAATGTAAAAACTTGTCGTGGGTACCTGTACCTACGTTTCAACACAGGCAATCAGGACATCACTCATCTACACTCAAAACATACATCATCAACTATTCCAAAACACAACCTCAGAACCAAAACACACCTCCTCCATACAACATTCATCCAGAAGAAAACATTCATCCACAAACATCCTTACAGCAACATTCCTCCGCAGACATCCTTACAGCATCAAGACAACATCTATCAGTGGACAATATAACCAGGACAACAAACCAGCGAGAAACTAAAACAAAACACGGTAAGCATAAGGTTATATTTGTATGAAAATCGAATCGTCTTTCCATTCGACCGTGGACTTTGCTTTTCTGCATTCATGCCTGACCAAATTACTTAATTCTCTGATAGCATACGAATTGCAAATCCTTAAATGTAATCATTCCTTAAGCCTTGCCCAAACCAACGCGGGGAGTGCGTGCGATGCGATTGCGATAAGTCAAATCCCTATGTAATCTTATGGACGTTTGACTTAATGTATAGGGATTTGACTTATCGCAATCGCATCGCACGATCTCACCGCATTGGTTTGCGCAAGGCTTTACCCTTCAAAAAACTAGCTCATATAATGCACATACAAACTACACACTTTGAAAACACTTACTTGGTGCGTTTTCTTTATTAGAATTTCCAGCGCCAGCGCTGGCTTGTTCCTGCTGCTCCTCATTACTTACAGCTGGTACTTCTAAAAAAAAACACACATAATGAACCTTAAAAGTAAAAGAATATACAAATTCAACTTACCCATAACTATATCTTCCTCATGGACGGTGTCGAGGTTTTCCATAATCGCATCGGCATATACTGGATCTAAGAAACAAGATCCATGACAACTTTTCTTTTTTATTCATTTCATCTTCTACTTACCATTTTGCATCCGAAGATAAACTTCTTCGGGAACTTCCACCACGACAGACTCTCCCTTATAGTCGTACCAATAACGTTGCATTTTATGAAACAAAAATAAAAACAACGACACACATTTCATCCACTTAGGAGAACACATTCAAGAGGAGTTTTTGCTTCTTTAATTTTGTTATTATAATCAAAATAAAGAAAAACAAAGGGCAAATTACACAAATTTCACAAATAGATAGAAAGAACTCTTCACAGATGATATTTGTACAAGTTTCAAGCTATACAAGTTTCAAGCCACTTCACAACCAAACACGATAAAGCTGCAATAACAAGTGAAAAAAACATATGTTTTGACAAGTAATATCTTAAGTTAAGATTTTCAGCCAAGATTTTCCATCTGAAAATCTATGTTCGAAAATCTGAAAATCTAAATTCGAAAATCTGAAAATCTGAATTGTCAGCTGAACTTTTGTATGGAAAACTGACAGCAACTTAAGTTAAGATTTTCGAAGATGGTGCGTCAGAACGCAGCCATTGAATAAAATTAAAAAAAGCGAAGCAGATAAATTCGTTCCTGTAAAAGAGAGCAAAAACACCAACAAGTGTAAATCGAACTAGCCCAGACCGAACTTGGTTGAACCATATCCTTGTAGTTAAGAGCCTGATAAAGAATTTCTACATGCCGAAGGCACTTAAAAAATAAACTGTGAGGTCCACTTTTTTAAGTTTTTGATACAATTTTAGCGGAGGCAAACACTCGATATCAACGCTATAGTAATTGTATGTTTTTGCACAAAATTATATGATAACTAGAAAGTACAACCAAAAAAACTCCTATCAAACATAGAAATATTGTCATATCTACGTGTGCTATAAATATAACACACTGCATGATTGAAGGCAACTTGCAGTTTTTGATGGGATGAAGAGTCAAGACTGCTGTAGACAGCCTCAGCATATGTTGTCAGGGGTAAGACTAGAGACAGTATCAGCTTTTGTCCTGTTTCGTCAGTTTTCGAAGACATCCGTAAAAACGAACCACGACAACGTTTATGTGATTGTAACCAGACAAATTACGGTTGATAATATAACCTATTGACTAGTGACCATAGAGGAATAAAAGAACAAGAGAGGGAAAACCTCACACACACCACGGCATCTGTCCACAAACTGACTTCACAAACACCACTCTATTTTCAGCTTTCAAAACCAGTTTGAAATCCGAAAATAAAGTGGTGTTAGTAATTTCACTGACACAACTTTATATTCAGATGAATACGTATCACATATAGGTCTCGTGTTACAAAAACAACAATGTAAACAAATGGAAGTTGCGGGGCAAGAGAAGTAATGGTTTTCCCTCTTGTTCCTTATTCCTCTAAGCTAGTGACTGAGTCCATAGCTTAAATTTTGTTATTATTAAGGTAAACATCAGGAAGGAGATAAAGGTCAAAATTGTTTTTTGATGTGGGTATTACCTGAGATTTTGATGGATTGAGAAGCAGCCCATTAGCTTCAGACCAGGTTGTATTGTGTTTTAAGTCTTCATTTATGAGAAAAACAAGTTCATTGCTTTTGCCCATCATAGAGTATGCTTCAGTGGTTTACGCTAAGCTTGATTCTCGTTCTTTTCATAAATTGCTAGTTGCTTTTAATAATATAATTCGGTATATTTTTAGTCTGCGTAGGTTTGACCATGTCTCTCAATGCCATCAACTAGTCCTTGGCTGTACTTTTGAACAGTTTCTAAATACGAGATGTTGTATATTCTTACACAAAGTAATTCAAAGAAAAACGCCGCTATATTTATTTGAAAAGTTACAGTTTTCACAATCTGCCCGAACTCTGAATCTTATTACACCTTTATGCACTTATTTGAACTCTTCTAGACTATTTTATGTATATACCAGAAAAACTCTGGAACTCCTTGCCAGTAAGTTTAAAACAAATAGTAGGAATCTTACAGTTTATAAAAGCAATATTTAACTATTTTAATTCATTAAACATGCAAACAGTAAATTGAAAATAAAATATTTAATCTTAGTCTAATAAAATTCTTATTACCTAAAATTAAAATCATTTTGTAAATATTATCTAACTTTTTTTTTGCTTTTGTTAAAATATTGTATGTATTATAATTGTTAATTATCTAAATAACTTAACTTGTACTTGCAAGTCCTGTCTTAAGGTACTATAAAAGACTCAGTCTTATTTGTACACCATTATGAAATAAATTGAAATTGAAATTGTGGTTACCTGAAGGTTTCGATAGATGTAGTTGGACATCGTCAGCATAAAGGTGTACTGAAGTATATTTACACACTGTTGGAAGGTTATTAATAAACATTCAGAATAGTATCGGACCTAATATTGAGCCTTGAGGAACTCCCTGCTTTATTTCTTTCAACAGGGAAAAAAGTTCACCAGAAATAGCCCTTTGTCATCTGCCAGAGAGGTCTGATTAATTTCACTGTTCTCTCACTGAAACCAAAGTCATTCTTAAGCTTCCAACACAGAATCTGGCGGCTAACTTTATCAAAAGCCTTTGAAAAGTCCAGCAAACATAGCAGCGAAACATGACCCCGGTCATAATCTTGTCTCAATTCTTCAAAAAGGTTAACCATAGCTGTAGAGCAACTATGGCTAGCACTGAAAGCCGAATGATGAGCATTCAGTGACAAGTGTTTCGTTATCTGCTTTGCTACAACCTTTTCAAAAACCTTTGATAGACAAGGTAGAATGCTCACCGGTCAGAAATCAGCATGTGAAGATGCATTTGTTTTCTTTGCTATTGGCAAAACTCTTGCAAGTTTCCAGAGCTGAGGAAAAGTTGACGTAATAATGCACCAGTTAATTACATGAGTGAGATACTAAAAAATTTCAGTTAAAATAAGCTTAGCAAATCGATTTGGAAAGCCATTATCACTTATCGAATTGAACCTTATGGCCGTAACGCATTGAGCAATTTCAACTTCCGTGGCTACTTCAAAACTTTCGAACATTGGTACAGAGAGCTCTATGATATTTATTTTTAATTCATCGAAGCGTTGACTCCAAAGTGAATTCACTTCTTCTATTTTGAGTAGAAATTCATTCTACATTTTGGAAATTTCATTTTTGAACCCATTTTGCATTGTATCAGCCTGTCTTTCAAGATGTTCCTCTAAAGTTTTTTTGGTGAGAGGAGCATTACAGTCACTCAGCCGTTTTGATGCTGATTGTATATGTTGAGTGGGCTTTGATGGCAGGCCTTTTGAGAAGGCCGTTCTTGTTCGAAGGTTGGTAGCTGACATGATTTAAGAGAACTTGAGTGAAAGCCCTGAAATAAAATTAAAACCTTCTGTTCTACTGTTTTCAGTGGGACCTTTGGTGTAGTGAGTCACTGTCTTTCTGAATGGTTTTCTTGGTGGTAGATGTGCAGAGCATGCTGTTTAACTGCACTCTCAGTTGGTAGAAGGAAACTGATTTCAGGCTTAAAATTTATCGCAGATCTCAAGAAAGATACGGCGTTAGCTAAGGGACATATGTATGTCTCGCTATGGTGCCGCATATACCATATCAAGAAGCAAGTGTGTCGAATCTTCTCAGATTCGACGTAAATAGACTATAGAAGATAGAAGTTCTATAAAAGATCACTACAGCTACCTTGACTGATTTTAACTTCATGTAAAGATTAGAATAGCAGTGGGTAAAGCAGTTCCAGACCTGGATATGATCCAATACATGTCGCTTCTTCTCTTGCTTTCAGTGCTATAGTTCTGCCCGTGCTTCAGCAATGTAATTTCTTAAAAAGAATGAGTGCATGTTATCAAAAGAACATCCTCACCAACGATAGGAACAGAACCAGAAAAAAATTTACAAAGATCCCAATTTACTAGTATATGAAAGTTTAATACCGCTTTTTCAGCCACAATTATAAAGTCATGTTTAAAGTAATCAATATCCACCAGTTGAAGGATGATTTTCATATCAAAATAGAAACTCCAAGACCACCATGACTTGAGACCTCTGCCTACTTTGGGAAATATAGTGCCATAAAAGTCCCAGCTCAATTAAAAGTCGTACTTCTTTGACAAAAAGAAAAAAGAAATTCCCAAAAAATGGTATGATTAGGTTTCCACAAAAAAAAAACCTAGCTCCGCATGAAGAGCGAGTATAGCCAATTTCGTTAATCTTTCCAACTCCAATCACGTCAAATATCAATCGTTCTTCTAACATTATTACAAAATAACATTAGGTACCTCCAAATGAAGACATCTTCTTGGCAGTTCCACCATATCATTAACATAGCAATCACCACCATCCCTCAAACTAATCAGCATCGCCATCACGATCAATTGCCGCAGCAAGTCTGCGTGCAAGTAAAGTTTCTTTTCGTGAAAAAAAAGTAAAAGTTACTTAAAAATCCATCATTGCCCGAGCGATATGTACTATATGTACAGTCAAGAGCATGATGATGAGATATTGACTATATGCGCCTCGCCAAGGCGAAAACAAGACTCTCCTCTAGCCAAGTTTGTTGCAGTCAGAGTCAGCACCTGATCGGAACACTTAAATAGCAAAAGAAGAAGAAGAAGAAGAATGATCATCATCACCATCCTTTACCTTAACAGAATGAATGTACGATCGACCGACGTCGTCGTTGACTAAGAAAGTCAACTGCATATGCGCGCGCTCTCCTCCGGACGTGGACAAAATGTCTTATCGTTGGTGTAAGATTTCACTAAAGGTATTACCTGACACTGGATGGCCTGTGGATGGTCATTTTCCATTTATGTTTGTTTTTTGTTTTTTTTGTATTTTCTCGAACTCGGTTTTGGCTGAAGTTCAGAAGAAAGCAAACTGCACTTCCCATGGCAATTGTTAAGTTTCCTTCACGGAGACGGCACTGAAAAAGCCCCATGATTTACTGGAGAAAAGACACTCATTCCATTGTTAGCCTGAACGTGTTTAACCTTAGTCAGGTCAGACTCATGTGCCGTTGCTTGTTTTTTTTTTTTTTAACTTTATGTTATGTTATGGCAGAATAAAAGCCCAAACAGTTGGTTTTTCGTTGTCTATTTTTGCTTAGTCATGGAAATGACAGTCTATCTCAAATCTGTTGTTGTTGAAAATTCGGCACAGGCGTCTGCAGTCAAAGTCTATAGCTAGATGTGTATTCCCCACGAGCCACGGCTTATAAGACTTATGAAAACGCGCTGCCAGCTGTTTGCAGTTGTTGTTGCTGCTATTGCTGCCGGGCGCATATTGGCTAGGTTTCCCTCCATTTTAATTCATTGTGCTTTTCACACGTGTTAATTTTCCAAGAAATTTCTATACTTATGTGAAACGAATGCATTAATACAACCGAAGTTGAATGGAATACTGTAGTAGGTACCTTAGTACGTTACTAGATGTGGAATAATTGTTTGATTTTCAGCGAAAGGAAAAATGTTAGTTTGCTTGGAATTCCGTTTTTGTTTGGCATGCGAAAACGAGAGTAATTTATTGATTCAGTTTAGGCCACCGTTGTGTGCTAGAGCCAAAGATTTCTTTTTCACTTAATTGGTAAGATCCTTCGAACTCCAAAATTACTGAAAGTGAATTATAGTGTAGATAAGGAAGTCCGTCAGTATAGTACTGCGCTTTTGTCTTTTGTAGAAAAAAGATACAGTAATTCCCGTAAAATTGTGACCAATAACTAGTCCAAGCCCTTTAGGTAAGCGGCGGAAACGTTAAAAAAGCTTAAAAATAAATAAATAGGGTGGCACAACAGAGCGGAGAGCCCCGGGGCTTAGTGCATTTCTCACAATCATGTCTTTTGGGGGAATGGAAGGGACCTATACCTACATTTTTCTGTCGAGCCCGAACGGCTAATCAAGACAGAGCTTTTCTTGGCAATGAATTTATTACCGGAAGACTTAGAAAATCCTCGCGAAGGGCGATACACGTGGAAAAAATATTTTTGTATTTTGTTGAGGTTCTAACCACAAATGTCCCACGTAACAGACAGACGTGTTCATTGTTACGCTACGCGGGGCATCACAAAAAAAGCTTAATCGACGGAATAGTGGAGAAGCCTGAGGTAAACTGAGTAAAACGAAGGATATCTGAATTACTATAAATAAGCGGTCATCGAAGCCCCAGGTCGAACTAAATAAATGAAACAAGCGTTTTTAGTTTAAAGAGATATCACTGTTAGCTTTGTTATAAAGTAATTTGCTAGAACTCGTTACGACAACAATGTTTCTTAAATTCAGCAATCACACGATATTGTGTATGAAATATGTGAAATTATGGTGAATTCACTGTTAAAAACCATTCACACTGCGGCACCAAAACGACAATGGCGGTTGAGTAAACCGCTGGACGGACTCCGCGATCGTTATCAAAAAGCGAACGTGTATTCCTCTCACTTCCTATCTATTTCCCTCTCTCTTTATCTTTTCCTCTTCTTCTCCTTCTTCCTCATCCCTCTGCCTCTTTCTTTCCCTCAGGGCGAGGAAGAGGGAGAGGATCCCTCTCCCTCGCCCTGTTTTGATCGAAAATCAATTGTATCTTTTAGTAATTGCTGTTCGTATGGTTTTGCATTTGGCATTTCCATCACAAACATTTGCAAAGACTCAGCTCATTAATAAATAAAGCCCCACAACATCTCATATCACAACATTACGAGCCTCAAACTGTCCTGACATTTTGGCAAAACATTAAATCAAAAAAACCTTATTCCCCGTCAGTTTTACTATCCACTAACTAAAGTCAAATATGAAGCAGGTTCTACCAAAGAAAATGTTTTAGCTTTTCTAAAGTATAGAGATAGACACCATCTAATGTCACCTTGTAGGAGTGGCGGCAATTGCATGCTACACTAAACCACTTGATGGCCGGAATACATGAGTGTTTTAACTATCAGAGGCAACAACAGCAAATCAGTCGCAGGTAGAACAACAACAATCCTTCCTTTGCCGCCGGCCGTCACCGATCGGTCCATCCAAAGTTTGCAATTGCAATCAGATTGTTTCTGTTTGTTTGTTAGACGTAGAGCCATAGTGTAGTGCCTGTGCCAGCCAGCGCACCAACTTGTTCTCCTTGGAGCAACATTCCAATCGATGGAATTTTAGACGTGCGACATCACATCAACCGCATTACACAGATCAACTAGTACGTCGGTGTTGGTATTGTTGTTTGTGGTGTGGTTTTCGATTGATGCCCAGTGAAAAAAAAAACATTCAAAAGAGTAATTTTAACAAGGATATCTTTCTCTCTCTTTATATTCATCCCTCTGGCTGGCTTTAGATTCGATTGACATGACAACCGGCTGATTAATTGCGACATGGAGCTTGTCAACTTCTTTATAAAATTGAACTTTGATGAACTTGCTGAGTGCTTATGTATGTAGATGCGCACCTAGCTACGCGATAACTACTTCACTCATCGTCATGTTGAATAAAACAGACTTCACTCATCGTCATGTTGAATCAAACCGACAATGTGAGTCTTGATGTTAAAGTGTTTTGAATGCGACAAGGTAATCGGCTAGTTATTTCAAGTATTAATATTATAAATAATTAACAACTAGAAATTATATAAAGAGAGGTGTGATCGGTTTGAAGAAGGCTAAAAAAAGGTTAGTTTTTCAATTTCAATCGCATGATTAGCTTTCTTTTGGTTCTTTCTACCTACTGAAATTAAGGTTCTATAAACTTAAATGTGGGGAGAGTAAAGTGAGGTAAAGCATTCCACATTCGAGTTGAGCGGCTTTAATATAATTTCTAACCTAAATGTTCATCTAAAGTGGGCTCAAGGTAAAACTGATGGGTATTCCTGACGGGGTGGGTGCTTCCGCTATATTGTTTCAAAAGAGTAATGCTATAATGCTGGCTAGTTAAGAATAGTACTTTTTGTGAACTTAGTGATTAAAGACATTAAACTTACAGGGACAGATGCAGGTGCTTCCAATACTGGTATCGCCTACTATTCACTCTTCGGACTTTATGCCTAGACGCGTAATGTTACACCATTCATTCGAAGTAGTCTTTCCTAACCGCTCAGCATGGAAGAACTCTGTAATTCTTAAAAGTAACTTCCAATGCATTTGGTACACTGACGGTTAAAAACTAACAACGATGTAGGTGCAGGGATTTTCGGTATCAACTTCAAATCATTTATATCCCTTGGTATCACAACAACTATCTTGCAAGCAGAGGTAACAGCTATAGAATTCTGTATTAGGGAATGCATTAGAAAAAAAAATCCGAAGATCACGCATTCTAATTTGCTCTGACAGTCAGGCAGCACTTAAGCCCCTGTCCTCAATCAAATTCGAATCCAGACTAGTTTGGAACTGCCTGTCTATCTCAATTAGCCACCCACAGTACAATAACTCTTTTCTGGGTGCCTGGACATGAAGGTGTACGGGGTATCGAAGAAGCTGATTGCCTAGCTAGACTTCGCTCTCAATCACAATTCAAAGGCCCGCAACCTTACTTCGATCTCCCAATCAGTAGCATCAAACATGAACTGGTTACTTGGGAACGGCAGAACATGATACACACCTGGAACAACTTCGAATGAACAACTTTACACTTTACGTGTTTAAACCTAAAAGAACAGAACAAAAGATCTTTCAAAACGACGTGCTAGTATAGACACTCTACCTTCGCCTTATCTTGTCAAAAAAAAAAGCTATTGAAAAGAGTGAGACAGGAAGCATTATTGGTAATTCTAATGAAGATCACAGTTTACACATCTTTACTGGTAATACATATGAGTTCTACTTGGTTTTTACTCTCTCATGCCAGGATCTAATCAAAGAGCTAATCATAAGCAACAGTTCCAGTTCCACATCCGATGAGAAGCTGAGTATTGAGTCGTCAGCAAAACAATTAATATGATTGAAAATTTCAGAACAGCGATCGCTTACGAAAATATGGAATAGAATCGGAAACGAAACAGAGCCCTGCGGCACACCAGAATTTATGAGTTGAGTATCATACTTATAAACTATCCAACGCCACCTGATCCCATGAAAGAGAGACTCATCGATACAAACAAAAGCACACGTTTTCAATAGAGATCCTGATGCCAAGTTCTAGAAGTTAGAAAGGCAATAGTCTTACTTTTTCCAAGAAAGGCTTTGAACTTTTTGATATTAAAGCCGTGCTTTCAAAGTTGGCTAGCATAAAATCATTGGGAATCCAGATTTAAAGCATCTAAGAAAGCAGTTCCTTTAAATCCTCCACGACTCATTCTATCACATTTAATTTATAACGCGACAGCTTCATTACAGATAACTCATAACCAAATCCATCCCCTAACATTTCTTTTGCAAGCTTTGCTCGCAAATACTGTAGCTCCAAATGTTTTAGGTCCCCAGGCTCCAGAGATGTATTACGCTATCCTGTTTTTTTATTTTATTTATTTTTACAGTTACTCGTTGGATCAATAAGCGTATTAAAGTCAAGAATTTTTTCATCATCAATCCGTTTGTTTGCATTAATGTAAATTCTTGAACTCATTATCACCATCGTTCGCTCCCAGTTAACTTTGTGTACTCAAATTCATTGGTCTATATTTAACTATTGCGTCTTACATTCATATAAACTTGCAACACATTCCACAGGCTGCTATGGCCCATAAAACTGTAAATAAACCAACCTTTTCTGGTTTTATTTTTCTGTGCCGGTTTAAAGGTGTTCTAGGTCTGAGGCTAGATTTTAATCTTTGATGTCCTCATCTGGCAGAACGTTTACTTTGATGTTTGTATACATATGAATATAGATATCTATATTTTATCATTTTTCTTTCCGTCCTTCTCACAAGATGTATACCTCAAGCATTATGGCTCATCTGCAATCACTGTTTATTAGCCACTATATGATCTCATTTTGAGTGAGATGTTTAACTTAGACACTGAAGTAGAGTCTATTCTACACACACTCTACAAAAGAGGGGGGTTTACCTTTTTATGAACGTTAACGCCATTAATTACGAGTAATAGCGATACGACGCCGACCGCGACGATGCGATGCTCTCCTATCAAGTTTGTCCACTTTGTTGGATGCGTCCTTACCTACAGGTACACCATACCAGTTAATTTTTCTTCATAAAATACTAAGTCTTGTTGCTGTTTAGGTTGAAGTCAATCAGTGATGTTGGTTTAAACGAAGTTTAATCTAGCCATTAGATAGAAGATGGTGTAGGAAGTGCGTAAGACTACTTTGTGTACTAACATCTGTGTACATATGTAGAAGATCACCAGAACGATAGATGCTAGTTTAAAAAGGTTTTAAATTCAATCTTCTTGTTTGATAAAATA
This sequence comes from Melanostoma scalare, assembly GCA_949752695.1. Classification (NCBI taxonomy): domain Eukaryota; kingdom Metazoa; phylum Arthropoda; class Insecta; order Diptera; family Syrphidae; genus Melanostoma; species Melanostoma scalare. Next base: position 10,361,841 of record OX456985.1, read on the forward strand.
GGTCGTTTTTATAGAGTCGGTGTACAGAATAGACTCAAGACGTCACTGTGCGACGCGCCGGCCGGTGTGTCGTCTTTAAAGATAACTTTGTTGCACAAAGCTGCATGGCGTTTTGTTACGTGGAAAAGAGTGCTTTGGAATGCACTTATCAGCTGTAAACAATAGCAGCATTCAAAGGGTTGAATATATGTGATAAATGTTATCTCAATGATAGCGCGTGCTTAATCAAATATTACTTTCCGACAAGTCAGATGGTGAACTCATTATAATTAGGGTATCTTATCTACTTACGAGCCATTTTCACAATGATTTTTGCTAATAATAAAATTAACAGAGCGCAGGTGTATGTATTGTACGTTGGACCCATATCATGATCTCATCACGTAGGATCCAGCCGCCACATAGCTGCGCTCAAAAGCCAATTAATTTTCAAATCAACTAAAAGAAAAAGTGGATTTTGTGTGCCCGTGTCGTTATGATTAGCGTGTCTGCTTGTAACGTGCGAGGTTCGAAACCTAGAAACATCTAAAAAAACGTTTTTCCATAGCTATGGCCTTTTCTGAACAACTGTCAACTTTTCGATATTAATTTCATACCTTGAAAAGAGCTTTCTCGACTATCCGCTCATAATAAAATTGTAGGTCTCTTCCATTCCTTCACAAGGTATGGTTGAGATGATACGCTAGGCACTGTGGCTCTCCAATCTGTTACACCACCCTATTTATTTTTTTACGTTGTTTTATGGCTCTCCTGAACAAAGTCGAAAGTTACAATACCAATGGAGTTCAAGATTCGTTCTATTTTTCGTCCTGATTTGAATATTTACATGTTTGAAAGTATAAATGTGATTTGAAAAATAAGCTACCGAGTAGCAAAAGAACTGTTTGTCTGTCCAAAAAAACAGGAATCAGAAGCATTTTATGACTAATGTGCTTAGTGTCGGTTTTCGACTATTTGGCCAAATTTTAATGTTCTTCTTGTCTGCTTAAGCCTTTTTCTTAGAAGCCCCCCCAAAAAAAAAACTACTAATAATTAACCAGTGCAATTCAACAGCTAGCAAACGCAAGGTTTTCATATAATGTAAGCATTCGTAGGCAATGTTGATAAGCCACATTGGTGGCCATCAATTTTTATTGTGTCTCATACCTGAAACGGAAACGTTCGAACAAATACTCACCATCACGAGAGCGTGAGTCGTCTTAATAGCCAGACAACGCACAAGTCGATCGTTCGCGCTTTCAAAATAAAACAAATAATCATTACGCATGCAAGTCTACTATGTCTAATTAAGAATTCAAGCTCAGCCATTGTCGAGGATCGTTGTACCTTATCGCATGCTCATTGTCTCAAGTTGAAGGAAACAACTCAATAAAGCTTACTTTTGTGTCGCCCACTCGGAAGTAATTTAATGATATTGGTTTTCAAAGCCAGACCCAAAACAATGCAACAGTCGAAATCGAATAGGTAGTAAGTAATGTCCTATCCAAAAGTGAATTCCATTTGAATTACAAATGAAAAAAAGAAAAGAAGACTTCACTAAGCACTCACAATTGCTATATGCTACACGAAAACACATTTCGTTCCTGCCTCAGTTGACGATGTGGGGCTTTAAATAGAATTGCGTGCCTTTTTGGGCTGACGACGACGACAACAACACCAAGAATCCTGACCGTGACAAGGTTTGTTAAACTCTTAGAGAGTTGTTCGCATTTTGTTCGATTCCAATACCAACTGCAACGTGCTCCTAATGTCCGGCTCATACCTGATTCACAATTTGTTACGTAACGCAGTAACTTGGGTTGAGATATTGACTCAATTTTAGACAAAAACTCTGTTGCATGTACTTCCTTATTTGGATTCAATGTTTCTTTAGTAGAAGATTTGCCAAACGAAATCGAATATGTAAGGTGTGAAGAGGGAGATGTCTGTGGTGGATGGTGGTGCATCCTTTCGTTGGGCGCACATCGAGACACGCGATTTTAATTACAAATTAATTTTTATTGCTGACAGGCATTACAGGGCAGCGCTACACGAGACGAAGTTCTCAAATTAGGAACGAGCCTGGGGTTGTTTTGATTGCAATTACTCGATAGTCCACATAAATTATTTATACGTGTGTCCTTCTCCTTGAGCCTGAGCGTGCATGCGGCCCCATAGTCAAGAAATACGAGTCTGGAGGTTGTTGTTTAGTGTTTAATCAATGATAAAATATACAAGCGGTTCGGATTACTTTGTTGTAAAATGCAAGCGATCGGGATTGTATATCATGTATTTATTGCAAGAAGATTTTCGTACATACATACAAAGTCTCCTGGGGTCCGGAGAGACCTGGATCTTGAGGACTTCTCCAGAGGAAGGGATCGCCGAGTGAGTTAGTCGAAGGAAAAGTAATTCAGACGTAGACTAGAAAATTAATTTTCGAAAGAGTCATGGACAGTAGGTGCAAGAGTCTTAGAGTGCCAAGAGCATCGTTGACACAAAATTGTCACGACACTAACTGTAAAATGCTCATGCTAAACTCCGCAAGACAGAAAAAGTCAAAGGAGTATTGATGAGTTATGATATTTTAAGTTGTTAAAGCCGATGGATGAAGACCTTACTTTAACTACCAGGTAGAGTTGTGCAACACCTCACACCTGTACAAGCCTCTCTCAATCTCACAAATTCATTGTTTTCCATTACAAAGTACAGGGAGCTAGTAGTGGTATTCCTGAAAATGTTTAAACTTAACATCATGCTTATCTTCTCTGTCTATAGAACTTTAATGACCTGAACAACATGGAGACTGAACAGTTTTAAAATATCTTTTAAGGGCTATACACAGACTGATTTCAATCTTAGAAAACTAAAACAAAATTATAACCGAAAACGACAGCAGTTCACTTTAGCATAGCAGCTTCCTGTAAGAAAATTACCATACCTTGCACTAACTCTGTTATATCTAGCCAACACTACTCTCCAATTAAGATATAGCGACAGTTAAGTACGTAATTTCATAATAAAATAAAAAAGCCCACCCGACACTGCAGTGCTTTACACAATCTGATTCAATCTCCTGCATCAATTAAATCAAATACCGTGCTTATATAGATGCAGCTCTTGAAAATCTGATAATCGAAAGCGTTAATATTATCTCTTCCCAGGTTTCAACTACGCGATGGTTCACTTGAAAGTGATTCCCGTTGCGTGCCAGACAGCCATGTTTGCTTGATCTACAATCCACTTAAATAATTTTCTATTAAATTGCACACTATTTACAATGCTTACATGGACAAGGTATACATTTGAAGCACGACTTAGGGGAGGGGATGAGTTGAGTGAATAAATGAAATAAAAATACTATATAAGAGTGGTCATTAACAGTAATGGTCATTAAACTCATTTTAGAATTGGTAATGAAATAATACGATATATTGGCCAAGATTCAGATCCAGCCGAGTGCACAAGAAGTTACCACCATCTTTGGGGAACTAGCTATTCGAAATTGGTATATAGAGTAGCCAGATTAAATTTCACGCTTTGGCCAGTGAATTTCTTTACTAAAAAGAATGCTGCTAGCAATTGCATGAAAGTCAACATTGTATGAAGATAAATTAAGGAAAACACTTGAGTGCCAGACTCGAAAAGGAACAATTCTGGCTCTAGGAAAACTTATATGCCTGTTTCAGAGCTCCGAAGGCAAGCATCAATGTGCAATGACTCAACTTATTTCAGAAAGGAAAATAAAGAAAAGTGGGGTTCAATGAACGACTTAAGGCCAGTTCGGCTAACATCAATAGAATGTGTCTCACTGCACGATAAATGGTTTGAAGAACTATGCTATAACTACACTAGAACAACTTGAATGGAGAATACGTGACAAAGTGGCGACAAAAACAATAATCACTGTCTTTGTTTATGCTTTTTTTCATTTTATTGCTCCCTTAAAACAATTTTAAAGTTTATTATCGTGGGTAGGCCCATGCAGTTACTGAGCCAATTTATTGTTGACTAAATGACAAGGCTGAAGTGATGTTTGTGTTTATGACAATTGAAGGATTATACTTTACTGAAGGACTTATTTTATTTGCGTAATAAATGAGTCAATTCAATGCACAGAGGGTTTGTCAAGGATTTTCTGTTAAGAAAATTTGGTATTTATTAAACAATCAAAAGAGTAGATAAACCTTCTTTTTAGATCTGATGGGGAAAAGAACGAATTTTATTTTTACAAAAGGCACAAGTACAAGCCTTTCCAAAGCAAAAAAAAGTTCTATTATGACTGAGATAAATAAATAAATAAATAGGGTGGTGCAACAGAACGAGGAGCCCCAGGGCCTAGCGCATTTCTCACAAGGACGTGTCTAAATGCACCCACGGTGTAGTTCGTTTAGGTGGTGTTACACCGCACTTTTGAATAACCACTACACCGCATTTTAAATGATGAGTGGAAATAAATGGAGTAGGTTCGTGTTACACCGCATTTTTTTTAGAAATATCTCAAATCATTTGACAGAAACGAATGCTTTTTAGTAGCTTTTCAAGTATAAAAACAGTATGAGTCAAAAAATATGCGGTGTTACACCGCATTTTTTAAAAATCTCTCAAGTCATTTAACAGAAAAAAATCCTTTTTTGTAGCTTTAGCTGTAGGCCATTTAGCGCTGTATAGAAAAACAATGAAGGAGCTTTTCGCTATCATTTGGTTACAGAACCAAATTCGCTATGGCCATCTAGAGTTGTTTAGAAACATGAAAGAAATAAGAAAATAGCTTTTCACTATAACCAATCAGAAAGATTAAAGTGATTCCAGATAGTAGCTATTTTCTGCTACTTTGTTATTTTTTTAAGAATTTTTTAAAACTCGAAGGAAGTTACTTATACTCGTATCTTCGTAACCTAATTCTGTGTTTTAAGTAAAAAAGAATTTTAAGCCACTCCTTCCTTTAAACCACTCTCCTTCACTACGCTCTTGATAAATATTTTGCCGATTCAACTTTTTTGCGGAGCTCGGCATAGGCTGACGCTTACACCTTGGTATAACTTTCGTAACTTTGATGTCTTGGGTTTTAATTTTGCTGAAAAGGGATTTGCAGTTCCTGCATAAAAGAATATCTAACTTTGAATATGTTTCGTTCTTTCTGCTTTAAAAGCGTTATTGCTGTTTGTCCTATTATGTGGACGTATTAGAAAGTTATTTTACTTAAACGACAATAGTGGCAACAGGAGCTTTATCATTTTACTGGTGTTTTAATAAAACGTTTACTGTAGTAAGGGTGATTTACTTACGTTGCAGACAAATCCACCTCATTATCTGCGTCGCTGTGATATCTCGGATCAACTGATAATTTAGTATCACTGTTTTCGACATTTTAAGTTACAACCTACAATAACACCAAGGCACAAAAGAACTTGGTGCTGCGGCTAACAAAAAAAATACAGATGTGTAATGTAATTTATTTGATCGGTTTTGTTTGCAAATAACGTAATTGTAACATGAGCTTAACAAAGAAGCTACTACCAACGCCATCTCGAACTCACTGTTCTGAATGAAAACCAACACTAGGTGTGTTTCTTTACTGAAAATTCGCACGAAATGCACCGAAATTCGGCGAAAGTCAGTCTAATGCCGTTCCAGCACAGCGATTTTTCGTAGCAGTGCACAAAAGAGAGTGCTCACGAGAGAGTAAAAAATTTCCCCACTCTGTGAATTTCTGCCACCTAGATTTCTGTGGACAGAAATCGTGCACAGCCAAAACAAATACAACAACTGTCAAACTGACATTGTTCCAAGCGTTGCTGCGAATGTTTTGTTCAAGGCGTTTCTTTACTTTGAGGACAATAATTACGCTCTTTCAGAGAGTTTCTGAGAGTTTCTGAGAGAATTTAACCCCCACTCCTTATAATACGACAGATTGTGAATTTCTGTCCACAAAGTAAAGAAACAGACCTACTCTTCTGAATGACAACCAACTTCAAGGGATACAAAAGCAAAAGGGGAGAGCAGATCGTTTGGTGAAACGAACTGCCATTATAAAAAGAGGACGCCGATCGTAGAGTACAATTTATCGTAGAGTACAATTAGACATTGAGATATATATATTGTAAAGTAAAATTCGACATTAAATATGCTAATATCTCTGTTGGCATTTTTCGTTTCTAAATGCAAATAAAGTTGAATGTAACTTAAGGGCACTGTCACACTTGGAACGTCGAAAAAAAAGTCAATTTGTCTTACTTTTTTTTGTAGGAAAAGTATGAAATGCATTTAAACGAATTTTTGCACACATATTAATACATGTTTGAATAATATTTTGTAATTTTTCCCACATCAAAATATTCATTACAACTGAACTTATGTGTAAATAAGTAAAGACATGTAAAAATATTTTATTTTGCGGTGAACGTGATTTCACCTTCAAATATTATCTTAAACAAAAAATTTAAATAGATTTCGTTAAATCACATATTTTTCAGGTAAGTATTCGCTTGGTTTTCAAAAATATCGATTTTTGAATTTTAAAAACCAATGGAACACTCAAAATTGTTTCTATTCAGTTTAACATAATTTTCTTTGTGTGAGCTCTTAAAAAATATTCCCTGAAGAAAATTTTCTTTTTGACATTTGAGTAACATGTGTTAGTGCTTCTTGAGTCGATTCTCACTTCAAATCGAGAAGCGGCTGTCACTCCTCAGAATCATGAGAAGCAATATTCTTGCACCAATGGAACGGTTTGAGAATGCTCCTGGACGCTCCTGGACGGTTCTTTTCGTCCAATGGAAAGTGACATTAGAGTCAGGAAGATACAATTCTTTGTTTTACCATTTAATGCGATTATCTCAAAACCACTTTTTTGAAGCCGGAGACTGCGATAACTCAAAAACACTTAAACCAATTAATACAAAATCAAATTAAGTTATCGTGGGGTTTTTATTTTTTCTGAATAAAACCGATTTTGAAGCCGATTTAAAGTCAAATTTTTTTTTTTAAAATGGTCACCAAAAATTCAAAAATCGATATTTTTGAAAACCAAGCGAATACTTACCTGAAAAATATGTGATTTAACAAAATCTATTTATTTGCATTTAGAAACGAAAAACAGATATTAGCATCTGTATGTTTTTTGTCAGCAGCAGCACCAAGTACTTCCGCGCCTTGGTGTTATTGTAAGTCACAGCGACGCAGATAATGAGGAGGATTTGTCTGCAACGTAAGTAAATCACCCTTACTACAGTAAACGTTTTATTAAAACACCAGTAAAATGATAAAGCTCCTGTTGCCACTATAGTCGTTTAAGTAAAATAACTTTCTAATACGTCCACATAATAGGACAAACAGCAATAACGCTTTTAAAGCAGAAAGAACGAAACATATTCAAAGTTAGATATTCTTTTATGCAGGAACTGCAAATCCCTTTTCAGCAAAATTAAAACCCAAGACATCAAAGTTACGAAAGTTATACCAAGGTGTAAGCGTCAGCCTATGCCGAGCTCCGCAAAAAAGTTGAATCGGCAAAATATTTATCAAGAGCGTAGCGAAGGAGAGTGGTTTAAAGGAAGGAGTGGCTTAAAATTCTTTTTTACTTAAAACACAGAATTAGGTTACGAAGATACGAGTATAAGTAACTTCCTTCGAGTTTTAAAAAATTCTTAAAAAAATAACAAAGTAGCAGAAAATAGCTACTATCTGGCATCACTTTAATCTTTCTGATTGGTTATAGTGAAAAGCTATTTTCTTATTTCTTTCATGTTTCTATACAACTCTAGATGGCCATAGCGAATTTGGTTCTGTAACCAAATGATAGCGAAAAGCTCCTTCATTGTTTTTCTATACAGCGCTAAATGGCCTACAGCTAAAGCTACAAAAAAGGATTTTTTTCTGTTCAATGACTTGAGAGATTTTTAAAAAATGCGGTGTAACACCGCATATTTTTTGACTCATACTGCTTTTATACTTGAAAAGCTACTAAAAAGCATTCGTTTCTGTCAAATGATTTGAGATATTTCTAAAAAAAATGCGGTGTAACACGAACCTACTCCATTTATTTCCACTCATCATTTAAAATGCGGTGTAGTGGTTATTCAAAAGTGCGGTGTAACACCACCTAAACGAACTACACCGTGGGTGCATTTAGACACATCCTTCTCACAACCATGCCTTGTGAGGGAATGGAGGGGACCTATACAATTTTCTGCCGGATCCGAATGGCTCCTCGCGAAAGGCGATACCCTGACTGAGATCCTTGTAATATTTTTGTGGTTCGTTGTTAGGCTTTGAATAGTCCCACATTTAAGGAGCATGTGCCATGTCTGGCGCAGTTTTTTTTAACTATTTGAGGAATACAGACTTACAGCTTCCTGCCGCTTCCAAGCGTCTTGGCAAGAAAGTAGTTCGGAATGTAACTCCTGGAGGACTTACCAGTTCCTCATAAAAGACGTTACTCGTCTGTCGTCTGCGAAAAGCATTTTGGGTATTATGTACTTAAATTTGAACCTTGATATCGAACTTAATAGTCGGACACGAGTGTAGTTAATGCCTGAATAGCAATCACGCATTGGCTTCAACCCCGTTGACGTTCGAGTGAATTGACATTGTGATTTTGTTGTTGTTGTTTTTTATTTACTGTCAAAGCAAGCAGAAGTTCAACTGAACTGAAATTTTTGCGTTGAGTTTTTGCTTTTAAGTAAAATTTGTTGCAAAAAGTGTTCTTAAGTGAATTGCTAAGTTGTTCAAATTTGAGCTTGAAACTTCGTGTCGCTCGTTCTAAAGGGTCGGATTTACTCGTGCAAGGGAGCGCGTTCATGAGGACCAGTGATGAAGTACCAACAATTTTCACTTTTAAACCATTGGATTCTGATAATGATAAGCAAAGCGCCTTATCCGAAAATAAATCAGTTTCTTCAGCTGCTGCCCGCAAATGCGTTGCTGCTTTTAGGCTTACATTACGACTGGATCGCATGGATTTGCGATTGTGTGCTAAGTGCATTATCAATATTTTAAGGATGAGTACAATTTAGTATTCGCTCTTCATGATATATTTGGTGGTACAGAGTTGCCAACTATACATTAATGATAAAATTTTAATAAATTCACACAAAATAATGAAAAAAAATTAATTAAATATATTACGGGTTTTTATCCAAAGTATGAAAACGACAATCTTAATCAAAATTGTTAGACCAGCTTTCAAAAATCAAGTATGAAAGCCTTAAGATCTTGGGAGAAGATTCATTTTTCCATTATTGATACGCAATTTTTTTTCAATAACTTTGAGCCTCTTTAGTATAAAAAAAATGACCCTCAATAAGGCAACATTTTGTAAGAATTTTTCTTAAAGAAAAAAATTTTATTTTATTTCACAAAAATTTGACTTTTAAACTTGATTACTCGAAAACGATTCATTTAATTAACATGAACTAAAATGTTAATTGAAAAAAATGGTATAAGCTTTGAGAAACATTAAAAAAATGCGGTAGTAAGTACCTTAGTTGATTTTAAATTAATTTTTTTTAAAAATAGTTAAATTTTTATTAAATTTTCCTATGGAGGAAGATGTACCCCCAATTCGATTTCTTTTTTCGAATATGACCTAAAACGAAAATTCTTAAGTATTCAACACTGTAGTTACGGGACAACAAGTATACGGAAGGAAGGCAAAAGGAAGACAACTAAAACTTAGTCCTTCACATAAAATTTAATCGAAATCGTTAGAGCTGTTTTTGAGAAAAACAAGCATTGTCATAAAAGTTGTATGGTATAGGTACCGTTATTTCATGACCAAGAGACTCAATTCCAAAAATCCCTCTGTAGGCTGCCCCACAAACCCCAACTGCAAATTTTGAAGAAACCCGGTTCAGGGGCTCAGGCTGTAGATCCATATACGAAGAGACAGACATACAGACAGAATTGTAGGGCCCACTTTTTTCGTATTCTCTTTTATCGTAATATCATGTTTCATTGATACCTCAAACTTTTTATTCTGCACGATTGCAAAAAAATGTAAATTGTAAGGGCACAATAACCAAACCATTCAAAAAAAGCTATGTAACACTTTAAATTGTTTGTATAAAGTTTTACCAGAAGAATATGACAAATTGATCGCAAAACCAAGGTCTTTACAGGGGATTTCCTCTTTCTTTGATCAATCGGAAAACATATGACCAGCACAAAACTTCTTCTAGACGAAACTCAATGCTCTAGTTGAAATTTTAACTAGAAAAGCATTAAGTCTAATTAAAACGGTGGAGCCATGCCACAAATTAAAAGCAGTTTTGCGATAATCAGACTATATATTCGTTATTTCTGAAAAGAAGTTCTGATACTTGGTTGATTAGGATTGGTTATTGACTACGTACACGACTTTGCATAAGAGGTCTGAGGTCCCTGAGGATGATATAAAAGTTCATAAAAATATATTTTTAAAGGACATCAAGTTTTCGTTGAGTTCACTGAAAAGAGCCAATATCAGTTTTTGGCACAACTAAACAAAAAAAGCAATCAAAATGTACCAAAAGTTTGTTATCCTTAAGTAGATTGCACTTTAGCTCCGTAATTGGTGTTATAACCGGACACTGCCTTATAGGTACACATGCCGCAAGGCTCAATGTTCCATCCAACGGTTTTCGTGGAAGCTGCATGGATGAGGAGGAAAAGGGAACCATTCCACATCTTCTTTTTACATGCCCTGCCCTCTCTCAAAGAGGCAGAACATTCTTGGGAGAAAACTTTTTCGACGATCCAGGTGGTCTTCGAAGTATAGACATTCATAGTCTTCATCGCTTTATAGAAAGCTCAAAATGGTTTGAACACGAGGCAATTCCTCAATTTGCTTGTGGTCGTTTTCCCGACAGCCACCTTAACCTAACCATACCTAATCAAAATGTCTAAACTGAATAGATGCACAGCTTCCAAAGAAATTGGCTACAGCTTGAACAACAAAACAGCTTCACTTACAGCCTTGACTGAAATTAGAAATGAATAGCTTTTACAAGCAAATGGCATTTGAATATGTTGGTGAAATAATCAAGATTAAGAATGACAAAAGCTCGCCAAAACGAGGACACGAGTTAAGAACCAAAGATACAGCTACAGCCCAGTCAAAATTCAAAGCGAAAATGTATAAAATAAAATGATTGTATATGAAAAAAAGTCGAATGTTAACCTCTCTTTGTAAAAAACCTTTCCAAATTAGGTTTTATCCCTTATACGCCGTTTGAGAAAGTCAACCACATCTGACCTTTTAAGCAGTTCTGTGTAACGCCAAGCGGTTTCTTTTGCCTAAATAAGCTGTAAGTTTTATCGATTGAAATTCCCATTCACTCATTCGTTTGACACAATTTTTTTTGAGAACCCAAAGACCGTACCAATAAAAAAGCCCACATTCTTCCGAAAATGAAACAACAGAACCCAATTTATGTCTTAGAACACAGCTAGAATAACGTTTCTATGTCTCGATAATAAATTACTGTTTAGTCTCATCTATCAATGGTGCTAATTTATAAGAAAAAGAAGCAACAACGCCAAACACCAAACTTACATAAACCATAATAGTCTTTTCTGCATAAATTTAATTATAAAACAACCACTTAACACCATTCTTATCTTTACAAATTCATTCCGTTTTTATGCACGAACACCGGAATCTTGAACACAATAAATAAATAATTAAACCCCGCTGGCAAAGACAAAATCACAGAATATATTAAAACATCATCCAATCAAAAGAAGAAAACAAAAACATGTTCACCTTCCCCGACAGCTGACATTGCATCTTGATTTTCAATCCAGCTTCGTGATTTATCAATTTGAACACACACGGTTAGTCGAGTTAACCATTATAGTTTTTAGTGCAAAATATGTTGCACTTACGTCAAATTCAAATTATAACCGCCATAAGTGTGTTACTGTCACATTTAAACTCGTTTCGCCATTAGTCTGCCCCCTTTATCGCTCCAGAATATGGAATTCCGGAATATGAAATTCGTGTGTCCACGGCAATGTAGATGTACGTACACCAAATGGCATCATCGACAAGAGAGAAACATTCTGCCCAGGCAGCGGTAAAATTAATAGTTAAAAGAAAAACATCTAAAACTAGTAGCTTATGGAAGAAGACTAGGCAGAAGCTCATTTGAGTATCCCAGTCCCATACACAAAGACGAGCGGCAGCAGCAAACAACAGCAGGAGAAAGATGGTGGAGTCGCTTGTTTGTTGATACAAACGACTGACCTACATATTATGCGTTTCAAGAGATTTCTAATTTGTTTTCTTGTCAAGCCAGCTTGTGGCCTCTTCAGGTTCACACCATCTATCTGTAAGTAGTGTGCCTAACTGTAGTTCGGTGCTCAGTCATTCGTTTCTGTGGGCCGAAAAGTCGTGAACGAAGCTGCAGCTGCATCATAAAGTGTCTTGCAAAAATTACAAGTCCAATTTGAATGGAGTGATGGTGATGGGGATGGCACTGAAGTTCTGCATCTGATGAGTTAGTCGGTTTCTAGGTCAGGCGTAAGTTGTCTTGTCGTTGTTCGATTAGCCTGCGGCAGCAATAGTAGGCTGGCTTGCACTTTTATTAGCGCAAAAGTGCATCACTTAGCATCTGTTTATACTCGCATACCCAAAGGAATGACCTTCCAAAAATTTGCACACCACGATTATAACCACCAATTTGAGCTGGCCCGATGACCGATCGATCTCAAATGGTTTATAAGACCATTTATATTGGATTCGCTCATTGATCGTTACAGCTGACCTCGAACTGCTTTTTGTACGGCACCTTGTGTAATGTGTGTATAGCGGAAACCAGAAGAAACCAGTAAAATGGGAGCAATAAATCAGTTAAAATGATTGAGTTCACTTTAGACTGTAGAATGACTTGCTCTTCGGCCTTAGATCATAAAAAAAAACGAAATGTTGAATTTAATTATGGACCGCACACACTTGAAGATACATTGTGAATGAGTGTTCCGTGTTTGGGTAATTAATTACACGCAAACGAGCGTGGGCGCAGCATGGGAACAGATCTCTTGGGCATCATTATAAAACATCACGATTTTGAAGGTAAAGGACTTAACCTGATGTGTTTATGACGATTAACGGTTTTGGGTGGTTTAATCTGCAATATTTTTTCAATAGAATTATGGTTTTTGGGAGGAAGTCTTGTTCTTATTTTACAACCTGATGAAATTGAATTAACCCAAAGGAGAAATATAAAATGGTCATTAGTTTTCAACAGTGGCTATTTACTTTACCTGGAAGCAAAACACATTTCACATTGAGAACTTGGAAGTGCAACGAAATAATGTTGGAAGGAATAAATGGACTAAAGCTGCAAAACAAATTGAAGTAGTCCAAAATCGACTGAGAATGTTTCCATGTGTACTCCAGTTCACATGACAGAAAATATGTGAGGGAGAATAGTATCAGGATTGGGTGAGTGTGCAGTACTTATTTTCAGTGGAACTCAGTGTATGTTGCAGAAAGGCTTTTGGTGAAAGATTGGGAGCGGCAGTTTCACAGCAACAACACTCAAAGCTTTTTGGTTTTACGTGTGTATGTGTCAAGATAACTGTGCGTGTTTGTAGCGGATTTTAACTGGAATCGAAATCTTAGTTCTGAAACTTCAATTAAAAAAAAAAGTAGGGTGGTGCAACGGAGCGAGGACCCGAGGGCCTACCGTATTTCTCACAATCATGCCTTGTTGAGGCAATGGAGGGGACCTACAATTTTCTACCGGTTCCGAACGGCTAGTCGGGAAAGCCCTTTTCATGGCAATGAATCTACTAACGAAGGACTTGCCAATTCCTCTCGAAAGGCGATAGCCGTGGAAATACATTTTTGCCTCTGTTGGGACTCGAACCACTGGGTTAACAAGCAGACATGCTAACCATCACGTCACGGGTACCACAACTCAATTTAACCCATTATAAAAATGGATGTTCTTTCTGACTTCATAATAGAATACAATTCATCAGGTCTGTATCAAGCTGTGCTCTCAGTGTTACACGTTACGTTGGACAGACTTTGGCTTGAACGACCAATGCTTGACAATATAAGCCCTCAGACGACCGCTTGATGAACTTGTTGGAAGATTTTCAAATATTTTTGAAAACTTTGAAGTTGGATGGAGCGGAGGAATGTATATGACATAAAATTGGACGACAAGCTTGATAGTCTGAACGCAAACTACATCCAACCATCCAACATCTGTCAAACGAAGTCTGTCCAACTAATTGTATAGTGTGTACTCGGCTATAGGCAACACAAGGAGATTTCACCAGTAAACAAACAACTGATTTTCTTAGATTCGCATACACACATTCTTTTTTTAGTATTTACCGCGGTTACAGAGTATCTATCTTCAGTATTTGTTCATTATTTTCAAACTTACCTACGCTTCGAAAAGTGAACGAAACTTTATTGAGAGCAGCTGGCCGTCATGATCATGACGGGGATGTAAAGAGAATTATATGCATTCGCTATAGGTTTGTCAACTGTCACGTGTGATTTATCGAGCTCATACCTCGCTGGGCTTTGAGTTCTTATCTAAACGCGTTAAACATAAACATTTCGTAGCGAAATGGCTCGAATCTTGGAACATTCAATCATCAGGTCCTCCGAGTGTAATTACACTGCCACGAAAAGCGCTCTCTCACTTAGCCTTTCGGAATCGGCTAAAAAGTATAAGTTTCTTCAATTTTTCACAAGCTTTGATTGAAAAAATTGTGCTAAACAAACAAGTTCTCCCATAAATTTCAAACCTAAAACGAGATGTTTCACGTACCTTATAATAAAACCAATAGTAAAATGAGTAGTGGTTGAAGTTATTTTGTGTTGTTGAAAATGTTTTCCAAAAACGGCTGTTTTTTCTTCACTTCAAGAACATGATTTCTTAAGATTTAATGATGTAAATTGATTAGTCAATCTCACTATTTTGCAATCAATCTCTTTATTTTGCAATAAATAAGTATAAAAATACTAATCAAGAGATTTTTCAAACAAGACTGCAAAAGTCAAACAAAAACCTATAAACTTTTGGTCTGAATGGCTGAACATGTTTACCAAAACGTATCACGGTGTAGAGGTGGGTCGTCTGAATAGGCTATAAGAAGAAGCAGTCTTAAGTGCTATTGAACTTCAGGCATATTTGATTTTCTTTTGAAACACCTCAAATATCTAGTGGGTTAGTTTTATCTGGCATACCTATTTTACATTTTATCTTGAGGATCTGTTTAATTCATTAAATCCTTAAGATCCATGCCAATCCAGAGGCAACTCAAAGCCGGGCACATTTTAAGTCAGTAACGGAAGGGAATAAGTTAACACAAAAACTCTTTTGAAGCAACTTAAAACACAAAATAAGGTTGGGCAAGGCCATGCAAACGGAATAATAGGCGAAGAATTAATCTTACTCATCGCTTTTAATAATGCCATTTGAGATGCCCAGTTTCGGGTTTCACTATATACCCATATTTTTGGTTCATAGGTTCAAATACAATTTTTGTTGTATAGGTCACCATACAAGTCAACAGGTTACAATTTTCTGGGGTTCTTTTATGAAAATTTTGACAAGTGACTTCAAAAAAAAACTTCCCAAGGTTGCTTTCCCACACAGCTGCAGTGAAAAAAGTCATGAACATAGTGTTCTCATGTTCAACTCTCTTCGTCTAGATAGCATCATGTCTTCAGTTTTCACAAGCATAAAACGTAGTTATTGGCATAGTATTTCAATACATTGTAACCTGTTACCACAACTGCCAACGTTGTAATTGTTTTTACAATTTAAATCAATTGGGATTTACTTTACATTTAACTTATTATTATAGTAGTTTGAAAGAGCAATACTTTGTTTGATGAAACAAAAACTTTAATGCTATACTGTGATGCAAGAATCTAAGATCTTCGCGGCAGCTTTTCACAAGCGCCATAAATTTCTTTTAACAACAGAAATGGATTTTATTGCAGCTTGGCTATGAATTTCATTAGTTTTTCTAAGTAAACAAAATTACATCATTTTCTTAAACAAAGATTATGAAACCAATCTCCAGTGTATTAAGTAATTTGAATCGCCGAGGTTCTCAAAATCAATTATTTTACTTTAGAGTATTTATTTTTGCTTCCAAGCACAATCAAAGCTTTTAGCCAAACGAGGTTCCCACATAACCGTTCACATTAAATTTAAAAAAATAATTTTCCCACGTAAGCACTTAATCCTAATATAAAAATGACTGTCATACCATTTGTTCCAACTTCAGCAAATAGCCCATTGCTTTGTCCTGGTCACTCATCAAGCTTTCGCAAAAATGTATTATTATCCAAAGAATTTAATTTCTTAATCACAAATTACTGCTCCAAGTGCTTATTATCTTCAACAGATCATCACTTCACTTTATTTCAACTTCACTAGAACCATGCTCTAGTTTGGTTTGTAAAGGAGCAAAAAAAAATAATCACAAATAACCAACTGCACCTAATGGATAGCAAATATTTTCACAAATTATTCCATAAACAAGTGCAAAACACACAACCCACTATTGAAATCACTCGCGTAATACACAATCTCTGCACCATAACCGACTACCAATTTTCGAAAACAATTTCAATGCCCGAGAGAATGGTGAGGAACAATGCGTCTAAACTCTACAACCGACTGGAAACATCTTCGGCTTCTTCGAAGTCCGTTTGTACGGAAATGACCAATTCTTTTGAGCTTCTCGAAAGAACCTTAATTGCCATTCTCTGAGAAGAACCTGCATCAACCAGGGTTCAGCCGCTTGTGTGTTTGTGTGAATATTTTTCTCTGTGAAATGTAGTGGCTCAGAAAGATTCTTTCACCAAGATCAAAACAAAAACATTTCTTTAGAGAGAATCTGTAGTGGATGGTGGATGGTTCCATTCCAAGCGATCCACAAGAAATACATTCACTTCGCATCGGAGCTTAGGTAAGAAATCAGACAGTGGGAAATAGAAAATGAAATTTTGGCAAAATATTCCATTGGTTCATTGTGACTCGTACAGGGAGAGGGAGATGTGATTCGTTCATTTAATTAAGTAAAAATTGCTCAAATAACCACATAAGAAACTTGACACGATGCTGTTTGTCTTACATTTACCCATCAGTGGTGGAGAATGAATCTCTAGCTTTCCTACTTTAGCTTTAAGTTCATTAAGTTGATTGATCCTGGAAATGTTTTAACGTACCAAACTCCGCTTTTCATGGCAATGCATTTACTAACGGAAGACCTTCCAATTCCTCGCGAAAGGCGATACCCCTGAAAAAACATTTTTGGGATTCGAACCACGAACCTCTGGGTTAACAGCAGACATGCTTACCTTAACGCCACGGGTACCACAAGTACAAGAAAGTAATTTCTACATAATAACTGAAATATATAGCAGCAATATCTGCCTGTTCTAATACAGAACCTCCTTCAAAATATCCTAGACATCCTCATAGACCCACAAATAAAAAATATATATTCGCATATTGTTTTCCGCTAAGGTTGATTTTGTATTTTCTCAGTAGTCAGTATTTTTCTAGTCTAAAAAGTATTCATTCATTTTTGACCTTATATAACCTCAGTTTTGCCACTGTGCTTTGATCGTCCCCTAAGATAATCTTTCTCTTCTGCTTCTTTGTGTTTCAAATTTTACCTTCTTTTTTCCTCTTCTTATATGGGTACCATCCATTTGTAACGGTTTAGAGTAGCGAGGAATTGTAAATTAAGAAAATGGGATAAAACAAAATGAAATACTAAACAAAGCATGAGAAAAATAAAAAAAGAAAGAAAAACCAACCGAAAAAGAACCAACAAAATTCGTTGCCATCATAAGACGCTCATCCTATGCAAGAAAGATATCAGTAATTAGATAATCTGGTCTTGAAATAATCATGCCCCGAGAGGAAGAGATACCACAGACTCACCATCAAGCGATGCGGCGATAGTACATATCCCTACACATTACGTAACAATTAATTACGCGGATTGCGCCTGTGGTGTGGAGAGTTTCGATTGATTTACTTATGTCAGGTGTTTGTTGAAGAAGTAGTCCAGTCGCAACGCACACAAGAACCTGATTGAACCGTTCGATGTTACGTTGTTGTGAGATGCAATCCGCTCGGAATGTCGATAGTGATGGATACAAATGATCGAATTATGATAATGTGTTTAGTGAATGTGGTCAAAAAATATGCACACAGAAGAATGAGAAAATAAAATCATGCAGATACGAGTATGTAAGTTATTTAAATGTGTTACTTAAGGTAGGAAAGTAACGTCGACGAAACCATTAAATTCGTTTATGTTTCTTTGACTATTGGTAAGTTCCTGGACCGCTCCGATTTAAGCCGTTGCTTTTTTATGAACTTGATTAGATGGCGATGCCCTTAAGTCGTTCATTATTTAAAGTGCAATTTAAATGAAGTAACTTTTATGTCTGTATTTGGAGTTTGAAGCCGTATTTGTATGGAACAAGTTAATATGCAGGAAGACGATCATAGTCAAACCATTAAAGTTGTATCTTCAAACAACATAAAGATGCAGGTACATCTGTAAGACATGCTGTTTGATTATGTAATGGACCCAAACTCATGGGCGTCTTAAGTCGTTTGTACTTAATTGTCTTATTTGATTTCATTTAACCAAAAGTGGTAAGCACAGCCGAAAACAATGGTTTACCTAAGCTTTTTAGATTATGAAATTATGAAAAACTATTTTGAGAAAAGTTTATGTAGATAAATTTCCAGCAAAGCTATTCATCGCCAGAAATTACGATTTTAATTAACTAACTAGCTTTGTGATTTCTAATTTTGCTTTAATACGAGAAGGACCAAAGTTTGCTCTAAATTCTAAAACAGATTTGTTCAGGAAACATTATCAGTTTCCAGTCTTCCGGCCCGAATAGCCCTAAATGCCAAATACAAATGGAATAAGTATTATAATTTGAATGGCAAGAATGGTTAAACATACAAATAAGTACCAATAAAGTAGGTATAAGGGAAGTTCTTAAGATTTGTACTTTTTTTGAAATGATTACTAGCGATCAGATGCGTAGATTTTGACAGTTCATGGCAGCCATGTCCTTTCTTCTCAATGATTTTCCGGCCGCTCGTGAAAATGATAAAAATAAAATAAAACATAACACAAAAATAGTTCCGTTCACAGGAAAAAAAGTCATACCATTTTGCGTTGCCATACAAGTTAGTGGCAATGCATCCATAGAAAGGCATTGTTTTAGTGGTTTGGTCGCACTTATTCAAGAAAGGCGATGATACTGCCATCATTAAACAGCTTCATTTGACGCAGCCGGAATGAATTTTTTTTAGTGGTTTGGTCGCACTTATTCAAAAAAGGCGATGATACTGCCATCATTGGAGAGCGTCATTTGATGCAGCCTGAATGAACCATTCAGATATGCTACTGCAGCCATTTGAAAGATGCCACATCCAAAACATTTTTACTACTTTATTTTATTAAGGAATCCAAAAACAAAACTGCGGAAGCAATCCACACCAGGCATTTACCATTTTTATTGTTATCGATTTCGGCGGTGAGGAAGTGATAGATTTTCATTAATTTGCTTCGGTTCGGGGTGTAAAAGTCGTTTTACCGAATACGCTGCTCATCCGCACTCCATACAGTTTTTTACGTTTCCCATTTACACCAAAACTGTTGCGGAAAAGGTAAAACGTAAAATAAATCTACCAAAATGTCTTTAAAAATATTTGCAAAGTCCAAATTTTCTGAAATTTTTAGTTTTTTTTTTTTTTTTTATAATATACGCGCACATCAAGGGGATATTAATACCCTTATAATGTTATTAACACAGTGCGTGCGGTTAAGAAGGAAGTAAAGGATTAGAAAGGAGGTGCCGATGCACATTATTTTTAAACTTCTGTGTATTACAATGAGAGGGGAAAACAGAGTCAGGTAAAGCATTCCACATCCGAGTAGTACGGCTAAAGAATGAATCTCTATATTTCACTGTACGACCGAAATTGGGCTGAAGGTAAAACTGATTTGCATTCCTTGCGAGGCGTGTATTGCGGTTAAATTGCTTAAGGGGAGGAATGCATCTGGCTATTTCGTCCGAGCATTGTTTGTAAAAAAACCTATAGAAAAGAGAGAGACATGAAACATTACGACGCCGATCAAGACAATCAATTGATTCAACAATTGAACTATCACCTATCAATCTTAATGCTCTTTTTTGAACCTTATCAAGTAGGCACAATGATGTTTTAGGAGCACCTGACCAGATATGTGAATTGTACTCTAACTTAGGACGGATGTAGGCTTTATAAATAGTAGCCAGATCAGAAGGGGTGAAAAATTTCCTGCACCTTTTAAGGAAACCTAAGCATTTAGCAGCATTTTTGGCGACTTCAAATATGTGGTCATTCCAACGAAGATCATCGTTGACACACATACCAAGTACTGACAGCTTTTCGGTTTCTTCGATGCAGGTACCATTCATGGATAATGGCAATGGGGGAATGTTAAGCTTCAACGACAAGAGACAGCATTGAGTTTTCGAAGCATTGAATTCTACTCGGTTCATAAGACCCCATGAAACAATGCTGTCAAGGTCAGAATTCAATGAGCTTATCATACGCAACCGTTCCATTTCCACGTCCGAAGAGCAGGGACGAGAATTTGGAAACGAATATGAAAAGCTGAGGGTCGAGTCGTCAGCAAAACAGTTAAGCGGATTAGAAGTTTCAGACAAGAGATCATTAATGAAAATGAGGAAGAGAGTCGGAGACAAAACGGAGCCCTGGGGCACACCAGCATTTATGAAGTGGGTATCAGACTTGAAGCCATCCAACACAACTTGTATTGAACGGTCGGAAAGGTAATTTCTAATCCAACGAAGAAGAGACTCATCGATACCAAAAGCACGCATTTTCGATAAAAGAGCCTGATGCCAAACTCTATCAAATGCTTTAGAAATATCAAGCGCAATAATCTTACTTTCTCCAAAACAATGTAAAGATTGGTTCCACTTTTCGGTGAGATAAGCCATCAAATCACCAGTGGACCGTTTGCTACGAAAGCCGTACTGACGGTCATTAAGAAGCTTTCGTTCTTCAAGATATTTCATAAGTTGACGGTTTATCAACGTTTCCATGACCTTGGAAAGAAGGGACGTTAGTGCAATTGGACGGTAATTGGAAGGGGAGGAAGATTCGCCTTTTTTAGGGACCGGCTGGACAAATGCAGTTTTCCATCTGCTCGGAAAAATCCCAGCAGAATAGGAAAGATGGAAAAGTTTACGCAGTGGTTTTGCCAGCGTAGAAGAACACCTCTTCAGAATAACGGCGGGGATACCATCTGGACCAGCGGATTTATGTATGTTGAGATCTTTAAGGACTCTCGCAACCGAGCGAGTTCGAAAAAATATCTGCTGCATCAAAGAATTTGCAGACTCGAGCTCAGGTGGAGCCAATATGCTATAAGGAAGTGTCGAGTTGGCAGCAAATTGAGCTGCCAGCAAATTGGCTTTGTCGATGGAGCTGACATATGGAGAGTCATTGAAGACGAGCGTTGGGACCGATGATGTGGTCGAGTTCTTAATATTCTTAACAAAAGACCAAAAGTTTTTACTTCCTTTTGGACACAATAGTATTTTTTGCCTTACCTTTTGGTCATATAAAAACTTGGTCTTCTGTATGTGAGTATTGCAGGCGTTCCTGGCGCACTTAAACTTATTTCTGTTTTCTTCTGTAGGGTCATTTTTAAAAATCCGAAAACATTTTTCTCTTTCCCTAATCATCTCCCTACAGCTCGAATCGAACCACGAATTTTCTTTGGGGATGATGCTCTTTGATCTATGCGGAACAAAGTTAGTCATGCCGTTGAGAATTACGTTAGATATCATATCAGCTGATGCATCCACGTTACCGTCGAGAAAGCACAATGACCAATTGAAATTTCCAAAGAAATTATTCAGGCCGTCCCAATTGGCTTTCTCATATTGCCATACAGTTCTTTTTGGGACTTTCTCTCTTTCTACTGTGACGGAAACCGGGAAATCTACCGATATGACACAATGGTCCGATGTGCCTAGAGGTGATGACACTTTAACCCTGTATTTTTCGGGATGAGAAGTGAGAAACAAATCTAATGTGTTGGCCGAATGGCCAGAAATATCCGGAACCCGAGTGGGCTCATCAACAAGCTGAGTTAAAAGATTTAATTCAGCAAAGAACTCAACATACCTACCTTCGGGTGTTGTCTGGCCAGAATGACGAAGCCACCCAGAATTGTGTACATTGAAATCACCCGCAATGGCGATTTCAGTGCGAGGATAGAGGGAAACAATTCTTGTAATGGAGTCAGATAGCGCATCGAACTCGTTAGAAGTTGAATTACTATCTAAATTGGGGCTTCTATAAATAAAGCAGTAATGGATGATATGCTTATTGACGGTGAGTTTTAACCACATGAAGTTATAGTTCGAATTTGAACAGAGGCCGTACTGTGGTAGAAATTGATAAGCAACATCATTACGGATATACACGGCGAGGCCATGGGAGAAAAAGAATAATGGCACCAAGCTATACCCAGGAAGGAAAAACTCTGAAGGATCAGAATCCGGACCCACCTGTGTTTCACTCAGTGCCAAAACAGCTGGCCTGCATTTAGCAGTGTGAGCGTACACTGAAAAGAAATTTGATCTCAGCCCCCGGATGTTGCTAAAATCAACACTGAAAATACCCCTCATTACAACACACAGAAATAAAAAAACAAAATACTAACAAAGACAACTAAGTCAGACCATCAGGTGAAGTTCCCAAAAGAAAACCGAAAAAACTAATTGCAGCCGGTGTTATGCCCTAGCGCAATATGAATTCGGTTATCTAATGAGAAACAACACACGATGGTTAACTGTCCGCCTTACAAATCAATGGGCTCCATGCAAGCATACATTAGACAATGTATGCAAGTACAGAGACCATCGACTTGGCTAGGAAAGGAGATGAAGGGTAAAAGAAAAACAAACCGCTCGCTGCGAAGAAGCTGATTATTGTTGTTGAAATTATATATATATATATTAGGGTGGGTCAAAAAAATCAAATTTTTTTTTTTTTTGATCCGACACACGAAAACTTGTTCTTTGGTACCTCTAGAAAGTACTTACAAAATTTGAGCTCTTAATATTAACGGGAAGATGATGCTCATCGTAGTTTTCCATTTTCAGTTTAGTGTCATATAAAAATGGTCATATCTTTTTAAAAATAGATTGTTCAACCAGTCGCAAAAACAGTATATATTATATATATGTATATATTTTTTTTTCTATTTTTAGGTGGTTTGGTGGGTGCACTACACTTTTCTTTTTTTTTTTTTTTGTTTTAATCTGGAAGGCAGTGTGGTGCCCAAATTCAAAACTAAATACAATTCAATTTTTGATTTAGACTTCCCTGTAATTATTCCAAAAATTGTAAGAGTAGTTACAGAAAATGGTGAATTGTATTCGCGAAATGATATTGCAGGTCATCCGCAGGATTGATCCTTAAGATGAAAATATGCTAATATTGTAAATTTTTGAAGTACTTTGTAAGTCATTTAATATCCTTGTATTTTAATGATGTATTAGAGAATAAAGAACAATTGAATTGAAAAATTGAATTGATTTAACTAAGTGAAAATAAAAATAAATAGGCTGGTGCAACAGAGCGTGGAACCCCGGGGCCTTGCACATTTCTCACAATCGTGCCTTATGAGGGAATCTAGGGGACCTACAATTTTCTGCCGGTTTGGAACGGCTAATCGAAAAAGCGCTTTTCATGGCAATGAATTTGCTATCGGAGGACTTGCCAATCAGCGACAGGAGATACCCGTGGAAAAAACATTTTTGCCTCTTTTGGAATTCGAACCACGAACCCCTGGCGCTGGACTGACTGGCAGACATGCTAACCATCACTCCACGGGCACTACTTGAACTAAATGCAGAAAGAATAAAGTCACAAGGATTGGACTATAAGGAGTGTTTTACATAAGATGCGACAAAAGCTTAGGACGTAGAGAAATTTAAGAAAATAAAAGGTACTTTTCAAGAAAATCCATTTCTGTGGGTTTTTCCCTGATTGGACTTTATTCTTTGAACAAAAATGGATTTTCTTTTTTTTACCATTCATTTTTTCCAATTTGTCAAAAACAAATAAAGATTTTCACGTTAAGGTTTTTGTGTTTGACTTGAAATTAATTAAAGCATTGATAACTCAAATAAAAATGACACTTAATAACGCAAAATTTTGTCCAAATTTCATTTGAAGAAAAATAATTGAATTTCTTTTTAAAAACTTTGGCTTTGAGACTTGACTACCCAAAAATCATTCACTAAATTAACTTGAATTAGAATGGTAATTACAGTATTTGCTTTTATAGTGGCTTAGTTGATATTTAAGAATTATTTGTAAAACTCCCCTCCCGGCTGAACGGAGGGAAACAGACTCCCTCTCCCACGTGATTTTTTTCTCGACTCAACCCAACCAATAGGCCTTGGGCTTTTGTCACATCGTATGCTAAACACGCTGTATAATCTAATATTTGACTTGCAACTTGTTTCATTCAGCTTTGACATCTTCTTTTTAAAAAACGGCATTTCAAGATCATCGTACTGCTCAATTTTAATGAAGAGATCGATATTGTTTTTCAACAAAAAATATTTCAAGCATTTTTGGAAAAGAGTTTAAATTTTGCTTCTTCTTCTTTCAGTTTATCGTGATCGTGTTTAACAGAGAGTAGCGATTTAGAGTAAACCTCCATAGTACAACACAGTCCAGAAGCTTCACTTAGGAACTTTTAAAATGATTTAGAGCGCGTCAATTCGATTCACATCTAAAAAGTTAAGGCTAAAAAGTCCGATCTAGTTTTGGACTCAATACTTAAGACTCAGCATCCTAATCTCTCACGCTTGGATGTAAGCTGCTTTGCAATTTGTGGTTTCGACAATTTATTTGTTGGCCTGCATTTGATAATTTGTAATTATTTCAAGTCATTCGTATCTTTTTAAGAAAAACCATGGTATTTCTTCAGAATTCTAGAACCTTCTGAGAGTTAAAACATCAAATTTTATTATTTAGAGATACATAGCATATAAAATACCCTGTATACCAAAAAAATGCAAATACTTTCAATTTAAATTCGAGACAGGCAGCGAATTGTGTGTTCCTTCCAAAAGCCAGAGAAATGGTTGAAAGAAATGCACTAGACCTTGGCATAAGCCAAAATGTTTGTTTTCTTGATTGTTACTCACAAGCGTTCGTTCACTTTTCATTCTTCACCCACTGTTGTACCATGCTGAAACGCTAATTTTTGGAGTAGAGGTCAGTGGATGTCTTGATCATCCAAAATACATAAGCCATAAACCACTGTTAACCGTTGTATTGTATAAAACTATCAAGTTTTCAAAGTGGAACAAGTCTTGTAACTATTGTTGGCATTGATGGTCTTTACTTGATTTTGAAGTTTTATCAATTCACCAAAATACTGAATTGGTCATTGAGTTGGACCGAAACGTACAAAAAATCGATTACGGGCCGGGTGTTTGCGTTTCCAGGTGGGGATAGCAATTGAGCTCTATAGACCAACACAAAAGCACTCCATGTGAAGACAGGAAGATAGGTTACTTGCTTCTAAAGTCATAACAAAAAAAAAAAAAAAAAACCAGCTCGGCGATTTACTCGTCAATGAAAATGTCGTATTCAGTCCCATCAAAGGCTCTGCAAGTAATGCGAAGACAAAGTTGCTAGAGCCAGGCAGGTAGTTAAAAAGCAAATAGTAGTACTAGAAAAATCATACTTCGGCTTGAACTCCCCGTCGAGTCGGTTACTTCATTCATATGTATGTACAGTTCAAAGAGTTCAAAAATAAACATTTTGCTGGATTCCCGTACTTACTGCATTACAACATTTTCCACTTTAAAATTTAAGTACGCATTTCCTTACTTTTTAATATGGCATTTCATAAGCCATCGGTGATAGCAGCCTACCCCGTTCATACAGGAAGAAACAGTGTTTGGAAACAATCAGCAAAAATTACATTCCAGCTTTAACAATTCCATATGCTGAAATGTGGTTGGAATGCGAACGGCATACGCCATCATCTGACTACCATTGACAGATCATTAGCGGTAGCATAAATTTAAATTGCTGGCTAAAGCATGATTAAATTGCACCAATTATCCCACTCTACTCAATAAAAAACACCCATTAACTTAGATAATTAGTTTTCCTCTGCATGGTAAATTATGGTTTTTCTTTTCATACGAAAAACCTCAGCCGTCATTGCACAGATCCTCATAACAACATTCATACATTAGCTTCACAGTGCCATCAAAACGTGACAGTGCTGATACCGTACAAATAAGCTCCCAAGAGTGTTTTATACCCGGTCACCTACTCATAAAGTTTTATGTTCCCTGTTACTTAAGCAGACTCTGCAAATCCGAAAACGGGGAATTCACAGTTGCTTCCGCTAAAATTGCGCACCTGCACACCGATATGGTGTAGCACGGCCAGGCCATATTGATAGGTGGCTTGTCCGTATGTTCGCGGCCAACTCACTATCCATCTCCTTTGGCCGACATCAATTAGAGCCACACAAGCATGCGTGGAAATGGCTTCCATCAGTGTTCTCAATATTGACGATCTTTGTATGTTCGCCACTACCAAGAAAGTTAATAATCAAAATAAAAGAAGGCAGTGAGACTATTTCAACAAAATATAATTTCAAAAGACGCTCGGGCCATTCCAATCAATGAGTGTGGAGTATCTTCCTATACCGATGGTAATGTTATTTTGATGGCACATTGATAAAAATGTTGATGAGAATCTACATCTTGGCTACCGGGTTGTTTATGTTTCTAATGACCTAGTCAATGAGATGGTGAACAAAGTTAGACATAAGTTGGAAAATTAAAACAGCTAACTTTATATCGAATACCGTTTAAACTAAAGGACTTGAAATTCTATCTTTCTCCAATTCGAGTCTGGATTCTCGTGATGACAAAATTAAATGAGTCATAAAGATGTAGGTAAGCGGATGAAGTCATGTCAGTCTCTCCCCTGAAATTTTTAAATGCTATTAAACGAAGCGACAAGTGGTGGTTTCAATTACCCCAACTGAATTGCTAATTATATTGATTTTGAGGTTTAATTGAGCAATCACACTAGAGCCTCAATGTCAACCGCAAAGCTAATTTTGTTTTTCTTTATGAGTAGAGTACTTTTGATTGTTTATTTAGAGGTTGAACTAAGAAGCGATTCATTCAAAACCGAGCTCGTGATTAGAGGTGTTAAAAAAGAACTTGTTGTGGTAAAGAAGAAAAACGTAGTCATTTGATTGTTTGATCGAATAGACTATAGCTAAAAGGATATTTTGATAACTCGATCTCTACCTTTCCTTACAGTTCCACTTTTTTGTTCGGTATTTAAATAATTTTATAATTTTAAATTTTTTTTTTATATGAAATGCTCCTTTAGTTTTAAGAGTAAAAAGGAACAATAGAAACTCAAAACAGAAATGATACTTTGCTTTTTTTTTCTAAATTGAGGTTGTTATTGCATTGAAGTCAACTAGTACAGACTCCTAAGAAATAGGCCGGTTACACCGGACCCACATAAAACTTTACCTATAACAGCTATCTGAAATCAAAAAAGGAGGTTGGCAACCAAGCAATGTTAGGACTAAGTATTGGCAACTTAAAAATTTATACAATTTCATATCGAAAACATTACTTTGCAAACAACTTCTAACTTCTAAAATTGGTTGTAAAATAAAAAGGCAGACCATGACTCAGAGAAAATTAGACAAACTAAAATATGCGGATGTAAAGCCGGGCAGTGGTCAGTGGTTAGGACGATGAAAAAGACTTGAACGAAGAACGCAAGAGCCCTCAAGCCAAATCCGAAAAAAATGATTCTTTGGGGAGTAAATGAGAGTCAAATAGAAAAAGTACGCGAAATCCTTGAAATAAATCCACAAACAATGAATGTTGTCCACGGAGTTGGTTACACTCCATTACACAAAAGTTGTTACAACAATTTTGTTGACATGTATTATATTATATAAGCTCAAGGCTTTTGGATTTCCTATAATATTTATTGCATGGATTTGCTCTTATCTCGAAAATAGAACGTACCAAGTAAAATTTCGTAACAGCTTTTCGAGTCCCTTCAACGCTCTGTCGGGTGTACCCCAAGGCAGTCACCCTTGGCCTTTGCTTTTCATTGTCGGAATCAATGACGTTGTTTCATGCATTTCTTATATTGAAATTCTGATTTTCGCAGATGATATGAACATTTTTAAATCCATTTAAAATACTACTGATCGCGTACTTCTTCAAAAAGATATTGATAGCTTTGGAACATGGTGTGAAAAGAATGGTCTTAGTCTTAACCCCTCGAAGTGCCAAACTATGACTTTTTCGAAAAAACATGAACCTAGTAAAACTATGTACTTAATGTCTGGTCATTCATTATGTAATGTCTCATGTTTTCGTGACCTAGGTGTTTACTTCAATATTAACCTTGAATTTAGTGAGCACATAAACTCAATAGTAAGGAAAGCAAATTCTATGCTAGGTTTCATAAAGAGGTGGTCAAAAGAATTTGATGATCCTTATGTAACATTATCTTTGTATAACTGCTATGTTCGCCCTCATCTCGAGTACGTCTCACACTCCCCAATATGAAATTCATAAACATCGTATTGAGGCAGTACAACACAAATTTATACGTTTTGCTTTGAAGGGTCTTCCTTGGGAAGATCCATTCAATCTACCTCCTTATGAACATCGAATTCAACTTTTGCAGTTGCAAACGCTTAGTCAAAGACGTATCAACAATGACCTAGTGTTTTTCCATCAGCTTTTGACTGACTTTATAGATGCTCCTTATTTGCTCTCGTCCATAGGTTTTAACTACCGCGGAGGATCTCACCACTTGCGTAATTTTGAGTTGATTCATTGTCCCCATCATAGAACCAATTACGGCATGAATGAGCCGCTATCGCGCATGAGTAGATTATACAATTCTAGCTCCCTACTTTTAGATTTCAACATTAATAAATATAGTTTAAAACAAAAATTTAAAACCAGTGCTCCACATGCATGATTTTTGCTCAATGTTTCTTTTATTGTCCTTCAAAATATTTGTAGTTTATACTTTATTTTATTTCTATAGTAGTTTTGCTTAATTATTATTGTATTTCATGTTAGGTGTTCTATATTGTATTTCACTATTTGTATTTTTTTTTCACATATATATTTTCTATACGTTCTCTTTGTGCTGGTGTTGGTGTTTTCTAACCTCTAACACTTGCATTTATGATGAAGAACTTAGATAAGTACGTACAAATGAGCATGCTCTAAGCTTCGCGCGACTTAGTCTCTGAGATGCAATAAAAAACCAGTGCCCTGACATTTGTTTCCAGTGAATTCTCTTAACCAACTCAACCGATTTAGATGAAAATTGGTATTTATGAGTAGGTATATGTAATTTTCATAACAAATTGGCTTAATTTTCTAAAAAATATAAAATAATAGAATACAATTAAATACAATAGAGTTTTTGAAATTTAATACTTTCTTTTAACATTTTAGGTGAAGTTAATTTAGTGAATGCATTTTCAGTAATAAGTCTCAAAGTCAGAATTTTGAAAAAAGAAAAGAATTTTTTTTCTTCAAATAAATTTTGCGACGGTAAGTGTCAGTTTTTTTTGTTAATAATCAATGCTTTTATTGGCTTTGAATTAAACCGAACGTGAAAATCTTATTTAGTTTTTGAGAAATGAAAAAATAGTACTTTTGATCGAATTTTGTGGGGTTTTCGATGATTGGACTTTATTCTCTTTTTTTTATTTTATAATTTGCGTGCACTCAAGGTGTTGTGACTCCCCTTAATATGTTAAGTGACACAGTACGAGTGATAGGAAAAAGGGAGAGAGTTTGAAAGGAGATACCGATGCACATTAGTTTTAAATTTCTGAAGATTTTAATTAGGGGGAAAAATAGAGCGGGGCAATGCATTCCACATTATATATTATTATGCATAGTACGCCTGAAGAAGGAATTTCTTTATTAAACAGTACGTCCGAAATTGATCTCAAGGGTAAACTGATGGGCACTCCTAGAAGCGCGAGTATTACGGTTGAATTGTTTAAGGGGAGGAATGCAAGTAGCAATCTCACAAGAACTCTGTCTGTAAAAAAAAACAACGATAAAATAAGGACAGATCAGAAACATTACGATGATGTTCGAGTGCCGTAAAAGTTTCAATGGTGTTCCTACCTCCAATAAATTTTAAAAGCTCTTCTCTGTACACAGTCCAAAAGATTCAAGTGAATTGAAGGAGCACATGCCCAAATATGGAGTTTTACTCCATCTTAGGACGAATGTACGTTCTGTAGATGACTGCCAGGTCACTGGGTAAGAAAATGAGGTTTTTTCAAAAACTAAGAAATATTTTTATGGTCGGTTTTCATTGACTGAATTCTTAACTCCATGGGGTTTAAAAATTTGTTCCTTAAACAAAAGAGCTGCAATAAGAACTTAGTTTTTCGTCTTTTTACATGGCGCATATCTAAGAATTTACTCAAATCGAGAATAATATGAGCTTTGTTTTGATCAGAGGGATGAAGGTCAAATAATTACGTAAAATATCACTTTACATCAATATCAGCACATAGATTCACTAAAATTTTTTTTCATTAGCCGAGTTTTATTGGGAATTTCTATATTCACTTATATTCACTTCACTTGCGAGTCTCAATAAAACGCTTTATATGGCTATATTCACTTACCAAGTTCACTTTCACAAACTCCATTTACCAACCATCCCTGTTGTTCACTTCTGCAAGTGAGTTATTTTTGTCCACTTACGCTATTCACTTATATTCACTTAAGAGTTGTTGTTTTTCCATGAGCGATGTTTTGCGATGTTTTGCTTAAGTGAATATAAGTGAATATAGATTCCCAATAAAACTCGGCTATTGTCGGCGACAGATATGTAGTACATGTACTTGATTTAAACACTAACATTACCCCATTTTCCTCAGGATTAATGTTGCTTTCTGAGTTTTCTTTCCCGTGGAAATACGGGGATAAATATGAGTACAACCTATGATAGTCGTGGATAATCTAACATATTATTTGGTGAAAAGAATATTTGAAATCGGTCGGCTCATCTTAAAAAATCATGTCGCTTTTTGGCTGTCGTCATTGTCATTGTAAATGGTTTAATTTTAATAGTTTTTCCAAAGCACTCCAAGATAAGTATAACTTCAAAAAGTTTGTTCAAATTCGTTTTCTGATTTTTGAGTGAATCCTAAGCAAAAAGACCAACATACTCAGCTAAGCTACACTTTTTTTCTTGTGTAATGAAGCAAACTTAGGTTGATTGTAAGAATTCACATTGAATTTACCTAAATTGTTGGCCTTCTTGGCCAGCAACCATTCACTATCAAGCCTTATTTAGCAGCTTTTACGAATAAATTGTGTCAACTTAACTAAATTCAGATAGCTCAATTTTAAAGAAATTTGCGTGGTTGTTTCCGATTCGAAACATTTCCTATAAAATTTCCCTAGTGTTGGTTTGTTTGCTATAATATGTGAATGATTTAAGTCTTCAATCTGAATTTGTCTATACTATGGTCAAACTCTTAACAAAATATACTTTAACAAGTCAAACACAAGACGACTCTGCCATTGTTTTCACTGAAGCACTTCGATATGAGTTGTAAGGCATTAAGAAACCTTTCCTTTCTAAGCACATGGTAACTCTTCTTAACTCACTTTGATAAAGAGGTTTCCAATTTCAATTACCACAAATCCTAGAAAAAACGGTGTTGCTTTTTATGATTATAATGTCATCGTGGCCAGATTTCAAAACCAACTTCTTGGGTTAGGTTAGGTAAGCCAGTTGTTAAACAAACTACTACAAACACTATAACCAACAAGCTCAACAGCATTCCTAAAAACAAGCTCATACATTTTCAATCGGACAAATTATTAATTTGATTTCAATAGGTTGTCTGTCACGTAACCACGTCCACTTTGCTCAACAAATATAACTCTATCTGGTTTTCAATTGAATTCATCGACTCACTGTGAATATTTTTTGAACTTGACCTTCATGCACAAATGGCGTATCTAATGTTATTCAAGACCTCTTAAATGAATTTTGCTTACCTGGAAAGAGAGTAAGAAGAAAAAAACAAAATAAATAAGAAATAAGAGTAAAACAAAATGTTAATAAATCGGTTGGATAAATAGCAGACAACGGAGCTAATTGGTGACCATACCACAAACAAATATTTACAAAGCAACATGTTCAATTAAAGGGAAACTTCTGTCTTAAGTTTAATTTAGAAGTCTTCTTTAAGAACCGC
This sequence comes from Melanostoma scalare, assembly GCA_949752695.1. Taxonomy (NCBI): domain Eukaryota; kingdom Metazoa; phylum Arthropoda; class Insecta; order Diptera; family Syrphidae; genus Melanostoma; species Melanostoma scalare. Next base: position 10,394,214 of record OX456985.1, read on the forward strand.
ACGTAGACTTTTGGTCAACCGAGTAATTTACAGAGACACAACCATTAACTCATCGCACGCGATCCTAAATGGCTTCATTATGCCATGCCAAACAACCGACTCTAGATCGCTGTTTGCGTGATTTCGTATAGTTTGAAGAAACGTAAAAAGTCTAATTACAATCGTGGGGAAAATGATAAATCCAACGTTTTCGTATTGTATAGGAAACCTCTTGGATAGAATTTATTGGAATGTTGATGAAAAAAAAACTGCGCATTTATCCACCAAAACAATTGACTGCCATTACAAAACAACAAAAAATTTTATTTCCTCCTGTAATTCCAAACAACAACAGAAAAATACGTGACAAGCTTTCAGACATTTGACGAGGAAAATTGCCTCGTCAATTGGACGAATTCCATTTAAATGGTTTCACTCGTGGATTACAAAAATTATTTTTATTTTAGCAGCGTTTAGCTCAGATTGAGCGAAAGTTAATTACATCGCCGCGGGTGTCAGGTTTATTTTGTTTTTGTTTCAGTTCTCCTATTGGCTAACTAGCTGAGACAGAGCATAGTCTTTTTCTTGACCGAGGAACGAAATCGTTGGTCGGATGACAAAACGGTGGCAGAGCACAACATTGGTATTCCTAGAAATGTAAAATTTGCATCGTTATTGACTGGTAATTGTTGATTCACAAACACTCCCCAAAGCAGTTTCTCTCTTGGAATCTCTCATTTGTATCCTTGATTGCTGAACATCAAGACTAATTATGCAATTCCATTCGACTATCTCAACACATTGAACAAAGAATGAAAAGTGAAGACGCAAAGCCACTTGACTATCACCAAAGTAACTGACTGTTGTTGTTCAGTGAAGTGAAACTGGGCGTTAAGCGTCAGCGCCGGTGTCGACTACAAGTACATGTACCTGTACTGATTGCCGACAGGGCGACAGACAGACGGCCAACCGGAAAGAGGAGAGAACTAAAATGAGAATGAATGCATTATCGCCCAGGATACACTAATTGGAATACTTGCAGAGATGGAGTCGAGTCACGGGACACGGTCTGATGGGTGACGGCGCGACTTCGAGATCATCTTCAGCTCAGCACAGTAAGAGATATGGTGTTCAAGTGACGTCAAGTGCATTCGGGCAGATAGTAAGAGTGATGACCACCAGTTGGTCAAGATAGGGTTGTCTTTGTTTTGAGATCGTCCGATTGTTTTCTTGAGTGGTTGGATACACAAGAAACGCAGACTTTGTTATGCTTAACAGCGGAACTATTCTTTGAGTATTTGCATTTAGAGTGTTTTGGGAGAACACAGAAAAAAATGGAAAAGTATCTTTGTGTCCAGTGTCCAACTAAGGTCAGAATGCTATTCTTTAAATAGGATAGGGGATGTATGTATATATTGTAATGTATAGGTTCATAGACCTAAGAATTAGGGTTGAAAACATTTTATTTCAATATGTGAAGACTAACTAGCCTCCCGTGCAATTAGAAAACTGAAATAAAAAAGGGGTGATAATTTTCAATGTCATGAACTGGAATGGAAGAAGAATGTGAGACATTCACATGAGTCATGAAACTAATGGAGGACTAAGAGTAATTCCTGAATGTGTACCGCCGTATATTAATAAACGCGGAATAGATGGGTTAAGCCTTATTCCATGGATTAAGTGGATAAAGGTACAGCATAGGGCTTATATTTATTTATATTACCCAGCTATTCCGCGTTTATTAATACGGCGGGTAGAGTTTATGTAGTAAAAATTATCAAAGTAAATAATTATAAGAAGATTTGTCGAGCAACTATACTTAACCTGATGGTTTTGTGAAAAAACTGCTATCAATGTGATTGTAGAAGCACATTCCAGAGATAAAAACAACGCCCGGTCTAGTCGAAAGCTCTTTTAGTATTGAATATACAATTAACTTATTCATTTCAGTTTGATCGCTTCAATTTGAAAACAATTTCGCTGAAGTAAACATTGCAGGAATTTTTGAGTTAAGAAAAAGCACAAATGACTAACCACTTTAAGTTTTTGGAAATCTCGTGGATGCAAAAAAAGTTCAATCTGAATTCTTACAAAATTTTGCTGTATTTCGAAACTGATCATCAGCTTACGAACAACAAACTATGTACAGAGCAGTATTGAATCTGAAATGATATTAAAAAATAAATAAAAAATGTATGGGCCCAAGGCCCAGCCCATTACTCACAATTGATGTCTTGAGAGGGTATTGAGGGGACCTACAATTTTCTGTCTGTTTCGAACGGTTAATCGAGAAAGCGCTTTTTATGGCAATAAATTTAATAAAAGAGGACTTGACAATTCCTCGCGAAAGGCAATACCCGTGCTTGGGATTCGAACCACGAACCTGTGGGTTAGCAGGCGGACATGCTAACCACCACGCCACGCTAATGATATCAGCACTTATATTTTGAGAATGTACTGAATAGAAGGTTAAATTAGAAAACAATTAACACACTTTGGGGCAATACTTGGCCCGTTGTTGTACCACAACGAAAGACGCGACGATAACATCATTGATTAAACCATTTAGAGCTATTGTTGTGCTGGAGGCATAGAATAACTGTGTGCTTCAGATCACTTGGATCATCAAAGTACAATAACAGCTTCTGAAGAAAGTTGCTCGATAGACCGACTAGTCTATTGGCTTATTTTCCTATGAGGCAATGTCCGGTGATGAAATCAATTTATGTAGCTTATGTGCAATCTGTTAAAGGATAACAAATGCCGCGTTTTTGATAAAGTTTAACAGACCGAACCTGTTTGGTTGTTAGACAAGTGGTGGTATTTCTTTATCACTGTTTGCTTAACTAATGGCGTATTGCTTTTGCATGAGTATGCATGTAGCGATTGATATTCCAATGGTCACCCTGTTGGTTGACATCGGTATAACTGTTCTTTTTTCGGCGAGATCATCGGTTATAAAACCGAGTAGAATTCAATGCTTCAAAAACTCATTTGTCGTTGAAGCTAAACATTCCCCCATTACCATTAACTATGAATCCAGGTAGCGCATCCAAGAAACCGAAAAGCTGTCAGTACTTGGTATGTGTGTACACGTTGATCTTTGTTGGAATGACCACGTATTTGAAGTCGCCAAGAACGCAGCTAAGTGCTTAGGTCTCTGAAGACGATACAGGAAATTCTTCACCCTTTCTGATCTAGCTACAATTTATAAAGAATACATTGGCCCAAAACAAGAGTACAATTCGCATATCTGGTCAGGTGCTCCTCAAACATCTTTGCGCCTACTTGATAGGGAACAAAACAGATCGATGAGATTGATAGGTTATAGTTCAATCATTTTTTTTTCTGTTGGAGGTTTTTAAAATACCAGTTCAATCATAGAATCTCTTGAACATCGTCGAAACGTTACCTGTCTCAGTCTCCTTTATCGCTTTTTCTACAAATAGTGCTCCAGTTAAATAGCCAGTTGCATTCCTCCCCTGAAACAATTTAGCCGCAACACCCGCCTCACTAGGAATGCTTATCAGTTTTACCTCGAACCCAACTTCGGACATACAGCAAAGTATAGAGATTCATATTTTAGTCGCACCACCCGCGTGTGGAATGCTCTACCTGACTCTGTTTTTCCCCGGCATTACGGCTCACAAAAATTCAAAAGTAATGTGCATCGGTGTCTCCTATTAAATCTTCTCCTATTTTTCTAAATGCTCACACTATGTTTTATAACATTACAAGGGTATTCATAACTCCTTAGCGTCCACACTAATTATAAAAAATAAAAATTGCAAATTCCCAGAACATCTCTGCTAAAGCTAAAATTGGACAAAGTGGATAGAGCGCGCAGCCGCGACCAACATTTGCACGAAGTAATCCTCAGACACTAAATTTTATCGATCATACTATCGATTCAAATTAAAGTTACTTTCATTCTTATTAATTTTATTTTTTTTAGTTTCCGATAGCTTTTATAAAATTACTCATTTTAAAATGCTATTACCGAAAACAAGTTCGACGAAACCGTTTCACAATCTTTAACTAGATTGTAGGACAAAAGTCCTATCCATAATGCCAAAAGCACAAACAAAATAATATGGGGAAAGTGTAAGCCTCCATCCACACTTCCATTTCCATACCAGCAAAAGCTCAAAAACAACTCATAAATCAGATTTTCTAATCATTACCCACAACCTTTAAGCATTCTGTTTATTTTTCTCTCTTTTCTTTGCACATTGACCTAGTCAATGGTCAATACACCTTCCTCAATCACCAACATCATATTGAAATTGCAAAAATGCAGTGGGTTTATTACACTTGGTATATGTTCCTTATAAGGCTTCCATATCAAGCTGGAAACAGTCATAAATGGCAGTCATGTTCTTGTTTACCTTTCATTGGACGATTTTTGTGTCTACAAGTCCCCGCAGCCGACTTACAATAAATATCAAGTAACTTAGGGTTATTTTTACAATGCGGATGTGAATATGATGACACAAGATTTTGTGAGTCAATTACAAAGGCTGAAAGGCATTTTGCTAGACGTCAACCATTTGGATTATTTTTAAACTCATGAAGGAATCACTTCTATCTGATTTGATGTAACTGGCTTTTTATGGCTTCAATAAAATGCATTCGAATCCAATAACTGCGTGTGAATTCCAAATTATTTATTATTTCAACAAAATGTGAAGAAAAGTTCTTTAATAGTGATATAGAAAGAGTACGTCGGTGCAGATATTGGTTAGCTTACATTCAGCAATAGCGAGGCTTGGATTGGATTTGGATTCGGAGGAATTTTGCTTAGGGATATTCTCTCGAATAGCTTTTCGGAATATTTTTCGGGAACTGTGCAACAATGCACACCGGTAAATTAAGCTGCAGTGCGTTGAAGTGCAAGTTTTTGTGACATTTTTGCAACTAGGTTTCCGATTTGTTCCGACTAAATTTGTTCAGAACCGATATCTCAAGTGCGAATCGGTTGAAGAGAAATGTCCTTCGACACCTTTATAATTGTCTTTTTGAATAAACTCATGAATCGTTTCGCCGGCTTTTACTTTCGCCACAAGATTGAAGCACGCTTCCTGAAACCAGATAAAATCAGAAAACAGCCAAAGAATTTAGTAGGATATTGGTTACGACAAAAGCCTATAGTCTCCTTTGATAAAACTCTTTTTTTCAACTAGGACTGCAGATTTACGAACCTCATCGTAGACTTAGTCCTTGCAATCTTGCAGAAATCCATGCCAGGACTTTGGTATTAAAATTTGAACCATTCCACTGACGAACGAGTTGGTTTCAAGTTGAATGCCACACAAAGAAACAGAAGTTATCTATCTGCCACTTTCTCATAGCTTCCAAAACATTCAGCCACCCTCTAACGTATCTTAAAACTTTACCCTTTTGTAAGTATCGTCGATATCTTTTCATGAAGATTTAGTAAAACAAAGACGCCCCTTCTTTATTTAGCAGTGTATTTTCGTATAACACTCTCAGCTGTTAAACATAAGCCAATCAAGATGCACAACTGGCTTCCATTCGCCATACAAACTTAAGTGTAATGAATCCCTCCACTGTTATAAGAAATTATCGCTTCCTGTGTTGCATCTTGATTACGCAGGCACACATTGGCACATTCCATTGATTGGAAGTGCATCAATATAATTGACCACCAGCCGGAAGCAAAGCAACACACACCTCGCTCACTCACTTCAACTGTGCAGTGAGTTAAGGGAAATGCTATAACGGCTCAAACCACAAGCAACCAATACCATTTACCATTGTGCGCACTGTCCAGTACACAACCGCACAGTGACCTAATCAGTTGGAACGTCAAGTACCATCGAAGTGTATGGCGACGAAGTCTGCGGTGCATGATCACTTTGTATTTCCTGTATATACTCTAATAGTCATCAAGTTCACCAAACTGCCACTGCCACCATTCCGACTACGTACTGTCAAAATAAGCAAGCTATCAACTATTCCGCGCATTAAACCGCACATGTTGCATTTGTCTGTCAACTACCAGTGGTTCATGACTTACTGGACTGTGACTGCGACGGTAACGATGGAATTTTCATTAACATTTTTGCATCTGACATAACTGGTGATCGAATTGAAGTTGTCTTTATTGCAGTTTCTTTGAACAAAACGCGGATTTGTTTTTCAACGAAAACTTATCAAATTTCAAGTTTCTTTTCCTCCCGGTTAATTGTGTAACTTCCTTCTGTCATATCGGGTAACTGGCACGCCTTCATTAATTTTTTTTGTTGTTGTTAGCCCCTTTCGGTTTAACGCTCAAGAACCATTCTAAGTTGAGAAAGAGTTCTAGGCAATGGCCGTAGCAGTGTGTGCCATTTACCTCCATATGGAGTGACAACATTGTGAGGAGAAGAAATACATGTTGTAACCTAATCCGATTTTCTTCATCGGTCGTCGTCGGTCGTCATCATCGTCGCCGATGGCTTCTTTTCCCTTGATTGTTCGTTTTCCGATTCAAAGTAATCATGTCGATTTGATATGCCAACAAATCATCGTTCATTCATTCAGTGCACTCACTGTGCTCAACCAACTCCATGTGTGCTCATTCAAATAGTAATTCAAAAAAATTGCACACACACACACATATGACAGAGAACTTGATGAAATTAATGTAATTGCAACAAGGGTACAAATCATTGTGTATGCTGCATTCAGCTCTTCTGCTTCACGGTATGACAATGTGGCGCACGTGGGTTTTCTGATTTGATGCAGCTTCTCGATGACAGCACTAAAAAAAACAGTGGTTTTCAATTTACTGCTTGGTTAAGAGATTGTGCAATCCGAAGCCAAATGCACTTGAATTGCGTTTACCTTAGCATTTGCGTTTTCTGTTTCTGTGCGCCTTTTTGCGAAGCACTGGAATGAAAAATTCTTCAAGTTGGATGGATATTGTGTCGTTCAATGGATCAACCTTAGATTGAGTTCGAAACACAAGGGGATTTTGCAATAAACAATAATGGAGAGTTTTTCTAACCACGATCATTTGCATAATAATTTGGTTTTGGGATGTTGCATCTGATGACGGCAGTTTTCATCGTTGATGACATGCAAGCATTCAAATCTAGGACACGACACAAATTTTTCAATCGAACTTAGTTGGTGGAGCGTGTAACCTTAAAAATATTTTAAAGCTGTCTTCAGAATTGATCCCTGCTAATGATATAATCAACTAAATAAACAGGCTGGCACAGCACCTCCTCTAAAATGGCTTTAATGACCAAAAATGAATTATGAAAAAGCTTACCAAAAATAATTAATTAACAAATCCAAATCCCTGAACCAAAATGTTTCCGCCTACTTTTGAAAGTATCAGACAACACATAGTTAACACTGTTGTTTCCTTGGAAAGTTTACAAAAATTGCTGATCCGATTGCGATGAAACTTTAGATTTTTAATAACTGGCATCATTGTAAACAAAAATTAAAGTAAGAGATCGAACAAAAACACTATCAGATGAAGTCAAAGGTGACGGCATATAACAAAGCTGTAACGTAATATGTGCATCGAAACTGATGGAGCAGATTTCGAAAACCTTAATAAATAAAATTAAATAGGGTGGAGCAACAGAGCGAGGAGCCCTTGGGCCTAGTGAACTTCTCACAACCATTCCATGTCAGGGAATGGAGGGGACCTACAATTTTCTGCCGGTTCCGAACGACTAATCGAGAAAGCGCTTTTCACGGCAATGAATTTACAAACGGAGGACTTGCCAATTATTCCCGAAAGACGATACCCGTGGAAAAACATTGTTGCCTCTGTTGGAATTCGAACCACGAACCTCTGGGTTAACAGGCGGACATGCTCACTATCACGTACCACATTTCGAAAGACTAAAATATATAGAAATTTTAGTGGGTATAATATAGGATTATGAAATGTAGTAATAGAGGAGCATAGAAAAATCAATGTTTATTTAGTTAGAAAAAAGGGAAGCGCAAATTCACTCAAAAACCAAAACTGTGGACTACTCTGAATACAATCAACCAAAACACATAACAGCTAATCGAATAATGAGGTATGTTAAGGCAATGCGGTCCTTTTACGAAACCAAAAATCATATTTTAAAAAAACTTTCGAAGAGATTACAGAAATCCCACTTAATTAATTAGTGATCCGCTTGTAAGGACGCCACGTTGAGCCCAGAATGCGTTGGCGAGCCTCCCAGTTTTGGATAGTATCATGTCTGAGACCAATTAAATGCAGATTTCTTTACATATTGGTCTGACTAAGAGGGTTCTGGTCTGCCATTCATTTTTTTCCTTTGCGATGGTGTATGAGTTATTGCCTTTTTGACGGGGTTCTCTGGATCTCTCCTTGGAACATGACAATACCAACCAACTGATTCAATAGTGCTCTATTGATACACAAGAACAAGAATGACTTCTACTTCCAGTCACTCTGTTGTTAAATTATGAATGGAGTTCATGCAAACCAAGGCACCGTTCAACAAGCCATTTAAGTACTTAGCATTTGAAACGACTAAAATTTAAAAACAAAAAAGAGAAAAAAACATAAATTTGATTTTTGTAGAGGGCATATGCCATGCCGTGGAGACTTTGGACAAAAAAGAGCCTTTTTCAAATGAAAAAAGGGTTCATTTTAGTGTCTGCACCGAAAGAGTCTGAGATTAGATTTCATGGAATGGAATAATAATTGATCGGAAGTTACAAGACAATACGGGAAAATGCCTTTCCTAGGTTGAGCAATATGTTTGAACTCATGCCACAGGCGCGAACGTTCTAAAAGGATAATGCACGAATTCAAAACGAAAATATAATAAAATCCTGGACAACCTAACGAAGTAAATACTTGCTTGAATGCCTACCATCTCGGATCCCAGTATGATTGAAAACTTGTCAGGATAAATGGTTCGACATGAGTATGATTCTGGTAAGCAGTTTGAGGATATGGAATGAATGGAGTACAATTTCTTAAAATTACATGAAACAGCTCTGATTGTTTCCCCATAAAGCTTTTGAAGTAATTTCGAATTTTATTCACAAAGCGATTTTTTTTTTATTCCTAAGCGAACGTTCCTGTTTAATTGGTGTGAAATGTTTTGCATAAGAATAAGAGAAGGTATAAAAAAAAGACCTTAAAGGTTTTTTGCATTATTCTTCTCTTGCTTTTGTAGATCAATACGATAATAATCTTTCGTTCAATAAATAAAACAAAAACTTTAAATCAAGGACTAACAAAAGGATTATAAAAGGAAATCACATTTCCGTCTTCACAGATGGTTCTTCACAGATATCTTCTCAGACTACCCCACCATGAATAGATCAATAAAGCTTCCCGACTTCTGCAGTGTCTTTTAGGCAGACGTACTCGCAGTGTGCGAAGCACCTAGCTGCGCAAAACCTGATCAACAAAAATATTGACTTCTTTATAGACAGTCAAGCGGCCATTAAAGCTATCTCATCCATTATCACAAAATCCAGACCAGTAGACAGCTGTCGCAGTAACCTAAGACTGCTCAGCGAAACAAACACAGTTAGTTTAACCTGGGTTCCAGGACATCGTGACATAATCGGTAATGAAGTGGCGGATAAGCTGGCTAAAATCGGGTCAGCACTCGAATCCAGCGAAACGAACACCTCAGTTCTAAGGCCACTTGAGCAAGAAAAAGACAGAATCAAACACAATTTTCTAAAAACCGCCAATAACAGGTGGTCATCTTTAGAAACATGCCGAGTCTCTAGAAACCTTTGGCCAGATATTTCCAAGAAAAAAAAAAGAAATTCTACTCCAGCTAAGCAGACCTCGGCTCTCTCTCTGTTAATTGGCATTCTCACGGGACACAACTCGTTGGGTACCCACATGATGAGAATGGGCATTAGCACATCCGACTTATGTAGAGGATGCCAAGATGAGGAGGCAGATCATTCCACTTCCTCTGTGAGTGTCCTAGCTTGGCCCACACTCGGAAAAAAACCCTCGGAGAATACTTCTTCGACGAACTGGGTGACATCTCTAATCTCCCACTGAGCAACGTCCTCAGGGCTCCAAATGGTTCAGTGGGAGTTCCCTACCACAATAACCATCTACCTCTCCAATCCTCCAATTTCCTCATCCTCTGATTTCCCGGGGAGCACAATGGATCCTTGAGATCCGAGTGAGGTGTTGCCACTTGTGGCTGCACCCCCCATTCAACCTAACTAACAAAAGGATGGGTAGGAAAATATTTATTTACCTATACTCAAGTGGAGATTTGCAGTCCACCCTCAGATCACACAATACAATACAACAACTCGAATGGACTTGGTCTGACGGATCTTGGATAGTCGATCGCTGTTTGTGTTCACATTCACACCGCCAGACTTGTCGTTGAACTTTAAGTTTCAATACATTTTTAACACAATACCGACCGGCAATCGGATGCATTTCATTCAAATTCGGAAAATTTTTCGCTAAGGAGGAAAGACGATGGGGACGTCCACACTAATTCGACATTGCCTGTAGCACCAATCGGCATAGTATAGACGCACCTAAACAGACTTTGGCTCAAATTATCAGATATTTTTTTCCGACTACACAAGTATCAAAAATATTTGAAAACCATACAATAAGTTGGGTAGTCAGTTATTTGACCGTATGCGTTCTTCAACATTGGGCTTTCAAACCAAAATCCGTCCTATGAGTTGTAAAGGTTGAAGAGAGGCTTACCAACTATAAGCGAAAGATTTGAAAATGCACGCAGCACCAAGTTCTAAGAGCGTATTGATAAGACCCAGAAAAGTCATTATTAACAAATGAGCAATCAGCCTAAAGATTCATCTTGTGGGAACATGTAAAAGGCTGCATTTTGAACTAAAAATTTGTGCAAGGAATTCCAAACTATAAGAAAATGAAAAATCCCTCAAGGATACAAAAAGGCACTTTCTACAAATCTTAAAGCTGTTTAGAGTTCCTGAATCCTGACCTAAATATTTTGTCCTATAGACAGACCATAAAATAAACAATTTGAATATTTAGAGTTTCCACACATGCTAATGAACTGTCAAGATCTTGAATACAAAAGCTTTCCTAGGCTAATAAGACTTCGATGCTGCCAAGTAATTTTTTTTTTCAGTTAAGGTTATTCTGGCTTTTTATTAATCTACACTCTTATGTGACAATAAATACAATGAATGTGTTTTGCTATCTTGAAAAAGTCCTTCAGAGGTGTTAAAAAACACAGACGTTACGCATTAAGCTACCGACATTATGACTTAAGTAGATGCAACATTTGCATACTTCACAACATCTTATCGGTATCTTATTCGTTCCGCCATTATGTGATACCATGAAACCACATTCCACAAAAGTTGTTTAAATGCGCTTTTTATAGTTCGTTTGCTAATAAGTTTTGAAATTTCCATAGACTGACTGTCTTTGTTGTGTGTTTAAAACGACTGTGCCCTTAAACTGTTATGTCTACCGATACCTGCTGCAATCATGCACATTACCTGAAACGACCTTGAAAGCGAATAATTTCCTTAATCGCTGTGGTTAATTTCTTACTCATATGCATTAAAAGATAACAAAAACAAAAACCTAATTGAAGTACAATTTCAAATTGCTTTGAAGGTTAAACGAAACATTTTCTAATGCAGCGTCTGCGATTGCCTGCCATCAAATGTTGTCACTTTATTAACAGGCGAAGGTATAAACAGAGATAACTGTACTTATTCACTTCAAAGGTCGTTGAAGTTTCAAGTTCAGTAACATATTATCAGCTTCGCTGTAAAAGGTTTCAACAGACAGTTACAAAAGTAAACAAAAGAATACATTCGAAGTGAACTTTTATCGTGTTTTGACAGCGGTGACTGACCAACCGACTGACCCTTCAAAATAAATAAATTCCATTTCAAAATTTTTAAAAACCTCTGCTAAGAGGTGAGTATAACTGTGCTGTATATATTTGTTAAGATTAAGACCTTGAGCTTGAAAACAGTTGCAACAAGCGTGATCGATCAAAAACTATAAAAACAAATTGAATACCGAAGCGAGTTAATTGTTTCCACTTATGGCCATATTCAAAGGCTGCTTGGAGCAGTTAAGCTTACTTATGGTGAATTAATTAGTAATTTTCTCTGCTTTGTACCCAGTTGGACATTCATAAATCTTATTGAACGGTGAAGTTTAAAGTTTTCTTTCTGCTTATCCAACGATTATGCAAATGTGTAAGATCTAAAGAGGTTAAACGTCTTATAGATGTCTAATTAAAAACTAACTGAGATAGCAATACGGTGTGAGTGGAACTTGTTTTGCAAACGTTAAACTACAAAATGTTTATTAAGATTTTATTTATTGCAAATATTTCAGCAACAATAGGATTGTTTTATTTCGAATAGGCACTTTCTCATTTAAGTCTGGGGCATGGAATATATAACATAGAAGGCAGTTGGAGGTGGTTTATAGTTCAAGGAAAGAATAATATTTTAGGAGGCACATAAGGTTGTAAGAACACATTTTTGAGTAAAGAGCGACAAATAGAAAATCGAGTCAAAATAGTACGTATACGCCCCCTGCTCTCAGTACAACGAAGGCAAATGCATCTTTTTCAACGAATTATGAAGAAAACCTTATAACTAGTTCTCGAATCTTCGAGCAAATGAAACAAAAGTTGGGTTCAACAGACCAGATATTTTTATATTTTCGTTCTAAAATTCAAATCAAAGTGCAGTAGTAACCCTCTTCTAAAACAGTTTTTTTGGAAAAAATTCATAAACCTAAGATCATATTTTCTTCCATCGATTTTCTACAATCAAACTGTAGCATTTTCCACTTCCCACACAAAATGTGGGTCAAAGCGGATTACTCTCTACCGAAGGTGTAAATACAACTCAACTTTTAATTGGATGACTTAGCTTGAGGCGTACACATTTAATTTATTAGAGCACATATTATTATTATTTGTATTCGAATTCAGCATCAATTTCAAAAACAAGTTTCCACAAGCGACTCTTAATGCCATCTTTGCACGCAAACGCAACATCCAATCGCACGCAGTAGCAAAAGTATGCAAACCAAAAGCATACGCACACTAAAGCATACCCCACAGTCATCATTGGACTTGTGTTTAAGTAGAAAGTCACCTGTTTGGCCATGTCGGACACAATATATATAAAAATGAAAAGCAAAGCAAAGGCAAACTGCACCAGAAAACAAGTTGAAGAAGAAGAAATGCCTTTACAAGTTTTCACTAAAAACAGCACATAAAGTTGCATGCCAGTAACAACTTCAAACTAAAGTGTTGAAGGTATAAAGACGGTGAACGTCGGAGAATATACTCGTACGCACCCGGAAAGATTGCTACGACTCTTCACAGAAACAACAAACAAGGTGGTTGAAGAAAAGTCCCATGTGGACTTGTCCAACTTCAGGGAGAAAATACAACACGGATGCGTAAACAATATTACCAATCAACTTTGGCCATAAGTGTTCAATAGAAAAGAAAAAAATACAAAACCTTGTACATCTTTTTAATTATATTAGCAGGCTGGTTCTTGATACCAAGCCAAAGACGGAACCCATAACCGCGTTCCAAATAGGTAGTGCACTACGCGATGTCCAACTTTTTTTTATGTCGAAATAGGACATTTGTGTTTTTATTTGTCATTGTCACATTTGGATAAAGTTTCACAGCTTCCGTTGTTTGTTGTAGGGTATGCGGAACAAGGAATAACAAGGCCTACAAGTATGGTATAACTGGCCAAACATTTCGTAAAAACGGTTCGTGAAAAATTGTTGAATATTTTGGCATTAAATGCAAAAATCAATTGGCTAACGCACTGAAAGCTAAGCTTTACAATTTGCATAAAAATGGGACAAACAAAGGCGAGATCATTTGCTTAAGCATTGATAGAAAGTGATGCCTTAAGAAGCATCACTTTTGTTAAATTTTTTTTTGTTTAAGAGAAGAAAATATTTGAATATTTACTGACCAAAGAGTTTTAATGACAATAAGGTATTCAAGACAACGGTGTTTTCCACAGAAAGCTTCGCATCGGTTTCTTTTGTGATCTATGCAACGAATATATCTCGTTGTGAGTCCACTCGACACAAACTTTCTTTAACTTCTATAGTTTTGAACTGGTAACCAACATTGCTAAATATAATACATGGGTGTTTGCAACAGAGCGGGGAGCCCCGGGACGCATTTTTCACAACCAAACCCTGTGAGGGATGAATGGACAGGAATACAATTTTTCAGAGCGGCAAATGGAGAAAGCTCTTATCATTTCAATAAAATTACTTGTGGCGGACTTGCCAATTCCTCTCGAAAGGTAATACCCACGAAAAAACTTTTTTTTCTCCAATCACTATGCTTGTATGAAATTTGTGATAATTTCACCACAAATGACAAAATGGTTTAGGCGTCGAGCTTTGACAAAAGGGTTAGAGGGCCAAAACCAAAAAATGGATTAAGTGTTTAAACTGTTAAGAAATTTTATTAATCTTTTCATTTATTTATTAGATAAAAAAACACGTGGATTATCTCAACCAAAAACCGCTCAAATCTCAGCAAACAGCAAATGCTTTTCGCTATCGCAACTTCTCACAAGTAGTTGGAATATCGGTCTGCAGAAAAATGCTTGAAAATGAAAACTAATCTTACACCAACCATAAACAATCCTAACTTCCTAGCTAATGTTATAAATGTGAAAGTCACTCTGTCTGTCCGACTTTCTATGCTACCGTCTCCCGTCCAAATTACTGAACTGATTGATATGAAATTTTGTACAGAGATAGTCTAGAACCTGAGGAAGGACATAGGCTATTTATTTTATCCCTATATTCCCACGGGAACGGGAACTTATACGGGAACATAGAAGCTACAGTACCGATTTCAAAAGTTCTTCCACCGTTAGAATGTTACACTATCCCCGAGTAACATAAACTTTAATTCATCCCCATATTCCAACGGGAACGGGAATCTTTACTAATATAATAAGTGCGAAAGTAGCTCTGTCTGTTCGTCTTTCCATTATACCATCTCCCGCCCGAGCTACAGAACAGATTTCAATGAAATTATATACAGAAATGATCTAGAACTGAAGAAAGACATAGGATACATTTTATTCGAATATTCCCACGGGAACCGGTCCTCACTAATGTTATAAATAGGTCTGTCTGTTCGCCTTTCTATGTTACTATCTCCTGCCCTAACTAATGAACAGATTTAAACGAAATTTTGTACAGAGATAGTCTAAAATTTAAGAAAGGACATAGGTCATATATTTTATCCCTATATTCACACGGGAACGAGAACGCATACGGGAACTATGACATTATAGCACCGATTTCAAAAATTCTGCCACCGTGAGGTGATTTCTGTCAAATTGTCGATTACGCAGTTGACCTGAGAAGAAATGTCTACCTTGATCTTGAAGTAAATATTGACAATCGGTAATGACTTTGTGAAAAGTCGATTTCGGCGACGACTAATGAGATAGTTAACCATATCAACAAATTAATTATGTTAGACGTATTGGGGGTTGTTGTCGAATATCTATCAGAAGACAATATTATGGACACTGAGCAAGTCACATCATACCCTATGGAGTTTCTCAATTCCTTAGAATTATCAGCTATCAGGAGTGGCTGCAAGTTGGTGTTCCAGTGCCAATAATGAGTAATCTAGTAATCTAGGCATTATAAAACTTTTAATAATTACTGGAACAGCGAAAGGAGAAAACTATTGATCTCCCGTATTTCTTTAATTCTCACTGATTTGTTATTTTAGTTTAAAAGAGTGTAAAGTAAACTCGCAAAACCTTTTTATTTGACAAAAGATGGAAAAAGTAAGAACGTCGTGTGCAAAAATTTACTTCAATAAAATATAACAATTTTTTACTAAAACACATGAATGTGTTTTATTTGCAAAATAAGTAGCCTAAAAAATTTAAAATGCTGCCGAAAGTCATTATTCCACGCGGACGAAGTCGCGGGCACAGCTAGTTTGAAATATTTCGAGACTTGTAAAAGATTCCATTTAAATTTCAGACTACAACTTTATAAAAGTCTGGGCTTAAGAACTTAAGATTTCACGGTTCACAGTTAGCTACTGGTTTCTCAACTCGTCAGCTTAGTTTATATTCTATTGCCGTTTTTATGAAAACCCCTCATAAAAAGCTCTTTACTTTTCTCTAGACTTAAGCGCGATTTCAGATTGTTCTTCTGTTCTCAGAGTAAGCAAAACAACTTTTTGTGTTTTTAAATATGTTTTCTTATTTGAATTACGTTACATTATCTCTTAATGGAATTACCATTATGTGAACGCTGAAACAATACTCTCACAATGTGTATTTGTTTTCTATATTAATATTTCTAATTCTGCTTTTCACAAAACTTTTAGGTCATTCACAATAATAATTGTTTTTACTTAAAAAAACATTATAAATTGTGAAGAGTTTTGAATTTGGTAGCACTGTTTTCATTGACAGCCATTTTGCCATCTACCATGAGATTTATGTATGTAGTTTGGTTTGACATTAAGTGTGTTTAATGACCTGCTCTAGATCGATCTAGAGCAGAAAAAAGCAGCTTTTTGGTGTTTAATGACAATTTTTCTACTCCGAGCAAGAACTTTTTGTGTTTAATGACCTGCTCTAGAGCTTTTAGAGCAGCATTTTCAGCACTTACTTTTGAGTAAGAGTAGAGTGGAGCAAAGTGTCAAAATCAGCTGTTGACATTTGATTCAAATATTTTTGTTTATATTTTGCGTTTTGCAATCTATTTGGAATCGAATTTAACTTAAAATCAATTGAATTAACATCGCATGCTAGTTTAGTTTTGATTCCAATGTTTCCGAATATATATTTTTATTATAATAGGATACCAAACATAATTTTGCAAACTAGCAAAGGTCACAAAATGTATGTTGCTTTCTTATCAGCTGACTTTTGCCACCAGCTCTAAGTTGCCTGACATTTTTCATGTTTCTTGCTCTGCTCTGAGCTGCGCTGCTCTGCTCTTTTTTCATTAAACACACCTATTGTGCATCTCGTGAATCGAATACGTACGACCAGCGGCCATGCTGCTTTGGTGCCACTTTGTGAAAAGTCGATTTCGGCGACGACTAATGAGATAGTTAACCATATCAACAAATTAATTATGTTAGACGTATTGGGGGTTGTTGTCGAATATCTATCAGAAGACAATATTATGGACACTGAGCAAGTCATATCATACCCTATGGAGTTTCTCAATACCTTAGGTGGCGTCCATTTCGTGAATGAGCTGCTGATTCCGATTTTCACAAAACTTCGCTTTTTGGATCTGTAAGTTGACTTCCCCATGATCTTGGGATTCAAGATACATCCAAGCTGACCGCGGACGCCATAAAAGATGATTCGGAAAATCCCGTTTTTAATTTAAAACGGATTCTGGTATATATAAATAAATAAAGTCAATATTATAGCATACAACACAATTTATCGGTGTTTTATCTCATTTTGTAGTTCTTTGCTTCTATAAAACACTCTTTTCGACCTTTTTTTGAAATAAATAAACAGCACTAAAAACCCTCTTTAATGGTGAAATTCAACTTTCTTTTATTGAATAGACAAAAAAAATGTGGATTATGTCAGTCATAAAATTTATCTAATTGAAAGTGAAAGAGTATTGGAATAATGATTTGCATGTCTGCCTGCTACGTGGGAGATAGAGACTGGAATCTCAGAAATATATAACTGTTGCCACTGGTATCGCCTTTCACGAGGAATTGTATTGAAAGAAAATTGAAAGTCTACCGAGAGTAATTACATTGCCATTAAAACCGCTTTCTCAGCTAGCCATTCGGAATCGGCAAAAAATTTTAGGTTCCCTACATTCTTCAAAAGGCATAGTTGAGAGAAAAGCGCTGAACACAGAGACTCCCTGCTCTCTTGGGCAACACTGTTTGTTTATTTGTGTTTTATTTATTTTATTTTTATTTAAAATGTGTTAGTAGTCATGCATAACAATCAAAACTGGTAGCAATATCAATATTTATATTAACTGTCACATGTCACACTTTGGCTCTCACTTATCCGAAGTGCGTATACTAAAGTAATGAACGAAATAAGTAAAACCAAACCATAAACATTATTTATTCATCTTCTCTTATAAAATTTTATGCTTTTTTATTTATCTATAAAATTTTCTATTCCTTATTTATTTTTGAATATTTTTGTTTCTTTTATTTTTGTAATCTCTTGTATTGCAATCTACCAATATCATGTACTATAAAAGACTATGTCTTATTTGTACTTACCTAATAAATACTACTATTGAATCTGAATTGAATCTGAAACTAGTCCCAATCCCAAATCCCAATCTAGTAGAGAGAAGATCTCTATAATCTCAACGCAGCGCCGGCGCTATGACCGGAGACTTCAGGCAGACCATCAATTAGTTAATACGCCATAATGACTATACATAAAGCATTCCAGGAATCCAAAGAAGCGGCACCCAAATTGCCACCTGACAGACAGAAGTCGTCGGCTATTTGCACGAACGTTCAATAGTTTTTCTTCACAAAAACTCATATATATACCCATGCCTAGCTACGCGCGGATTAACTTTCTCCTTCGATTCGAAATAAGCCCTCACCTACCAAAGAAAACACAGAAAGTGCTAAACTTGTCGATCGAATGGATATTCAAGTTTTTTTTTTCTGCATTTGCTCAGTCGATTTGCCGTGTTCACAACAGAATTCCCCATCGAAGTAGCGGCAACTATTTCAAATGATAATCATCTCTAGTTGGAGATTTTCTACTGCCTTTGCATCTATGTATCTACTTCTGCCTGTTTGTAACTAGGTGTGCGTTTCTTTTTTGCTTTTGTAAAGTGAAACTATATTCCACAACTAGAAGACAACACGAGAGATGAAAAATAGGCACAAGACTCGCATAGAGACTAGCGTAAGATCTTCTTTTGCATGCAGAGACAGCGGCAGCCTCACCTAATTTTTTTATTATTAGTAGTTCTTTTTTTTTTTGTTTTCTAAAAATCTCATGGACACATTTGTGACTATTTGCGGAAAGTGCATTTTTTGAATTAAATGTGTGTGTGTGGGGATTCGGATTTCGCTTGGAGATCCTTTTTTTTTCCAAAAATGCATATTTGTCACTCGTTTTGTCGGCTGCCTTGGCGGATTAGAAACATGGATTTTCACTTTGGATAAAATTATAAAAACAGAATAAAAAAAACTCTAGGAAACGACATGAGCTATGGACGAGAAGATGCCTCGCGTCGCTGTCGGTCGTGTCGTGCAGTTAAGAAAAAGTGGACTCGAACTCGAATGCTGGTGCATAAATTAACTTATCTCAAAGCTGTATGGCGGCTCTTCTTTTTCTTAGTGCAAGTAGGTATATGATCTCGATTCATTCCTCATAGAAATGGATTATTTATCATAATGCAAAGGAAATGGAAGAAAAAGTGTGTGAGACAAACAGTTCTTTTCGGTTTTCCGATCTCATAGGTGTGTTTGCTTTTTTTCACTCACCTGAATAATTATACACTTGGGCTGTTTTCTTTAATGATCCGACTCATTTGCATAAAGTACAACACCTACTTGTTGTGGAACATTTTTTCTTTTTGTTGTTCCCAGTGCGTTAGATAATTTGCATTGTCATGGAAATCTTGTGTATGTTTCTAAGGAGACAGTCATTGGAGAATGGATTTCGAATGAAAGTGTAATTGACACTGCTGTAAACTGAGTTTGAAGTTATTCAATGTTCTTGTACTTCTCGAACAATGCATTCAATTATAATCACCTCAGCTCAGGACTTGAACGCTACGTATAACTTCCAGTTATAAATAAATAAATAAATAAATTTAGGGACCTACCATCTACAATTTTATGCCGATTTTGAACGGCTTATTGAGAAAGCGCTTTTCATGGCAGTGTAATCACTCTCGGAGACCTTGCCAATTCCTCATAAAAGGCGACACCCGGAAACAATTTTATGGTTCTTCAGTTTCAGCCTCGAAATCCCACGAAACAGGCCGACATAGTGTTTACCATTACGCCACCGACTCCACTTAACTTCTAGAACTTGAATTTCTTTTAATTCCAGCCTTATACTTTTTTTTGTATACGCCTCGAAATATGCCAGATTCAAAGAAACTAATCCTTAAAGATCTTTAGGTTAAGAGTATTCCATGTCCAAAATATTCGACTTCTATGTGCAGCAATCCTGCAACCCGTCGCCACCACTACATATTTCAAAATTCCATATGCTGCCATCGGGCAGCAGATGGAAAAGTCGTTTATTTCCCGATGAAAAAAAGTTTGAATACGGACGCTATTCACACTTATCGGCTCTTTTTTGTAACAGGTACCTACTCAATGGCTGATAAAAGGAGATTCAGTAGAAACAAATTTCCAATAGTCATAATTGCGGAATGTTGTGAGAAGAGGTATCAGGAAAAAGACTCAAGTCTGTAACCAACAATTTACAATGCTATACCTAGCCATTATTCAAACTTTTCATTAACAAAAGAAAAATCCAATATCATTCACTTGAAGACATTAATGGCCTCTTTTTACATTCCACATTTCTTCATTTCCACTTAAATGTCAGGAAAGAAGCTTCTACTTTTATTTGAAAAGTAATAATTCAAGAAACGCAACAGTCATTAACAATATGCCTACATAGGTACCGACATATTTTAACTACTGTCAAACAAGAATAGAAAAGAGGCCAAGAAGTCTACAAAATAGTGGCAAGACTGTATAAGGTCGAGGGTACCACTTTGTCTTTTAAACAAACAAAATTAGAAAAGAAAATAGCTATGGGCTGTAAATCCAATTACTTATGGCTTATGGGCCATAGTAAAATGTAGGCACATGCAATATGGGCAGTGCTTTGTTTTGCTTTTCATATCTCTTTTCTCTCTCTCTTGTGAGAACACAAGTGCTTTAACCTCTTATGTGGAGATGAGGAATTGGGTAAGGCCGGTCAATTCATCAAACTATCAAATCATGGTTTGACTTATATTGATACGAGAGTCAGACAATAATGTGACCCTCCAAAATTCTAACAAACTCTCATCCAATTCACGATTTGTTGTAATGCACAGCTGATTTCGAACGTGACTATGAAGTGATGATGTATCAAGTGCTGCTAATCAAAGTTTTTTTTTTGCATTTTTATACAATGAGATAAGGTTTGGAATTGGATATAGCGATAAGATTAAGCACGACAGTGTTTTTTGAAAAATGATTGCACGAGGTTTAAGCTATTTTAGTGAGTAATAAATAAGCAATGTTTGATTGTAATCGCGAAATTATTTATTAACTTGAGAAAAAAAAAAACAATGGGTCGGTAACTGAATACAGCGATCTTTAAATGCAGGTGAGATGGTTTAACAATATCAAAACAATGAGAGCTTTAAATTACCAATTAACAAAGCGAGGAGCAGAGGTTTGGCGCTTTCGGGTGGAATGTGGAATCAAACTAGAATGAAAGAAGGAAAAAAGGAAACGGAAACGGTAGATGAAATTATTTCTGAAAATTGTATACTTAAGTTCTTCCATAGGCTTCTTGCCAAAAGGAAAATTTCCCTTTTGAAAAATTCCGTGAACTGATACTAAGAACTGTATGCAACTAATTGCAACATGCATCCAAAAATTCTTAAGGTGCCATCACAATATACGAGGAAAGTGCCTGCTGCAAGCAAAATGCTGGCTAAGGTACCAGTTCTAGCGATCAGGAAAACGAATCAGGAAAAATTTTCAAATGGAATAATAACTGTGTTGTCTTTAGAATTGAATAACGAATGTTAGAGAATTTTTTTGTTTGCCAAGAAAATGTACAATTCAACAAATATTTTCTGTTCAAATTACATATATTTTTTACTTTCCTGATGAAATTGAACCAGGAAAACATAATAATACAATTTTTACAGAAAATATTTTTGTTCTTTTATACGTTTTTTAGGCCCAAAAAGTTCTTTGAGTGATTTGCCATCGATTGGTATAACATTTGTTATTCAATTCTAGCGATAATATAATTATTATTTCATTTGAAAATTTTTATTGATCCGTTTTCCTAATCGCTATAATTGGTCCCTAACTGAAAGTCTGGTGCGGCGACCTAAAAGGTGCTTATAAGCAACTGATTTCTTCAAGTGCAAGAACAGTGTTGAGCCTATTTTAAGCGCCAAATAATGATATCGTTCGTAGCAATGCAAAATGGTATAGGCTTTGTTCGATGATTTTGAATATATACAAATTTATCACTTACTAGCCGCATTTTTGTGGTACCTACTACATACAAGCTCCAATATTTGTAATGACGAAGTATTTGCAAGATTTGAGCAACATTCTCCTGAATTTGCATTGCAAAATATTCAAAATTGAGCCAGTGAAAATTAAACTCCGGAGACGCCTCGAAAAAAAATTTGTTGCACGATAAGGCTACGCGGACAGTAATACGAGAAAGCGATGCGATGCGAGAAGCGTTTGAATGCGAGAAAAGTGTTTACATGTTTTTTTTATCCACGTGCGTACAGTGAAGCCATATTTGATGCGACACTTGCGAGTCTGTCGCAAGGCTCTCGCAAGCTTCTCGCACGAAAAATGCTCCGACCACTTTTCAAGCGATATTGTGCGAGAAGACTTTTTTTTGACGTTTAGAGAAAAAAAAACACAAAGTAGTTCACTTCAGTTTTTGTGTTGTGTGGTGCAATTTGGAAATTATTTTGGATGTAATAATTACAAAAGAGTAAAATTAATTAATGTAATCAAACGTTTTGATTGTATTGAAAAAATTTTATTTCATCCTTTCTTAATTGGAAGTATGTACATACAAGTGATAATCCCAGTGATCCCAGTGATCTCCAAATTCTTTTCTCATCAAGTAAATTTGGTTAATTTTCATCCTTTTTCTTCCTCTTAAAAGCTTTAAAAATAAATTTTCATTTACAAGACACAACCGCACTTTGTCGAATCTAATATCGCTTGTCGCATCGCTTCTAGCATCGCATAGCTTTGTCGCACTACTGTGCGCGCAGCCTAACTCAAAATCTACTGAACCAATCGCTTTAAAATTGTCCTCAGTACTTCTTCAAACAATTCACCAGGTTTTGTCGGGGGTTTTTAGGTTTTTTTTTATATTTACTAATTTTTTAAAAACTAGTTAGCCGATTTTTTTTTAGCGAAAAATCGAAAAATTAAAAAAAAATCCTCTCGTCATTACCTCGAGAAACATCTCTTTTAACGAATGAATTTTGATTTCTTTGATTGAGATGATTCTGCTGCGAGTTATGGGGCACCCCGCAAACCACCTTTTTAAAAGCCCCTTTCGGAGTTTAATTTTTACTCGCTCAATTTCGAATATTTTGCTATGCAAATTTAGAAGAAGGGTTATTCCACGGTAACACCCGAAACGAACACTTTTCGACTCATCAAATTGTTAATCCTTATGCTGATATTTTCGCGTTTTAATTTTTTTTATTTTCTACGTATTTAGTAGAGCATAAGGATTAACAATTTGATGAGTCGAAAAGTGTTCGTTTCGGGTGTTACTGTGGAATGACCCAGAATGTTGTTCAAATTTTACTCTATTATATGTAAATTTTTCAATAAACGAACACTACCCGTTACGCAAAAAAAATCTTGAAAATATGCCTTTTTTCGACCGAATTATCGATTTGGAGTGAATTTTGGGAGTGATTTCTTTATTGAATATTTTTAGCCTGGATCTGGCTATGGCAGGGGATTCACATAAAATGTGTTTAGCCGTGTCTTCGAGACAGAGACGGCAGGTGTCATGCTTTTTTAACTTACTTTAACTTTCTTTGGGAAAGTTTGTTTTCCAAACTGAACTTTTAGAAAACTTAGTTGAAAACGATTTATTACTTCAAATTTTGAACTATTTGTTTCTATATTTGGACAAATTCAAGTGTTTTGCTGTTTGGCTATAACTTCTTCGCATGAAACGAATTATTCTTGTTTTTCGAATCTACATATATGCCCAAAAGTACAAAAAAAAATCACAAATGATTTTTTTTTGAAGCAATTAAAGAAGGAGAAAAGGAATATATTTGCAAAATTCACACCTAAACGATGTTTAACGCAGCATTTCAACAACAAGAAGAAAACACAAAAAAATATCAGAAACAGCTTTGGACAATTCTCTGCTTAATCGGCAGCTACGGACGGTATTTCATTGGAAGCCAGATGCCGTTAACTCGGAAGTAAGTGTAGTTACTCAAATGACTACAACTTCAAAAGTGCAGTTCTGGTGGGCAAGTTTGAAGTACCACGTACCATAGTGAGCCAGATACAATAGGCACAATTATATCGAAAAAACTCGCAAAGGATTTTATTTGTTTCCGCGAGCATTAAAAAGGAAAATGTGAATATATATTTAGGATTATATATTTCCTTCAAGAGTATATTAAATATCTAACTCATTCATTTAAAAATAGTAAATGATAATATTTTAGAAGAAAGAACAGCTATCATATCTCCATATTGAAAAATTAGCGGTGACAAATTTTGAGTCATAAAACTTTGAGATAAATTTGAGTTAGTGAAAAATAGAAGTTAAATTTAAGTTTTGTTGTCTTCCAAGCAAGAAATAAATGGTTAGTTATAAAATATTCCTTAAGTATGAAATTATTTTAATCAATATAAGATTACTCTAAGTTCACTTCACACTTTTAATTTTTTGACTGGATTTTCTTCCATCATTTTCATCTTCAAAAACACAATGATTCAGATTCTGTGTATTGCTGAAGATGAACCACAGTTGATTCCAGAAACTGTTTTTTTTTAAACACTGAAGATGGCTATGTTTTAAAGTATAATCTGTTGCATTTCACAACATCGAATGAGATGATGCTGTTTTTTTGTTTAAAACACATCATCGTGTCCAAGAGGTGCTTCACCTGCCAAAAGGGTCAACGATTCGTGAACCATAAGACCCTCATTTATTTGACTCACTTGAGTTAAAAAGTTGATCGTTGTTCTGTCTTGTTCGTTTATTAACACTCCCCCACGTCAGTTTCGGGCTCTGATCGCCGCTTAATTGCCGTCAGGTTATGGCTGACGGAGTCGTCTCTGCCCACCTGTACGCTGTACCTATATTCCTGTATGATGCGCCAAGAGTTTTACAATTCAGTGATTTGTTTTTATCGTTCTTTTCTGTGTAATGTTGGCGCAGTTTGCAGTTCCACTACCTGACCAGCATAAGTGGATGAATACAGAAGGGACATGAAACATACTCGTGCACCAATTTAAGATTCTCAGACAAGAACTTGGTCATGCGTCGGTGGTTGCATGTTCGGTAGAATTTATTAGGGACGCATTAGTTATTTGGATATGGTTAAAACAAAACAAGACCAAGAAAAGACCACTAAAGTGACACTACGACGCGATAGCCGGCGGCAGCGGCGGCGGCGGCGAGGCGACCAGCAGACGTCACGCAATCAATGATTTAATGCGTTCAGATTTGTTTGAACCATACCTACGAGGGAATACACATTCCAAACATGTTAACCAGCAAATTGTGAACTTCACCACAAAGTCAATCACGCTACTTTCTATAGGTTGGCTTACAAAAGCCGCAACCATTACAATATTTTTGTGACGTTCGTCTCGAGTGTCATTCGAAGCGCGGGAAAAAATTATTATTAAAACATTTTTTTCCCAACAAATTTGTTTAATGATCTGTTTTCCAGGCCACACGAGGCATAGGTATTGCTCCAAACTGCGAAGCAAAACAGTCAACTGTTGGCCACGTTATCGCTACAAAAACGATAAACCTATTTATTGAAATTGAGGTGGGTATACCCAAGATAGTATGCATACAAGCAATACGGCAAGATTTTGCATAAATTTCAGACAATGACTCTTTGCTAATCGATTATGGCAACTTTCGGCCCCTTGACGTTGGTTGGTCTTATGTACGAACTGATATGGGAGCTGACTTGTGGTAAGATTACCGAGCAGACCTTAATTTGTTGTGATTTTGTGTCTGTTGCAGGAAAACTTCCATTCGAATCAGCTTTCAACTCTACGAAAAAAGGCCAAAACACGAATGAGTCACTTGGGTTTGTTTTTCAAATACAACAAATGGTCACAAAGTTATCAGTTATCCCATATGGTCTAGTGGCTAGGATATCTGGCTTTCACCCAGAAGGCCCGGGTTCGATTCCCGGTATGGGAAATATTTTTATTTTCTTCCATTTCTTATTTCAACTCAAAAGTAGTATCGAAGTACACAAACGAAAGTGAAAACTATGATTTTCTATTTTCAATTTCACAAATGCCACCCAGATATTCATCTCCATAATCATCACATTCCGGCTACAAGATGAATATACGGTTTTGTGAACATTATGGTGTCACCTCTTCATTAGTCAACGAGAGAAAAATGTTTGTTGCTAATTTTAATGCCTCGGGTGATGGCAGGTGGCGATGGCGATAGTAAATGTGAATTTAGGAAAGGAATGTGCAGAAAAGTGAAACCACTCAGCAAAAGTAAAAAAAAAAAAATATTGTTAAAACGATTCATTTTACTTACATTATAAAACAAAAAGAAACATATTTTAGTCATGCTTACCCGAATAAAAGAAAATGACAGTTGATCGGAACTGTTGTCTGCACTACTTGTTGACGTATCCATTTTGCTCGTACTTGGCGACCTTCAGTTGATGATAAACTGAAATCAAAAAATATATTCCCACGTAGTTTTATTTCGGATTGATGATCAATCAGATGTAATCAATAAAGCCGACAATGAAAGTTGAACGCGATCATAATTTGTTATTGCGCGGCCAATGATGATGTTTTCATTTCGTGTTCACGGAAAGATTGAGAACTGGAACAGCAATTTCACTCATATTTCATTTTTCAAATATTTGCACTGAAAACACACCACGGTGCCGAATACTGTAAAATATAACTTTTTTTATTTTCTTTTGAGCTCAATTCTTCTTTGGACAAATAAACAATGACATCAAGCAAACACGGAAGATTCAAATCACGCAATAAAAAAAAAGGTAATGATGGGAATTTTTTGGTTTACGAGTAGCTTTGTAAGTTACACTTGTTATAATCGCACCAGTTCCAAAGTCAAGTTGGGTAATTTTTTTTTTTAGGAAAATTCGCGACGTAATACGATAAGTTCAAGGCGAAACCATTCAGAATTCTTAATTGTTTTGTTGTTGAGTCGATGTGTTCTGGTCAAAAGCGTTCTTTCTGAAATAGAAAATAAAAAAGTTATTCTTTCGACGAATATAATGATAGTTGATTTTTGGTAATTTTTGCAATAAGGTCTTCTGATAGAAGGCTTTCTTTGTTTTAGACACGTTCGAGGCTGCCCAAAAGCCTCTTAGAACTATGCCATTGGCTTCTTCGAAAGGTTTTAAGAAGAGAATTTCGCTTCCCGCTTTAGAATTAAGAAACACTAATATCTTCTTTCAATTGGTCGTTGAAAGAAAGTCATATTAGTGAAAACATTTTGTAGGCATGAATTTGTAAGTCAAAATATAACACTTTACGTTTCCGAAAACACTCAAGGAGCCAACTAAATTGCCTTCTCTCAGTTTGATTATATGGGAAACATATGCGGAACTGGAAACTGTTTTTTGGGACACACTTTGTCTCAAAAAACAGTAAATGAAATGGAGTAGATAATACTGAGAGTCAGTTACAAGATTACAACTCCCTCCATGTCTGAAACGCAAAACATTTTTTTGTGTATGTTCATCAAAGATTCAAAGATGGTGTCTTATTCAAAAAAGCATCTGCAATGGGCTACAATAGTTTACGGAATATTTTGACTCCACACTACGCAAACATTTTTGCACGGACGCATTGGCAAACGGCAAAAGTTCCCTCCTTCTCTCTCTTTAATGGTATGACCAAAAGTTTTTACCCCGCCATTCGAAAAACCGAAACTCGAAACGAATGTCAAACTGAGTGTTTTTTGAACCCTAGGTTTACCATTAACTCACTCTGAAGTAGCCCTAAGTTTTTGCTGGGGCTAGTTTAGATAATGAACAGGGCTGTCAAGTGGCATGTATCTTTGTTCAAAGTACGAGAATGTTAGCTGATTTTCTGGTTTAGTGCTTATTAAAGACTGAAAACCAACGTTTTTTGACAACTCATAGGGTTGTCAAAGAAACTTGGGTAAAGTTTAGCGAATGAACCTAGCGTCTGAGCAAAAATTAATTTTTTTCAAAATACAAAGGTAATTTGAATTTGCTCTTGGGTGTCCGAACGAAAATAGTTCTTCGCAAAAAGGCACTACGCTACCGTAGTTGAATCACTGTAGTATCTAATCTGTGCTTTAAACTTTGAACGCTTGAGAAGCTCTGGCACAGCATTTAAGTACTCTTGAGTTTATTCTAACTTCAAATTTAACTCAGGTAGCGAACTTCATCTCTCAAAACTATCAAAAAATTTTTTTTGTCAATTAAATGAGAGTAACAAATACATAAAAATCAATTGCTATTCGTTAGTCTCGCTACAAATCGAGAACGGCTGGACTGATTTGTTAAAATTTTGGTTTTGAATAATTTGTGGAGGTCCAGGGAAGGTTTAAAAGGTAATAAGTAAATATGAAAAAAAGCTCGGTCCCCATATTTTTCGGGAACGGGACAGGGAACGAAAACTTAGAAGCTACTGGACAGATCTCAAAAATTCTTTCAGCATTAGGATGCTACGTTATGAATTAAACTAAATTTTATTCCTATATTCCCACGGGACCCTTTAAACTACAGACCCGAGCAACGGCGCGCAGGCGTTGGTTTGACAATAGATATAAAAGCACGACTTAAGAGGCATCCCTAAAAGGTATAATAGTGGAGACCATTTCCGCTCATTAAGGTTTCGTTCATTTTACTAAGCTTAAGCAAGGATGACTTCCGTAGCGATCGACATAATTCATTTGACAGTTTTCGAGAAGCTGAGAAAAATTTTTAAAAATATCATATTGAGTGAACCGCAACCTGGGCGTCTAAAAGGCACTATCGAAAAGCCATAAGGCCCCATCCAGCGTTATTAAAAAAAAAAAAATTCGCCAAAGGTTTTTAAATATATGAGAAAGCACGAAGTAATATAAGGAGTATCTCCACAGGAACATTGTCCAATTAAGTAAAACCAAAAACAACTGTCAATCACGTGCTTTTCAAACCACTTCGTGGACATATTTTTGGAACAGTTTGTCTATATATTAGATGTTTTACCTTGACTAGCAACTAGCTGTGAATTTGTACGCACAGACTAATTGGTTTTTGAGTCCTGGGCTTGCACTCAAGTCAACCTGGGGCTGGTCCTAATTTCTTTGTTTTTAAGCTTCAGCTCATGCTTACAGTCAATCTGTTTGCTTTAATTTTACTTAAAATAGAATCAGGACCCCCCTTAGCTTTGCCTACAAGTGTAAGTATTTTAACTCATTTGTGACGTGGTGTGACTATACTGACTCAATGGTCATTGAAAAATGTATACGTTTTGACTTTATTACTCTACTGTTTGACACTTAAATTGGATTTGTTTTTATAAAATTCTATAACAAAAAAAGAAGACGATAACATTCACTGACAAATAAAAGCATGAAAACGAATTTTCAAAAAGTACAAACGGGGAAAAAGTGTTACGCTCTGTTTTGACACCTTTAGCAGTTTTTAGAAAGCCTAATTATTCTGATGCGCCCGCTTTGCGACTACTTTTTGAACACTTCATTAAATTCATCAATTTCATTGAAATATAGATCCTCCGCGAACTTCATATGCATATTTTAGAACACCCAAAATTACTTTTTGAATAAAATTCGAGTAAAACTGAAGCAATCAATGTACGTTTAATGGTTTGGTTCTTAAATTTATCAGCCCACCTAGTACATAGCATTTTCACAGCTTTAAATTTTATCTGAGTTCATATAGTCCAAAGGTTTGATCTATGTTGAGGCGAATTAAGTACAAAACCTTAGTTAAGAAACAATAGCACAAGTCTTTAGTAGTTTAAAAAGGCCTCCAAAAAAAGTTTACTACTGGAACAAGCTTAAAGTAACTTTTAAATCATTTATGGTTGACTCTAACTTTAAAATTTAAAATCATATACGGCCCATTTTTCTTAAAGCCTTGCTTCTACTTCTCTGATATTTGTCATTTGCTTGAGTTTTTGTAACACATAGCTTTTAACTAATTATACCTTCGAAACAATAATTTCTAATAAAAAAGAGAACAAGTCTTCTATTCCAGATTTTTGTTTTCAAGCAAAGTAGGTAAATTTGTTAATTTTCTCCACTGGATCTATTTTCTTTATATCTCACCACTGTTCCTTAAATTCACATGCCACCCCACAACTGCCAAAATTCAGGTGCGCATTTAAAATATTTTGTTTATTTCAAATATTTTTTATTAAAGTAACCTCATTTTAGAACTTGAGTACATATTAATATACTAGAGCCAGTCCTATATCTCTCAAAAACACGATGACTGTACTGTAGATTTCCGTTAGTGAGTTTTAATTTTATAGCCACTTTTGCTCTTTTATTGAGTCGGAGAAATTGTTATACGTTTTGGATCTATTTTTACCCTTTTTTGTTCCCGTAGACACCTATACTGTATGCACAACTGGAAATTTTTATTGTTTACTTCAACCATGTTGGTTATAACTGTTCTCTTTAACCGCAAATTGTTTTTAATATTCAGCAAATATTTATGCAAATGCCTGGATATAAACCACACCCAGAAAAGCCTGAATGCTACAAATATGAAAGCAATTAAGTACCACAAATACATTGGTTTTAAAATACATCCTTAATTCTGATTTCTCGAAAAAACTAATTTTACCTCAAATTTCTTCACGGCTTTATTTAAAAATCCCTTCATCCATAAACATAAGCCACTTCACAATAATCATAAGAAAAAATTAATTCCCCGAATTCTTAAGGGGTTTCCACTCTGTCACAAAGGATACCTCAAACTCCACTTTATCTTACCTTGACTTTCATAAAAAAAACATTCACCGACAGTATTTTTAAGTATTTTGGGGCTTAATGCCTGACCGCACAAAAACAGAGATATGTCTCGTTCGGGTCAATGCATTTTCGTTGGAAGTGTTGGTAATTTAAAACCTGCTACTTTATGGTGTTTATTTTTTGGTTTAATATATTTATTTGATTTTGTTTATAATACATCTGCAAAGGCAATGTTATATATGCTGTGCATGAAACACAGCATATCATATGCCAAATAGCTTCCGATTAAATATGCATATAAGGTAGGTAGACATACACATGTGAAGTGTTGTAAGATCCATTTATTCAGTTATTTAAACAATTTGGACAGTCGGTGTGTGAGTTTTTTGTGGCGTGGCTGAAATGCACGTAATGTTTTGCCAAAAAGAGGTCAAGTATTACCATCACTGGTGATTACAAAAACAATCAGTTAATTTTTCAAACCAACACTTATGAATGAACGTTTTTATTTTTTCGTAAATAATGGGGCTACTTTATGAGAAATTTTTGCATTTCCTTATAATTTTAGTTTAATCGGTTGGATTAAATTTAGTAAGAGATGCTGAGAGGCTTAAGCAGAGTTACATCATCACTGGAGGGATAGGTAGGAGAAGCAATTCAAAAATTTATGATACTTTTGAGGGTCAGTGACCTCAACAGGACTTGATGTTTATATCACATCAAACATTTTGCAGCTATCAATGATGTTTTTGTTTTTTCAAGTTGCTGTGTTTATTTACAAAAGTACCATCTTGGACAAAATTCAGCACGACCGGCTCAGTTGGTATTGTCATGTTCAAAGGAGAGATCCGCAGAATCCCGTCCAAAAGGCAATATCGTACAACGTTTCAACAAATTCGCGACGAAAAAGAAAAGGCAGGCCAAAACACTCCTGGTACAAGCAAATGCAAAAACAGCAGCATTTGGTTGGCCTCAGACATGGAACAATCCAAAACCGGGAGGCTTGCCGACGCTTTCTGAGGTCAACGCGGCGTACCCCACAGGCGGATCACTAGTGTGAAGCAGAAAAGTGGGAGAGTTGTGATCGCTTCAAGATCACTACTCGTAACGCCAGAAATGGAAAGAAGAAGAAGAAGCTGTGTTTATTTACAGCTGCAATTAAAGGAATTGCATGGAAAACAAAAACAATTACTTTGTTGAACTGAGTTTTAAAAGAATTTTATTTTAAATCTCCTCAATCAACTAATACTTTCAACGTTTTTGGGTATCCGTTTTATGATTCAAAATCAAATATAATTATAGTGGACATATTAGATGCTCGAAAAAACAGTTGTTTTGAAAAGATTTTAAAAACTCACAAGGATTGCGAATACTGTCGAATCACTAATTAGGGAGAGTTGTGATCCCTTCAAGATCACGATACTCATACTCCCAAAGTCGTAAAATCAGTAAACTTTTGACAACAATTTCATTCTGATTAGACTCGACTACCGAAATTACGCAAGTCCCGAAGTTTATCTAAATTTACTTTCCAATCAGTGAGTGACAGAAATATCATCTCCATACATGACCGGCTAGGACTCAAATCAGTGGCACCAACGCAATGTATTCAACGCTCAGCGAAAAGTTTCATTAGTTTCACTACTGATGTCACTTTTTACCTCAAGAAGCAAGGAACATCAATTCTCGAATTCCAGAAGAAGTGTCGAGCTATTTAAAAGTTTATTCAAAAGAGTGGTATCACTTAGAAATAAATTGTCTACTCATATAAGTTTCTCAGATTTGATCCTCGAACTCAGACGTAACAGGCAGACATGGTCACAATTTTGTGCAGCGGTCACCACAAACCCAGTTGCTAGTTAAACTTAATTTATCAATTAGTACTTAATTGTTTCCTTAAAGGCCCTTTTAGACGATCATTTAAGTTTCAGTTTCAGTTGAGGTATCAGTCAAGCTTTCAGTTAAACTTATGTCAAATGCCAAAACTGAAGCGTTCAACTGAAACTTAACTGAAACTGAAACTGATGGAATTCCCATAAGTTTTCAGTTCAGTTTTCAGTTTTCTTTCTGACTCTTTGATTTTTCACTAATAAAGTAAAAGCTCAACTGAACGTCGAACTGACGTTTATTTACACAGACTTTTTTAACTGAACTGAGAATTGAACTGAGAACTGACCGTCTAAAAGGGCTAAAATAGACTTTCGGATGCTCACAAGTAAAATGAAAGCTCAACAGAAAACTGGACTGAGTTTATATATAATATCTTTTATAGTTGAACTTTTAAACCCGATCTGATAACTGAACTGACAGCTGATCGTTTAAATGGGCCTTAAGAATGATTTTTGCTCTTGGCAGTACCTCCCAAGTTAGGCTCCAGAAAAAATGTATGTGCATTCCTCGATGTGTAAGTATTACGATTGAATAGTGTGATGGGAGAAAGGGAACTAGCTTTTACATTGTATAACTGTTCTGAAAAATCATAATGAATGAGACACAAGAAACAAGAAGCTTTGCATTGCGTGGTGTTCGAAATATAAAAATGTTTCATTCATAGTTTTATCATCTACTACAATTTTTAAGCTCCTATTTTGTTTTCTGCCCAAGTGATTTTGTTGAATTTTTTGGTTTTCCTT
Organism: Melanostoma scalare; assembly: GCA_949752695.1. NCBI lineage: Eukaryota > Metazoa > Arthropoda > Insecta > Diptera > Syrphidae > Melanostoma > Melanostoma scalare. The sequence goes on from OX456985.1 coordinate 10,427,780, forward strand.
CCAAGAATCTAGATAGTGTGTAAAAAACAGAAGCTTTCTCGCTGAATGCTGCTTAAAAAAAACTTGACGGACGTCGTTTAATGTCAAAACCTCTCACATATCAATCAATCAAATTAATTGCATTTTCAACTAAGTGCTATGGAAGATAAAGATATTTGTTTCGTAGATCCACAAAATTCCTTATCTTGACAAGAAAATCCGTTCTGTTTGAAATTTAAGAAGGCTTGGATTTAATGTTTCAACAAATAGAGCCTCTCTCACCACATAGTTTTGGTCTAGTAAGGACAGGTAATTATTTTAACCCTTGCAGTTCACGAGCTTAATATGGCACTTAAATATGTAACCCATGCATAATGAATATTACAATTCTCGCTCGACGGGCGCCCAATTGGAGGGATTCCTATATTTGCTTGTAATTTATCAGAACCATAGCTAAAAATAACAAAGTCGGAGGATTAAATTGAAGAATTTGCTTGAAATTACCGATATCATTTAATTATCCACATTTCCGTTAAAATTCCAATTCACATAGGTACAGAATTTCCTGGCCTGAGAAAAAAAAGTCAACACAACTCAAACCACTCCTTCGCCACTACAAATAACAGGTAAAAACAAACAACAAAGGCATTCCGTAAGCCGCGCTCACTCAACTCTGGAATGTATCCCCTCCCTCAAAGCTGTAATCCTACAAAACAAGGATGGACTTAAAAAAAACAAATTTCTTGAGAATTCATCTAATCCTCTCTTCTATTCGTAATCATTTGTTGAATCGATAAAACCATTCCTCGTATTACTAAACATACCTAACCGCACCCGTTCACTTCATACATACACACATTACTTTTATCCTTTCATAGACGAGCCGCTGCCATAAACAGCGCAGTTAAAAACAAAATCATAATACTCCTAATAAAAAAGTGTAGGTATTAAAATCCCACAGAACACACTGAGTTCTCTTTAGGTGCAACCGAACAGGTATTTAAGAATCAGATTGTGAAGTAATTTCCTGGGAACTATAATTCTGTGAAAATAGGTCAGTTCGGCAGCAGGAGTGAAAAACGTTAATTGATTTAGAATTCTCCCACACCTCTAGAATAGTCTCAGCACTTAATTAGTAGAAGGAACACTTACTTTTCAAAAGCGCAGCATAGTTTGTATGTCAGTATATCCAATGTAAAATAATGTCAGCTTTTGTTGAAAGTGATGTTCTTAGCACAGCTAATTTAATTCCGGTTTTTTAATTTATGTAAATTTAGTTCAATTTGTTTATTTTTAATTTTTCTTTTAACAATTCACCATTATTCACATACGAAAAAAAAAACCGCATTGAAATAACTGTTACCCCGGGTTACCAATGTGGTATACCAACGACGGTACTTTTAACAACATACGCGAACCTTGTTGGTAAACAAACGTGTGTATAGGTAGTAACCTTTTAAAATAACAACAGTAACAACAAAATAACAAAAATAACTCGAAAATTCGAATGCAGTAGAAAGGGGGGCCTGGCGATGGCGACGCTGGGTAACGACGACTACCGACTACGAAAGGTTGTGTAGGAAATTACTCGCGTGTTGCGTCTTAACTCGCGAAGTATCGTTGTTCGACTGAAGCAGTGAAGCTGGTTTATGTGAAACGAATATTATCATGGTCTTTCTAAGTGACGATGACGATTACCTGTAAAAAGGTGTGCTGTCTGCTGCGACCGGCGCAACACAAGTCCAAAGATGTTAGTTAACAGATACAAAACGATTTGACTTCCTAATGGTTCTTGTATAAGCTAAATGTAAATTTTAAATTTCAAAATGTTGAAAACAGACTCTATAATCGGTTTTTTCCGTTACATCAAAGAAAGTCTTCGGACAGCTGAATTTTCCCTAAAATTCTCTTAAGTTTTTTCATTTTACACAACTTTCAGTGTAGAATCAGGAGTATAATCACAATTGGTGTTTATTGACTTCATAATTTGCTATTCTCTCAAAATGTGTTTCAAGTAGTAAAAAAAGGCATTGATTCTGGACAGAATCGGGCTGTTAATAGCAGTTACGAAAAAAAAGCAACCTTGCGGGTACTTGTTTTGGTCAGTTGTGTTTGCAGTTGATTTTATAAATTATAATGCCGCAATTGGGTAGAAATGTTTGGCAAAATATGTAGATGGCTTAGTATTTCAATTTCAATAAAAAGTTCGTTGGTTGGGCCTTAGCCGGTTAGCCCAAATTTCCTGGACAGCCAACCGGGTTGTAAAAAAAATGAGGTTTCGGTTCCCAAGAAACGCTCAATAAAGAAATTATCACTGCACATCCCTGTCATTAAAAAAAAAAAAAAAATATAAGCCATTTGAGAACCGTATTCGTCAACTTAACTTGAAGCAGCCATTAACTAAACAATCAAAGTCAAAGTTTTTTGTTGAGAGCTAGTGCTAATCTGAAGACATAAGTGTAATCCAATAAAAAAAGTATGTGTGCAATTTACACTTGGCAGAAGTAAAACTTTCGAAAACTTTGGTTTCTAGATAATGGGACGAAAGTTTTTTAAATTTGTACTACTGTTTAGTTTTTATGTATCCACATTCCCATTTGAATATGAAGATAAAAAACCATGTTATTGAAGGATAAAATAACATTCTAATATTGAAAGAATTTTTGAAATCTGTCCAGTTTTTCCTAAGTTCCCGTTCTCAATCAAGTTCCGTTGGAATAAGGCGATCAAACCTTCACAGGAACCATCCCTGGACTTAAAATATACCCATATACCCACGAGTAAAGGGGATACTCCTATCTCATTTTCTCCTATTTTAAACCTTGCGAATTTTTGAGTCTGTTTCTTTTTACAGCCATTTTTTCTTTGCTCCAAAAATTTGAAGTCGCAATAATGTTGAAAAGTATTGACTTCTAAAACTTTAAACGAAACATAACCCATTACAATGTATGATTTTGCAAAAATGGTATTAAGTTGGAAACATTATTTGTCTGATACCATCGATAGTTTGCCAGCTGTCATCTACCACAAAAAAAAAGAAAAAATTTGGAATAGTGCAGCTTTAATTTGAAAAGGGGTAGGTATTCACCGACAATTTTATAAACTCATACCTTTTTCTACACCATATCGTATGAATACTATAATGCACCGTAATCCTGGATTTAAATGCATCTGCAACTAGAGAAGTGCAGACATGTAAAGTGGGACGGATAAAGATTATAAAGCTCAAAAGTTAAAAAGATAATAAAATTATAGCTGCAGATGAAAAATAACCTATAATTTTTCATTCCCATCCTATAACTAGACGTTTGCACTTGGTGTCTTCCCTCTCTATCAGACAAGTATGAATTTTACATCTTGTGTCTATTTCCTTTTTTAATCTGCACTTGCAGATGCATAAAACGCTATGTCTAAGCAATAGCCATAGGCTTACACTCTGAACGCTGCCACTGAAGAACTTAAAAAAGTCAAACAGTTGTTTCGCTGTATGCTTTCACCGGTATCAATTTGCATTTTTCATTTCCAGCCAAACAAATTGGAAAATTCACTTGTCAACTTTTCAATTTCCATCGGTCTCGCTGCAGTAGAAGTTTTTTCAATTTATAAGTTTTCTATATTCTTTAATCGGAACACATATTAAGCAAACATCATAAAAGTTAACCATGACCGCTTTCGAAGAATTTGGAGTTTTACCGGAAATCGCGAAGGCGATTGAGGAGATGGAATGGACACTTCCAACTGATGTACAAGCCGAAGCTATTCCATTGATTCTGGGAGGAGGAGATGTTCTCATGGCAGCTGAAACCGGCTCGGGGAAGACTGGTGCGTTTTGTTTACCAATTTTACAAATTGTTTGGGAAACTTTGCGGGATATTAGTGAAGGCAAAGGCACCAAAACAGGAGCAGCGGGTGCAGTAGCCCCGTGGACCATGTCGTTTTTCGATCGTGGATCTGCCCTAGCTGTTACTCCAGATGGTACTCGTTGCCAATCTAGAGAATTTAAAGAGTGGCATGGATCTAGGGCGACCACTGGTGTAAAGGGAAGTGGCAAATACTATTTCGAGGCCACTGTCACCGATGAAGGATTGTGTCGTGTCGGATGGTCAACCACCCAAGCCAATCTGGACCTCGGCACCGATCGTTTTGGTTTTGGATTTGGTGGAACTGGTAAAAAATCTAACAATCGTCAATTTGATGACTACGGAGAAGCTTTTGGCATAAAGGATGTCATCGGTTGTTGCCTTGACTTGGATAAATACGAAATAAGCTTCACCAAAAATGGCACTAGTCTTGGTCTGGCATTCAAGATACCGGACAATCTTAGGAAAGAGACATTCTATCCAGCCGTTGTGCTTAAAAATGCTGAAATGCTTTTCAACTTTGGTAAGACTGATTTCAAATATGCGCCTCCTAAAGATTTCGAAGCTGTTTGTAAAGCTAAGGAAAACAACACAAAAGCAAATCCACTAGCAACACCAGATAGTTCTGCGGCTAATTCTAAATTAGCTCCGAACGCTCCACAGGCAATCGTCATTGAGCCAAGTCGAGAGTTGGCCGAGCAGACTTATGATCAAATTGAAAAGTTTAAGAAACATTTAAAGGATCCCTTGGTAAAGTCTTTGCTACTCATCGGTGGAGTCAAACTGGAACAACAAAAATCTGTACTTCAATCAGGCGTTCACATTGTAGTGGGCACACCAGGTCGCTTGGAAGAAATGATAAGCAGCGGGTTTGTGCAGCTGACTCATTGCAGATTTTTCGTTTTGGACGAAGCCGATGGTCTGTTGAAGCAGGGTTATGGTGACTTGATTGATCGCATTCATAAACAAATTCCAAAAATAACTTTCGACGGACGGCGTCTCCAAATGGTTGTGTGTTCGGCCACTCTACACGCATTTGAAGTGAAGAAAATGGCAGACAAGCTCATGCACTTCCCTACTTGGGTTGATTTGAAGGGAGAAGATGCAGTGCCGGAAACCGTGCATCATGTAGTCTGCACAGTCGATCCTCAAAGGGACACTTCTTGGTCTAGTCTCCGACAACGCATTCAAACCGACGGTGTACACGATCGGGACGAGGTGAATCCGTCCAAGCAAACGCCTGAAACTTTTTCCGAAGCTATAAAAATTCTAAAAGGCGAATATTGCATCCAGGCTATCGAAGAGCATAAAATGGATAGAGCCATTATATTCTGCAGGACAAAACTGGACTGCGACAACCTTGAGCGTTATTTAAAAAATCGTGGTGGCAAAAAATACTCGTGTGTTTGTCTCCATGGCGATCGTAAACCAAACGAACGTAAGGCGAATTTGGAAACCTTCAAGAAAAATGGAGTGAAGTTCTTAATTTGTACGGATGTTGCAGCTAGAGGTTTGGATATCACTGGCCTTCCATTTATGATCAATATGACTCTCCCAGACGAAAAGTCTAGCTACGTTCATAGAATTGGAAGAGTTGGTCGGGCTGAGCGCATGGGACTGGCTATCAGTTTGTTATCGACGGTACCAGAGAAGGTATGGTATCATGGTGAATGGTGTCCATCTCGTGGACGCAATTGCAAGAATACAAACTTGACTGACAATGGAGGCTGTTGCATTTGGTACAATGAGAAGACTTTGTTGGGAGAAATAGAAGAACATCTGAATGTGACCATCACTCAAGTGGGTAAAGACATAAAGGTACCTCAGAACGATTTCGATGGAAAGGTGGTCTATGGGCAGAAGAGTCTCAATTCGGGAACGGGATACCAATATCACGTCGACCAGCTGGGACCTACAGTACGCAAGTTGACTGATCTAGAGTTGCAGGCACAGACCTCGTTTTTAAAACGCTTGAAGGTGTAAAGCGATGTGGAAATCTACAAAATATTTTTATCTGTATTTGTGTATCTAAAAGACTTGAATAAACAATTTCCTATCTCAGTTTTGCTTCTTTCACCTTTAACTGGAAGTTATCTTACGAAATAAGAAATTGGGATTATATCTTTGAGGTGGATGACAGGCTATTGAATCCTGAGCCATTCAGCTTTTCTCTTATTTATATTGATTTCCAACTGCTTAATCAAAAAACAAGAGAGATAAGATTGTCCGCTCATTAGGAAGCTGTCATCAATTTGGTTTACTACAAACTCAGTGGCGAGCCACTATACTAGATTAGATTAAGGGGACGGGTAGAGCTTGCTCAGCTTTGGGCACTGCGATGTCTGAATGAAACCTATTGTGCCAGCCCATATGAGGTTTCAGGGCAGTTCTCCTGCTCCTGAATTGAACCAGAAGTTAGTAATCTTCTGTGGGTGAATGAGTTTGAGTTTATCTAGCATAAAACATCTCTAGTTTTGTTCACATCACTAGTCAGTGTTCATGATCAAATTTGGGATCCCACAAAGTTATCATCCCAAACGTAAATTTATACATTTTCATTTGTATCAGCATCGTTGTTAAGATTGGGTTTGACAGAAGTTTTCATAAGATTGAAAGATATACCGTAGTGTCGTCAGATACCCGGCAGCCTGCACTTGCTGAGTCATATTTCATACCATTTCTGGAAAAATCCGTTGAAATTGTTGGTACAAGAATCTTCAATTGAAGCGTGGAAAGAAAGACTATCATGCTTATTTTGACATTCTATTCGAATGAAAGTTTAGTCGAATTTGAAAGAAGTGCATTTTGAGACTTGAATGATTCGAAATTTTACATGTTTAACATTCGAATCATTCGAGTCTCAAAATACACTTCTTTCGAATTCGACTAAGCTTTCATTCGAATAGAATGTCAAAATTGTATATTCTTGGTTGAAAGTTTTTCGGAACAAATTCTCTGATAAAATATGGCGAAGAAGTTCGCTTTAAAGAAAGTTTCGACTGAGAGAACCTAATGTATTAATAGGTTTGTTCGTTGAAGCCCTAGGGTCGCCATAGGGTCGCCACAAAGCGTTTTTTGAGAAACCTAAATTCACCCTGAATGTCAAATTGAGTGTTTTTTGAGCCATAGGTTTGCCATAGGTTTTCCCCAAACTCGCCCTAGCTTTTTGCTGTGGCGATTTGAGGGCTGTCAAATAGCATGTATTTTTTTTTTAGTGACAGGGATGTGTGGTGATTTGTGGTGTAGTGTTTTTTGAGGACTGGAAAACCCAGGTTTTTTTGACAACTCATAGGGTTGTCAAGAAAACCTGGGTCAACCCTGGGGAAAGTTCAACGAACAGACCTAATATAGGTAAATGTTAAAAATAAAAACGATTCGATCAGATTTGCAAGTTACCAAAAAACACCAAAAATGGTATGCCATTTCATTTTTATGATTATAGTTCAATAAACCCAAAATTGAAACTGTTTTGCGCCAGTTCTGTTTTCAAGGCTTCATATGTAATCCATTACTTGTTAAGGTGGGCATTACAGTTCGGGGAGGAGACTCAACCAACATCTTTCGCACTCTAAATCGGTTGAGGTCTTCTTCTACTTGATTGCGACGCGAGGTGTTCCCATTTCGCGATTTCCTTGCAATGCTTTTAAAAACCCGTCGACCCGAAGCGTTGATGTCCATCCACTCTACATGGCCCAACCATCTCAGCCTGGTGATGCGTGCTCTTCTAGCTATGCCCAAGTCTTGCTACAGCTCATGCAGCGCGTTGATGTATTTTCTTCTCGATCTAGGTAGACGAAGTTCTATACTAACTCTATGTTATGAACATCGATGAATTGGAAAAAACGTCTCAATGTAGTCCATTAATAATACACAAAAATGTACGTATGTAATCCATATAGAAGTACATCCACTATTCTGAAGAATTTTAGAAGTGAACATCGTACTGCCGAGCGGGTTCTATAGCATAGCTCTTGTGACTCAGTGACATTGGCTTTTTGATCACTTTCATGGACTCTAAAAATGCTGTTGGTCAATCTTGTGTTCTTTTCACGTAAGGGTGTTGACCTGTGGTGCCTGACGTGTGCGCATCTACGTAATCAAGGCACATATTTATTGACAACTACAAGCCCAACATGCGCAATGCACTATCCTGTTTAGTTGCATCATGGTGCCTGTCTGTTTCGTGGGAATTCGAGGTTTGATTTACAGAAACATCCAGTTGTTTTTTTACGGGTGTAGACTCGCAATTAATTTCCTATTCCTCCGAGAATAATTACAAAGCCATGAAAAGAGATATCTCACTTAACCTTTCGAAATTGACAAAAAATTCTAGGTCCCTCAAATACTTTAGGCCCGAAAATCTCATTGAGCTTCGTTGTACCAACTTTTTTATTTCATTTATTTATTTTTGGCTGAGTGCTTACCAATCTGGTCATCTTGAATTTAGCAACTTTGAAGGGACATCGCGTCTGTCGTAATTTTTTCAAACATTTGGACCTTTGATAGAGTATTAATAGGTGTGTTTAATGAAAAAAAGAGCAGAGCAGCGTAGCTCAGAGCAGAGCAAGAAATGAGAAAAATGTCAGGCAATTAAGAGCAGAACAGCTGTTTAAAACCATTGAATGTTGAGGTTCGTACTTACTGTTTTCTATGTTGAATTTTGTGTTTGGTGAGCACCGAATCACTACGGTTTGACCCGCATCAGAGCAAATTTCAATTGACTCCATCTCCAACTAAATTCCAGCTACTTACAAATAAAAACATTCACAAAAAACTTTCTTTCCAATTAATCGCCAGCACAAAAATATTTGAATCAAATGTCAACAGCTGATTTTGACACTTTGCTCCACTCTACTCTTACTCAAAAGTAAGTGCAGAAAATGCTGCTCTAAAAGCTCTAGATCAGGTCATTAAACACAAAAAGTTCTTGCTCGGAGTAGAAAAATTGTCATTAAACACCAAAAAGCTGCTTTTTTCTGCTCTAGATCGATCTAGAGCAGGTCATTAAACACACCTAATAATACTTGTTAAGAGTAAGATGAGCCTAATTCCAAAATTTCATGCAAATCGGTTCACAGTAAAAAAATTCGGACCAATAATGCTTCAATGACTGCACTATTAGGAGTGCTATATTATCCCCCTCCACCACCATCAGTAACCTAGACTAACCACGGGAACAGAAACGGGAACGAAAACCGAAAGCTTAAAGTTACTTGACCGATTTCAAAAATTCTTTTTGTAAATTGTTATGATACTGTATTATTATTTTTCTTTTTACAAAAAGAGGAGGCTTATGCTAATCTGGAGCACTCAGACCTAATTTCCGGTCCATTGTACTACCAGGGTAGCAGCCTTCCCTTTTTTGCAGTAGATGGAAATAAGGTGTTAGTAATTTCACATATAACCTCAAGGGCGGCGCGGCGTCCAGATGAAACTGGGAAGTTGAAAAAAAAGTAAATGCCAAGAGCGGGATTCGAACCCACGGGTCCGGCCTATCTACTGAACACTCTAACTCTACCACTGCACCACGGCCATGGTATTTTGGTATCAGTGACGGAATAATAAATAACAGATTTCACAGACACCGAGAGATCATGGCAGCCACAACCATTGATTCTAATTTATTGCAAGTTTTTAGTATAGAAAATCTTAATTTGAAAACCATTCGCAAATACTTCAATAGAAAGCCACACGAAGTCATCTTTTGATCTCCCACCCTGACTGGCTTAAAAACAGCTACCATCTTTTGTTATTTCTCGGGAATAGCATGAAATCAAAACCTGAAAGTGTCTCTGACAATATATAATCTTCCAATGATAACAAAAAATTTATGTGTATGATTTTATTTTTTTCATCTAACATGATATAAGATTTATAGATTAATATATAAATTACAACAACTGATAACATTGACATATATGTGTATATATATACTTTATATTTCTTCTCTTTTTTGAAAAAAAAAAATATGTTCACTTATCTATCTAATCATATGGATGTGTATAACATTTAAAATTTTGTTTTTATGTAAAGTACCGACTTAACCTAGTTTCATTTGATTGAGTCAATTAATCAATTTCAATCTGATGGGGCAAGGAAAATAATATCCCACATGGTGTATATAATATATGCCAGTCACAATATCGAAACAACAGAGACAATATAGAAGTGAATAGTTTGTGTATGTTGTAGTGTTTAGTCCTTATAACTAGAGTACAAAATATTTTTGCATTAACTAACGGCATCATTAAAAAGCTTTCTAGCAAAATTAAGTTAGTTTGTTTTTCGTCGTTTCATTTTTTTTTTGCAATAAAAAAGCATTAAAAGTTTGAAAGTCTTTCGTTATCAGTGTATTCAGCTGCTTTTCAAAAAAAGAAAAAAAAAACTTACAATTGAGGGAAAACAATATTTATAAACATATGTCTTAAGGAAATAACAAGAACGTAATAATTAAACGAAAAAAATTTAATAAAAATCAGACTTTGTTTTCAAATTAAAATATGTATATATATAGGCATATAAAGTATATCATATGTGTCTATAAACCGACAAATGAGATGTGGAATATGAAACATAAATATAAATTTAATGCTAAAAACTCTTAGATTTTGTTTTTTATTGCAACTCAATTATTAATATCCTATTTGTTGTGTGCGTAGCCCAGTTATAATAACTTTGAAGGATGCAAAATAGTTTTACTTCTTTTTTTGTTTAACAATATGTAATAAGACACTTTTTTACATAAATTAGTTTTATGTTTTCTTTTGTTATGCATGATCAAATATGTAGATTTTCTTTTATAAAATATATTTCTTTTTTTATTCAATAAATAATTTGTGATATAAGTTTTTTTTTTAATTTAATATGGCAGTCATTGATTTACTTTATTAGTTCAATTTTCTTTTTGTTAAAAATTAAAAACAAAAAACTTAATGAAAAACATAAAAAAGAATATCAGATCTTTTGTTTACAGTTGCAATATATATTTTTAAGATTTAATTTATTTTAATTAAAAAGAAAAACTTTAAAATTTAATTTGTTGTTAAAATTGGTGGATGACTTTTCTTTTCTTTTTTTTTTTCTCATTACATAAATAGGATTCCAAGTATATTCTTAAAGATTAATTACATGTTTCAGTAAAATAAAATTTTTCTGAGCTTAGTTTTTTAAAAATCTCCAAGGCTTCGATTATTCCTGAACCTGACCTGATCCGCCAAATGGTTTCGACTAAAGTTAAATTTTTGTATTTTTGGGTGTAGTTTTTGTATTCAATGAACCAAACTTCTTGTTCCTTTGATATTTTAAACTGTAAAAATAAATAAAAAATTAATTTTTTAGTAGCAATGATGGATGGTGTATTTTGAATTATAAAAAGATACATGAGTTTGGAATCGATGGCAACGTTATTTGTTAAGAATGTGCTAATCCCTGTTCAGTTCATGGAAAGTACTTAAAAAATAGTGTTCAAACAAAGGGTCAATGAAAAGCTGATATTGCTGCAAGAGATAAGAGCAGAAATAAGACCCTAAACACAAAAGGATATCAATTTTATTGTTTCTTTTCTATTTGACAAGGTACAATAACGTGGTACAAATACAATGTGCTGTATATAGGTGCGTTTTTGTCTCAACTCTACAATCCTATAATCGGTTCAGCAAAGCACTTTTTGACTGAACACAAAAACAATCCAATACTAAAAAAGCTAAAATCATCATTATTGATTTGTTTTTGTACGAATTGCGACAAAAACGCTCATTACGGTAATGAACAAATAATGCACCCTTTTTGTCTTAGGCTCAAAACATATTAGAGCAGACAAAAATCATCGACGCACGGCAGCAGTGCTATAGAAAGTAGGTCAATGTAATGAAAGGAAGGAAGACCTAGACAATAAAACATCTAGACAGATATCTATCAACCTACTTAATACAGATTCTTTTAAATAGAATAAATTATTAAAATATAAAAAAGTACATTAAATCAGTCTTAAATTTACTTCGACTAAGGATTGAAAACTCAATTTCTGAAGGCACTTTATTGAAATCATTTATACATCTTGATAACGTTTCATTACATCCATAAATTGTTCTATGCATTTTTTGAAATAGGAAAATTCTTGTTTTCGTGGACCTGGCAGGTACATGGATAGGTAATAGAGCAAGGAGTGTTGGACAGTTTATGTGGTAGCATAGTAAGTCTCTTATGAACAATACACCATGCATTTTTCTTCTTGGTTCTGATGATTTTATTCCAAGCAATAGGCACCTAGCTTTATAATCAGGACAGTCACCCCAGCTCATTTTGTTGAATATGTATTTTGTAAATCTTCTTCGAACTGATTCTACTCTGTCAGAATTAACTTTAAACGCCGGACTCCAAATTACAGCAGCGTATTCCAAAAGCGATCAGACAAGAGATGTATACAAAGATAATAAAACATAAAGATCTTGAAAGTCTTTGCCATTTCGTTTTATGAATCCAACTAGCTTTCGGTACCAAGAAATTAATGTGGTTTTTAAAATTTAGTGAAGAACTAAGAATAACATAGTCTTTAATGATTGAGACACGGTCTAAGACATTAGATTCAATTATGTAATTGAACCGAATAATGGTACATTTTTGAGTAAATGAAATAATGTTACACTTTTTTATATTGAGTTTCAAGCAATTTACGTGACACCAGTATGAGCGAGAATTAAGACCAAAATGAATCAATTGATAATCACCTAAGCTTTTAATTGTTAAAAATAGCTTGAGATCGTCTGCATATAATAAACATCTACAATATTTGAATGCAGATATAATGTCATTGGGCTACCTTGGGGTACACCCGATGTACACTGGATTTTCCTTGAAAAAGAATTTTCAATTTTAACTTGTTGTTTTCTGCAAGAAAGATACGAGGATATCCAACGATGGAGTTGGGAATGAAATCCAAACATCTCAAGCTTAGCAAGCAGTATTTGGTGGTTTACAGAATCGAACGCCCTCTGCAAGAACCAAACACTACACCTATCCACTGTATTTACAAATAGGTATCAGGCAATCCGATAAGTAAAGTCTCCCCGCAATCAACAACCCAGAGAACTATAAGAAATTTTTATTATAGAAAATGTAACAAAATTCCATTCCATTCACAATACCGACCTTCCAAGATTTAATTAAATTAAACAATATTTAGAAAAAAGTGGTTCTACGAGATGATATTCTGTTTGAAAAGCACACGATGACGCTTCCCTTACAAAGATGGTTCCAAAAACGAACACCATATTTCATTTTCAGTGGTAGATGACAAAAAGAACATCAAAGCAAAAGACTTTCTTCCTAAAATTCATCCAACTAAACAGTCGAAGCATTCTCTATATCAAAAACTACAATTTCAATTGATAGCTAAAAAACTGCCATACCCGCCAACAGTCCATCAAATAGTTCTGCATTTCAAAATCCCAACAACAAAATCGATATAATTCAGCGTCTACGTGCCAGTATGTTCATGCTACTCTAACTCGCAGTCTTTGTAACCGAACTACTCTGCAAATATGCCAAAAAAAAGGCAAAAATGCAAAAATAACCTTATTAAGAACGTCCGTTCAACTTATCGCAATCAATTGAATACTATATGCTTTCTGTATGCTAACCAATACCCCACAGGCTTCACCATACGCATAAAGTTTTATAGTAATAATAGTTCAAAGTAAGATTTCTGGGCATTTAATGGCCTGAAATAAACAGCGCTAATTGGGTTTAGTTTTTTTCGTTCTCTTAACGATTTTTACCAAACCTTTGACTTGCTACTAAAAATCAGAACTTGGAGCTCTAAAGAATTCATTTTCAAGAACATGTTTCAGATTCTTCAGGTTCGAAATTACACTGAATGCTTCTCAATAACTAAACGATAAGAGGTGTTTTTGTTCATGTAAAAAAAAAGAAGACATAGATGTCCACTCAAAAGACGATGTTGTCGGTATTACATGATGACCAAGAGTGGGCATTGTATGATACTGGATGAATTTCTAGTTTAGTTTACTTACTCTGATCAAATGTGCTTGGATTGATGTAGCTTATCAAGTCTTGATCTGACATTGTTGTAAGTTCCTGAGGTATAGCTGTCGCCGTTGCAGGAATCGATCCTGGCGTCTGTGGTACAGTTAGCGACACGTTTGGCAAAATACTATTCATCTGTTGCTGAGCGACCACCACATTGTTCTTTTGCAGAGCATTCTCTACCAATGCCACTGCTTGAATGAGAGATTCCTGATTTGTTTGTGGCCTGAAAGATGAAAACGTCTCCATAAGTTTTTGAATCTTTTTTTATTAGAAATGTGGGTTTACTTACGAAACATTCATAGCCAACTGGTTAGATTTTTGTAGACTCTGCAAAAATTGTGTTTGCGCTGCTTCGGACCCGGCATTCTGCACCTCATGATTGAGAAGTATATTAACCAATGGAACTGCATCCTGCTGCCGCGTTTCCAACATCTGATGGTGTCTAGTATTGGCAAGAAACTGTGCTGAGGGGCACATAACTGGTTGTGAATTTGGAACCATAGAGTTGGTTGTAACGGTTGACCCTCCGAGCAGTTGGGAAACCTGCGCTTGTGTTTGAATGGGCCCATCATTGAGGCTCATTAGCGCGTCTATTGTACTTTCAGGATTGTTTTCGTGATTCGAAATGAAATCGGCAGCCGCTTTTATTATCATGTTACTAACTGCTGTCGAGGTAGCTGTTACCTGGGCATTGGTCTGTTGATTAACAGTTTGTACTTGTCGTGGCGGCGATTGCTGCTGTTGGGGCTGAGGTGATGTTTGTTGCTGAATTGGTGGTGAATTCGATGGAGGTGTCATAATAATGGTGCTTAAAAGTGCATCTTGTGATGACTGCGATTGCATTCCCATTCCATTGAGAAGTGAGACAGAATTGACCATAAGATTTGGTACTGAGTTTGGTGGGCAGAGTAGGGATGTCTGTGAAATGTTGGGATTGAGAATCATTTCGGTAGGAATTTGATCTGCTGAGGCAGCCGATTCACCGACATTCAGCATTTGTTGGATGTTAACTGACGTAATGACCGCAGAGGGTTCTGAGTTCAAAATGATGTCATGTGCCATTGGTGAGCTATTCGGTGACGATGAAGATGATGATGATGACGAAGACGATGTGCTTGATACCGATGAGCTTCGAACCAAAGACAATGATTGCATATCACTTGATGGAGATAGGTTGGCAACTGATAAAATGTTGTTTAGTGTTTGGTCGATGCTGTTCGCTGTTTTCGAGCCCATGACTAGACTGTTGGTGGTCTGCGCCGGGTATATAACTCCAGCAACAGGACTTGTGCTGCTCACAAACATCGGACTTTGTTCCATCTGAGGTGGTGACTTCATGTCGGCTATTGTCGGACTTAGACTCGACAAAAATTTGTCAACAGTTTGCTGCCCCTGATGTACAGCAGCCGCAGTTAGTATCTCATTTGCGATTTGTTCATTCTTAACAGCAATTTCTGCAGCAATTTCCGCAGCTATTGATGCATTCATGCTACTGTGATGTGTGGGAAAACTAGGCAAACTGTTGCTTTCGTTTAGCAGAGACATTGACTGCATGTCCAGCATGTCAATACTTTGCTTTCGCAGCCTTTGGTATTGCATGACCTCTTTCAAAGGACTCTGGTCAACCAACAAACCATTGTCGCCCTGTACCACAGGAAAACGATCCAATGATTCTGACTGCATAGCATCCGCAATGGAATTCTGTGAGTTTTCGTCCAGAATTTCAGTCTTAAGTCCACTGATCACCATCTGATCTGTGATCATAACATTGTTCAGCGAAGGACGCCGTACATTCATTGGTATTTGTGTGCTCACCGGTGGCGGCATCATGTCCGCATCGATCTCATGCTTTGTTTCATTCCACATTTGCTGCACCACTGCAGCATTACCCGTTGCGTTCGGCGAGCATGCCTGTACTACGCTCGTGTCCATGTACCGAGTATCTACAAAGGAAATTCGCATTAATATCCAAGAGAAATGGCATCACTTCAAGTTTATATATAAAAAAAAAGAACAAAGTAATAGAAAAACAAATTCTGAAACTTAAGAAGGTAAATATTTATAAAACTTAGTACTAGTTTTCTTAAAGTTACAAATCTATTACTAGTGGGAGTTTTGGGGCAGGGGATTCTAGAACTACTAACTTAAACCTTTCACCAGCCAAATTTCCAAATTGCTTTGCCAATCCACTTAAATTGTGTTTTTTTATTTTCACTTTCCATCATATTTGGATGATGAAAGTTATCACTTTGAACAAACATACAAAACACGCACCTAACGAACCCCAATAATGCACAATTATAAAAAAAAGATATCCAAATATCTAAATGTTAAAATAAAGTACTAAAAAATTAGTACAAAGTAACTGCCTAGCGACATCTCAAAGCAATACACACGAAAACACACAGTATCAAAGTGACTATTTTATTTTTATTAATATTCAATGCATGACTGCAGCGCACTCGGACTGGGAGCTCCTGAAAGGTTTTAATATTCTAAAAAAAAAAACGACCAATGTAAGAAAAACGTGCGACCAACGTTGACTTCCAAATCTTTTGAGGACACTGCTGGAACCAATAGAGTTTACGTTAAAAAAATAGTAATTTTTATTTAAGGTTAGATACGAGGTAAACAAAAGTTTTTTGTGTTCGAACAAATTATGCAACATACCGAGTTGAAATTTACGGTAAAAAACCGTGCGCAAATTTTTATGCAAACCGAAAAAAAATATAAAAAAATGTTTTGAATTCAAGCGGAACCTTTAATGGAACTTAGACACACTCGAAAATGAGATTATGACTCAATGAATGAAAAACATTGAAATAAATATCCATATTAATAGTTTTTAGGTCTGTGTTTCTGAATTCGACAAAACATTTCAAGACTTTTTGCTTAATTTGATTGGCAACAAATGAAATTTGCCAGATAAAATTAAGAATGGCGATAAATCAAAGATGATCCAACAGTGAATTGTGCCACCAAAACAGAAGAAGTATTTCTATTTCTTTCCAGCAACATCTGAACGCTCGAATTCTACTTCTTTTTACTATGGATTACTTTTTCAATGCACTCTATGAACTCAAAATTAAATTACGATGCAACTACGGAAGAAACTGAAAGCATTCGAAACAATGTTCTAGAAAATTCTATTGTAGAACTGTAGACCAAACTGGACGTATATTTTTCAAATTGACACATTTTGAGAAATATTGCACACCACTTTGGTTTCAAGAAGAATACAACTAAAGACTAAACTAAACAAGTCGCATTCCGTACACATTTTTAATTGTTTTAAATTAACAAATGAACATTCTGTTAGATAGTAAAAAATTCGACTTTTTTTTAGATGGAGCTCTCAAACCTATGGGTGGTCCATTGTAATACAAGGGTAGCAAATGTTTGTGCAGTAAAAGAAATGACCTAAAGGGCCACGCCCGTCCAGATAGAACTAGGAGGCTGTAAAATAAGTAGCCTAACTACTAAACCCTCTACCATTCCACAATGCTTTCAGTTGGGAGAAGTGTGTACGTTGTTCATTAATTTTGATTTTCTAGTGCAAAAGCAGGAGTTACTCGTATTAAGAATGTAGGTTTGCTAAAACAATATCAAATGTATGATAGTTGCATAGTTAAGTACCATGATGTTTTGGTATTAACGATTTAGGAGCAATATTTCTAAGTTTTGAAGTGTTTTAAGATATTTTAGTAATAAAACTTTAAGTACTTTTACATTCAACTATTTTGTAGGGGCTTATTTAGTTCTGACAAGTTTTAGTACTAATAGGTTTAAGAACTGACATGTTTAGTACCAACTAAAACGTTTTAGGAACAATATTCTTAAGTGTCTTAGTACAAAGATGTTTTAGTACTAAAACTTTGAGTACTTTTACATTCAACGATTAGCGAAACAGCATTTTTTGTACGGGCTTATTTAGTTCTGACAAGTTTTAGCACTAATGAGCACTGACGTGCTTTAGTACTGAAATTTTCGGTACTAATACTCAAATAATATTATACCAATATTTTCTTGCACCGACGTCTTAAGCTTGCTTTATAACTACCACGTTCAAACAGTACAATATATTCAAGTGCATTTTAGCATGTTTTAGTACTGACCATTTCTATGCTAACATTTTTTAGTACAAAAATATTTCATAATTGGCTAGAACATGCCAAAAAGCATTTTTAAAACTCTACAATGTTTTTTAGAATATTACAAGTAACTTCTGGCACATACTTTTACGTACATATTTGAAAATCAGGAATTAAAATAAAAAACAAACGATGATTTCTAGAAACACGTGCATGTCATTAAGTTCCATTAAAGGGAATTTCACAATTTCTCAAAATAAAAAGAACAACAATTTACACCGACTCGCGATAGATTAAAGACCCGATTGAAAAACAAATCACAAAAATATTTTTTTTGTTTTGTTTTAAATAACCAAAATATTCAACTCTACCGAGATTAAATGTGTGTCATTTAAATTGATTTTTTTTTTTTAATTAACCAGTACCCTAATGTACAGATGCATTGAAGAACTGATGCAGACGCAGCGCTGTCCTCTGGAGGAGCCTCCATGCTTTCCATTAATCTAATTAGCACACGTGGAATTGTGGACACTGAATTCCATTTATGTTTTCAATTTTATTCATAACGCGCGCAACCTAAAGAGCTAAGAGAAGGAAAAATAAACAAAAAAAATAACATTTTGTGATTAGCGTTTAGAAAAACAAAAACCCTCAACCTTTATTTAAGAAAGAACAAAAAAAAAGTACTATAAACAAGATCTGTTTTGGTCCCTAGGGCGATAGTAACTGCTCCAAGCCCATAAATTCTATGCTTTATTATAGCAGATAAAATGCTGATTTTGAATTCTCCTAATCACAAAATATTTTTGATTTTCTGTTTTGGTTTGTTTCATTTACATTTTTTGCAATTGTTTAGAAATTCAATTTTGTTTTTCTTGATTTTTCCTAAAAAGAATAGTAGAATATTCGAATAGAAAATTATGTAATTGATTTTGAAGTGATGAAGCATATTCGCAGCTCAAAGAGACAATCCAGAAAACTCTGTCAACCTTTCATACGTTTGCCTTTAGAGACAAACAATTGTTTCCTCACACACACTTGATAGTAAAACAATGTAATCAATGAAAACAAACGAGTTTTTAACTTTATGTTCATGTTGACAAAGAAAACGCGATGAAAGATGACTAATTGATTGGTTTGAATCAAATTACAACATAAACAGTCAAATTAGAGAAAAACATTCACACAGCAGAGTTGTTTAGATTGTCTTCGGGCTTAGGAAAATGTTGAATCCTGTAGTCATCTTGCCGTTGTTTTGTAAGAAGAGCTTTAACTGATTTGTATTCGGAAATATGAAATCTTTTTTTTTAATAATTCGTTTTTGTTTATATTTTTAGCCATTTTAAGATGAAGACGGAGTTCATATACTGAACGTTGAATGCATTTTTTTTTTGAGAAGCTTGCGATATTTGTAATTTTGAGTAAAAAAAGTCTAAATATTTAATCGTGAAGGAGTTACTATTAGCGAAAAGTTGTTTGAAGTAAAAAAAAAAAACTAAATATCGCAAGTTGCTTTGGTAGCATGAAATAGGATGTTGTCGCTTGGCTGTTGTGGTCCCTAATCTAAACTGAAACTCAAGTTCAATCTCAAGATGACTTAAATGTATATGCGCCTTTCGAAGCAAATATATATTCTAAGACTACTTGAGTTTGAACGAATTTCCGAACTTGAATCAATAAATACCTTGGCCTGACATTGAACCATGCAATGTACTTAACGTTGTTGCAGCTGACAGCGTTGTGTATGTTCCTTTCGGTGTATACGTAAATGTGTGTGATTCGCTCTTCTTTCCACTGGAAATAATAAACAGTTGTACGGTAACTGGTTTCAGGATATTTTGATGAATATATGGTGGTACTGTGCAAATAAGATGCGTCTAAAAGAAAAAATAAAACATATTTTACTTAGTCACTGTCAAAAAGGAATATTTTAAATGATGGCAATTGCTTTGAAAGATTATATATCCGCCTATAGTTTTCTATTTTGTTAACACGAAATAGGAATGAAACAAGGGTTTTTTTTGGAGTAGTACTGAAACTGAGGTAAAACGGAAAGCAAAAAATATCCAGACACAAGCTTTTTGCATAAGTCTTGGACTGAATGAACTATTGCGGCTCATAAATTTAACAAGAAAACTTGATTTTAGAATGTCTAAAGTTTTACATCTATGTGACACCATTTGGATTTACACATTTAAGCTTTTGACAAAGCAAAGTAAACTACTAACATCAATGCTAAGAAAGCAAGTTATACTTTTAGGATTGGAAGAGTGTCTGGTACGTGTAGTGGAGAAGAGTGTTCTCCTCCTAGTCGATCAGGTTTTAGCAAAAGAGACAAGTAAAGCCTTACTTTTGATGAAAAAGAAGATCTAGAGTTACTCCATTTTTTGGCCCTTTCAAACAAAGAGACTATTTGTAAGGTTTATAAGCAACTGGTGTTTATTATTTTATTTAATACTAAACTACCTCGACAACTCCATCAGAGATTCAAACAATTTGATAGGAATTTGAATGTTGTCTCTTTTTTACTTTAATTTAGACATCTTAATAGAAACTTCGACGAGGATGCACATTTAAGGTTCGAGTCAAACCTAGTTTTAGATGGAGTAGTCAAGTGTAAAGGGAACTCATCCAACTTAAAGTGCAACGTGAGCACTTTGAAATAAAACCCGACTTAGAAAAGCGAGTATTCGATTATGGTTCTTTCTGAAAAAGTAATTTTATATAGGGTTTTTTGTGGTATTTTGAGTATCGGCGGTGAGCCCATTATTGTGCTTACATTTTTCTATTTTTCGAAAAGCTAAACTCATCTCTTACCTGTTGCAAATACTCTTTGTCGGGTAAAACTGACTCCTCCCACAGAGAACCCATCGACACCATATCATTCGATCGGAGATCTTCAAGGGTTTCTTGAAATAATACATGTGTGTCTTTAAGGAAGTTTTTTCCAATAATAAATAGTTCAAGACCACCATCAACTGGGCAAGAATTAAGGGATTTTTTACATATTTCTGGAACTCCGGGTGGTTGTGCTGTTAAAATATAGAATACAATTATTTTTACTAAAATCCTTCAAATTTTGAACAAACAAAATAAACACTTACTGCAAATTATTGGATTTGAACACACTTGAAGGGTTTCGACTGTTCCATCGTCGTGAGTTAATATAGTACGGAAAACCATACGGCAGCGAGTGGATTTCTTTTTGCTTTTCTGAGCCAAATGATCGGGGAAACGATGTTCAACATCAACATTGCGTTCCTGAAAATTAAAATATATGTAAGAAAAATGCATCAGGAAAACAGAAGGATAAATGTAATGTCTAAAAGGATAGCTGTTGAAAAGATGGATAACTACTTTCAAGGATAGCAACAAACAATTAAAACTTTCCAGAAGGAAGAACTACAAACAGTTGCTACAAAAAAGATATCTAGTTCACAAAAGAAACCAGCGGGTATAAGCAAAATGGATAAGACCCATTCGCCTTACCCAGAAGCAGTGTAAGTGTAGATCTATCTAAATTGAGAAATTAAGAATCTGGTTTGCAATCCAGCTCCAGGTTACTTTTTTTTATCCAAGACCAAGAGCCCAAAACATAACTTTAGCCTACAAAACTTTCTGTTTTGGGCGATTGAAAAATACTAATAAAATATAAATAAATAGGGTAGCCGAACAAAGGTCGGGAAACTTCTGGGCCTAACACATTTCAAGGACATAAAATTTTATCCCGATTCCAAAAACCTAAGTTAAAAAGCCGTTTTCATAGTAGTGTTATGACTTTCATCATGAGGATCACAGATCAATAAATCGATTAATGTCTCAAGAAAATTGTTCCCAAATCCCTTAAAGCTCAGAAAGAGATCTTTTGTATTTTCATTGAATTAAAAATTACAATTTTCAGTTTTCCTGCAACATACAATTTTTTTTTTTTTTTTTTTTTCAAAACAAACACTAAAATTTTGGAACGAAAAATGGCAGGATTGAAAGCCTTATGCAAATCAATGTCAGGTTAACCAAAACGAGAGTAAATGAAGCTTGTGGTAAGCGAAAACCTCAGGATATGGTATGTCTTTTCAAAGAAAAAATTAAGATGGAGTCTTTTCCATAACTTACCTTAAGGATTCCAACACAATCGCAAGTAATCGTCATATCCGACTCAGGTTTAAAATCAATTTCAATTATCATAGTGCCATCGACCTTTTTCTCATTGCACTGTGTTGAGTTTTTCCCAGCAACTTTACACGCTTGATAAAACATGTGTGGAGCCACTCGGCCAATATCTGTTCCAATAAATACTTGCAACAACGCTGGCTTGTTATAGCCAACCATTCGAACAATTGGGAATCCATTCCCACTGCGATCTTTTACAGCACCACGGCTTCCTTCTGTTTGATATCTGTAAAAATAAAATTAGTTATCGGGCATTCTGGCTGTAATGTAGTATATCATACCTTGCCCTGTGTTGTTGCTCCGGTTGCGACACGATTTCCAGCTGTACTCGACCATTTGATGACGTGGCTACATTGTTTAGAGAAGCTGCTGGCTGTCGTTTGTGAGCAACTCTAGGAGCTGACCTTGCTCCATTTGGAATATATCTGCAATGAGAGAAAGGAATAGTTTTTTTTTTTTTGCTGTGATAAAACGTAAATGGTTGAATTTATACTTTTTGAGTTTAAACGTCAAGCTGAAAACATAATTGTGCAAACTAAATGCTACGCAAAGATTTTTCGATACTGTGTCAAGCTTTGAAAACATAAAATTGGGCTTTGAGATAACTTTTTTTTCTTTTTTAACTAAAAACACAATGCAAAAAACCAAAACGCAGCTTAAGCGCAATGAGTTAGTAATGAATATATGAAATGAATGCTGTATCATGGTTATAAGAGGAGAAGGAGTAAAAAGGCACTTAAGAGAAGCACTCAGTAGTCTACAAATATGCTTATAAAGTACACATTTATGTATGTACAATACACAAAAAGAATTTGAACAATACTCATGGATATCCTTACTTTGCTGTTGTAACTGGTGTTGGTGCTGCTGGTGGCACATATGCAGCATGATTGTTGTTGATTGGCGTACTATTTATGGCTGTTGCAATTCGACTTATGAAAGCATCTTCACTGCAAGCATCATCGTTATCTAGTTCAACAACTCTTTCAATTCTTTTCCTTTTGGCTCGAAACTGGATGCGATTTTGAATGGAGTGGTTTGGTATGATTGTGTATGTATCATCAGAGTCATCCGTGCCAATTTCATCGTGCTGCTCTGCATCGTTTCGAGTTGATCTAGTATAAATAATTTTTGTTCTTTTGGTGTCTTGTCTTTATAAAAGTTATAAATAAAATGAAAAAAAGGCAATTCCTACTTGAGTGCTGTTTTCATAGATTCTAGGGTTGAAACGAACAGCTATCGATAAAGATAATTCGAGAAAATAGAAATCAAGAGTGGAATGACAGCTTTGATTAAAACTACTAGCCGTTATTTATTAATGCAATAGAATTATGTAAATTAAATATTATTCGGATGATATGCTAATTCGCAGTTGGAGCGTTTGTTTTTGATCACGTAGGCTAACTTAAGATTGAACCAACTTTTTGAGCCGGACTGGGTAGAAAAACAGATGTTTAGTTTGAAATGATAATGATATTTAAATGAAGATAATGAATCCTGTAATTATATGTAAGATATTTCAAAGCCAAAATATAAAAAAAGCAACAACAATAAAATAAACAGAAAAGAATTCAAATTAAGTAGGCGAAATGTTGCTTTATTCTAATTCGGGGACCTTTTTCGTTTGAGAGAAGAAGACATTAATTTTTACAACATCGATTTTTTGTTCAAATAATTATGGAAATTGAGATAGAACCTTTAAGAATTGCATAATTTAAGTTATTTCGAAAGAAGGACAGAATCTAGATCCTCATTCAGAAAGACAAGAATGTCTGAGTTAGAACAATGAACTGGATGGACGTTCTTCATTTTAGTTGAGGGTTCAAATTATGCACTCTGTTATAAAACTGAAGAAATTAACCAAACAAGATAAGGAGACTGCAATGGATGGGATACGATTCAGCTGATAACCGACCGTCTAAAAAGGTTTTTCGATTTAGAAATATGATAATTACTTTGAAAATACAATAGCCTCTTAAGAATGAGATAGAAATGGGTATATATACATATATATATGTATAATTCGCTGTATTGTCTTATGAACTTATCTAAGATTTAGTTGCTGAGGAAATCGGCTTAGGAGGAAGAAAAAAGCGAGAAGTTATCGTAGCGTCACTACCACAGAGCAAACATAAGTAGTGTTTAATTACCTGCTCTAGATCGATCTAGAAGATCCTGCTCGAACAAGAATGTTTTGTATTTAATGATCTGCTCTAGACCACTTTAGAGCAGTATTTTCTGCACCGTCTTTTAAATAAGAGCAGATTCCAGCAAAAGATTGAATATCAGCTGTTGACATTTGCTTAAAATATTTTTGTGTTTTACAAACAATTTGAAATCGAATTTAACATGGAATTAATTGTGCTAACATCAGATTTTAGTTGAGGTTTGACTCCAATGTATTTTTTTTATCAATAAACACAGTTATTGACTGGTCATAACCGAGAACAATATAAAGTACATGTTTCCATCAACGAACGTCGATTCGCATAGTAAATTTCGTCAGAACGTGGTTAAGCTATTGACAGCTACATATAAATATCGTCAGTGAATTTGTTGGGGCGCATTGGGGGCGAAAACGATACTTTCGACTGTCAAATTATGTTCATAAACCAAACAGTGTGTTTCCATACATTTTGCAGAAAATAATCAAGTGAAGTATTTTCTGTACTCGACATGGTGGAGAAAACCTCCATTTGCTTAAAGTGCAAAATTGAAAGCGGCAGGCACAACATAAATCTCAAATTCTTAAGGGCTTAGATTGTAGGTTTGTTCGTTGAAGCCCTATGGCCGCCCTGGGGTCACCACAAAGCGTTTTTTGAGAAACCTAAAGTCGCCTTGAATGTCAAATTGAGTGTTTTTTGAGCCCTGGGGTTGACCTAGGTTTCCCATCAACTCGCCCTAGCTTTTTGCTGTGGCGTGTTGAGGGCTGTCAAATGGCATGTATTTTTTTTTAATGACAGGGATGTGTGGTGATATGTGGTTTAGCGTTTTCTTTTAAAGGACTAGAAAACCCAGGTTTTTTTGACAACTCATAGGATTGTCAAGAAAACTTGGGTCAACCCTGGGGAAAGTTCAACGAACGGACCATATATGTAGCTACTTTGAGGTTTATATGCCTTAGGTTTTTAGGTTAGGTGGAAGTGGCTGTCAGCATTATTTGATACACTTAGACCACCAGGGTCCATTGTGATACCACAGAGATCAGCAAGTTAATCACCTACTAATCCCAAAAACCCGATATGGAATTAACGCGTTGATCATCCATAAATTTGACAGTTCGGGACTAGCCGGTTAATCACCTGCTATTCGAAACATGCGGAACCTTTAATGTATTTTGAAAGACTTTTAGGGTCTATGTAATCTAAGTCGAAGAAGAATTCACCGACATGAGTTTTTCTCTTATAGAGTAGCGCAGGGCATGAACAAAGAAGGTGTTGAACGGTTTCTTCCTCTTCTTCATCCATGCAGCTTCCTCAGAAATCGTTGGAGTGTACACCGAGTCTTTTGGCGTGTCTTCCTATAAGACAGTGTCCCGTTAGAACACCTATGGTAGGACCCAGATACAGGCGGTTTAAGGTTAAAAAAAACTCTTCGAGCGTTTTGAGTCTATACACGGCCAGACTTCTTTGGTTGCTAAGCAGTTGTTACAATCAGTTCAAGTAGTGTTTATATGTCTTGTCTAAGTAGGAGTTTACATGTAGCGATAGATATACCTATTTTGTTCCAGTCTGAGCGTAGGGAAATGGTCGTACCCTTTTTGGCTAGTTCGTCCGCCATACAGTTGCCCTGTGTCCCGGCACCCATAAAAGGTGAATGTTGAACTTATTTGACATCTCCCTCAGAGACATTTGACAGTTTTGGACTGTGATGGATTTTGTAGAGATAGATGCAAGAGACTTAAGGGCAGCTTGGCTGTCCGAGAACATTCGAATATCCGTGGAGGATATGATGTTTTTTTTTTTGAGCCAAGACAGCACTTCCTTAATCGCCAGAATTTCCGCTTGGAACACACTACTATGATTGGGTAAGCGGAAGAAAAGACTGAGATTCAGTTTTTCTGAGTAGATTCCACTTCCTACACCATCGCTGCTGTACGCCTTAGTTAGTCTTCATCGATATAATTATTGCGTAACCACATTTTGAATTATCCACAGGGGATCGATTGTACATCTCTTGAGTACATAGTCACTGGACAGCTTAACTACACCATACAGACTTCCATCAGGTGCTCATTGCTTATGAACTTAAGGATTTTTATATCGAAATTTTTATTGGATGGAAAGAACCGTCCAGAAGTGTCCAGGAGCCTTCTCAAACCTTTCCATTGGTGCAAAAAGATCGCTTCTCATGATTCTGAGAAGTGACAGACACTTCTCGATTTGAAGTGAGAATCCACTTAAGAAGCACTAACACATGTTACTCAAAAGTCAAAAAGAAAACTTTCATCAAGGAATATTTTTTAAGAGCCACAGGTGTTTCACTCACACAAAGGCAACCATTTTGGGTGTTTTTTATAAATGAGCGCTTCCCTTAGTGATCGGAAAGCGACATTAGTATCATACAAAGAAAAACTCTGTATTGTTTGGGAAGGCTTCCTGTATCTGATTTTCCATTCAAGTCATTTTCAATTCATTCTTTCTTTTCTTTCATTTTACCAAGCTTTAGGCTCGCTTTAGCTTTGTCGATTAGCTTAAAATTATATTCTAATTTTGCTACTCTATCACTGCCATTGATTACCCGGACCCGTCCTTTTTAGGACCCTGAAACGTAATCCCACGTTGCACTAGCCTTTTAAACATAACCTTACCTAAGCAAACAAAACCAGAATGCTCAGAACTGAAATGAGTGGGCATAAGTTCGCGGCTTCATCAATAATTGTAGATTTAAGGCTTTAAAGACTAATACGAGTTCAAGAAACCATCTCTTCTGAGCTAGACACAATCCAGAGCTCCTAAAATTCAATAGAAAGCAAATACTTGTTTACTAAGCTCTAGTAATTAGTTTTTTTGTTTTCTAATATGTACTTAGTGACCTACTTTCACAGATAAAAATGCCGAAAATATTTACAAATAACAATTTTAAAACATTAAAATGAAGGTCGAAGTTTCGAATGGACTACAGATAATCATTATTTTGTAGTTTTCTTTAAAAAAATGTTAATAAACGCGGCCGCATGAATCATTAAAAGCTTCTCATTGAATCAAGCTAATGTTTAATCAACATTCAGACATAGAAAACTATAGATCCTTAGCTAAACAAATCATTATGCAATCTCAAACTATACCGGCAGTTGATTTGTTTACCTGATAAATTGCAGCCTCAGTGTTTTAGCTACAAAACTTATAACAACTTTGCTTTATGTTATCAGCTCACCGTAACAAAAGTACATTCGCTGTTTTGTGTTATAATAATTTCTATACTACTCATGTGCTTAACCCGACAACTAGATAAGACTGTTTTAAAAATGCAATCAAGCTGATTACACATCAGTCAACCCTCGTTTTACGTTCTGATCTTTTACCATGACCTATTGAGCGAATACAGCATGTAAGTCACTGCATAGTCTGTCGTTAAACTTCTGTCGTAAGCTTTTGAAGTGTGTTAATCATTGGTGGCGGCGATTTTTTAATTTATATTCAAAGATCATAATTTAACACTCACCAAAAGGCAATAACAAAATTAATAATCGCAATTAAGCTTGACAAGTAGCATCGAAAAGTTAATTATTTTATGAACATTGCTAATTGTTTTTTGCGATTAGGGTGACTATTGTTTTTCAATAAAAAGGTAAGCCTGCTGGAGTGGAAGTCATAAATGACACAATTGAGTGTGTAATGTTCTTTGTCTATAACTTTGGTAGTCAAATAAGTGCTCTGGAATGGAAAATATTCGAATGGCTAGAATGGTATGGTTGCTGGCTCAGCCTTTACTGCTTTATGGCAATCGTTTGGTGTTTTGTTCACACGTCTCCATTTTTTTGTGGACTGTGGATTTGAAATTTCTTCGGTGTAGAGAGGTGTAAAAAAATCGTGTGCACATTGGTAACGGGTGAAACCATTTTTACACTTTACGACTTGGAAACTTAGTCTTTAGTTCGAACTCATAACGCTCATAGCGTCGTCGGTGGAAGGGCTAAATAAAGTTGTTAGCTATCAAAGAAATATAATTATGGACACAATAAATGTTTTGAGTGCGGGGTTTTTACTATTGGAACGATTCAGCATAAGCTCGATAGCAGATAGAGTTTATGGCACGTATGTAACCTGAATTTTATTTTTACAAGTGTAATTTTCTTCTTCTTTTTATATAGGAAATCGTGTCGATAAAGGATTTCCTACAACTCGCATTAATTGGTTGTTCAAGTGTTGGGATCTTATTACAAAACAAATAATTGTTTGCTTCAACTAGTAGAGATACTTCTATAATTTGAATAAAACTAGATGAAGTAATTTTTAAAGTTCCTGGAAATTGCACACAAAACTCACAACAAACATTGACTGTGAATAATGAAGCTGATCTCGTAAACGAGAACAGATACGACAGGTTTCCACAAACCAAAACTTTTGCGTAAACGAACTGTCAATTGGCTGGTTTAAGCTTTCGGGACTTCTCTCCCCGTTGCAGTGCGTTCTGGCATCGTAAAGGCTAATGTAAACTTTTCGAAGGAAAGCCATAAAAATATGCCCCCTATCCTGCTATTTCCGGAAGGACTGTTAACCTGTGGTCTACTTGATTTTGTTAACGAACAATAGCATGGAGAAAACGTGGATAATTGACTGAAAGTTGTGTTGACTATGGGTGAATATTTTAAAGCAAAAAAGTGTAAGGATACAAGAAAACTTGAAACTGTGAAAGCAAACACTTGAAACCACTGTAACTGGTAAAAGAAGAAAAACTAAAGTAACATGAAAAATTATATATTTTTGGGAGAGCATGCTGGATTGTCAAACTGCATCTCAAAAGATTCAAAAGTTTACCCCATCACTAAACTGGTTGCCTTCCCAAAACCGTTTTTCATTTTGTTTGTATTGAGATGAGTGAATGAATTTGTATTAAGCACAAATATATTGTATAGTACATACATATATATAAATATCAAGTTAACAATACATTGCTCAGTGTTAAACCCAAGTGCAATTAAAACATCTAACAGCCCTGTGTGTGTGTTTCGATTTTAGATACCATTTTTCATTTTCTCACCTTGATACTGGCATTGACCTGATCATGTGCTGATTATTGCTCTGCACTTCGACATGCTGATCAAATCCGAAACCGCTATCGTTCGAATTATCACAAGGCGGCGGTTGTGGCCTCTGTTGCATTCTCTTACCAGGTGGTATTTTACCAGGGCCAACCTGAAATAAAAACAAATTTAGCATCAGAAATATTATATTTAAAAGCTTTGGTATAATATAATTGGTACTTACCCTTGATATGGAGTGCAGTTTGCCAGGTAACGCCTTTCCAGGGTGTCTTTTCGATGGTATTCGAAAGCCCTTTCTGTGTACTCTTGGTGTCATTGTTGAGGCTGTAGCCATCGTCATTCGCATTCCTAAAAAGAAAAGACAAAAAAAGTCAGTTTAAAAAGTTATTCTCACTACCAAAGTTAAATATAATAAATCAATTTTTGCAACAATTTCTGTTCCGTTTATTTATGAACGAAAGTATATTCAGCTGTGTAGATAACGTCATGATTTTGCAGCAATACAGCCATCCATCATCACCAAAATGGAAGTCAATTGTCATTCAATTCAGAATAATTTTATATTAATTGTGTCTACATTGCGTAAATTATCTGTACAAGTGGCATTCAATGCTGAATGCCCATCCAGTTAACGGATCGGGCAAGAGCATGTAAATTGTCCGCAATAATATATATTTCTTTTGTTGTTGGGCTTTGGTTCTTTTTTGAACTGATATGTCTTGATGTCCACGTTGTGCTCCCATGTAAAGTCCATAAATGCAACCGCTAGTATTTATCTCAATTTAACAACGCAACGGGTGCATTTTTCAATCTCGGGGTGTTGTTATCAAGCATGGTGATTGGTTGCGTTTCAAGAAATCAAAACAATCGTTATGAGGCTAATGCACTCTCAGCAAAAGTAGGTACTTGAGGATGTTTGCTAAGTTGGCCTTAATTGAATGGGGAAAACTAATGTATAGCTATAGGATCTAATGATGTATGTACATGTACATAGATGAACTGTTTGTGTTTTGATATGGGCTGTTCTAGGTCAGTACCAATCAATTGTGAGAGTCTTATCAAAAGAATTAGTTTTTTGATTTGATAAAACTGATCAAGTAATAAGATCACAAAAATTAGTTCTTTACGTTAAACAGAAAAAAATTTGTAGTTTACTTAAGAAAATTTAATAAGTTACCACTTAAAGCCACTACTCTCTAGTTCTCGAGGAAAATGAGTAGCAAAATCTCATATTCTCAACTTAAGATGTTCAAATATTGGGTGTTTTTTAGATGTTGGTTTTTCGAATAGGGATAAAACTGACATCTTGTGGTCAAATCGGCCAACTTTAATGCCATTCATGTTCAGTTTGATTTGCCATTTCATCATGAACAGGTTGACAAAAGAACAACGCTTACAAATCGTGCAAATTTATTTCGAAAATAATGGTTCAGTTAGCGAAGTTTACATGGTCGACATAATCGTCCATCAGAACAATAATTCGATTAACCATGGATCATTTTCGCACTACGTTTATTTTATGTGATAATCCATCCACAGAGACGTGCCGCTGTAAGGCAAAATGTTGAAGAGGACAGGAATAAATCGATTCGCCACCATGCACAGCAATTGGAGCTTTGTGCATCCATTTTAAGGAAGCTTTTGTGCAAAGATCTTGACTTACGAAGTTACAGCTTGTGCAAGAATTAAAGTCGCGAGACCATGCAATGCGTTGTGATTTTGGTGTATGGGCCTAAAATGAGATTGATCTCGATGCTGATTTTCATTGCAAAATTTTGTTCAGTGATGAGGATCATTTTTGGTTGAATGGTAACGTCCACAAGCAAAATTGCCACATTTGGAGTGAAAAGAATCCACATGAGTACATTGAGACGCCATTACATCCACAAAAACTGACTGTTTGGTGTGCTCTATGGGCTGGTGGAGTCATTGGGCCATACTTCTTCCAAAATGATGATGGTGAACCAGTTACCGTTTATGAAGACCGGTATAGAGCCATGATAACCGACTATTTGGTTCCCGAATCGGATGGCATGAATGTGAATGAGATGTGGTTCCAACAAAACGGCGCTACATCCCACACAGCGCACGTCACAATCGATTTATTGAAGGAAACATTCGATCGGCGCATAATTTCGCAGAATGAACCTGTAAATTATCCACCAAGATCGTGTGATTTGACACCATTGGATTATTTTCTTTGGGGGATATGTGAAGTGGCTCGTCTTCGTCAACAAACCAGAAACGTAAGG
Source organism: Melanostoma scalare (assembly GCA_949752695.1). Classification (NCBI taxonomy): domain Eukaryota; kingdom Metazoa; phylum Arthropoda; class Insecta; order Diptera; family Syrphidae; genus Melanostoma; species Melanostoma scalare. Next base: position 10,459,386 of record OX456985.1, read on the forward strand.
GGGCTTGGAAGACAACATTCGTGGCGTTATTGCCGACATAGTGCTCCAAAAAGTCACATGTTTGAAATCATATTCCAACATTAATGGCATAAAATTATCCTTCCAATAAAGCCAAATTGATGGGCATTAAAACGAATTTCTTGTGTTTTACTTCAATTCGAAGTCCTATACCTCTAAAAAATAGTGCGTGGACTCCCTCCGCACTAACACTTGCGAGCGTTAAACTTTAAACGCATTTTTCTCAAAACTACTTTTCAAATTCGATATTAACTGCCATTTAAAAAACTACTTGATTGAGTTATTTCAAACTTTTCATACCTTTTCTATATAGCTTTTTTAGATAACTAGGTTCGGCTGTAGATACAGATAACCCTACTATTCTAGTACACAGGACATATACACTGATCACGATCAGTAGACGACAGTGGGGTTGCAACAAACTATCGCAAAAAGACGAGACCGAGAATGAAAATAATCTGTATAGTGTAATGTATTATATGTCCTTCTTTCGCTGACCGTGACGTACTTTTGTTACATCGATTTTCAAACCACAGCGATTTTAAAAAACTTTCACTTCAAAAACTCTAAGGCGTTGACAACTTTTTATGGTTACTGCGTTGAGATACTAAGATACTAAGGTGGATAAAGCGGTTGAGATGACACAGACCCTTAGATTGGTATGTTCCCTTCCAAGCCGTGTTTGCAGGGTTATTAAAAACCTTATTCTTATAATTTGTTTAAGAAGGACGAACAACTCTTGTGCGGCCGGATGTGGCAGATAATTATTTTGGAAATTAAAGGCAATCAACATTTTTTTATTTCAACTCTTTTCTTTTAGAGCGGTCTAGCAACATCTTTATGATGAACACTTTCTTGTACCTGCTACCCTTTCCCGTTCCGCTTTACTTTTATTTCAATCAAAACACTCCGTTTATTCAAAAATTATAATTTTGTCTTTCAATTTTCCCTCTGTCTTTACTTTTTCTTCTTACTTGCTCTAATGAAAGGCCCTTAATGCTGCTGAAGATAGGTTATTGAAAAATGATTTTTGTCGATTGCCGTGCATCACGCCGCGCGTGGCCGGGTCATATCGATTTCCTTCTTCAAGATATTTCTGAAACTGAGAATTTATCAGTATTTCTAGACTAGAATCAGAGGGAGCACAAAATTCCTTTGAGGCAGTTAGGGCAAAAGCACTTTTCCATCCACTCAGAAAACAATCAGTTGAGTAAAACCGATAAAAAAACTTTCGCAAAGGCTTTGCTAGCTTTGGAGAATACTTCTTCAAACTGATGGAAGGGATATTCTCGAGGCCTGCGGATTTTTAATATCTATGTCTCTTCAAAGTCTTTCATGTTCTTATCAACAATCAAATATTTTCATTGTCTTTAAGACTTTGAAGCATTTTTTGTCTTGCTTGGCTACCCCTTTTACCTATGTAGTTAAACGTAACGTATTAACGTGAATGATTTGAATTGATTTGATTGATGAAAAAGTACTGTGGAGAGGAAGTGTACAAAATTTCATTCGCATTTCTAACGTTATGGGAAGCTATAAATTGTTCTAAAACTAGTAAACACATGCTTTGTTTTTTAGCTTATGTTTTACAGCCATTCAAAGCATTAACCTCTCTCAGCACAAGTGATGCCGAACGTCCAGGTCTCCCAAAAAAGGTCGTCACACCAGAAATCATCGATGAAATCCATGAATTGGTATTAGACAATCAGAGAATTAAAGTTCGTGAGGTGGTTGGGTCTGTAGGAATCTTAACCGAGCGGGTACTTCACATTCAAAATTAATATTTGGATATGAAAAAACTATCCGCACAATAGGTGACCCGATTGCTTCGACCATAAGCGCAACCGTATGACTATTTCAAAAAAGATTTTGGTGATGTTCAGTTTTCTGACCGCGGACGCAACCTGGATTCATCACAATACAACGACATCAAGTTAAAATAGCGGGCTTCTCCGAGTGAACGGGCATCAAAGAAAGCTAAAGTGGATGCGTCAGCTAACAAGCTCATAGCTACATTTTATTGGGATGTAGGCGATGTCATTCACATCGATTGATTTGAAAAGGGTAAAACGACAAATGGAGAATAAGATTTGATTCCGAGTTGAAGTAGAAACGACCGCATTTAGCTAAGAAAAAAGTGCTGTTTCATCAAAACAATGCACGGATGCATACGTGTTTAGTCACCATGGCAAAAGTCCATAAATTGGGCTTCAAACTGCTACGGATTTGGCCCCTTGCTGCTATTTCCTGTTTCCAATTGCGAAGAAGTGGCTGGGTGGTAAGAGATTTGGGTCAAATGAAGAGGTCGTCACTGAAACAAATGTCTATTTTGAGAGCCTTGACGAAACCTACTGTTTGGAAGGAATAAAAAAAAATTGAGAAAACACTAGAATAAATGTATTGAGCTAAAAGGAGAATGTATTAAAGAATAAAATGTTCATTTAAAAAAAAAAAATTTTTTTATTCAAATTGTCACTGAATTATCAAACCACCCTCTTATAACGGAGCAACTAAGCAAGAGACTGAACGCAAATTTACACGCTCAGTTCAGAATATGAACCGAGATTATAATTACTAAAAACCTCTAAAGTCCAAAGGGCGGTCAAAAGATTCATTTCACGATGGCAAAAAATAGTCAAATCATACTCAAATGACTATAATACGAATTCAAAATGATTTTAAGAAAGTTTATTTGAAAATATAAGAAAATAAAATACCAGTGTGATTTTTCTGTTAACAAACAATATTTATTTTAATATTTTCCAATGAAATATTATTCATAAACAACGGAGATGAAAAGAATAAAATTGAAGTCTAAAATTTATTTCGCATCCAATAATTGCTTTTTTTTTTTTTTTGTTCTTTAACGCGTCACAAATTGGCGACAATTTCATTGACTTGAAGTTCGCCAATCGCTACACATTCATTATTAGTATAGATAAACGAAAATAGATCCATACAACAAAAAGGTAAATAAACAATGGGATTATGAATTTTTTTTTACTTTCCTTGGATCATTACACAGTCCGATATTATGACACACAGTCTGTCTGTATTTCATTTTATCAGTAAACATGATTAGAATTAATTTTTTTGGGGGACAAAGTGATCTAAATATAGTAACTTGTATTTATTTTAACACACAAATGGAATTTAATCAGTTTTCGTTAAGTTTTATTGTTCTGTTTTTCTGCAAGAGCATATTTGCCAAGTGACGTGCGACTGACAGGTGACAGCTGCCACCTGCCATTATACCTCTACTGGGGGCAATTCTTGGAACTTATATATCCGAATAAGTACAAAACACTCTTTATGTACCTATTTTCGCTTTTACTTTATTTCTGCCTGCTTGTTTTTAAAAATAGAATTATCAAAGATCTGTGGCAAAAATTAAGTACGCTTAGCTAATTATTTTCATAATTGAGAAGAGATTCTATATACAAATGGCGAACGTTTATTATTGATAAGAGGGCAGGATAGGTCGCGTTGACTAATAAACAACAAGCGGTGTTGTGTGGCCCACAACGAAAAGCAATTAAATTTCTCTCAATTGGACAAAAGCTCGCTGCGCTTAAAAAAGGTTACGTTCAGATTGATTTATAATGGTATTATGGGAGAACATAAATGTGCGAATTTATTAGCGAGCTGAGTTTAAAGAGCTCCGTCAATGGAACCATTAAGCATATGACACATTCTGCTTACTCTTCGACGCATTCAGACTAAATTTTCGGGAATATGGTTCACAAAAATAGAATAAGGAGGAATAGTTCTGATAGTTTTGTTGCATTGACATTGTGTTGTTCATACAAAAATTGATATTCTAATGCTTGATTTTTGTTTAAATTTAGAAAAAAGTGTGTCACATACGTGACTATGTGCTCTTAAACCACTTATTCAATTACGATGAAATTTTAGTGAATTATTGTGCGAAAGTCATCGAAGGTTTATGAATTAGAAATACAAATTTACAACAGGTGGCGCACTATTCTATTCAACAAATGAGGACATTTTATATAGTTGAGCAGCAGTTCACGTCTGTTTGAAAGGTATATGACGGCGCAAAACAAGAAAGAAAACAGAAATCACCCGCGGTACAACCGTTTCACTAAGAAAAAACCTAAAACTCAAATAAAATCAGATGCAACAGTTGAATAACTTCACAATACTAACTACTTTAATGCCATCTATTATCTTGCTACTTGCTTTTCTTCTAACATTGAGGGTCTTACCATATTACGGGTAAGATAAACTAATGATGAACAAATACAGAACTCACTCCCTGGCTTTAAAATTAAACAAAATCAACGAAAAGATCCAATTTTTCGATTTAATCCAAGTAAACTACGAGTATGGCTGCAAATCAAATTGTAAAAGCGTTTAAAGAAAGAACTAGAAAGTATTTCTACACTTTCAAAAATGCAAAACAATTAGGGTAGAACTGGATCGTTAATGAGAACGACACTCCTGGCTTTTGTATACTGACACTCAAAAGGCCCGGTGAATGAGGCGTGTTTTCAAAGTGTGTTTAGCGACGACATGTATCGTTAAGAAGCACTGTGTTATAGGCAAACAAGGTTAGAAACTTCTTTAAACAACCCTTCTAAAGAGGTTGTACGGAGAAAGAAGAAGACAAGACTATCATTCCTGATATTCACTGTTTATGATCCCCTTTAACTCAAAGACGTATGCAATTCTCATTTCTTTAATGATCCTATCGACTTCAACAGAAAACACATTAGTGCGAGGACAGGTGTCATTACAGTCTTATTGGAAGACATGCCGCAAGGCTAGGAGTCGTCTCAAACGATTTTTGCAGAAGCTGTGTGGATGAGGAGGAGGAGGAGACTATTCGCCCCCTTGTCTATTCAAGCAACGTTTTAGCTCACAAACCTAGGATACATTTAGGTTCGTGTTTCTTTAATGACTCTATAGTGATCTTATTTCCATCGACGCCCTGCGTCTCTCCCGTTTCATAGTAAGCTCAAAATGGTCCCATTAGGATGAGGATACATTAGTTCCGTTGTGGTATCACAATGGGCTCAACGGGCCTATGTGTGTTAGCCGAGCTGACAACCACTTAAACCTAACTTAACCTTACCTAGTGACCTTACTCATATCGATACCTTGCGCCTCTCTCGTTGCATTACAAACCTAAAATGGTTCCGTCAAAAGGAGGTTAAGCCAATTCCCTTATGGTATTACAATGGGCTCAACAGGTAAGCATAATGTAAGCCAAGCTACCATAAACCATAGATCAAGATGGATGTTAGGATCAACTGGTTTAAGATATTAGAATGACTAGGAAGTGAATAGAATTTAAGGCAATAGAGTAACCATTGATTTGGTTTAGGTCTTCATTCATAGCAAGACAAAGTTAATTGAGTTTTAGGAAAGGTTTGGCCTATAAAACATGCAAGCGTTAACATTATGAAGGTTCTTTACCACTTTGATGAGCGAAGAAAAGAAAATTGGTCCAACAATTGATCCCAGTGGTATCCTACCACAACTCTGTTATCAAGTAACATTCAGCTATCAGTTTGCATAACCGGTCGGTCACTGAAGTATTCCTTCTTTGCTATTAAGCCCCTCAATCTCCAAACTTTTAAAACTAATTGTGCTCAATTTGACAAGATGTATATTACTGTTAACAATTTCCAAGTTACCGAAGGCCTGGAAATTCAAACTTTTGGCATTCATTGGCCTATCAATCGTTTATAAAGCTAGGGTTCGTGTAATCGAGTTTGTACACTTTTGTAACTAGGAAAATAGATTAAGTTGCAAAATGATTATGAGGGAAAAATTTATTTATTCCGACATTCAGCCCATTATTTTTCTGACTCAAGAGTTTTGAAGATCGCATATACAACAAACATCATGTGAATCAGTAGGTACATTATACAACATCTACTTTTAAAGTAATAATGTTGAAGAGTTTTCTGTTCGCAATTTAAGTTTAATTGGGTCAAGCCAAAGACTTTTCTATTATTTTATTCAATAACCAGGCAAATAGGTTCGATTAACATGCACAAGGCATGCTAAATATATGTAACTCCTCTGGTAATTACTGACTCAATGCTTTTGCTTAGGTCTTCTCAACAAATCATCTCCTACTGCCCACCAGCCATTTTAAACAACTAAAAGCATAGGTAAATAATTCTTTGTAAGAACGCAAATTCTCTCGAGTTGATATGATCACGTGCTCAACCACCCAACGCTGCATGACTTCAATCTCTCTAACAAACAAAATAAAATAAAATGTAGCTAATCTTTTTGATTTAGTAGAAATCTCAAACATCAGACGACAACGCCCTGACTTTTCTCATTAGTCTTCAAACTTATTTAAACGAATTCAGCATAGAAACAAACACATTTCACTTGATGGACAAAATACTACGCCACTAATTCACTGATTATAGTTCGTTACGGCCTGATAACCAAATTACTATAAACTATTGCGTAGAAAGAACTCTCAAAATAAAAATAAAAACATGATTTCACAATATGTCGTTGATTGAACGAAGCAAATTTCTTCTTCGTTCGTCGCCATTTTTATTTACATTTAATTTAAACTCTCTTCTTTCTCAGTACAGTTTTTATACTTTTCAAACAAAACAAAAAACTATCCAAAATCTGCGAGCGAATCATAAAAAGGTAGTCTTGCGCCTTTATTTTTAAAATAAACTATAATCGCTTAAAACAAGATCACCAGACCCAGTCATGTTTAAAGAGCCTCTATTTTGTATACCGAATAACTTAACTCCTCAGTCGTCATATCCCGCAAAATCTCATTGCTGATAAGATCTGGTTTATCTACTCTTTTAAATGGGTTAACACACACATGAAATATTCATGAAACTGAATCACCTACAGTGAATAGTAAATTATGAATTTCAAACATGTTTTCGAAAATAAAAGAGAAAAAAAAAACATAAACATTGAGGATGGAGATCGTTGAAAGCGTAAAGCCATTATTAGATGTCACATCCACACGACTTCCACGCGACCAACACCACCTCACCAAAGCGCCAAGAAATGAGTTGTTTGCTTTTTATCTGTTCAAATTTAACGGCAGTGATGTTATAAGGTTTTTTTTTGGATTGTTGAGAGCTTGCGATTCAATTATTTTGAATTTCTTATAACTTTTGCGATCTTAAAACTTGTTCGTTAGTGATTTGAATGAAATAATGTTTTCGTGAAGCACATTTCAATTTCATTACTTTTATAGGGTATTTTTTTAGGCGGTTTTCAATCAGGCAATACTTTCTTCGGAGCTGATCTTTTTAACAGCTGTCAGTTGTTTTATATTCAGTTTGGTTTGCCATTTCAAAGTGGAAGAATTGAAGCCGCACGATCACTGAGCACTGCGCATATGTTCGGTATGTTATGTCTCAAAACATAATTGCTGTTTACGCCGATTTTTACATAATTTCGGGTTTTGAATCTGTAAACACATCCAAGATTGTGCGATTTAACACCGCTGGACTATTTTTTATGGGTATATGTGAAGTTGCTTATCTACGCAGATTAGCCCGTGACGATTGACGCCTTGGAAGAGGATATTCGGAGCGTTATTACTTACATACGGCCCTAACTGCTGCAAAAAGTAGTCGAAAGTTTGGCATTTCGGCTGGAAGTTATTCGCGCCGCTGCACCAACTCGCCTGAAATCATTTTCCAAACATAATGGAAAACCCTTTTCCTTATAGTAAAGCAAAATTGTTCGCCATGACATTAAATTATATGCGTTTAGTTTCTTCTTGAAAACCATCAGTGTAAGAAAACGCCTTCTACGTGAATAAACTGGCGGATCATAAAGAACTATCGGAAAAGCTGTGATCAAATGACGATCACAATACTCGTGGCGACGTTAAAGAAAAAGAAGAAGATTTCTTCTTTTTACGTAAATCATGACTAGAATCGGGATCCTGAAGGGATCGCAGTTTTAACCCTTTTCAGGTCCACATTAGTGATCCTCATATGGGCTACGCGGTGATACAAATCATTTTGTTTAATATTTATTCCTACATTCAGCCGCTTACTTTTTTGACTCAAGTGTTTTGATATTCGGAGATACAAATCATTTCATTTAATAGCTTTCATATCATATATCAACCTTCATCATAGCTGCTAACAGTGGAGAGGACAAGTTTTTCATTAGTTCGGCTTTGCTATAAATTGATTTTTATATTTATTATGATTTTTCAAAATGTATAACAACGCTGCTTATTGACGCTTTATCAACAACTTTTTTCTATTTACTTGATTAACTTTTTTTTTGACAACAGACTTGGATGTTTTTGTTTACCAATTCAGGTATACCAATTTGAGTAAAAATGACATTGGAAACAATTATGACTAAATTCTCAGTGCCAGATAAAGGTGAGATTAAGAGAATTTACAAAAAAAGTATTATTTGGTGAAGGGATATGCCAAATTGAAAATAGATGAAAAACAAAAATTTAATTCGAGTGAAGAGAGAAAATGTACAGAATATATATTTTTTCTTTCTAATTTTTGGACGCTTATGTGTTTTTTTTTTTCTAGTACGTCAATCGTTTAATATCAATAATCTTATTTATGAATGCAAAAAAAAAAAAAATATTTAACGTCATGCAACCGCCTTTTATTCGTCGGAAGTTTTAGTTAAATAGAGTTAGAAATAATAACTGGAGCACTATGACCTAAGTATGAGTTCATTGTACTACCAGATAGCAACCTTTTTTGACATAGGTTTCAAGATGTACGGAGAAAAGTCAAAAGACGGTGCCATGACAAGTAGCCTAGGTTACCACACCAGCTCTCCACCATGTCTGCGTCGAGTGTCTGTAACCTGTTTCGAGGAAATGCAATACATTCTCAGACGAAGTGCTTATCGATGTCGTCATCTTATTCTCAGGATTCACAGAGTGTGAAATCACACCTAAAACACTCGGCGCTGTCTCTATGATCTCAGCAACAGCCCTCAATCATCGACTGACTTGGCGTTCCATCAAACGACTTCTGCAGAAACTATTTAAACGAGGAGGAAAAAACACAATCCCACACCTTTCCTGTTCATGTCCTGCACCCTCAAATTATCAAAATAAAATCAGAACGAGGAGCCCTGGAGCCTAGCCCATTACTTACAACCATTGCCTTATGAGTGAATGGAGGGGACCTACAATTTTCTCCCTATTCCGAACGGATAATCGAGAGAGCGCTTTTCATGGCAATGAATTTATTATCGGAGGATTTGCCAATTCCTCGTGAATGGCAATACACGTGATAAACATTTTTGCTTCTGTTGGGATTCGAAGGGAACCAAAAACCTCTGAGTTAACAGACAGGCATGCTAACCATCACACGGGTACCTGCACCCTCGCTCAAAAGTAAAGAGCAACTAGGAGATTACTTCTTCGACGATCCAAGCGATCTGTTGAACAGAGATACCCTTCACCTGTTTCGCTTTATTAAAAGCTCCAACTGGTTTAGTTAATTGAGGTACTACCTCACACACCTCATATATAGTATCACAATGCACTGGTTTAAGTGTGTCAGTTGGTTTCCTGTCAGCCATTTAAACCTAACATATTATTTATAAGTCTAAAATGTTTGAAGAGCCCTGTGTCAACGCCAACGAGCTTTCAACAGTCTTGTCTCCTAAGGAACAGCACAAATAATGCAGTTTTCTTATAAACGTTTTGGAGTTTAGTCCATCTACATCCAATGATGGCATGCCATCTACGGTTGTCCTCTCGACAGATCAAAGCGTGAACTGTAGCCCTCACTGAGGTAATAGTTTTGAATTTAAACACAATTTATTCCTCTGCTCGTAGAAGCCCGAGAAAGTCACACTACTTGCAAACATCAAGCATACATCTGTATGAATATTTTTTAGGAATGCATTCATTACTGTTTTTACTTTTCAATAATACCGGTGTTTCGACAAGAATTTCAAAAAAAAATTTCTGTTTCTTTCAAAAACTTATCGCAGATACGAGAATCAAAATAAAGCCTTTTTGATAAATTTCTGAACATATCCAATATCATCGACTCAACACACGTAACACAATATACTTATGTAACTGCTGGTGTGCCCCAAGGTTCCTCTCTGTTTCCTTCCTTATTTTCATAAATGATTTCTTCAATTTCACTTCTTGCTTATTGAATTCAGACCTTAATACCAAATGATGTTGGGTAATTCAGTGCAATTCAATGACTTGAAAACCATGACGGTGTTTTTGTCGTTTAAACTCAAAGTAGCCTTTTGCCAGTAATCATGAATGATAACTGCATCAATGAATGTCAGCGCTTGATATTTGTGAAAAAGATGATCGTTGTTGGAATAAGCACATATTTGATTATGCTGCTCTGCTGCCCGTTGCGTTTTGGCTAGCATGTGCCCTTGCTAAGTGGGAGCCCGGTCGAATTCCAGAAACATCCAATTATGTTTCCACAAGTATTGCCTTTGGCAAGGAATTGGCATGTCCTCCGACAGCATAAGAGCTGTGGATACTATGAAGAAATTTCATTTTAGAATATTTACCTTACTTCAGGCCATTGCGACAGATCCTTTTTTACTATAAAGTGCCACACCCACTCAAACGTGTGGAGATAGACAATCGATCACCACCAACACATTTTTCCCCTGTCTTGATCTAAACTTCATTTCAAGTCTTTCATTGAATTTTATACAAAAATTATCACTTTACAGTTTTTAGTTCTTCTTTAATTTTGTTTTTTCTTAATTTCTGAAATTATAATTTAGCTTTTATGAGTTTTGGTGCATACATTTTGAATAAGAATGGCGCGGCATATCGCACAAGCAGATCACTAGTAAAAAGCAAATATGTGAGAGACCTCTAGATCTTGACTCTCGTAGCGCCGAAAAAATAAAACAAGAAGAAGACATTTTCAGTAGGATGATTGATCATAAACCTTCTTACAAAGAAAACATTCAACGAATTCTTTGAAGATCTTAGTTCTAATGTCTCCAACCCGCTAAACTGCGTTAAGCTCTACTTTTATTTAATAACTGTCAGTTTTGCAAAGGTTGTATTTTCTTTTCGCCTTAAGCAATGTACCTTCCCTTTTAAATGAACTAATTGGCTCCACCAGTAAAACGGCACTGGCTACATTTGAATCGTTAATTAGCACCGCGAAGTTGTAAGGGCATTTAATCAAAGATTGACAGAGCTAAACACAATGTCAACATAGTTTTGTGTTACGTGATTAAACCAACGTAGGTTTGATCATTACGAAACATCACGGTAGGTATAATTTATAGGGAAAACATAATTTGAACTCATTTCAAGGCTCCCATTTTATCACCTTCATAAAAAGAAGGAAAAAAGAGACAACAAGAAAGATCATATAAATTTGTCGCAGTCCCTTGAGACTATCAGAAGTTTATCTTTTATCTTTTATTTGAGTCGTGTTTTCTTGTTTAATAAAAGGAAAAGAAAAAAAAACATTTCTTTCACGAATCATCGAGAACAGGTTTCTAATTCTCAATTTTCTGTGGTTTAGTTACCTGAGAGGTTAATGAGAATGGTTTGCAATTGCAGATGTAAGAGTAAACAATGCTGTTGTCGACAATGAAAATCAAGTTTTGTGTGCGTCATCATTTGTTAGATGACGATAACTAAATCCTAAGCCCTTATGAATCATATGCACCTACCAATCAAGTGATCGTAAATCAGCGGTAAATGAATTCAATGAATGAACTGCTTTTGTTTACAAAGAAAAAAAAGGCACTTTGCATTTATTTTACAAATTATCATACAAAGAATATATATCAAGGACGTTACTGCAGATGCTTCAGTTGAATGGCCGCACGAGTGAATGATTGCACTTCTTATAAAACTTTGTCTGACTTTTGTGTATATTTTAGTCAAGTTACTTCCCCATGAAACGAAAGATAAATGTCGACATTTTACAAATAATAAAAAATGTCACAGCTTTAGATATTCAAGTGTTTGAGGTTCGATTTCTTCCTTATCGATCCACAAAAGCTTAAGGTTGCAATGGATTTGAGCTGCATCGCAGCATATTTATTAAGTATATTGAACCGGTTCTGTTTATTGTCAGTATTTTTCCGTTATATAATTACAACGCAGATTACACAGTATAAGATCCAAAGGAATCCAATTTTTTGTTTGTTGTTCTTTTCACAACTTACAAACGAGACAACAACGTGATGTCTTCGACTTCGACTAACCGCATGGAATTACCTTAGGATGTTTTTGTACGGATTATGTTAATGAGAGCACTGAGTCATTGAAATTGGGTAAATTTCAACATTGAGTCAGGATTAACTGAATTACTAGACTAGTGATCGTCATAGCTGAACGGAAAACCCGATTACAGAATTTTATCTATCTTTCGTTGTTGATGTGAGTACCGCTTTATGCAAATTACCGCATAACCATCTTTATGGATGATTTGCTTTGGTTTTTCCAATGACTAAGTTAATTTTTTTTTTGTATGAAAGGATATCAACAGCCAGTTTGTTTGTTTTGAAAAAGCAATTAGTTGTTAATGGTGAGACAAATTTGAATACAATAAAAGTCAGTATTTGTTAAAGGAGGCGACTCGATAAGTCGAAAATCCCAAAGAGCAAGTCGTCAAGAATATTTGAACGGATTTCTGGTTATAAATCTACAGACAGATAATAGAGCGCATTTATAAAAGCTTTGAAATTTAAACAACGACGCGCGGACCACAAATTGATTGCACACAAATTTGCACGCATCACTCAAACAGTCACTAAATGATAAACACTACTGAATATCTGCCAGCGGATTAGTGAATTTTTGACTTGTGAATGAGTTGTGAACGGTTGACGTCTAAGCCACAATTTAGATTTTTTTGATAAGTAGTTACATGGAAACTCTAAGAGGACCTATTTCTGTGATTTCCTTGTCCTCTTAGAGTTTCCACGAGCAAGCTCTTGCACAGCCAAATCAAGACCAAAGAGAGATGTGACATTACCACAGCGAAAATATCATTTTGCAGCACCGATAGTGTAGCTGCAAGAAAAAAGTTAATTACTTGGAGAAATATATCTTGTTACATTATGTCGATCAACTTATATACCAAGCAAGTGCGATTTGTACAGCAAGGAAAAAGTCAGTTTTACGATAATTGAGAGATAATCTTAATAATGCTCATCAAAATGATTGTCAACAAAGGTATGGAGATGTTTATCCAGTTCGTCGTTCGTTAAAAAGAAATCGATAATTTTGACAGCTGCCAATCATTGGCATTCAGTTGAATTCGAGCTGACATTTGAGATGCGTTTAGTTCAAAGTGTGCCATTTTAAAATATGAATAGACAATGCAGGATGACTTTGGAGAATTCACGCCAACTTCAACAACAGAGGAACAATATTTCAAAAGTCTGTACAATTACTCGCCTACGCAGACGATATTGACGTAATGGGGAGAAAAAAGCGTGATGTCATAGGTGCTTTTGCGAGGATTGGTACAGAAGCGGCAAAAATGGTTTTGATGCTTAATGAGGGCAAAACGAAATACATGCTGTCATCAAACAAAGACACAGAACATCGACGAATTGGACAAAACGTCACAATAGACAGACATAACTTCGAGGTAGACAGGACCTCGTCTACCTAGGATCCGCTATACACACGGAAAACAACATCAGTGCGGAGATCAAACTCTTACCAAACGTTGCTTCTTTGGGTTAAGAAGGCAATTGAGAAACAAAACCCTCTCCAGAAAAACCAAGGTAGCCCTGTATAAGACCTTGATCATCACAGTCCTGCTTTACGGCGCCGAAGCATGGACCTTATCGAAAGCGGATGAGGAAACCCTTGGTCGTTTCGAAAAAAATCCCGTATGCGAAGACAATGTGTGGAGAAGAAGATACAACAACGAACAGTATGAGCTGTACCGCGACATTGGCATAGCCAGGAGAGTACGACGCATCGCGAGCCTGGGCCATGTAGAGCGGATGAACTCGACGGGTTTTCAAAAGCACATTGCAGGGAAATCGCGGAAGGGGAAGACCTCGTCTTAGGTGGCGCAATCAAGTGGAAGAAGACCTCAACCGACTTAGAGTGCAAAACTGGAGAGAGCTCGCCCGAAATCGAAGTTGTTATAGAAGGATGTTGGTTGAGGCCTAGGTTCACCCCGAACTGTAATGCCCACCTAAGTAAGTAGGTAAGTATAAGTATGAAGATTGGTTGGTCGTTCAACAAAATAAAACTTTTTTAAGGACAAACTGTTTAAGTTAAAGCGATGAACAATTGTTGTAAGAACCAATCTTATGATTTTTTGATTCTCATATTACTAAAGCTTTTTTGTAAGGCTATAATATTTTTTTCCAATTTAATGTCAATATCAAAAATTGAGGCTTGAACAATAATATTCAACAAAATTTCAATTCTTCGCTTTTTAACTTTACTCTCCCAACCTAAAATTCAATAGATTTTCATGTAACAAACAAACCAGGACCCAGTACTAAGCCTTGTGGTATTCCGCTACAAAAGTTTAAAAATTAAGCTATAACACGGTTACGGTCTAAATTTCCACTTGAATGAAAATCATTTTCAAGTACATATTTGCGTACTAGTTAAAAATATCATAAGAATATATCGCAATTTTTTCAACAATTTTTAAACTATCCACTTTGAAAGATTGCGAATTGCAATTCATCTGTGCACATTTCAATATAAGCAGTGTAAGTGACTATAATCATTTACTTTTTCGCTTTTATATAAATAATGTTGTTTGTAGTATGCTGCCCTCTTTCATCAACCGTAGATGCGGATGAATAAGACATATTCTTCAATCGCCATACTTTTCCGCCGTTTAATAAGTTCTTAGCGAAACACTCCCGAATTGATGTAAAATATCCTTACTTTAAGGAATTTTATGATTTTTTTGTAAAATAAAATTATCAAAGGTTAGAACATAAAAACAAATTTAAAACATAAAATTCGATGCATTTTAAGTTGTTTTGCTAACAAACCATTAATTTACATTCCTTAACTTTCCGAGGAGTATTAAATTTTTACATAAAGTAGTTGTTCTACGTGTCTCGTGTTTTGAATGCATTTTTGAATGATTGTTCATTTCGCGCGATAGCAAGCAAATGAATTTTTGCAAAAAAAAACTTATTATTTGTATACTCAAAGTCTTGCAGATTCAAATGAATGTTTGTTTATAAAATTGATGTTGTTTTTTACACTCCTTGCCTTACTGAACAGTTTTAAGAGTCAGGTAAGAACGAAAAACAGCACGTCCCATGTTTATTGGTGCTAAATTTCTGCAATAAAACACGATAATCTGCTGTAATTACAGTTTAAAAATAAAGAAATAAAACAACCAGCTACTGACTGGATTGTGAACATTGTGGTCAATTGAATTGTTTCGATGGATTCCAAATAGGAATTTATATCGAATAACAACAGTAGATACAATAACAATCAATCCCGAAAATAAGTTCCCCTCTTCATTTAATTACTTTGCGAGAGTCAGAACGGAATCCTCTCAAGTGTGAAGTCTTTCATTTATTTATTCTTGTTTTTGTTCTTTTTTTCGTCGATTTTTTTTTTTTGTGTTGTCAATAAGTGTGCGTTTGTTACTTATCTACTGTTTGCAGCATCAATTATTGTTAAGGATTACACTGTAGTTAATTTAATTGAACAATTTAGTAGTGAAAATCTTTGGATTGCGAGGCATGTTATGTTGTTGTTCTAGCTTAATTTATTTATTTATTTATTCATTTGCGTAGTCTTGTGGGTTATTAACCTGAGTGTATTTTCTCTGTTATCAATATGTGAAGAGGGTTCACTTGTTAATTCACTAAATATATGAGATAATTTTTCGATTGTTTTTTCGGTGCATTAATTTTTTTTATGTGACTACTGAACAATATTTTCAAAGAAGAAGTTTGTAAAACTGACGTTACATTTCACAATTCAGTTTATTCATTGGCATCGTGCTGATGTCGAAGATAAAATGATATATTTTCAGCTGAATTAGTTTGCGAAACTAAATAAGAAATTGGTTGTTTGTGCCAGTTTATTAGGCACGAAATTATATGTTTGCTCGAAATGTAAGGCCGTGTATATGTATATGTTATATAGGAAGTAAATAAAAATATGCGTGACTGATATACGTCACACAATATATTCAAAATAAAGATAAAGTTTTACTTTTTAAATGTAAAAGTAAACCGACAGAGTTTGTAGAAAGAAATCGAATGAACTCATTCAATGACACAGGAAACAAAGCTAGACTTCCTTTTAATCAACTCAAACCAGTCAAATCTCAATTGAGGACATAAGTATGTAGTTAAAAATAGCTTGGTGGAAGTAAATAAATAATTTCTTTTGTAGGGTTATTCAAATTTCAAAGGTCTGACAGCGAGTTAGAAAACTAAGATTAGTAAGTTTCTTTATCGCAAAGCCGAATGTTAATTGCAGAGCATTATTTTTAAGATTTAAGGTTGAGGTCTACGCATTGAAAAAAATTAAACTTACCTAGGAATGGTGTTACTATAGGACTGGATTTAACATTTTTTAAATATTTTTATAAAAATACAGGTTGGGGGTAATAAAGAACGCTTTTTGAAGAACTATTACACTGTAGCAATGAGCTGCTGTGACTAGGTTTAGGGTCAGAAAGTTCTAGTTTACTGGTTAAACTCTCAATCAGAAACCTTCCGGACGTCCAAGGTCGACAACTCGGACCGATAGACGCATGTTACGAGATTTTCTCTTTCTACAACTGCAAGATTTTGAAGTATGTAATCGTTCGTCAAAGCTTCAACTTGATGGTGTGATGTGTGTCACGTGCTTTACACACAATTGATTCATTATAGAACCTAGTTTTGAACCACTTGCAGACCACTTTGAAGGTAAGGTAGAACCATAAAAATGTAAAAGACAGTGGAATTGAATTGAAGTACATATTAATAAGAGGGCGGATTTCTAAACGCAAGCCTTGCTAAGTAAGTCTAATGCTAAGCGAAAAAAAATCCAAAACAACATCTGCAATGCAATTAAAAGTTCGCAAGTGTTTTTTGACAGTTGCACAAATTCACTTACAATGGCGGAAAAAAATCAATCTACTACGTTTTGAGACATTCTACGTTTTGAAGGGACTCTTTTTTTTGTCGGCATTTGGGAACGGTTTGCTTTGCATAAGTTTTGTAAGACTTCCGTTTAGGAATTTGAATAGAGATTTGCGTCTTTAGCAAATTTCAATTAACAATGAGGATTCAAATAATTCATACTTCCTATTCATGTGCGTGATTTCAAAGGTTTGTTTTATTTTTTTATTTTTTTTATTTAACTCATTTATAGAAAGTAACATAATATGTAAATGTTTGAAATCCTCAATAAGATATTAATTACATAATTCTTATTGTTGAAGAAAAACACCCAACTCTCTCTCTTCTTTTACACAAAATGTTAATTTTTTTTTCTAATAAACATGCATATTCTTTTATGGTACTTCTTCAAGTTCGATGAAAAAAAGCAAGTTACATTTTGTATACTAAGAACAACAGTGGCAGTAGGCCAAATGTACACTTTCGGATAAGAGAGCCAATTAGGTTTCGATATTTACAACCCATTTTTTGCAAGATCATTGTTGATATACCTTCTCTGGTTTCCACGCGAGTCCTTAGTGTCACTTTGGACTTTGGCGTAAGTCACATATCGCTTAATAGGGCCGTTCAGACTATACAATTAGTTCGACAGACTTCGTTTCACGGATGTTGGATGTTAGGACGTAGTTTGAGTTCAGACTTATCTAAATTGTCGTCCAACTTTTAAATTTTCAAAAATAATTGAAAACCATCAAACAAGTTGGTCAAGCGGTCGTCTGAGGGTTCAGATTATCAAACATTGGTTGTTCAAGCCAAAAGTCTGTCCAACTAATTGTATAGTCTGAACGGAATATGGTATGTACTTTGATATTTTAAAGTATAGTCGATTTACATTGGGACACATTAATCAAAACCGATATATTGGGTCAAAAGCCCGTTTTTTTCGTACTCGATTGGGAGGCAAGATTTACAAGCACTTTAACACACACCAACACAGTTTAAAATTTGGAATGAGAACGACAAAAATGATTTGTGAAGTAATCAATTGAAAGAGGAAACACTTTTTGAGTTTTTGCTAATATTTATTATTTTGCAAAGAACAGCTAAAAACTAAAAAATAAAAAAAGCACCTTTGCCTTAACTCTCAATTGACCACTGAAAAATTTACTTTCTGACATTACTTTTGTAAATCCCAATGGAAGTCGACATAAGCCCTGCTCAAGCCAGCGCGGCCTGCTATTGTTATCAGTTAAACGTACTCTTATTTGTACGTACCGCAGACCGCATAGAAGTGTGCCGCTCCATAAGGTTACATGTTTCATTTTGACAGCCATCGGATCGCAATCAGGGTTGTCAGATGTGGCGGTTTGTCGCCATACTGGCGATTTTTAGATTCGTTTGGCGATACGAAATCGCAAATGGCGATATTTTTTGAGTTTGGCGATTTTTATTCTTCTAATCGAATTTCTTATGTATTTACCATTTTTCCTAATTTCAAATTGAACATAAAAAAAAAAAGAATTTATTGAACATAGAGGAAGAAAAAAATCATAGATTTTGGTGTTGAATGAGAAATTGTCTGGTCTTTTTTGATCTGATCTTTTCTGTATTCAATTAGCTGTTCTGGGACAGTTTAGTACTGCTTTTTCTGCACCTCCTTTTGAGTAAGATTAAATTTGGTGAAAACTGTCAAAAGCAGCTTTTGACTTTTGGCACGTAATTTTTTCAACACAATGTAATTTCAATTTGTTATAAAAAGTTCAAAAATATAAAAAAAAAGAGTCAGAAAAATAGTATCTGATTTTAGCACAGAAATTACTTCTTTAAGAAGAAGAAAAATTGTGGTTGTTTTGTTTTTGGTATCTGTTGTTGGTTTTTCTGACATGTTTGCATGTTCTAACTTTTCTGAGGTTTTTTACTACTTCTGTGCAGTGCTGTTCTGATCTGAAAAATTGCCTTTGAACACTCTGCTTATGAACAGCTTGTTTTTGTTATTCTTTTTTGTCGGTTGAAGTCATATTTATTGTTAAGTATCGAACGTTTGATATTGTTTTGTTTTTCTATTCACTTTAGTTTTTTTTCCATCACTTTAGTAAAAAGTGATGGAAAAAAAACAGGTACCGTGTGTTTATTTGACTTTCTAATTTTCATAACTGTTGCTGGTGAAACTTTTTCAAATTGGCAATTTTTATTTTACCTTTGATAATTTCAATTTTCAAAACCTGACAACCCTGATCGCAAATCGCACAGCGCGCGCAATACAGGTTATAAAACTTGTATTGCTAAAACCGGAAACTTATTTCGAGGTAAAAGATAAAGTAGCATTTTTTGCATAGTACCGATTAAAATTAATTAGAAACTACGTAAAAGTAATAAAAACAAAACTTACACTATGCAGAACTTTTTCAGAAAGCAATTTTTCTTAAAAAAATATAATTTTGTTTGCCACACTTAAATGCCACTTTATAAAATGGTAGTGACACTGTATTTTGTCGCAGTTCAGGTGCAACTCTTCAATCGGCATTCTTTCAAAACTAAGTATTTTGTTTAATGTCACTGTTATTCTTAGTGTGCGATTTGTTTAGGGAATAATTTCAAGAAAAAAAAAGGGTTTATCTCACCCAATAAGTTAAGTACAGCGCCCTGAAAATAAAAGAACTTGACAAATTTGTGCTGAATAGATAAATAAATAAAAATAATATTAAAACTGCACACCTATTTTTCTTTTGGTCGGTAAAAAAAAAAAAAAAAAATTCTCAAACTGCTAACGAGATATTCATTCTGAAAAATTACGTTATTCTATCAAACGTCAAAACTTTGCGATAAATCTGCTGAATTGGAAGTTTTCTAAAAACAATACGGAACTCAAAAAAATATCTCAATAATCTGATGTGTTAAGAGTCATCTCGATAATTTCGATTGCAGATTTGTATTTGTTGAAAAGTACTAAAATATTAAACGGCAACACATGTTTCTCTCTTCTCGATTTGCATATTTACATTATATGCATAATGAATTGTAACTGGTTATCATCTTGAACTATTGTTCTTATATATTAAATAAAGTCAGTCTGTCCTCACACTTGACTTCAACAGGTTATGGGGCCAGGTCCCAAACGCGGTAAAAGGAACAAAGCAAAAAACCAGATATGAGTGCGCCTGGTTTCCAAATTGAAAAATTAGATTTTAGAGACGACTCTTGGAGCAGTATTAATATCGTGGAAAGCCCTTAAGAGGGTGTAAGGCTAATTCGCCCAAAAAGAGGTACATTTTTGTGAATTTTTTTTTACCACACAGTCAGTACCTATTTTTTAAATCAATGCTACTTTGAAATATAATGTTTAAAGAATACTGTGTGAAAATTTCAAAAAAAAAAAATATCAAAAAACACGGCAATTGCAGCAATTATTGTGATGCATCTAAAAAAGTAGAGTTGCGGTGGCCGGTGCCCTTCATAACTCGGTACTGGATCATCCAAAATCAAAAAATCAATGTTATTTCGTTAGATAATAGTTTTTCCCTGGTAACGCTGTGAGGGTTTTTCTAGATTAAAATTTTTCACTTTTTGGGACCAATTCGAAAGGATCCATTTTTTAAGACAAAATCGGCGCATTTGTTATTGTTGAAAAAAAAAAAAGTACTAATACCAGCGTTACCTCGTAAATCATGTACAGAAATAGTATTCAAAATTTCAAAAGGTTCGGTGCAGTAGTTCTGAAGCTATGAAAAGCACCGAGTTATAGGAAAAACGCTTTTAAGTTTCAAGGTAACAATACCACTATCGGTATGAAAATATTCATAACGTCCTCAATTTTTCTTCGATCGATTTGAAATTCGGACACAATATTCAGAACGTACACAAAATGCTTATTTATCCAAAAACAGAGAGATCCCTTAGCACATCATCAATGAAAAAAAAATGTTCTCAAGTGTCTATGTCCCTCATTACAATTATCTTCATAACCGAAATTTGACAACAAGATACAAATCAATGAAGTAAAAGTTTTCTTCAAGTTCATATAAAAAATCTTCCGGTCCAAATCTTCAATTGAAAATTGTTTTTCTTTTTTAATTTTTAATGGTGCTGAACTACGAGTATTGCAACCGAAGCACAACTCCACTACTGTGATCAGTCTGAGAGGGCAAGTTAGATTTTCCTTTTTTGCAATAGATGCCGCAGTATAAACAGCGAAATAAAAGTAAAAAGCAAATTAATTGTTAAACCCTTTAAACAAACATAGCTACACTCAAATACAAAAAAAAAACCTATCTACCAGAACTAACAATCACACATATCAGCAGATGATCTTACCAAAATTGTTTTTATGATGCAGGTACGATGCATTATGATGCTTCGACGGAATCCGATACGCGGAATCGTAGTAGTTGTTGCAGGCGAATCTCATTCTCACTAACAATTCTTTAAATAAATATTTCAATTCTTTTTCATATGACACGACACAAAAACTAAAAACTCTTCACAAAACTATGAGTGTAGCAAAAAAAAAAATACCACTGATTTTATTGCAGAGCATTCGAAATTCAAAACACACCACAGACAACACAGGAGAGCAGGAGGTATTTTTACGTTGTCACTTGTTTTGTGACTCTCCTTTTTATTTTTATTGTTTTTTGTATTTTTATCTCGCCACGAATGGGAGAGAGAAGAATTCTTTTGTTTAAAATTCTCTACACTGATTTTTATTTTATTATTTTGTTTTCAAACAGAAATACATTTGTACAAGGCGCGTTAATAGAAACGATAAAACTAATTTTATTTCTTACGATATAAAATCACGAAGCACTTGATTAATTTTCAATTTTTACTTTGGCAATTATTTATGATGCGTTAACATTTTTAGCGACGGAAAGGAACTTGATTTTTTAACAGATTTCGAGGATAGGTATCCCTGGTTGACTTTTTTTTCGTTTTGTTTTTAAATAACAACAACGATTAGGTAACTTTGATTTTTGTTTTCTGTTTGAGCAAAACTGGTGTCTCTTTAGTTTTTGTAGAACAAGACCATTGGCGGGTAGAACTTTTTCGAAAATAAAAATTCGACTTGGACGAACGAGCTCTTTAAACCGATTTTAATGGGCAAAGTGCCTATTAACCATATATGCAAAATTTGATAAGAGATAGTAGGTACCTTCTCTTTAGAACGAATGAACTTTGTCTTTGCTTTTTTTTAGTACCGAACATTTAACAACATACGTACACGTACGTACACCCTCCCATAATATTTTATAACAATTCGCCGTAGACAAAACGCCAGCGACGATAACAACGATTCAATGTAGTCCTCTTTCTTTCTTCCGATCGCTGAGACTGAGATCGATGAACTGAATGATTTTAGGGGCAGAGCTTTTTCTGTCACAGAGCGAAACTTCACTCACGAGTCACGTATAAGCAAGCGCTCTCGTTCGGTGTCGGTCTCGAGTTGCTAGAACTTTTTCACAACCCTCACAACCATAGTATAGAAGTGTGTACTGTATAAGTCAGTCGGCTGCTACTGGCAATTTTGTTGAATTAGTTGATTAAATCAATGAAGCTCATACAGCAGCAGAGATGGAAGTAAAACTGTTTTTTGTTTAGCAGCAGCATTTGTTGGATGGAAAATCAAAATATACACAACACACACATTATCCGCTGTACACTTGTTCTCGACCGATGGCTTATGGTCTACCAATTTAAATTGTCATCGTGGTCACTACTGTTTGGTGAGTTGCTTGATGTACTGTAACGTACGGCCTCTTCCAATAAACTGGATGATAAGAGATTTAAATAAATATACAGAGAAACTATACAGAGGCAGATACACAGATTTCTGTTAGGGGTAGTACACATAAGAATCTCAGATCTCAGTATGATACATGCGTCAACGCAGCACAATAGTAATTATAGTCAAGCGCTTGTGTCTCGAACTCGATCGCTTTGACAACGGCAAACTGCTCAAAAAATACAAATCAATGACGGAGAGTGATAAGGAGAGAAAACAAATGAAAATCACTTTGAAGTTGGATAAATGAGTGTAAGCCAGGGATGTCATTTCACAGAAAAACACACACACACAGAAACGTAAATAATTGTTTGTTATTGTTTCTCTTTTTTATGGGCTACTTGGAGTGTGGAAACGGAAATACTAGGAAATTATGAATCATGGATGCTGTAGTAGGTTAACGTTGCACTCGAAAGAAAGGCTTTAAGTTAGTTAAGGTTTCAAGCTTATAGTCTTGTTTCCTATTTCGTATTTGATACTTTCAGTCTGTTAAACTGATACAACTTGAATTAAATAAAGATGAGAATGAATTAATACAACGTAAGCGTAAGTGTCACTATTTTTCTATCTCAAGATGAGTGGTGTGTCTTTTTCTAATGATGCTTGTCACAGGATTCTCTGGTCAAAAGGCTTCGGAACAACAAGTAAAATACATTTTCATATATAAAAAAAGGTTAGAAATAGCAACATTGGTCGTGCACAAAAAAGGTTTGAAGTCACATTCCCCGTCTCAGACCAAAAGGTGCATGAGATCGGATGCTCGGAAGATTTTTGGGGTTCAATAATAAAATCGTTAGCGTGCTATTGGTTTTTTTTTCGTGATGTGGAATAATTTTGCGATATTATACAAACTACAGATGTTGTTAAATATGTCGTAAGTTGAATTACTGTCCTGTGGCAATGATGCAATTTAACCAATGCTTAAGGTTTTTTTAATAAAGACGTTTTATTTAATGTAGGAGTACAGAGTACACTCATAAGACCCATTGTGTTGAAACGGTAATCAACACAGAGCTGTAACAGAATACAATTTCGGTCCTCTGAGTTTGTACATTTGTTCTCTAATAAATTCAATAGGGTGGAGCATCGGAGCGGAGAAACCCAGCGTCTGGCGTATTTCTTACAACCATACCTTGTGAGGAACGCAGGGACACCTACAATTTCTGCCGGCTAATCGAGAAAGAGCTTTTCTTGCCAATGAATTTTACTTTCAGAGGACTGTCCGATTCCTAGTGAAAGTTCGGATTCGAACCTCGAGCCTACCTTGTACCAGGCAATCATTATAACGATAGTAAAACTAGATCCTTATTTGGGCGCCAGTTGTGAAGATTCTTTTTTGACATAAACTAGTGCTCTCTTCGGATAACTGAATATCTTGAAGAAATGCTTTTTATTCAGATTGGTTAATTACAGAAGCTATTTCATAAAGATCTAAGGATTTTTAGGGTTTACTCCTTCTGATAGAAGTAGCCATTTCGATGTGTGCTCGAACGCGTTTAATCATTAAGTGTTTTTTTTTTTTTGAATCGCTGATTGTGATGCAAAACATTTCTCATAGCTCTGATAGCAATCAAAACAACTGTCTTTGCTATTTTTTATCACGATCTACAATCTCAAGAACTTTGTTTGAGAAAATAGCTTTTCGTAGCCACCATTACAAGGGCTTGAAGTATCATGTGATTATAAGAGTCAAGCTGGACGTAACTTTGGTCCTGGTAGTTGTGGGATTTCGAGGTTCGAATAACCATATCTGCTGGTGTCAAGTTTCATTCATTCTTTTGCAAGTCGATTGGAAAGGGGGCATTGGCATTACGCCCGAGTGACATTTATTGAATCATCGCTGCCAAGAAGTCTGCAGTACAGAACTTTGTCAGTTAGGTCGTTGTTGTTTTCAGAACGGCCTTTAAAGTCCTAAGTACGTCTCCTTTGTTCTAGTGAAAAATAAGAAGCATACGATGACGACAACAACGCCACTTCGTCAAATTCGACAAAAAATGAGTGCGATTACCAGCACTGAAACAGAACCGGCAAGAATGGTTTCAATGCTCAATGGAGTTAGGCGAAGTGTTTGTATGACACAGTAGATAGCCATAACTTCGAGTTAATGCGGAAATGTTTGTATCTTGACTCCGGAAAGTAGCTCCAGTGTGAAGTTCAAATGAATGTATATCAATGACAATGTAGATTTTTTGGGTTAAAAAGGACATTGAAAAATACAGTAATTATTCGATAGAGAATAACCACGGTAACTTTCAACAGGACCTTGACCTTAAGTACTACTATATGGCCCAAAAGTATATGTACTCTTAGATCTTAGCTCGCTCTGATAGAAAAAAATGCTATGAGTGATCTTCTGTGGCCCCGTCTTTGAGAACAAAATGTAGAGACAAAAACTATACCAAAAACAAGATAAACTGTACGGAACCGTAATTCTTGCTAAAAGAGTATGAATTACAAGATTACAAGGTTGGTGGTAAACATCCATATTCAATATATATAAAGGGCACCGTTGAATAAATCGGAGTTTATAGATTATAGGTTTTTTCAGTTTATTTCCATACTAGCTGACCCGTCGGGCGTTGCTCGGATCTAACTTATTCAAAAGCGTTCGTCATATAAAATTGCCAAAAAAACAAAAAATTATCAGAAACACCTGCTGTGCTAAGCGGGAAGTTGTCTGAAAGTTATAAGTTTCCCGTTCCATTTACCGTGAGAATATGGGGCTGAAATGTGTCCCTCAGATTCAAAGGCAACGTTGTTTTGAGATACTCAAACAAAATTTAATAAAGTCTATGTTACTTTCAAAAACATAGCATTTTAGCATTAACGGTAAAAAATCGTTTAAATCGGTCCAGCAGTCTCTAGGTTTCCGTGTACATTTTCGTCTACGTTCCCGCAGTATTATGGGGATAAAATATAACGTATAGTCTATCTCAGGTTCTAGATTATCTCTGTACCGAATTTAACTTAAATCGGTTTAGTAGCTCAGGCATGAAAAAGTAGCAAACAATCTCATTTTCACATTTGTAATGTTAGTTAAGGGGTAGGAATATATATTTACTAGCGACCCGCCCCAGCAACAAGCTTTTATTTCCCGTGTATGTTCCTGTTCCCACTCTAACGGCGAAAGAATTTTTGGAATCGGTCCAGTATTTTCCGAGTTCGAGGTTATGTTCTCGTTTCCGTTTCTGAATATGGAACGGAAATAAAGCCTACATATGTCATTTCTCAAGTTCTAAACCATTTTTGTTATATCATTCAAATCGGCTCAGTAGATTGGGAACCTTTTCAATACAATCACTAAGTTCTCGCTTACGTTCCCGTGGAAATAAGGAAATGAATAGCATTCTAACGGTGAAAGAATTTTTAAATCGGTCAAACAGTTTATAAGTTTCGGTGTATGCTCCCGGGTATATTCTCGTTCCCGTGGGAATTAGCTGATGAAATATACATATAAACCTTCCTCTTGGATCACACTATCTATGTACTTAAAAAAAAACATCAAAATCCACAGCGTAGTTTAAGATCAAAGCGAACAGACATAGAAAGCGACTTTGTTTTATACTGTGCAATGTAATTCAAGGAGACAGGAATTCATCATCCCTATAAACAGAACATTCTGTTCATCATTCTCATCCCTGTATGCAGAAGTAGCGTTTATGGGTGCGATTGCAGTTTTACTATATATATATTATTATCATTTGGGCAATGTACTCTTGAAACGATCGCTTCAGCATCTCTCACTGTCATCAAAAGAACGCCACCAATTTCCAAAAATTGTCTTTTGTTTCTTTGCAGAACTGCTTTGTCTAACTTCTGTTTTGCTGCAGTTGCCTGCCTACCTTCCTTTTCCAACTAGAAGCTTGAGCTTGTAAGTTTGGTCGGAAAAAACTCAAAACATAAGATGTTATTGATAATATCCTAAGTACTTAATCCAATCCTATCTTATGAAAATGAATTGGCGAATTCATGTGCTTCGCTGCAAATAGTATTGTTATAATTAATTAAGCAATAGCTAATATGCGACCAAATTCATACCAAATAAAAAAAAAATCATATACCCACAAAAATATGGACAGACACCAAGCCATTTTGCTCATATCGTCATCCATTTTAGATACTTATCTTAAAACAGAAAAACTATATCAAAATTTTCAATTCCGATATTCAGGTCGATTGCAATAACCTCAAATGAGTCAACAAACAAAAACTATGCTGTAAAGTTCTTGCTAACCTCACGATAAGACGTTTACCTTTGATATCTCACTTCGTCAGATAGCCTCATTTAATAATGTTTTTTTGTTCATGAAAACTACAATAATATGATGATATGCGTTTATTTGAAAAACCTAACTCACTTTAAGTCATACTTATCTAATTTGTATGTAAAGTTTCCGGTATACATTTTGACGAACCACTATTTTTAATGTAACTTTTTAATCGGCTAATCATGCGTTTCCTCTTAAATGACGTCAATTACAGAAAACTCCCATTGCATTTGCATGTATATCTTTTGTGTTTTTTTTTTTTATTTCTTTGCTTTTTAATTCTCTGAAAACAAAATTATAAGGCATCTACATTTTCGCCCATATTCTGATAACCCAAATTGAAACTCTAATGTGGATTTAATAATTCACTCGTAATTACTTATATTAGCGAGCAGGCAGCAAAAGAGATTACGATTGCACAGATACTCTACACTCTAAAGCTGCTAATGCCTTCGTAAGCCCATATATCATCTCTGTTCCACTTTCAATGATAAGCCCCCATGACATCCCTGTGTGTATGATCATGGCTAGTGCGATTAATATTATTAACTTGTTTACATTTTTCCACCGTACTCCCCATATTCGTATTCGCATAGGTAGGTAGCCCATACATGTAGACGGTGTGCTTGCTAAAGTTTTATAGAAGAAAAATATTTTACCTTATCTGTCAACGCGATTATACCCTACGCATGAATTTACTATTGCTAGGTGCCGAAAATTGGCGCCTAGGGGTAAAGTAGTGGTAGAAAGTTACGAACGATAGGAATAAATGTTTGGGTACGTCATGTCGTTCGAAGTTTTTCTGATCAATTTTTAGTTATAGTTGCCAATCTCAAATAAAAATGTCAGCCATATAAGCGCTACCATTTTTAAATTAAAATTTTCTCAACTGGACAAAATGTCGCCTATTTATTGCAAATTTGACTTGACAAGTGCAATACCACCCCTAAATAAAGGTCAATCTTAAATCGAAATATCTTTCTTCACGAAACGAAAACGACAATATACATTTTTGGTTTCAAAGGTCGATTGGACCCTTTCCTGTTTTTCATTAAAAACTTGACAACAGCGGAAGCGCAGGGATGGCTTATCACCAGCCATTGCGAAACTATAAATTTGAGATCAGCACATATAACGAACGTTTTGCACATATGACTTCCCTTCATATCTCTAAATAGAAAAGAATAATCAAATCCAATCATAGCACGGCAAACCACCTAAAAAAAATATTTAAAAATATAACAATGTTGAGTGGATAATGTTTTTTTTAAAGCTTAATTCTTGTTTTCTCCAATTATTTATTTATTTCGGCCTTGAATTACTTTTTTGTTGGTGTTATCGTACATGCAAAGAATGTAGAAGTAAACAAATTATTTTGAAATAGTTCTGATGGGAAATAAAACTATCACGAGAGACTGAGCAAAAAGAATAAAACGGCACTCACTTCTACTTAAAGTTTATATGTCGTAGTGAATATAAACAAATTAATTTCTTATTGTCGTTGACTTTTGGCTCGGGCGTCATCGCCGGTGCTTATGCTTTTGTTTAGGGTATAACAAAGTTTGTGGAGCCAGATATGATATGATTTTTGTTTACGGATGTCGATTCAAAAATAAATATAAATCTCTCGCGAATCAAAGTCGTTGGATAAAAACGTCAATTTGGAACAGGCATTTGAAAAGCAAATCTTTATTTGCCAAAATATTCTAAGGAAGTATAAAAAAAAACTGGTGAGTTTTAATTGTTTTTAAACGAGTTGATTGGCTTGACTTTATCTGTTAAAAGAAAACAAACTTTGCATATTGCTGCACAGAGACGTTGGGGTGAATCTTTTAAAAGGAGTTTTGTAGAAATTGTAATTTTATCGTTAGTTAAAGTAACGGCAAACAGTTCTACAAATCTATTTAAGGTCTCAAGGAAGACATCTGAAGTGCAAAAAAAATGGTCCATGAAGAAAGTTTTTTTTTTTTAAGTTTTTATACACCAGCGAGTCGCTGTAATTTGAAGCCATAAATTTATAAAGGGTGTTTTTTAGAAGTGTTTTGCTATCTGACAATACTTTCTGCGGTCTTTTTGAAAGCCGTAACTTGATTTGTGCTCAATTCGGTTTCCCATTTCAGCGCAGAAGAATTAAAGCCGCACGACCACTGAGCGCTGTGTACGTCCGGTAAACTGTCTCGAAACGAAATCCCTGTTGACGCCGAATTTTATATAATTTCGACTTTGAAACCTGTGAGCTATCTCCAAAATGTAAAGTGGCTTGTCTACGCAGATAAGCCGGAGATGATTGAAGACTTGGAAGAGAATATTCGGAGCGTAATTGCTGACATAAGTCCTCAAATGCTGTAAATAGAGGTCAACAATTATTGGGCCTCTCGGCTGCAATTTATTCGAGCTAGCCGCCACGGCTTTTTAAAACACAAGGGCGGCAAGCTCTTGCCTTACCCCTGGTCTCAACATGCTTTAAATCTATCGCAACTATCAGCCTTTGAATATCGCAAGTGGAGACCATTATAGCAGCTTTATCTTTATAGCCTGCGATAGATAGCATACTTTTACCGCAGGGTATCTATCGCAGCTATTAAAGCAGAGGTAATTTTGTTACTTCGATGTTGTGTTTGGTATAAAAAAGTATGCTACAAAATGCCCGCCACAGCACAAAATTTGGCAGTTCCTCTGCTTTATTGTGTCTGTCATATTCCTGCTTTAATAACAAAGCTGAATTCTTCGCCATAGCATTTAAATATATGCATTTTATTTCTCTTTGAAAACCACACGAAAACATCACTTACTATTTGGGTTGAGAGTGTGGGTTTGAAGGGTAAAAATAAAATAACTCATGTGTTTCTTCTTTGACTGCAATTTTTATTGACCGTTAAGATAAAAAGAAACCAAGAGCAAATCAGATAAAATATTTGACCGTGGGAGCATTTATGGTGTAAAAACCAGAATGAACTCTTTAATTGACAGTATTTCATTTAAATTAAGTATTACAGAAGCTGCCGTGAAATGGTACCGAGTTCAATAAGTTCAACTTTCTTAAGTTGGCCTTACTTCAAAATGACAATCTTTCACAAAATTTTAAATTTTCCACCAAGGTCAAATTCGTGTTATTTCTCAAACTAGTTTGGCATCACTTTATTGTGTCAAAAGTGACAACAATGAGAGTTGGTCTTATTGAGCTTGAACATTGAACACGAGAAATTATAGTTATAATCTTATTTTTAGTTTATATTACAAAAAATGCGTCACTTTAAAAAATTTTAAGTTATAACACATTTTTTGTGAATTTTTATTTTAGTTAAAATTTATGTTGGTTAAATGGGATTTTAATTTTTTTTTTTTTTTCATAGTGTGATCTGATATAAAGGGTGTTTTTTAAGAGGTATGGAACTTAACACAAGAAAATCGCTTTAATGTCCATCAATTTGGCTTCATTCGAAGGAGTAGCGTCTGGCTCGAATAAAGCCAAGTCTAGAGATCCAATTTTCAACCGCTTTTTCGATCATTTGAGACCGGCAATAACGCCACGAATGTTGGCTTCTAAGCCCCCTAAAGTTTCTGGTTTGTTGACGTAAACGAGCTATTTCACATATCCCCAAAGAAAATAATCCAATGGTGTCAAATCACACGATCTTGGTGGCCATTTTACAGGTCCATTCCGCAAAAATATGCGCTCATCGAATGTTTCCTTCAATAAATCGATTGTGACGTGCGCTGTGTGGCATGTAGCGCCGTTTTGTTGTAATCACATCTCATCCACATTCATGCCATCCGATTCGGGAACAAATTAGTCGGTTATCATAGCTCTATACCGGTCTCCATAAACGGTACTGGTTCGCCAGCATCATTTCGGAAGAAGTATGGCCCAATGACTCCACCAGCCCATAGAGCACACCAAACAGTCAGTTTTTGTGGATGTAATGACGTCTCAAGGTACTCATGTGGATTCTTTTCACTCCAAATGCGGCAATTTTGCTTGTGGACTTAACCATTCAACCAAAGATGAGCCTCATCACTGAACAAAATTTTACAATGAAAATCAGCATCGAGATCAATCTCATTTTCGGCCCATACAACAAAATCACAACGCGATTTTAATTCTTGCACAAGCTGGAACTTGTGAGGTCGTAAGCCAAGATTTTTGCACAAAGTCTTCCATAAAGTGGATGGAGAAAGCTCCAATTGCTGTGCACGGTGGCGAATCGATTTATTCGGGTCCTCTTCAACATTTTGCTTTACAGTGGCAATTGTTCCTTCGGTGCGCATCCACAGAGACGTCAAACAGTCGTCTCTGTGGATGCGTATTATCACAAAAAGTAAACGTAGTGCGAAAATGATCCATGGATAACCGAATTTAATTGCTCTGATGAACGATTATGTCGACCATAAAATGGACGGAGCTTGCGGTAAACCTCGCGAACTGAACTATTATTTTCGAAATAAATTTGCACGATTTGCAAGCGTTGCTCTTCAGTCAACCTATTCAAGATGAAATGGCAAATCAAACTGAACATAAATGACATTAGAGTTGGCCGATTTGACCACAAAATGTCAGTTTTATCCTTATCCAAAAAACTAACTTCTAAAAAACACCTGACACTAGCCAAAAATTTCATTTGATACTCATATGGAAGGGGTTGGGAAAAGAAAAATGAACCTACCATTTTATTGGCGGCCATATTGGATTTCCATTTTATTTTTGTTTCTATTCTGGTAATCAAGCCCTTTGACTTTACACTCAAATTGAGAAAGTGGTGAAAAATATGCAATCCGCCATTTTTTAGTGACGGCCATTCACAATTACATCGAATGTATCAGATTTTACTATCATCAGAACTAAAGGTGTGTACCAAATTTCAAATCAATCCGTCAACAGAAAGGGGGTCAAATTTCAATTACTAGATTTGAACCAAACAGGGCAAGCTAAATCAACCAAATTACGTTTTTTATTCACGTATTGTTACAATTATAGCACCATGGAAGTTATAATAATGAAAGTAGTTATAATATCATTGTTACTTTCATAACAGTCTCGGTTAAATGAGATATTACATCTTAAAGTGATTTAGTTCATGTCCTATTTAAAGTACATGGCAATTATTCTCTTTAACAAATGTGAGTTCGTTACGAAAGCTTTGCATTGCTAAAGCGGATGTTTTTGTTAATGACGTAGTTTGAACTTGTCATTTGCCAGATAGTGACAGCTTGAGTCAAATTTGGCACACTGAACTATCATACCAAATTACTTTCCCAGAGCAATAGATACGAACCGAAAAAATATCAAAACTTATTTTTTGGATTAATTTTTCGTTGATATTATCGTTTTTACCTTTCTTATTGAAAGAAAAATATGACTGAATTTTATGAAGACAATACTACTAACAACAAGACTTGCATTTGTGTATACCAAAAAAAAAGTATTAATTCAATTCTTGACACCCTTTCAATTTGTTTTTTTTTTTTTTAACAGGTGGGAATTTCTACTTTTTGTGTGGCATAAACAAGCCTTGACTTCGAACAATGTGTGTAGCGTATGACTATCAAAACACAAAAACAAGTTTTTTAAGATCATTTGGAATTTACTATTTATTTGTTTATTTTTATTTTCATGGTGTTAGTAGTTTATCAAAAAATAAAAATAGATAGACACTCAAACGGAAAAGGGAAAGAATCTTAAAAAAATATGTACAACAACAAAAAAGGTTCAATAATATTTACTTATTAATTTAGTTGAGTATTCAAAAATTTCATTTCGCATTTCATGTCTGGCACAACAAATTGTTTATTATGCTTGATCGTATGACAATGAAAAATAAGTGCGAACAAATATAACAAATTCAGTCTAAATATTTGGATGTGGCAAACGTATAGATACATTAAGCCTCAGGAAGTTAAACATTTAAATAAAAAGAATTGAGACTGGAAATTAAATGTTTCTTAACCTGGAATAACTTAAAATGGAATGATAGTCATGAAGTCTGGTCTTTGTTTATTTTTATATAATACAGAATTTGGATAAAACTGACCTTTTTTTTGGAACACTTTTAGTCACTAAACAACACACGTACCTGAAAAGAGAAAAGAAAAGAAGTTTATTAGCTTTTGAATGTTATAGTGATTGCGAGAATAATAATTCAATAAGTTTAGAAAATGGAGTTCTAGGCAGGTAATACATCGAAATAATTAACTTTATCAATTAATTCCAAAACAAAAATCGATATATGAAGAGAATGTCAAATAGTTGAGTTTACAAAGTAATCAAGTCAAGAAGTTTGATGCGATCCTCATAGGGTCGTAGAATCGAAGGATTACTCCAAAAAAAGAACTCTTAAAGCAAAGGACGAAAACAACGCGACGTCAAGTATTTTCAGTTCCAGAAGAATAAACTTGTTGGCAACCATATTTGAAAAGCGTATTCAAGAAGTGGGCAAACAAAGGTAATGTACAGAGATCGAATCACGTATGGGTTGAAGAATTACTATCGCTTAACCAATCCAAGTGCCGAATTTGCTTTTAATACTTCATTATCGATATGTGAGAGGAAATTCAGTTCCTAGTCACAAATGATACCAAAATCACGAATCGCCTCAACTGGGATTTGATGCGCTTACGAGAGATGGTCTTGTAAAACTTTGTATTATCTGCATACCGTGAAATCAGGAAATGGTGATGGAATGGACCAATTTAATGTCAAAGTAAGAATAAAAAGAAGAGGACCTAAATGACTTCCCTGGGGGACACCAGAGGTAGCTAAAGAAGAATTTAATCATTATAATTCTTTAAATACTTATTCACAGTTCTGATCAACGGCAAACCAACTACAACAATGGGCATCTCAGACCAGTATTACAAGCTTATGTAATAATAAAAAAAACACACCAATCTAATTGCCATGCAGTCCAAAACGTTTCTCTGTCCAACGAAAAAAGCACTCGTTTAATAGGCTTCTTCTTTTGCTCAAAGGTAGCATCCCGATTCAATAGTTTTTGAGGATACTTGCAAACAATTCAGTTGTTGCACATTTCAACATGGCGTGTAAGGAGCACATTGGAATCAACATTATCGATCAAGATCTTTAGAGGGATATTTTTTGGTCACAAATGGTTCAGCAATCCCACTCGTTTGTTCACAATTAGTTACCCGCCTTCGGCCTACGCAATCGGCAGTGGTTGACGTCAGAAAACGTCAACAAACCTCCCCATATGAAATACTTGATGTCAGAGTACAACCAATTGCTGGCGTAGTAGAATTTGTTTGTATGATGATTCAGCTGTGTTTTGTTTCCATTTATTAAATTGTCAGACCAGCCGTGAACATAAATCGCAGAAAGGTTTTTATTCATTAAAATTTTCTTTTATCGGCTGTCCTCAAACAATTTTTGACAGTATCCCAACAAATAAAAGAAATAGTTAAATTACAGCAAAAACTTTCTTTTTTATTTATTTACTTAAATGATCATTTTAAAAACAACACAGATTCGAGTCCTGCTGTTTTCGACTCGACTAACCTTAAGTTTTCGGTGGTATCTGTGACGTTGTTAATCGATGGGTTCGTAGATCGAATCCCAACAGAAGCAAAAAATGTTTATTTACGGGGATTGCCGTGCCCCGAAAGGCTCTTTCTCGATTGGCCGTTCGGAATCGGTAGACAATTGTCGGTCCCCTCCATTCCCCCACATGGTTGTGAGAAATGCGCTAGGCCCAGGGCTCCTCGCTCTGCTGCGCCACCCTGTTTATTTATTTTATTTAGCCTTAAGTTTTAGTTGCTTCCAAGGTTTAATGTAAAAGACATCGATGGTAAAAAATACTTAAGTTTTATTGAATTCGTTTGAATGCAAGTTTTGTCTTAACAAAAAGTTCAAAATGG
Source organism: Melanostoma scalare (assembly GCA_949752695.1). Classification (NCBI taxonomy): domain Eukaryota; kingdom Metazoa; phylum Arthropoda; class Insecta; order Diptera; family Syrphidae; genus Melanostoma; species Melanostoma scalare. The sequence continues at coordinate 10,494,384 of OX456985.1, forward strand.
CAAAGTAATAGAAAAATTTTTAACCCCTCCATCAATTGCAATCAAAGAAAATTAATGAACATCTTTTCGAAAGCAATCATCATCGAGAATCAGCAAGGATTCACAAAACCTTTAAGAAAACAACAAGGTCATTCAAATAGAAGACCTACCCGAAAGTTAGACTTTGAACAATATCAAACAACTTGAACTGATATTTAAAATATTTTTTGCAATTTAAACTTGTTTTTGTTGCGAAATCAAGAGCCCGCTTAATAATTCCCTCCACTGTCGAACGTGAATAAATTAAGTCAATTCAAATATTTGGCTTGCGACAAAAGAACACCGTGTTAATTGATTCAACGAATTTTATAACAACTTTTTAAGTGGTTGTCGCTAGACTAACATATGAACAAATTTTAAAGCAAATCACTTCATGTCTTTTGTGTATTTCAAAATTAATATGTAAACCACGTCGTTATGACGATGCAAACGATCGAGAATAATTCTCTTCATTCAATAAATTTCGCCTCCTATGCTTAATGAATACTAATTTTTTTGAATAAATTATTTGTCTACTAACAACATAAACTCAACTAAGGTTATCCGGGGCGAATTTGCGATCAAGGATAATTAAATTTGAAACAAATTAGATCAACGCGACGCCGTTCCGGTTTTCCTATTTTAATTTGACAAAAAAAAATGTTAAATTTTTTGGCCTTAATGAGTAATGGCGGGAAGTGGGCGTAAATATGAGACATTTTGAATGATCGATAGTTTAAAATTTACGTTTGCAGCATTTGCGAGACTTTTCAATTATATTTTCAAGCGATAAGTAAGTTTTTGAATTTACTTTTTACGAAATGAGAGATAGTGAGGTGTAGTATTACATTGCATCATCACAGCATCCCACACAAAGTCTTAGTCTCGAAGTTTTTATCTTCAACGTTCATTAAACGTATTTTTATTAAGGTCTTCACCACCATCTACCTAAGTCTTATCGGAATGTTTTTTTTTTCACGTATGCATTCCTAAGCTATACATTCAATTGATACAAATCAATGGTGAGTTGTTAAGTAGACCGGACGGCCTCGAAGGTTTCAAAGTTATTATAACAAATTTATAACAGCTGACCCCAGAGTTCTCTTAAATGAGTTTGTTTCATAAAAAAATTCAGTGATTTTGGTGTAGGAGTTGAGTTCATAAGATTGTCAGAAATCACCCATGAAGTTTTCAAACAGTACCTGCAACCACTGCACAGTACAATGTGCTCGATTCAAACAGCTTGTACTATTGGAATACTCGTATACGTATTCAAATAGGATAAATCACAATAAACGACATTCTATTAAAATTTTGAAAACTTTCAATAAGCCAGACCCAAGGAATGTCGAGAGGGTCACCAAATTTTTCATAACAATGCGTCATAAGACACACTTAATCGCTATATTTAATGGGATTCCATTGTTAAAAATAGAAAAGAATAAAATAAAATTATTACTTTGACTCAGGATTCGCCGTCTTTTGGGTCAACGGTGCGGTGCAACCAAAATGTAAATTTTGTTCTATTTTATTTATTTTTAAAGTCATAACAAAAAAAAAACAAAAATATTCGAATAAGCCTCTGCTTTCCAATTCACGTATAAACTAAACGAAAATAACTTTTCATTCTCATTCAACGAGACAAAGACACTACGATTTTGATAAGAATGTTTACAATTTTACAAAGCATCTCGAATCACGAGTTGAAATGGTGATAATTATGTTGATCATGATGATGATTATACAAATAATGCAACAGCAATGGGTAAATACCTAAAGCAACAACAACAAAAAATATAAACAAAACAAAAAATAAATTCAATTAAATATGTTGTGTAAATAGAGTTGATAAGAAGAGTCGAAGAGAGATAAATTGGCTCTCTTACTGATGGTATAACAATAATAATTGACTAACTTAATAAGAATTGTTTGGTTTACTTTTAATTTAATTGACGCAAACTAGCCCGTAATCAGTTGGGTTCGTTGATGGTGGACAGAAAGCAAATATTATATGGTTTTGAGTAAAAAGTATAGAGCTAGTCTGACGCCAAGTAGAATGCAAACAGTGTGCAATTGTTGTACCTAGGGCATAAGCTCCGCGACTAGTTGGATACTTGAAGTTTTAACTACGAAAGTGAATGCGCATTAGGCATGTCTAGTAACTTTTGGAAAAACAGCTTCATTGATCGTAGCAGACTGTCAGAAGACGATGACTGTAAGTTTTGGCCTACTGAGCTTGCTGTCTTACTACGTTAAGTCATTGAAAGTTAATGAGAACCAACAGGTAAGCTTCTTGCAAGCTAGTAGTAGAAAAACTAAAATTGTTTAGTAGTTAAGTTATATATATATTAGCTCAGTTTGAATTATCGAAGAGTTTGTTTTGATTACAGTTCTTTCGATAGCTAAAGTTTCAATTTCATTGGCCTTAAGATTTAAAAGGTATGACAAAATTCAAAACATACTCTACCAACACATACATTTGAAGTTTAAAATCATTTCAAAGTTGAACACATCCCTTTAATGAACTGCATCTCACTTCAAGCGTATCTGTCAGTTTATGTGTATTGCTGTTATCTGTCATTTGTGTTTACAAAACAAATACATTTATTATGTTTGAATTTTAAACTAAAAAGTATAGTGACAGTAAGAAAAGAAAGTGCAGAAGAATAATGAGTAGATAACCAAAAGCAGAGAAGTTCTGGAGATAGCAACCTGTATTAGATGCAACTTGAGCTTTAAAATGGCGAATGACACCCTATTAATAATACAAAAGAAAAAGTATGTTAATCTGAGTAAGTTAACAATAATTTAGAAGATATTCCACTGAAAAACTACCCCAAGTATCCATATTTAAAAAAATGGGTGTTTCAAAGTCAAAGTATCCGACTGACACATTTTTACCTGTCATTAAACGTTATCTATCCCGTTGAATAAAATAGTGTTGAGAAGGTTCTGAAGAAAGGAAGAAGATATGGACAAAAAGTAAAAGTTACCACAACTATGGGATTTCACGGCTCATCAAAATGAACTATAAAAATAAAATCAATGTTTTTTGTCTACAAAAGACACAAAACTAAGACAAGTGAAACCTTTTCATCTGCTTTAAACGATATGAAACCAGATGAATTATATACTGTTGGAAAGGTACTGTGAAGAGGATGTGCACAACATATTTTTCATGTTAATTCATAGCTTTTTTAGGCAAGTTATCTATCAAAAACTAGTAAGACTACAAGACCAGCAACTATTAGACGAGTGAGTGATGATTGATCAAATTACAAATGAATGCAATTTGCCAACAAAAGCGGCAATGCGTCTAAGTTGCTCAGCTGTCGCGCAGCAACCAGTAAGAAAAGGAGAGGGAAGTGCGGATCATAGCTTCTTACTTGCGATTATATGTACTATAAGGTATTAGCAAATGCAATAAAAATGGCGTTATTGGATTTTTGGTTGAAACCATTGGGATATTTCATTACATTTTTTTCAATATTTTATGTCATACGTAAGCCTGTTCACCTGCTAACCCTGAGGTTCGAGGTTCGAATCCCAGCAGAGGCAAAAATGTTTTTCCACGGGTATCGCCTTTTGAGAGGAATTGGCAAGTCCTCCGTTAGTAAATTCATTGCCATGAAAAGCGCTTTCTCAATTAGACGTTCGGAACCGGCAGAAAATTGTAAGTCCCTCCATTCCCTCACAAGGCATGGTTGTGAGAAATGCGCTAGGCCCAGGGGCTCCTCGCTCTGTTGCGCCGCCCTATTTATTTATTTTTTATGTCGTTTATTCAATTTCCATATTTAATGTGTAGTTGGTAACCCTGTACCACTTAATACATTATGAAGAGCGAATACTAAAACCTTGTTTTTTCTGGAGGTTTTTAAATTACCAGCTGGAGCACTCAGACCTAAATACCGCTCCATTTTCGTATAAAAGGCAAAAGAAGCTACCATGATAAGGAACCTAAGTCACCAGCTCTCACCATGTTTGCGCCGAGTATCTGTGACCTCAAGCGAGAAAAAGCAGAACATTCACAGAGGAAGTGTCTGAAGTTCTGAGATTCAAAAAATTTAGTCTCCCGACCGCATTCAGAGAGCTCTTGCATTAGTGGATCACTTTCGAATCAGTTAGAGAGTGGAGAAGGGCCAACTTGGCTGTCGCTGTAAATATAGATACTTCTCCCGATCCAGCCATTGTTCGTAACGTGCTTTAAAGCCATTTGAATAGCATACGCCTCCGATTGGAAAACGGATGCGTATGATCCTAAAGAGGCGTGCAGTCGTATGTCGTCGTTCTCCACAAAGGCACCAGCGCCAGACCCCTCGTCGGTTTTGGAACCATCTATGAAGATTCGATAATAGTTCTTTCCAAGCTCAGATTCTGGAGTGGACCAGTCCTCAACCGAAGGAAAGTTGACTGAATATTTTTGACGCAGTCTGAGTCTTGGGAAAATCGTGTCAGCCGTCATATCCACAAAAACCTTGTACTTAGCCTTAAGATTTTGATGATTTACTTAGCACACAATCGCAAGTTCGTGCGACCCAGTCGTGCCCATTTTTTTCTCATGCTGATAGTCGGAGACAAAAAAAAAAGAAAAGAAAACATTCGTCATGCATCACATAAATTCACGACACATTTCTTTGTTTTTGACATTTAAACGTCATTCACAAATTTCATTTCAACGCACATTTCAGTTCTTTTGAAACATTTTTTCTGACGAGTTGCAAAACGATACAATTAACCGCTGCTCTTCAAAACTATCTGAAACACCCTTCACATCAGTGAACACAATTTTTCTGAACTCTACTAGCGCCAAAACAGCTTGAGTCTGCTCATTTTAAAAAAATGCATGGCGTACGCAATTGCCGGTTAATATTTACCACGCAATACCATCACACTCAGTTATTTGATGAAAGCCGAGATAAAAAATTTAATCAATAACAGAAGCAGAGCTTTTTTAAACAACATTACTGTGCTGTACAAACAACTTTTTGAATCTCCTCATATCTGGTTAACTATCTTTTTTCGCACGCAGGATGTACGTACACACATGTACTGCCTACTTTATGTGTGAGTATGAAACGTGATAATCATTTCAACCTTGTGCTAAAGAATAAATACTTTAAAAATATAAACAAACTGCAAACTGGTTAATCACCAATAACAACAGATCACTTAACTAAACTTCAACCGCGATGCAAACTTTTTATCTTTTTCGTTCACCACCTGCAATCTGTATATGGACACATTGGGTTGTTCCTTCCACCAGACAATTAAGATTGAATACATCAATAAAAACGCGCTAACACGCCCATTTTTGTATGTGCTAATTGTATTAAATTCCATGGCGTAGCGTAGGTGCTTTTGAATTGATATTTTTAAGAAATTTACTTGGAATTTCTCATCTGATTCCAAGGAGTTTACTCATCAATTAGTGTAAATCGTTTTATATTATTTGTTTGTATATTGTTAATAGATTTTAAAGAACAGAGAACATGATATGTAACTGATAAATTAATACCAGCTTTGGAACCTTCAACTCTTTAAAGGTTACCTTTGGGGTTTGTTTACAAACACGAATCAATTGGTTTTTTTCCTTTTTTTTTTTGTGGTTATGAATAACTAAAATGTTATATTATTTTAAATTAGCTTGATAATAAACAAAACCTGATATTTACCTTCAGAGACCAATGACACTCGCCATCATCTGCTGTGGATTTTACATTTGGGCAGACGCACTTCAACGAGAGGAGTACACATATTTCCACATTGCAAGAGCACGCAGCTCTATGAGTGGTAAAGGTGCAACAACCACAAACCACGACGTTCAAGATTTTTTAGTTCCAAAAAGAAAGGGTAGAATACGTCTCCGACCAAAATAAGATAATTTGAATCGAACTGTAACCCAACTAAGCAAGGCGGAGCACTAAAAGGCAAAAACCAAAGAACGATGGACTTTTAAGGTTCTTGGAGTCTGGACAAAATAGGAATTTGCGCACTTCCTGAAACATTTTAGGTTGGAACATTTGTGTCAGCTGAAAAATAGGCTGGGTAGTCAATGACAAAATCAGTTCAAAAAAGCACTCTTCCTGGTAAATTAACTATTGCAAAATGTGGAAGTTAATCTGTTTCAGAAGTCAACTTTAACACACATTACTATTTCGCAGTTCTTGTTACTTTTGATTTTTCGATAAACTGAAACTTTTCAATTAAGTCACTTTCATTCTAATCGTGCGAGATGTACTACAGCTTAGTAAGCGAAACATTCAATTGAACTATATTAATAGTGAACTGAACTGAAATCCATTTAGTTTTTTTTTTTTGCGTTTTATTGAACTGAAATGTATACAGACAGAACTGGGGTGTGGTTTTGCATGCTCTTGTCATATTAGCACGTTAGGGTATCTCACTAAAAAGGCTCACTAATACTAAAAAAAGAAGTATGAAAGCTATGATCCCTTCGCGATCACGAAAAAAAGAAGAGGACATCTCAAAATTGATGATTCTTAAGGAGTTACAAAAAAGCACGTATACGCCCCAGTGTATAGTTGGAACTTAATCCCATCACTTTTGCAGTAAAATTAGGTTTTTCTTACACCCTAAGAGCTGGCGGCAGATTTCCAATTTTACCCGGAACAAGAACAAGAAAGTATTTTGAATCAAAAAAATGGATTATTTGTTTAGTAAATACTGGCCTTGGATTATGTAACGTTTTACACGACCATCCTCTAAATTGTAGGTAGATACTAAAAAACGTGTTTTAAACCCTGAATAGGTTTTAAGACAGAATTCTTAAGACGACAATAAAATAACTTTCCATTGACCGCTGAAACAATCTGTCGACGATACAATCGACGATAGACAATCAGCCTTATTATGAGTTACACGTGAACAGCTTTTCGCCCGGAACATTTTTGTTCGCCCGGAATTTTAAAAGCTATTATGAGTTTCACCTGAACAAAATTCCAGACTTACAATTTTTCCGCTTTTGTTATTCACTTGTTCGCCTCACAAAAGTAAGTGAAATAAATTGCTCTCAACGTTTTCACATTTCACGGGGAAAAAAAACTCATAATAAGGGAAATTTTTCGAACGTGGAAAATTTTTCCCCCGAAACTCATAATAAGGGAAAAGTGAAATGGGATCTTTTTCGGGGGGAATGATTTCACGTGAAACTCATAATAAGGCTGAATAATTGAACAATAATTTTCTAAAAAGTTACGGAATTTGGCCCTGTTTTTCCGAAGGTAAAGTGGAAGACATAACTTTGGGATCGGGTAAGACAGGTAAGAACGATTTCTTTGAAAAAAATATGTGACAACTTTACGACAACTTCAAATGACATTTCAACTCTACACATTTTTTAATGAGGGCAAAACGAAGTATAAGCTGTCATCAAACAAGGATACAGAACATCGACGAATTGGACAAAACGTCACAATAGACAGACATAACTTCGAGGTAGTACAGGACTTCGTCTACCTAGGATCCGCTATACACACGGAAAACAACAGCAAAGCAGAGATCAAACGGAGAATAACTCTTGCCAACCGTTGCTTCTTTGGGTTAAGAAGGCAATTGAGAAACATAACCCTCTGCAGAAAAACCAAGGTAACCCTGTATAAGACCTTGATCACCCCAGTCCTGCTTTACGGCGCGAAAGCATGGGCCTTATCGAAAGCGGATGAGCGGAATCCTTGGTCGTTGCGAAAGAAATATTCTCCGAATGATCTTTGGTCCGGTATGCGAAGACAATGTGTGGAGAAGAAGATACAACAACGAGCTGTATGAGCTGTACCGCGACATTGGCATAGCCAGAAGAGACCTCGACCGAAATCGAAGTCGTTAAAGAAGGATGTTGGTTAAGGTCCAGGTTCACCCCGAACTGTAATGCCCATCTACGCAAGTAAGTAAGTAAGTGATTAAGTAAGTAAGTAAAGCGGTAATACAGCTGTCGCATATTTTTCAGACGTTTCTCAACTCAACCTCAATTCGGTCTCCCACTTCAGACAATTAGACTGTCGGTTACCAGGAAACATTTTAATCACTTTCTGTTAAAACTTTTCTTACAGCGAGTAGTAGAAAATCAGCAGTCAACTCTCCGTCTAGAAGTCTTTTTGCGTAAATGAATTGTTCTCTGATTTTTGTCGATCAGTCTAGCTGCGGTATAGGTCCTTTTAAAAGTCAAAGCAACCTAAGGGTCAAGTTTCTTATTGTGGTGGGGAAGTCGAGCTTTTGATGTGAGATCTCTTTATTAACCAAGGTGTAGTTAAGAAAAATACGTTAGGCCCTATTGCTCTTCGAGCTCTGTTGTGCCATCCTAATACCTCATTAGTTGGCGAGCTGTGGGCTCGGCTGTATTACTATTATATTTTTAAGTATTAATGTTTTTTTTTTTATTGAGTGCAACTTAAGTTTAATTATTTCCCAATATTGATCCTGTAGGACTTCCCACGATAATCAGAAGAGATTATGTAAAGCTCTCCTTACATAAAAATAAAGCGTCTTCTGTCTTCCCCGCCTTATCAATTTTCGTACTTAACTGAGCTCATTCTTGAAGAACTAAAAAAAAATGTACTTTATCCTACGCTGGCAACACTAATCGTTTGGTACATACATATGTAGGAAAATACAAAGCTTGAGGCACGAAATTCATTGCAAAAAAAAAAACAACTTGCACTTATTATGCAAAGCATGTAAATAACCGCAATGAGTGTTTTCAAGAACGAATTACATTTTAATGGTTTTATATTTTTCAACAAAAGCAGATTAATTCAAGTAAATTAATTGCACGACGAGCAATTGACTTTGGATAAAAAACTGATAGGTTATCTAATTCTCAAAAAAATAAGTAGAAAGATACAATCAAGTCTCAAGGTGAGGGTTGTGCAAAAATCATATTGATAATGTTTTTTTTTTTGGGTGGCAACGTTGACACGAACATCGAATTTGCTTTTGTTAGACTCTGTATATAAACTTTTTCTACAAAATGCTCAAGCATTTGTTGGCAATATTCAAAATATGATTAAGGATGTAACTATAGCTCACTCATAAGCATTACCAGTGGAGTCAGTCAACAACCCCGGTGTATATTACAAAAGAAAATAATTCCCAGCATAGACGACTTCTGTAGGGGTTGCTGTGATAAGGAAGCTCATAAGAACGTCCTACATTTTCGATGTCGTTGACATAGTTTGCTTAAAATTAAAATGCATTCAAATAACTTAGCCACTAAAAGCCTAAAGTAACGGAAACAAGAACAGTCGTAGCGTCGTCAGCCAGTCAAATTTTGCCATTTTCTTAGATTTCGCAGAAACAAACAAAAAAGATATCAAAAGTACTCCACTGAACCAATAGAAAAAGCTTGCTACACACGCTTGCAAAGCTAGAGAAAAGCTTCATTCAATAAAACATATTGGAAGCGTACCCTCACTTTCGCCTTTTTTTGTTAGACTTTCTCATTAGTCAACAAATTTGAAATCCTCGCAGTCTACGAAGTCAGTTCTTTGCGATCTATGTGCTCTGAATGATGTTATTTTAGTGAGCAAACAGAAAAAAATTAGATTTTTTTCATTTTCACATAGACTGCATAATTAGAGACACGTGCCAAGTCCTGCTGATGGTAGCTATTTTTGTACTTGTGGCGTGTTTTTGGCTCAAAAACACCCAACGATGATTTGGCAGTAAAATGCATTTGACATTCTTCTCATTCCAACACTACCAGGTCTGTTATGATTTCTGTGTGTTTGAGAATATATATCAAATTCATTGCCTTTTACAGACGTAAAAAACGCTTTCTCCAACGCTACCATCGTTACTTCTCCTAAAATGGCGCCTGGAAAAATCTTTCGTAAGTATGGAAACTTAAAATATGTTCGAAGTTGTAAACTAATTTCATGAGTTTTTTAATTTCAGCCAAAAATTAGCAAAGACATACTCAAATGCCTCATTCATCTAGTGTATTCTTTCATTTACGTGCAAATTTCTAAGGTTTCAAAAAAAAAAAAAAAAAGTGCATTAAGACCATGAGATATATTTCAGTAGGGTGGGACAACAGAGTGAGGAGCCTAGGGGCCTGACGTATTTCTCACAACCATACCTTGGGAGGAACAGAGGGGACCTACAATTTTTTGCCGATTCCGAACTGCTTACCGAGAAAGCGCTTTTCATGGCAATGAATTTTACTATCGGAGGACTTGTCAATTTCCGTTGAAAAACATTTTTGTTGTTAAAAGACATGGAAGGATCAAAGATCCATGACCACAACTCTTAAAAATTGTTGGCGTTTCGCCCAGGTACGACAGTGGCTCATCAGTTAGATGTTGCCGTACCCTTTGATCCTTCCATGTCTTTTGACTTCCAATTCAACACAAAAACTTTTAACAATAACAAATTCTTTGTTATTGTATTTCTCTTTTTTAAATTTTTGTTGTTGTTTTTAATTTTTGCAAAATGTGAAACTTCGCTTATAAGATCTTGTCTGCTGTAATATGTGAACGTCTGAAACCCCACGTCAACAACTTGATAGGTCCTTATCAATGTGGTTTTAGACCAGAGAAGTCCACAATAGACCAAATGTTTACATTACGGCAGATCTTGGTTAAAACCTGAGAGTATAATATCGATATTCACCATCTCTTTATCGACTTCAAGGCCGCGTACGACAGTATTTACAGAGACGAGCTGTACAGAGCCATGTCTAGTTTCGTCATACCTCCAAAACTCGTACGACTTTGCAAGATGACTTTGGAGAAATCACGCTGCTGAAAAATTCTCCGAATGTTCTTTGGTCCCGTATGCGAAGACAATCATTTGCATTCAGCTCTCTTTTGTTCAATAAATCATCTTTCACAAAAAAATATATTCCACCCATAGAAAATATTACTACCACCGCCCATACCATGCGAAGTTTAATCAAAATCGTTCAAGCCGTTTTCAAGATAAAAATAAGCTTTGTGAGGACAAGTACAGTTTTTTTTAGGACATGGAAAACCAACTCCAAAAACCACACTGTATTTTGACCAAAAAACCTTAGGTACTAAGTTTAAAAGAAATCAATCAGGCCGTTTAGACGATAAATTCATTTACACGCAGACAAACACTTTTTTAAGTTGCACGGCATTTTAATTTACATTTTTATAGCTAGACTTAGTCCTTTTTATGTAAATTAAAAAAAAAAAAATATCAAGTACATATTCAAAATCTTATATTGAAATATCAGCCCATTAGCATAACAATTTGTTCCACTGTTTGTCTAAAAGTTCGACAACCGAAATTCTTAATGTATCGATCTTGCTTCCTCTGCATTGCATTGTTCACTCATGAACACTGCCAAGCGTATTAGTTTATTGTGTTTTCTGTGTCCCCAAAGCCATTTCAAAACAAAACGATAAGAAAGCCAGCTAGTCAGACAGCTTCTCACTTTAAAGAGCTTCCAACGAATATGGTTGTGTGTTCGGTGTTCAACTACTACCGGGCAAGCGGCGACACAGTCTATGGACCTGAATTCAGCTACGTAGTTCTTAGAGTGTTTAGTGTGTTCGTATTCGTGTTCGTCTGTGAAATATTTACTTTTGGACTTTGAAACCAAGTTTGTTGATATCGTTCAAGTGAAAAATTTAAATAAAAGCGTAAAGGGGCTTTTTATGAAAAGAAAACAAACTGACTTTATTTTGCTAACGCAGAGCAGAGAATAGTCAAAATATTATTTCTATCCAGTATCATGGGTATGTGGATAGGGAATGGATATGTCTTTGGTGCTATTGCGGAGCGGAATAAATGATTCACCGTTCGGAGGGAAATTTTATTTATGAAAATAACCTAGTTTAAGATATGACGTGAAGCGTTATTCGAGAGCTTTGACAATTAGGCGGGATTTACTTTATCAGCTGTTTTTATGAAATCAGTTGTTTGTAACACACAGTTTGTCGTTTTTTAATCAAATATAAACTCAAAACTAAGTACTACATTCTCACAGAATACATGAGTACAACACGCTTTTCTTTTGAAGGAGAGATTTTGTGATGCTATTTGATAAGTGGCCAACTATTTTGGTAAGTGATTAACTTTAAAGTCCAACAAGCCTAGGTCAATAAGTTCAAGTATACTCTCAGTGACACAAAGTTGATAGAAAAGCCATGAAATTACTGAAAAATAGCACTAACTTGACTGTTAGTTCCGATTTCAAATTATGAAGTTAAAGTTTTATGTATGCAGTAATATCGATTCGGGCATTTCACTAGACACGCAACTAGTTATTTGACTGTATACTTACATTTGGTTTGGTTGTGAAGAAGATAGCAATGGAACGGAGATTTAAAGCGCTTACAAAAGAAAGTAATGGATTGACACTTGGAAATGTTTGATTCCAAACAATTTTTAAAACACCATATTGAAAACTTGTCGAGATTTTGTTGAAAATGAGAAAAATCGGTAGGTGAAGCAAGGATCTTGTAGAACTTCGTATCATCTGCGTACAGTGAAATAAAGGAATGGTGAATTTATCAATTTGAAGTCATTAGCAAAAAGAATAAAACAAGGGGACCTAAATGAGTACCCTGGGGGACGTCAGAGGTTGCAAAAAAACGACTTGATAGGGAAGATCTAAATCGAAGACTATAATAGTAACGGTTTTCTAAATAAGAAAAAATTCATTTAAATGAAATGGGTTCGAAGGCAGGTGTGGACAGTTTACAAAGAATAAGTCTATGGGAAATTTCATAACAGGCTTTACTAAAATCTGTTGTATTGGGTTTTGTAGATCGTTATATTGAAGAAAATATACGAACGACTATCTTGATTCAATTAACACAATAGATTAAATTATATTTCATAGAAAAATTATTTTAGAAACAACAAAATGTCGTAACCTACTAATATATACTTTGTAATCACAAAGTTCTTTATATACAAAGTATATTATTTGATTTTATAACTCAACATGTTGATATAACATCTTTTCTTTTTCCAAGTCAGGAATTGTGAATGAGACAAATTCAACAAGATATTATGCGTTTGTTGACCGTTGTCTAGAGAAAATTAGAGATTTGCAATGAAAATTTCATACAAAATACTTCAAAGATTTTGGGTAATCAATTACATCCAATAGAAAAATGCTTCCGTTGGTCATTGGGACATCAGTCCAACAATTTTTACAGTTTGAACCACCCTATGCGGTTTTGTCTTAGACCAGGAAAGTCCAAAATCTTAAATAAACCAAATCAAATCTTCACATGAGTTTGAAGACGTTCAATGCCCACCACACACTCACGTTTGCAACAACCAACTTTTTGAACACAACTTCATGACTCAGCCACACATTTCGACCGAAATGGCCGCTATCTGTCGTTAGATATTGATGAGGGTTTTCACGTTACCAATGAAACACATGCATTGGACACCAGGCTGCCCAACAAACGTTTTGCGGGGGAGTATCGGACAATCGAATCTTTCAGATTATAGAGTACTGCCTAAGACTGACATACTGATCTCTTGGTTGGATGGAATATTTCCCAGAACTGTACCCAAATGTGGCTAAATCAACAGTGATAGGCATGTTGGTTTACAGGGAGGCTCTTAAAATTGCCCTCACCATCTGGGAATCATTTGCAAACGATCTTCATTCGTGAACCCATGATGAAATTTTTTGTTCTTATATAATATTTTGATATTTACAGTCATTCGTTTTTTAAATGCCAATTAATTCACAGTAAAGATTTATCGATAGCGACTGCCGCAGAAACGCTGTTGACAGGATTTCTGTCGTTGAAACAACAGCAAATGTATAAAAACGCGGCGTCCTTTTTGCCGCTTCAATGTAGGCACTCTCACATAGCGACACTTAAACATTATCTGAATTTATCGCTGCCAACTGAAAATCGCATTAATAGTCCATGACTATCAAGTACCGCTTTATTTTTTCTAGTGGAACGTTTGATATTCCAACCCATCTGTCTACAGTTATAAATATGAAAACATCAATATCATCATCTTATTACTGCAATCTTTTCTATTTTAACTACACCTCTGTTCAATTGCCTGCTCTAGATCGTTCCTAAGCCGAAAAATGTTACTTTTTGGTGTATAATGACCAGTTTACTGCTCCGAGCAAGAATATTTTGTGTTTGCATGCAATGGATCACTTTAGATTAGAGCATCATTTTTTGCACTTCCCTTTGAGTAAGTGCTGAATTATAAAATAATAATATAATAAAAAGGGTGCCGCAACAGAGCGGGTAGCCCTGGACCATACCTTGTGAGGGACTGGAAGGGACCTACAACTTTTTACCGATCCCAAATATTTAATCAGAAATTGCCAATTCCACGCGATACCAGCGGTAAAACAATTTTTTATTGGCATTTCTTTGATTCGAACGGCCCACGTAGCAGGCAGACACGCTAACCATTTTGTCACCAACACCACAGAGCAGATTCATGCAAACTTTTCAAATCATCTGTTGATATTTGCTACAAATATTATTGTGTTCAGGAATCGAATTAAACATCGAAACAATTGAACTAACATCAGATGTTAGGTTAAGTGTGACGCTAATTTTTGAAACCACGTATTTTTAGTTTAACAGGTACCAAATATATTTTCTAGGTTGCAAAATGTTTGTCGTGCAGCCGAAATCTGCAACACCGCAGGATTGGGTTGGTACCTGAGTTGCTCGGGTTAAGAACCCACACGAAGCATTTGGAGTCCTGAATGAATTTTAGGATTCAGTGAGAGGTTAGAGATGTCATCCAATTCATCGAAAGAGGAGAATACTTTTTCCTAGTGTGAGGCAAGCTAGGACACTCACAGAGGAAGTGGAATGATCTCTTCTTTACCTCTTCGTCTTGGCATCTTCTATCTTGTTGAGTGAGCTCTGAGCTGATGCCCATTCTCATCATGTGGTTACCCTAAGAGTTGTGATGATTAAGTTTTTTTTTTGATCTGTGAGAATGCCAATCAACAGAAATTCTGTTTTTTCCTGAAAATATCTTCTTTAATTTTTCTTGCTGTAGTGGTTTGTGAACTGAGGTGTTCGTTTCGCTGGATTCGAGTGCAGACGCGATTTTGGGCAGCTTGTCCACCATTTCATTACCGGTCATGTCACGATGTTCTGTTGCCAGATATTTTGCGGCATAACAGACTGCTCGGAAGAAACTGCAAAAGTCGGGGAGTTTTGTTGATCTATTCATAAGAGGGTAAATAAAGCTTAATAAGCGCAATGCTGCTTTTTTGTCGTTTAAAAGCTCAGCTCATCTTCATTATTACTACTCCAGAATAGCTTATGCTAAGTTAGTGGTTTCTGAAACAACAGATAGAACTCAAAACAGAGCCTTGAAACTGATAGGCAGTAGCTCAAATGTTCCCTGTCTAACTATCTTTAAAAGTTTCTTTAACAATAAGTGCCGTAGTGAAATTGTCTGTTACATTTTGATGCTTAACAAATGTTCCCGCAACACCTGCCCTTATCGGATGTTTATTCGCTTTATCCTGAGCGCAATTTTGGACAAACAGTTAAGTATAGACATTCATATTTTACTCGCTCTACAAATATCGAATTCTTTACCCGAATTAAATTTACAAAAATTTAAGGACAATAAGTATTGGTAACTCCTTCGTAATCATCTCCTTTTTTATTCAACTCTAGTACTGTGTTGCATCACGTATTTTCCTACGCACATTCAACATCCAAGAAACAACAAACGACAGTTTTTCCGATATCTTAACGTGGTTACCTAGTACCACGGGAAAGAAGATAAACAAATAAATAGGTTGTCGCAGCAAAGGTATGGAAGCTCCGGGTCTAATGCATTTCTAGGACCTACAACGTTATGTCGAGTAGAGTAGCAAAAGCAGATCTTGTTTAAGGTGTCATACAAAAGTATAAAGGCACAAATCTTCCTTCGTCTGCGTTACTCAAAAATCGATGGCGCTAAGTTTTGGCTGAGGCCAAGGTCGACTCAAGTAAACAACGAACATATGAAACTTGCAAATTGTATATAAATTTTCTAGGGTCATCAACCGCATTTGTAAATAAATCGCAGCCATAGACTGATAAGTGAAAACAACTTTTTACGACACTCTCGCAAAATTAGTCATAGCAATAGTTTTTTTTCTATCGAAACACTTTTAATTTTTTTTGGGGAGCCAACAGAACAAACACTACCTGTCACTCATGCACTACATGCCTTTCACATACGAGTTTTCTAATTTGCTAGTCTCGAATTACAAAACTCTGTGTACCGAGCATAAAATGTCTGAGTAGTGCGATTGCTCCACACACCGACAAGACCACACAACATTGTCATGGAATTGTTTCGCATTTTAATTGCATCCCTACCGCCACTATGTGGAAAAGTACTTCTGACCACTTCCTGTTAACTGCATTGCATTCGCCATTTGTCGCGTCGCCCTCCCCACACGCCCTACCAAGCCGAGACGTGCATGTTTCTCCAACTTTGTTGATACAGTCATTTAATTAGTTTGTGTCACGTGAATGCTTCAAAACCGACTGCATCGCCCAACTTGAACGACAATTCCAATCAAATTGGTGTTCTACCTACCAACTCTTAAACAAACAACTTAACCTGATCGACGGAATCATCTTAGTCAGCCAAATATCAACGTCAAACACGATAAAAATTAAAACAACTACCTGAATCCTAAGTTCCGCCGAGCCGGGGGAATCACAGCGGCCAACAAACTATACAAAATAACTAACCTACCAATTTGTTTTTAATTCGAGAAGAAAAAAAAAAACTTATGACGACACACCGCGCCGCGCTCCTACCGCCGAAGAATACAGAATGCGAGTTCTCTTAATTTATAATTTTACTATGAAGGGCAAAGCTCAGTCTCTGTCCCGATCAAAACAACAATGTTCCTGCAAACTTGTATTTAGTAAAGCACCTATAGTATATAATTGGATAATTTAAGCAGCAATTAAAGTTAAAGACAAACCTGTTCCGCGGGCCACTATTGTTGACAAACTAGTTCCGTTGTTGGATCCACTACTATTGGGGGAGTTCGAATTGGAAGCCGAGATTATGGCCACTGAAGAACTACTGCCACTATTGGAATCAGCCCCCTTCGCGGAGGCTTCTCCAGCCTTGTTACTGCGTGCCACATTCGTTGAACATTTGAGTAGCATTCTCTTTTCTTTTCGTTTTTTTGAGAATATTCAATTATTTGTCTATTTCACAAGAGATTTTCAATTTATTAAAAAAAAAACACTCGCGACGAATTGAAATTCCAATATAATTTTGATTTTAATTAATTTTGATATTTTTTTTGAGTCTTGTTGCCTAGAATTTGATGCGTGTTAACTTTTTTTCGGTTGTTGGTTACGTTTTGGTCACTTTTGTGGTATCAAATTGGGGCAAATTATTTCACTTAGATAAAAGTTCTAATAATTTTTAGGCACTTTAACTACATAGGTAATAAAAACAAATATTTCTTATCGCTTTTCTTTTTGAGTTTTGATTATTTGTTCTTTTGATGTCGGACACGATTTTCACTCTTCGTGTTGGTATTTTTATTTTTCTTATTGTGAAAGTGCATTCAGCGTTTCAAGTACGTTCAGCGGAACTGGTTTTGACACTTGTTGGGCTTTTTGCTGAATGAGTGTGTTCAGCACTCAAAACATAGAAAAAACTTAATTTATTAAAGCAGTGTTTCAGTGAGAATTTATATTCACTTCAGAAAAACATCGGAAAACATCGATCATGGAAAAACAACAACTCTAAAGTGAACAACGTGAGTGGACAAAAATAACTCACTTGCAGAAGTGAACAACAGGGACGGTTGGTAAATGGCATTTATGGGAAATTAAACTTATTAAGTGAATATAGCCAAAAAAAGCGTTTTATTGAGGCTCGTAAGTGAAGTGAATATAGAAATTCCCTATAAAACACGGCTTTTATCGTTTTGACGATAGTTATTGCTCTTCGTAACACAAAAAAACGCTGAACCAATGCTTTCCGTAACATGTTAAACTGACAAATTGTGACGATAGGACGAAGGCGATCGTTCGATAGCAATTTTGCTATAGTCTCATACATTTCTTTGGCAAAAAATCAACTTTTAAATTTAAATTCTTGAATTTGTCATTGAAATGGAAATTTCGGAGAAATGGAAGAAAAGTTTACGATTTTGTATGTATATTTTTATGACATGATGGTTAAAGTCGCTTTCCTGACAGCAAAAAATACTAACAAATGCATGAATTCTTTTGTATGTTTTATTATCTAGTGAAAAAATGAAAATGAAGTCTGGGTGCCATCCCATGAAGTTTAATTAAATTTTAAGTTTATTTTACCGGAAAAAAATTTTCTTTACATTTTGACAGTAAATCCAATTGGAATTTTTAAACAGAAATGTACAGTCGTATTTATAAAATTTGCTTAGAACATCCTAAGACAACAGTCCAGCTAGACGGTGTCTAAAGAGTTGGACAAGCCTTAGCCAATTTCGTATTTATAAACACATTCCAACAGTTGTCTAAATAACCCCTCAAACTGTCAACTTTGAACGAAAAAATAAATGGCGGCGTTCATGATGTATCCGTGCAGTACCATTGTTTGTGTTTTGATATACGAGTACAACAACAAAAAGGCTCTGAAAGAGTGTGGCGTACGACTTGAACTAGACCAAAAAAACAGCTGATTTGACTTTGTGTTACAGCTTTTCAAGTCTCATAAAATGATCAAATTTGTGCAATTTATAAATGAAATTGTTGAAAGTAGTATTTTTGCACCTCAAACTACTTAATTTTTTCGATCTTAACACTTTCAACAGTGTTTTATAACAAAATTGTTTTTTGTTGTATCAAATGTCACTTTAGCCACAGTTTAGACAACCAATTTCGGTGTCTAAAGTTAGACATTCCTTATGCTGGGTTTACCTGCATCTGCAACTGCGGAAGTGCAGAAAAGTAAAGCGAGACGGATGAAGATTACAAAGCACAAAGGTTAAAAAGAGAGACGAATAGGATTATGGTTGCAGATGAAAAATTATGGTTGCAGATGAACATGTTCATCTGCACCCATAATTTTTCAACTGCAACCATAACTAGGAAGTTCGTTCCCTCTCTATCAGACAAGTATGAGTTTTACATCTTGTGTCTTTTTCCGATTTTCATCTGCACTTGCAGATGCATGTAAATCCACCATTAGACAGCAATGAAAGTGTTTATAAATACGATTTTTACTTGGACACTGTTCTAAGAGCTGTCCAAAGTTAGACATACTTTGGAATGGGATTATAAATACGACTGGTGGTCTTTTGTGCCATTTTTCATTACACAATAAAGTTCTACGCAAACCAGCGCGGTTGGTGCGTGTGATGCGATTGCGTTAGTGTTACAAGTGTTTCATTTTGACAGAAATCACATCGCACGCACCAATCGCGTTGGTTTGCGCGGACTCTAGTTTCATTTCCAGCCAACAATTCTTAACAGAGTTTGGCATAACTGTTTTGTACTCTTCTCTGCAAACCCAACCATCTAGCAAACCGTTTTGACACTTCGTTTTTATTGGCCGGGTTCAAGACAAATTTCGAAAGTTCGAAGAGATCTGTCAGTCCATGAACGACTATCTGAACTTTTTTTTGTCTTAAAGTGGTAGTGTGATTCACCTCTCGATTCTACATAGTTAGTAGTAAAATTAATTGTAAAACACAGATTTCTTCAGTTTGAAATTCAACATTTTGACTTCCAATTGTTTCCAAGTTGAGCAGTTTTAAAACTACATTCATTTTACTTAATTCTGATAAAAAAGTGAAAATCGTGTGCCTTGAAAAATGTATTTTCTTTGTTGATAAACTCACTATTAAAATTAATTTACAAAACAGAATATCCAAACACCAATAATTATCAATTTTAATTCAACAAATAAGCGAAAACTTGTAGAACAAAAAAATAACCCAAGAATACCGAGTAAAGTTCGATTGTCATGTATGTTGTTTTCCTTGTTTTGACAAGTAAGATCTTAAGTTAAGATTTTCAGCCAAGATTTTCCATCTGAAAATCTATGTTCGAAAATCTTAAGATCTAATGTCGTTTTCCATTGGTAATCCGGAAAAACTCTCCGATCCGGGATGCCAAAGTAACACTTTTATTTGTTTTGATGTTTCGTTGCTTGTATTGTGTATCGGTGTGAAACGTCGAGCGCTATTTTTTTTTTCATTCACTTTTTTAATTTTTTTCATAATTCACTTAAAACCACAGGAATATGTCTTAAAATGTTTTTAGAACTCATCTCACAAAATTAATTAATTAATAATTGTTTTCAGGTCACTTTTTTTCAATTTTTAGAGGTGTTAAATGATATTTGTCAATTTTGACGTCAACAGTGTTTCTGTGTGTGAGTGCTTCTGGCTTCGCTTCCTTCTTCAAATCAAGAATCAAATTTCTCTTTTTTCGAGGAGAGGAACTGTCATTTGATGCCAATGGAACGGTTTGAGAAGCGTTCAGAAGGCTTCCGAACGACCAATGGAAAACGACATAAATGTCATCTGAATTGTCATCTGAAAATCTGAAACTTTTTACAAGGGAAAAGTGACAGAATCTTAAGTCAAGATTTTCGAACATAGGTCCCAGGAACGCGGCCATTTACCCCGAGTCGTTTTAGAACCGCAAAATATTAGCTAACAAAAGTTATTTTTGAAATATAATCGTATTGGAAAGACCAACCAATATATAAACCACTCTAAAATGCCTCCCAAAGTTCAACCAAAATGTTTTCAATGTGAGAAAACAGAAAGTCCAATGTGGCGCACCACAGATCTCGGCCAACTGTGTCAAGACTGCTTCGATTTGAACTCAAGCAACATCAAAACTGAACCAGAACCGGATAATGGAGAGAGCTCCAATGGAACTACCAATAACACCAACCCTGATGAGAAAAAACTACGCAAGAGTACCCGTGCCACAAGATTCAAAACAAAAGCTGGCGCTGGTCAGTCCAAAAACCTTCCAAAAGGACGCAACCGCAGGAATCTGTTCAAGAAAACTCCATTTAAAACACCGATCGTTCAAGCATCAACTCATACCGTTGATTATATTTTCTATAAGGTAAGATAGTCCGTCCAGTTTGTGTCCTTTACTCATGTCGACTCTTCC
Source organism: Melanostoma scalare (assembly GCA_949752695.1). Lineage (NCBI taxonomy): Eukaryota > Metazoa > Arthropoda > Insecta > Diptera > Syrphidae > Melanostoma > Melanostoma scalare. Next base: position 10,515,509 of record OX456985.1, read on the forward strand.
TAGGGTTCATATATCCAAGTCGGCGACATAGTGTCCCTAACCGACGCCGAAGACAATACATACTATGCACAAATTCGTGGCCTGCTTGTGGACACATATTGTGAGAAGTCTGCCTTCTTGACTTGGCTCATACCAACAACATCGAGTCCAAATCCCAACGATTGTTTTGACCCCAGCACGTACCTGATCGGTAAGTACTCTCTAAAACAATCTCAAGAATTCTAAGTGATGGTCTCTTGTGCTCTAAGGCCCCGACGAAGAACAATCACGAAAGATCTCATGTCTGGAGTTTGTGATGCACGCTCCCAGCAACTACTACCATGACAAAACGACACCATTTCCACCGCCAGACTCGATGGACTACGACACCAAGCCCGGGGGTTACATCTGGACTAGCATGCGCGAAGTCGAGCGTAACAAAAACCAAAAGGACACAGTCGATGTTTAGTTTTTCATTAAATTTATTAATTTCTACCACAATCATACATACGCTTAACAAACGACTAAAAATAAACTCGACTTTCAATAGAAATCTTCTTCGGGGTCCTTGGATTTGTGTTGCTGGTTTTTGATTTGGTCTTGGTTGGAGTACATGTCAGCCACTTGGGATGCAGAGGTGGCATCTTCGGGTGTTTTGTCATCTCGTATCCGAATGAATCGGGGAAAACGCAATGAGATGCCCTTCTCGGGGTCCACAATGCCGATGGCTGCCTTGTGAGCAGGGCTAAGTGAGAGATCCGCACATTTTATTTCCCACACTTGAACGGCGTCAAACCACTCGTCCGGCTCGTGGGAGCTGTCGTAGCGGTAGTATGACTTGGGCGTCTTGATCACGTGCTTTTTGAAGAACTCAGCGTGTGTTTGAAGGTCTTCGTCACTGAAACCTTTAAAAGGGGTTAAGAAGTTTGTTTGAGTAGAGACAATGTGGTGGTCTCACCTGTTCCAATTTTGCAAATGCTCTGGTACTCCTCGTTGTCGGCGTCGTAGCAGGCCAATAGGAAGCCTCCGTAGGTCCCAGTTCGCTTTCCTTTGCCAATGTAGCCGCCAATTACCACCACGTCCAGGGAGTCTCCAACACCGCTGAGGTAGTCCTTCTTAAGTTTCAGCCAATTCCTGGAACGCTTGGCGATCTCATAGGTTGCCTCTTTGTCAAGCGTTTTCACCATCAGACCCTCGCAGTTCCCTGAATCAGATTGGTCATAAATTCGATGATGGTCATCTTCCTAATTTGACTTACCCTTAATGGACTCCTCGAGGAAAGCCTGCACTTCGTCGGTGTCGCTAGTGTCCACACTAGTGGCGAACTGCCATTGCCCTTGGATTTCCTTGAAAGTCTGTTTGAGTAGACGTCTTCGCTCTTCGAAATTCTCCGTCACCAGGGGTCTGCCGTTCAGATAAAGCAGGTCAAACATGTACACGCACACTTGAACTTTAATTTCGGCCTCGTCAGCATCCTTGCGTTTTCTAGTACTCAGAACTTGGAAGGGAAGAATCTGCTTACGTTCGACATCCCATGCGACGACTTCACTGTCGATGATGTACGACTTGACATCCTCCGCCTTGATGTCGTCAATTCGAGAGATCAGGTCCGGGTACTTGGAGGTGTTGTTCTCCTGGTTGCGACTGTAGATACTGAAGACGCCGTTCTCGTCGCGATGAATCTGGGCACGCTCCCCATCATACTTCCATTCACACGTGAATTTGATGCCTTCGAAGCGTTCAAGAACCTCATGAACTCCCTTGGTCGGATGCGCCAACATGGGCTTAAGTGGAGTTCCCGGCTGCATTGGACAGTGCTTCAGCAGTTTGTCCAACCCGTGTTCCAAGATGACGGGAATGATTTTGTCGTAATTGGGACACTGGCTGTGTTCGGAAAGATAAGAGTGAAAAAAACTGATTTGGATAAACCTGAAACTTACCAATAAGTGGTTTTTAGGATCAGGGAGTTCTCATCTACTGCTGCCTTGAAAGCGTTCTCGCTGAGCTTCTTAGACGCTTGTAGAATTTTTGGAGGAAAGGTTTTCTGGTTTGGAGGTGTGTTGGTGCAGGCTACAGCAAGCGCCTGCAAAACCGATTGTTCAGCAAGTCCAATCCGGAGTTTCCCAAGAAGTGAACGAATGAAGAACCGAGCCTCTGAGTGGCGGCATGCAACAAACAGGGACTGAATCTTGTCCACTTTCTTGTTCATTGCTGAGTGACCATGCCATTTCGCGATTTCCTTGAGCCTGTTGAACACAGCATCGACTGTAAGTGGAGCAGGTTGGAACATCATCCGCTGGTTGCTCCTCGATTGCTCAGCAACGATACCCAAATCGCCTGTAGACTGAACTTGAGCCTTGATTTGGGCCATGCTACGGCCGGTGGTTTGACAAATCACTTTCATCAACGAAGTTTCTGCCACACCCAGTTCGAATCCTGTAAAATGGAGGGTAATCTTCAATGAAAGCTTGGGAGACATATAAACGATGCATACCTTCATAGGCTGGTGCAAGTTGGTTGAGACAGAGGTAGACACAAGGCAAGAGATCATTTGGACTAAGAACTATCACCGATCGAAAGAAGTTGCTAAGAACTTCTATCATTTTGAGGCGACCACTGATTTCCTCTATCAGCTGAAAGGTTCGAGCCAGAGCCAAGTACGGTGTTCTACAAAAGATTCGTTAAAAAAAAAGAAATTATCAAGAAGAGTATTACTCACTTTTCACCACGATTCCAGAAAGCGTCATTAATTGGATGGTAGTTTCGCTTTGACGGATCAAAATCGGCACCTTTCTGTCCCTGGCCTGCTGTTTGAAGTTTCAATTCCTTAATCAACACTTTTTCTTCTTGTTTGACTTGAGGGGAAGTCTCTTCTTCTTTCACCTCCTTCTTCGTTGGCGTTTCCAACTTTGGCTCGGCTTGGACGACATCTTCAGCCGCCGTAGTTTCTTCTTTTTTCAATGTAGGACTGACTTTCTTGGGTTCGTTTTTCTTTTGTTTTTTCTGTTTCGAAGTGGGACTAGAGTTTTTGATTTTCTTCTCAACAGTTGGTGATTTTTTTGCTACTTTTGGCGAATTTTTCTTCTCAGTCTTTACTGCTTGAGGAGACTCTGGTGAAACGGAAGCTTTCTTCGCAGGGATCCTTTGAAATTAAAGAACATTGTTCAAACAGTTTAAAAATGTATTGAAATGCCATACTTTTCGGTAGTAGGTTCCTCATCGCTGCTGGAAATTCTCCTACGCTTGATCTTCTTAGCCGCATTCTGTTTGCTGCAAAAATACACAGAGCAGATTTTACTTAAGTTGTTTTGTTGCAGTGGCAAAAGGCTTTGCCTTGTGCTCATTGGAAGCACATATCGTCCGAGTATTCTCAGCGATGAAATCATCTGAAATTTATAAGAAAAACAAAAAATAATTTTACCTTCCAATTTCATCTTCGTCGTCGGACTTTATAGTCGCTGGTGGTTTTTCAGACTTTGCAGGGGTTTTCTTAAAAAATGATCTGCCGATTGGGAGGGAAAATGTTTGTTCTTTGGGACAAATATTTGACGAAATGTTTTATTAACTTACGTTATAGTTTTTTGCGACATTTTAAAAGGAATTAGGAATTATTTACCAAATTTCAATTTCGAGCGTGAAATGAAGTGTTGTTTTACCGCCAAAGTTTTTATTTTGACAGCTTTACATGCGTTGACACACGTTGGAATAAGTAGGTGTGTTCAAAGGATTCAAACAAAAAAATAATTGTTCAGGAAAAATAAAAAAACACACTTTTATGAGAACTGAAAAGTAAAAAAATGTTTTGTGTTGTTGGATGTTAAATAAAAGTTTTTTTTTTATAATTAACGCGAACATTAAGGGCAAGCGCTTAGGAAAATAGGTTGATTTGAAAGGAAACACCGATGCACGTTGCTTTTGAATTTTTGTGAATCGTAATGTAGGGGAAAAACAGGATAAGGCAGAGCATTCCACATTCGGGTGGTGCGACTAAAATATGAATCTCTATTCTTGACTGTACGTTCGAGGTTGAGCAAAAGCATGTGGTGCTCTGTGTCATTTTATGCCTTTTTTACGTTTTATGGTGCAAGCATTAGAGAGTTCAACACGATCACCGAGCAGCTATTTTTAGACAGCCTACTGCTGTCAATTCATGCGTAGTTTGAAAGATCTTTCAGAACAAAGCAGGCATCTCCCAGAAGTCATACAGCGACATATGGGAATAAACACACTCACTAATGTCGTTTTCCATTGGTAATCCGGAAAAACTCTCCGATCCGGGATGCCAAAGTAACACTTTTATTTGTTTTGATGTTTCGTTGCTTGTATTGTGTATCGGTGTGAAACGTCGAGCGCTATTTTTTTTCATTCACTTTTTTAATTTTTTTCATAATTCACTTAAAACCACAGGAATATGTCTTAAAATGTTTTTAGAACTCATCTCACAAAATTAATTAATTAATAATTGTTTTCAGGTAACTTTTTTTTCAATTTTTAGAGGTGTCAAATGATATTTGTCAATTTTGACGTCAACAGTGTTTCAGTGTGTGAGTGCTTCTGGCTTCGCTTCCTTCTTCAAATCAAGAATCAAATTTCTCTTTTTTCGAGGAGAGGAACTGTCATTTGATGCCAATGGAACGGTTTGAGAAGCGTTCAGAAGGCTTCCGAACGACCAATGGAAAACGACATAAGTATAACCAGTATGTCAATTGGGTTGAAATCAATTTGAAAAAGTGTGCGTCTGTAATTTTTTACATACTGGGAAACTTTTCCAGGGTCTAGATTCCGTAATTTTTTAGACCAAGAAAGGCAAAAAGCATTTGAAAAGTTTGGTTTGCTAACTGCCTTAGAATAAATACAAATTGCTAAGTTGACCAGTGTTATCGTCTAAAAAGTTATAGAATCCCAGACCAGGATAATATCTATTCCATTGTGAGGTTTTGAGTCCAACGGGGGTAACGGCAATGAATAATGGAGTGATATCCAACTAATTTTACTCTAAAGGTTCGTTTTTACCACCGCCAACTGGAAATTATTTTGGTTTGGGCGAGCCTTTAAAACTAATTGGTTTTTTCGTTGAATCCCTGTTGTTGTTCGTTGAATCCCTGTTGTTGTCACATTCATTTAAAAACCCTAAACTCGCCCTGAATTTTAACCTGAGTGTTCTTTGAGCTCTGGGTTTGTCCTCAACTCACCCTAAAATAGCACTTGCTACCAAGTGGTACTGAACAGGGTTGCCAAATGGCATGTAATTTTATTCAAGTGACAGAAAAACCACCACACCTTGAGATTTCCATTGGTAGTTTAGGATTTCTATAATAGAATAATTTTTTTCGTTGTAATACGATAACTAGAAAATTTCTTTTTGTCATTCTATAAGTGTTTTTTCCCATCGGTGAAAGCATAGTGTCAATCAAACTAACAGATGACTGTGTTTGTGTTGGTGCACTATCTGGATCTGCTAAACTGATCCAAATTTGTAAAAAAATCAGTTATTTTTTGCCGAGGGATCGTAGAATGTGTTAAAATTACCAATCCGTTAGATTTTGGATTAAAAAAAGATTGAATATTCTTACCAAGGGAAAACCTTATAATAGTGTCGATCAGTTTATGGACACCAGAAGTATTTACGACCCGGATTGTGTAACTACCCATTTGATACGCTCGGTAATGCTCTCAAAACGAAATCGCTTTACACGGCAGTTTTTACATAATTTCGAGTTTTAAACCAGTGGGTCTCCTACAAGATCAGGCCATCACCGCTGCACTATATTTTGAACAGTTATGTGAAATCGCTTGTCGTCGCAGATAAGCCCGAGATGATTGACGCCTTGGAAGATAATTCGGAGCGTTATTTCTGACATACAAATGGCCCAAAATGCGTCAAAATGTGGTCGAAAATTGGTGCCGAAACAATTTGTCAAACATAATGGCAGTCCCTATCTTTATAATAAAGCTAAATTCTTGCATTTTATTTCTTCATGAAAACCTCACGTCTCAAAAAACTCTTCAAACTATCTTTCAAAACCATTCGAACATTGACTGGTTTTCGTCATGCCCTTTTTGATGTTTTTAATCGTATTAATTCTCTGACTTATCACTTTGAGTTGGTTGCAGCTATTTGAAATTAGGTACATTCGATTTTTAATTTCAAAACCGACAAAATATTATCGCCAAGTGTGCATTCCGTAGTTCCGTACTCATATCTACAACCATACTGTCCTTTTGCGCACGAAGGTTTTAACGCATTGCATTAAAACTTTGCGAACATTAGAATTTTTCCAACAAGAGTTCTTTTTATCAGCAAACTGGCAACTGGCAACAGCACGCTTCTTCCCTTTTATTCATGTCTAAAAAATACTAAATGGCCTCCCAAATCAAAGCTATCTTGTACTTGCGACACCAACAAATTTATATTCATCGAATTATATTTATAAAGTTTGACGCAACATCAAGAATAACACGACCGTTTTTCCATACATTTGTACCTACGGCAGCGTTTCTGTCACCATCGCAATTATCTTGCATTCCTTCACAAAGATTACTTCATGTTGGCAATACCAGAAAATGGTTTCGGTCTCAGCTTTCGCTATTCATTTGGTACAGGCACAACAGACGGAACGGGAAGTTAATATTATGTCTGTCTCTCTTACCTAATCAGCTTATAAAAAGATTACTCATTATTCATTTGTGGGTTAAATGCGGTTTCCCGTTATAAAAATCAAAATGAAATGAAACATTCAACAATTTGTCAGTAGTCTGCCCCTCTATTCTCATTCAAGACGTTTCCTTTCCCATATTTGATCCAGTATGAGAAACATTCTTACTATCCACCTCCTTTTCTGACGAAGAGAAGGTCAGCTATCGATGGATTCAGCCAACCAAAACAATTGAACATATTCACTGCACTTGCACTACTACCTTTTGTGAGCAGGACCTGGAATCAATGGAAACTATTTTATTGCCTTTTGTTTTTGCATGACTGCGCAAGGGAATATATCCTTCGAATGAATAACTTAGTAGAACCGAATGCGCCATCATAACTGTTCACTAAAGACTGCCATCCTTTGAAGACCCCTAGCTCAGTTCTGAGTCAACAATCGAAGTTGTAACGTCGTCGTGCAAAAAAAAAAAAAAATAATAAAATCCGTCAAAAACTTAAGTGCAAAGTGAATAAAGTTTTTATTTGTAGGAACCATCGGTTTAAAAATTATTCCTCATTTCTGACTTTGCTTTCGGTTTTAAATGATTTTGAATACCCAAATGAATTCTCCACAACCGAGTGGCATAATGGACTCGCAGCAATGTGAAAGTTTTTATTTGAAACGCAAACTCGGTCCCGACGACCAAATCGATAACGGCAACGGCTTCGTTCAGGCCAAGAAGAGGCACTTGCAAGAATATTCTCCTACGCATAACAGTTTCCAGTCCACAGAGGAGCACCAGCAACAGCAACAACAGCAGCATCAAAATCAAATATGCAACGACATCAACTTCACCATAAACTCAAGTTCCTTCATAAATGATCTCTTCAATTACGAGAACAATCTTGTGCCAGTTCAAAACAATTTCGCAAACGACAATTTCGATGGAAATTGGCAAAACTCCGATTTGCTAGAGTTGGATCATCGGTATAATTCTGGATTAACAATTATAAACAATGACGCCAATCAGAATCAGATACATCAGGACACAGCAAATAACAATGACATCCAAATGTCTCAGGTTGACATGCTTCATAATCAACAACAACAACAACCACAAGAACAACATGGTCAAAAACCACTAGAAAGTTTAACAGTTTTTACGATGCACAATCAGAACTCTAGTGCTGAAGAAATTCCGAATCGCACACCGAATATTGAAACTCAACGGACAACATCGGGAACATTAAATTCTGATGCCGAGTCTGATTTTGAGGACAAAAATCTTTCCTGGTTGTTTAACTTTAAATTGGACGAACTGCCACATCTTTCACCGGAAGTCAATTCAACTCAACCCATAAGCAGACAACATACAGTCCAGCCAGTGAAAAATGTCCAAGAGAACCCAACAAAGTCACAACTTAAGGCTCAAACCAAGGCAGGAAAGAAATTTGAAGAGCTGGTTATGGAAGTCACAGCGGAACAAATGGATGCAAATGAAATGATCGTCGGAGAAAATGTTGTAGTCGAGAATTCTCCGAGAATGTGAGTAGTTTTGATGTTTCATATTTTATTAAGCAGAGACTTTAGAGGCTTTCGAGAGACTCTACTTGCCAAGCAAGGCAATTTTCTGTCTAGAAAGGTGCTTTCATTTCACCATACCCCGAATTTTTTTTTACAAATATGGTTTAAACTTTCAAAAGATAAAAAAAAAAATAAAAGAGTGGGTGATGTTTTATAGAAAAGTCATTCTTTGTCTATTACTGTTCTTTAATTGTGCTGCATTGTGCTACGTAATTAGGATTTGTTTCTTTTTGTGTGATACCATTCAATAAGTGTTTCCCATTAACACTCGTAGTTGAAACTAATGATCTCGCTTTCTTATGTCTGTGACACAAGAGTGACCGCAAGAAATCTATTTTAGAAAGTAGGCCCAGTGAATCCCATGATCAGCCATTGTATGTTTTTAGATAGCCAAGATTTAAACTAGTTCAGGTAACTATATTGACCACTGCCGCGCCTGCTCAAAGTTTCGAGAAACCTTTTCTCTTGCATTGAGTTTAGTGAAACAAATTGGCTTTAGCTCCTAACAGTTGACTCTTTTCTCACTATTTAAGTATTAAATTAAAGGCTGTAAGCACTGGTAGCACACATACAACAACCTTCTTAGTCTTCAAAAAGCGTCCAAGTCATTGATATTGATTAATTACAATATTTTCAAGCCAGATATTTAAATCAGCAATCAAATTTCTAAAGATTTTTGATGTGCTAAACTTAAATCCAGTCCTTGAATTGCTCCATGACTTCTGACCATCATAAAAAACCATCAGAAAATCAAAGTTTTATTTTTGGTTTAAAAATATTTGTCTGTGTTTGAAATATAGGCTCAAAGGTAGGTGAAAACAACCCTTTCAACCGTTGGTAAATACGACTTGGCATTGTAGCAGTAAAAAGAGTGGTTTCTATACTTTGAGCTTCGAACATAAGTTTTGCCGGTTGTATTTATCTTTTTTTAATTGATAATAACAAAAAAGTTTTTTGAAACTTTTCAAAATTAACATAAACTATTACTTTAGAGCAATATCTAATCATTATCTAATCAAGTATCTCTCCCATAGTCGCAAGACAGTAGTAGTGGGAATTAGGACTTAAATTTTTTTGTCTACATCCAATGGAGCAACACAATTTTCAAATTGAAGTCCAATACTTTCTTCAATCTGTTATGCTAAGGAAATACCAAAACTTTTGAGTAATTGCCATGAACTTCTATCTGCTTAAAACCTTTAATCAAGGAACAACTGTTCAAGTTGTTGATGATTGTGTTGCCAGGATCAATAACGATCTTTCCTCAATCAGAAACTGGTCCATGAAATCTAGGCTAACTTTAAACCAACTAAAAATCAAATGCTTCGTTGTCTTTAGAAATACACAGTTGTCACACCTTCCCAAAATTTACCTAGGAGACTCAAACATTCAAAATGTTGTGAAGGCAAACAACCAAGATATTTGTTTCAATAAGACGCTTTGTTGGAATGATCACATAAATCAAGTTGGGTTGGAGTTCTCCGAAAATATCGTCAGATTGATGTTTGCATATGTGACTCGATCCGATAAAAGGGACTTACTTTACTAGGCAAAAAATCGGTTGTTGGATCATGATTGATTACACAAGTTCTTTTACTGAATATTCATGAAGCGCAATTAGAAATTGTAACATCGCTATTATTTCACAAAGTATAAATTCAGAGAAACGATTTTTTACATGGGTTTAAATGGTACATCAGCGCCTTTCAGAGCGTGCCGTGCATACTTTCACTTTTGCCTAGAAAGTGCTTTTTCTCGGATCGCGTCAAATATGAACTTTTTAACATGTAGGTACATTTTTGATCGAAAGATACTAACCATTAAAGCATCAAGCGCATTTTGGATGTTCTGGCCGTGGATTCGTTGTCTCCGCATCTTGACTTCTGACAGAAAATTTTCTTTCGAACAATCCGATATATCTTCGTAAAATGTGTAAAGGTCAGTGCATTTCTTTTTGTTAAATTCTTGTTTAAGAAACAGTTGCCCGAAACTTTAAAAAATGGATTTGTGTTCCGAGAACTGACTTTTGAGTTGAGAGATGAACGTATCAAGAAACGGAATGTAGAAAGAAATTCTGTAGTAGTCTTCAATACTTTGTGCTTGAACGTTGCAACGATTTTTTTGTTGATTGCAACGGCGACGGCCGCGCGTGGCGTGGCAATTTCATAACGTGGAAAGTAGAATCTGCGTTTTCGCGTTTGTACGTAAATTCATTCAAAGCGTCATCTGCCAGCTTAGTAGCCTCACCTAGATCTTGACTTTAAATTGCAATTCCCGACTCAAAAACTAAGCAATCGAATTAACTGATTCCATAATGTGACAGGCGATTTGGAATTCAACCGTCGAAATCGATGTCAAAAGATGCAATGCCTTTTGCGAAGTATCTCGATCTTTCCACGTTTTGATTTCTTCCAAAGATTCAATAACAGCCGGTTGCAATTCAACGTACGTTCCAACTGCTTCATGAGACTGAGCCCACTTGGTAGGACAAACAGACTTCAACTTTTGTTTTTTCTTCTCACTTTTGTTTGTCTTTTTTGAAATTTTTTGGTGTAGAATGTCTTGTCTTTTAGGCCAGTGAAAAAATGCTTCAATCGCTCCGATAGTTCCTAAAGCATTTTTGATTCCTGACATTTCGCATGCTGCATCGACTGCCAAACTAAAGCTATGTGATGCAGCGCAATGTACATAAATTGCCAGGGGGAAATACGATCTCAGATGAGCCAGTGCACCAATGAATTGGACACTCATTGCCGGAGCTCCGTCGAATCCTTGGCCATACATATATGAGCAATCGACGCCAACATCATGTAAATAATTTCTGATTAAATCTGCTAAACCTCGTATATATAAATAAAATTTTGAGTAATAGACCCCCCCCCCCCCCATGCCCAAATCCTGGATCGGCCACTGCATCATCTCTCATACATTATGACGTTCTTCAGTTTAAGGTCTCAAGCCATTCATCAAAATTCTATTTGCTTGAGTAACTGAAAAACTTATTCATTTTTGCGATGGACGGTCATCTAATTTCAATGAGTGATTAAAATTGTATTGGGTAGGTACTAACTCGAGTCCAATATTCGTCTTTTTACAATATTTTTGTTGAAGAATATATATGTATATAATATTAACTAAAATTCGAATAAATCTCGAACAAAAATTGAGCAAACAAATTACCGGAAAATAAATCAGAAGCAATTTTTAATGCCACCAGTTTGTGACAAAAAAGTTAGCTAATCTAACAATAACAAACTTACTTTCGATGGAAGTGCTCATTCAAATACTTCGTTTTACTTGCCTTACGTGCGTCGGAGCGACATTTGAATGTAAATGCTGCTAATTTGTGGGATGCCCTTTCACTGCATGTTAGGGAAGCTGATGCTGTCAAAAATTTCATGCTGAATACCACAACAAAAATACAAGAAAATTAAATTTAAATTTTAGTTATCCAAAAAAATAAATGGGTTTTCAGTTCTCAGAAAAATCACCACACATGACTTGAGATTATTCAAAAAAATGTTTGTGGTAACCTCAGGGCAACCCAGGGCTTCAACGAACGAACCTATCTTTTCTAATGAACTTTTTTTTATTTGTTTTTCTTTTTTTTATAACAAAAAATAAATGTTATCACATATTGACAGTTTTTCTGATTAAGAAGAAACTTTGCCGGATGATGAAAACTTTTCCTTTTTCTACTACCCATTCTCAAAATAAAAACTGAATGTTTTTTTATAAATCGTTTAAATAAATAAAACGGTTTTTCGCTAAGTATTATGAAGAACGTAGTATTACTTAATTTCTACATATAGGTACTCGTATTGCAGGTTACTTTCCTTTTGAAGTCACACGATATTAAACTAGCATCCATTTACGAATGCTGCCTAAAAAACCATAGTGAGCACTAAATTTATTTACCAAAGAAATTTAATATTTGTTTTGTATCGAAGATATCACTTCCAAAATCTAATTTTATATACCAAAACAGCCTCTTCAAAGGGTTGTAATTTATTTGAACTCGACTAGTTGGTAAAGCTACAGAGTGGTATATCAAAGAGACCGAAAGTTTTCACCATTTGTTTCTGTACAAAATTAACTAGTTTTCGATTAATATACCCTGATTGAGACGCTGCTTTCTTTTCGGTACTGCTCTGTTATATTGTACGCGCATTTTTAGAAAAAAAAAAATAGAAAATTAATATTCTGGCTCTAATAGAAGTTTGAACACACGTTTCGGTCCCAAGAACATCATTTTATATATAAGAATTTCAATTGTAAAATTTGCTGTTCACTTGTGCAATTGGAACGATTTGTTGGAGCCACTGCTAAATTAATTGAAAAAAAAAAAATAATTTTTTTTATTGTTTATTAATATTAGTAGTTAACACTACCACCATTTTTTTTTTGTATAAGCCAGCACTACTATAGTATCGAATCATACTTCTTTCTTTATCTTGCCGCTTCTAGAATTTCGTGTAGGTATAGTGACGGGTTGTTTGACCTTCATTTTAGGGTTGCAACTGATAAACTTACCCGTATAGGTACCGTCCAAGGAACAAGCAGTTTCATCGGCCCAAAGGATGCTCCTCCAAAACTCTGGTGGTTTGTTGATGTATTACCTTATTGTAAATTGAAGCCTAACTTTCTTGTTTTTGGTTGTTATATGAGGCTTTTTCTGGATAACGTAGGCATATATTTCGTTTTCTTTTAATCTCCTTAGTAATGTTCTCTCACTAATAATATTGTTTTCGCGATCTTTGTTTATGACCGTGAATACACTTTTAACACTTTCACGTGGGTTACTTTTGAAGGAGCGAACGATTCTAGCATCTTTATTTTTTTATGTAACCCTTTTCTGCTTACAAATTTTAGTTTTTTACACTTCCACATTCATTAAACTTTGTAAAACTTTTTTAGAGAGTTCCACTGCCGAAAACCCCCCCCCCCTGGAATTCTGCAACAATGGGCACTCTTTTTTCAAATGATAACTCGATAGTTTTTGCCATCTCGTACACCTTTTGTTTTGTTTTTTAAATCTTTTTGTTGTCTTATAATAGACCTTGTAAAACTGATTGGAATATTTGGACACCACGCAAAATATCATTGTGCTAAAGACATTTTGAACCGTTACATTCCTATAGTGCAGTGAATTGCACTTGTGTAAACAATTTCGCCTGTATTCGATGGATGTGTAAATAATAAACAATTTGTTCTTATTTCACAAGTTCTTCAGCTTTATAGGTTGGTTGAAGCGCGAGCAAAGTAATGTGTAAATAAATTGAAAGAGGTGGACTATAAAACATAGAAATTGATTGGAAAATGTATCTATACATAATTTTGAGTTGTTCCACTTCAATTTTGAAGAGTTTACAATTTTCTTAAGTTTTGGATGTCGGGTGAAACTTTTTTCTTTTCATTAAGTCTTCGTTAGTAAAGTTTCGTCTGGCAAATCTGGAAACCACCGCACAGCTTAACATCCTCCGAATGAATCGGATTCCATATTCGTATGTATTTTTGAATCAACCGAATCTTAAGAGCTTGTAAAATTCAATGTTTTCTCTAATCTCAAATCATTTTGCCAAGTCAATGAGGAACTAGGTTCTTTCGTTGAATTTTATTCAGGGTTGACATATGTCTCCTTGACAGCCCTCTGAGTGGTCGAAAAAAACACAGTTTTCGGTTATACCTATGCGTTACATGCTTTTTAACAGACCAAAGATTGGCTCAAAAACACTCAGTTTGACATTCTGGGTAAGTTAAGGATTCTATCCGTTTGGAACCTGCAGAAAATTGTAGGTCTCCTACTTTTCCTCACAAAGCACGGTTGTACGGTAGTGAGAAATGCGCTAGGACCCGGCGCTCACCACTAAAAAACTGAAATCGTGTAAAGCCCCTTTAACAAACCTTACAATCGTTATGTAAAAAAAGTTTAGTTCTGAGCCTTTTCACTTTAAGTCCTTTGTTTTTTTTAAACATTGTTCTTATAATCTCATAGTTTTTTTTTTTTAATTTCCACAGGCCAAAAAAGCCACCATTCACATACACCGAACTTATTGAATATGCCCTAGAAGACAAAAGCGAGCTTACCGTCTCTGGAATTTACCAATGGATATCGTAAGTATTTCATCTACAAGCCTTAAGAATTTTAAACACCTTGAAACTTTGATAACTTTTCACAGCCCAGTGTTAAGTGACCCCTCGAAAACACTGTTTATCTATTGTGGTTTTTCTTTGTAGAATTTTCAAGGGGCGCTGTACTTTTTACAAACAACAACTATTTTCCTATTTTTTTCTTGTGCCAAAAATCAAAAAGGTTTCCTTAGTGAAAAATGTGCAAACATGTTGATATTTGTTTACTGGTTAATCGTGGTGTTATAAATTAACCAAAACCAAACAATAAGTTTGCAAAAGTTTTACTTTTGTTTCGCTCATTTAAGGGGATCGAAGTTGCCTGTGTTTAGCCCACGCTGCAAAGGGTTCTTTCACATGGGAAGAATTAAACATTAGCGTGGGGAGGCGAATTATAGAACCTGTCAATTTTGTCTAGGTACAAGTACTTGGTTCGAGCAGGGGTTAGACTTCCCGACAGACGTCAAGGAATGTTGTGTGTTGGTCAGCTGTTCAAGTTCCGTGGATTATTTAGTCAGCGCGAGGACCGATCAAGCATGATCCTCACCCAATGAAAGTAATGACCGGAACGGAGGTATCTATAAATCGATTAACTCGCTAAAGGGCGAGAGCTGGTTTAACCTCCCACTGTTGAAACCTATGGTGGTAGTAGCGACTCAGCCAATAGCCACCGCGCGCTGCCAGTGAAGCGTGTAAAAGGTGTATGACAGACAGCAAAGGTCGTCACGTGGCAAATGAACCTGTACAGCCAAGGAGAAAAGTTGATGATGAACAATTAATGCTAAGAATGGTAAGCGCATTTAATGGGCAATTTGTAAACGAAACGATATGCCCAACGGAAGGGTCTTTCTACTTTCATTGTAGGGGATGAAATAGTCGCACGTACCTTTGTATATGTTCAGTGGATGGTTTTCCATAACCATTCCATGCTGAGTTTTCCCAAGTATTTTTTTTTTGTCTTTATTGGTTGGCTGTAGGGAGAACAGGTTGTTCGTTGCTGAAAACTTACACCTTGCACGCAATGCCGTCAATTGCTGATGTGCTTAAATGCCGCACTCCTTGCTGCTTTGTGAAAGTTTCGATGGATATTTTAGGATGAGGTTTTTAGGGGGCGACTACAAAGTTTTCCTGTTCCATTGTATTTTTTTTTTTGTCTTAGAAGAGGAAGGTGATACCATTTCTAAGTTTTGTCATTTTGGTAAATTAGTGAGTTTGATATATGTAAATGAATATTTATTTACTATCAGACTATCACAATTATCATTTAAATAATGGCTGTGTGCGTAGTTCGAATAATGGGACCCTAACTTTGTGTCGACCGTAGGAAATAAGGAAAAAGCATTGATTAAAAAAAAACATTGACAGGGAAAGCTATCACTAGTTTTGTTTTCAATTGCCTATATACCCTTACCACTGCCACTGTATTGTTTCCTAAAAGTTGACCTTATAGATTGGCTTTTCTTTCCCTTTTGTGCTCGTACCATAGTTGAGGGAACAAACTGTTTTGAATAAAATCAATAAATAATTTTAATAGTTAGTCAGAAGCTTACCAAAATGTTGCAAGGCTCATATTTTAAGTGAAACTTATGCAATTGTATGGTTTGTCCAATCGAGGATTTATTGTGACACTTCTCAAATTTTTGCTTAACTACCATTTTATATTTATTTATTTATTTTATTGAAATAAATTATAAAATTTATTTATAAATTTATTTTATATTTAAGGCATCAAGGTAGCCAGACCATATGATACCGTTTTTTAGCTTAACAAGAATCTAGCAGGTATTTAAGAATTATGTTAATTTTGTACTTTTGAAAAAAAAATTAAATAGTAAAAACAAAAAAAATTAAAGATTATGTCGGGCAAATGAAACTAATTTAATTTTCTTCAAACTTCTGGTGGGCGGAGATGGCAGCTTTGATGCGACGGATGGAGTTGTTATCTGATGGATTCAGGATGTTGGCGAGCGTGTCGGGTATATTCTCTGCGGATGTATTTATTTGGCGAGAAACAGGACACTCCACGAAAATATGCCAAATTGTAAGAGCTATCCCACAATTTGAGCATTGCTCTGGTGGCTCGCGAGTGTAGTAGTGCTTGCTTGTAAATAGAGTTTTTCCTACTCTTACTCGTAATATTTTTATGCATTCTTCTCTACTAAATGATTGGTTGTACCGGATACGGGTATTCACGGGTTGATGCTTTCGAAGAAATGTTTCTGCTGTTTTCCATTTTTCTATGACTTCATTCTTTTCAATATGAGTAAAAGCTCTTTTCGAAAGTTGGTGTAATTTCGGATACTCTAAGATAAGTGGATATCGAATAGCGTTTTTTGCCGCCGAGTCAGCGGCTTCATTACCTTTAATTCACTACCATTTTATTTTTAGCACACTCCGATCTCAATGCATTGTAAGGAAAAAACCCTAAAAGTGTTGACCCCGCTCAAGGAACTCATTGCGAAATTGAGTTCACTTTAGCTTTTACCAGGGGTCGAATTACCGCATCAGTGATCGAGTGAGTGAGTACAATTTTTCTTTCAAAATTCGCTCAATATTACACAACGTCAGTGTTCATTTATCGACTTCAATTCGTTCAATTACTGATGAAAGAATTTTAAATTGTTGTCCTAAAGTCGATAATTCCAGAAGTAATGCCAAGAGCACATAATTCAGTCCCGTATTACTAGATCACGTGTGCAACCGCACATTCGGCCATGATTTTCATTCATCAAATTCAATAATAATATGATTGCGAGTTAATGTACTATACTTTGGCTAATGCTCCCGTTGCTTAAGTACATAAATGCGAGATAAGGCCTGTGAATCAATATTTTTTGGTCATATAGGCAGGTTCCTTAGAGCTGAATAGATGGCAGATGTCTGCTCTCTTCTGGTTTCAATTCCTTTTTTTTTTTTGTGGAAGAACTGCTGTTTCCTCTTCAAATCTACATCCGTAATGAACCAAGAAGCAATGGTTTACTCGTAAGATGCCAAGTCGTTTGCAATAAGGTAAAGGAACTACTAGCCTGAATTCCTTGTCGTGTGATGAACAAGTTTAAATTTTGACAAAAATTCACTTGAAAGATTTAAAACCAAACGACAAGGGTTTTATTTGATTATACTGATATATTTTGATTGGAAAAGCTTTTTCCCCACCAAGATCTTCCCATTCGTTAAGCTTGTAATGAAAAATTAGCTGACCCCAGTGGCTGGCACCATTGATAGCTGGCTGAAAATAAGTAGATTGTTTGTTAGGTTTGATTGAAGCTATAATACTCTTGATGCGGTGTAATAGGTTTGATGTCCTAGATATCAAGTTAAGCTTTATAATCAAACAGTTTTCCTGATTTTATATTTATGCGAAATTGGACAGTTGAACATTTGAATTACTTATCACATGAACGCAATTACCTATACTATTTATTTACTATAATAAATAAGTTATGAGGAAGGATGTTTCAAATTCAATTCAATTCAATTGAAAGTGTAGGTACTCTTGCTATTGATTTGAAATTATATTTATAAAGTTAGCAAAAAAAGGAATGAATGGGTGAAAACAATGAACCTCTTATGGATCCGCAGCCGCAAGAGCTGAAATAAAGTTAACTTGTACCGATGTGCATTGTTATATTCACATCGTTCTTGTATACTTAGAATTAAACACTTACATTTTTATATTTGCAACTATAAAATTGTTAAGTTGCACACTTTTCCGTTCAACATTTATCTCCCGGCAGTAAAAGCTTACGAATTTTTGATAGCTTTTTAAAACGTATGTACATCAAGAGGTTATAAACATAAACAGACTTATAATGGTTATGAGAACAATGCAAGCGTTAGGAAAATAGGAGAGGATTGAGAAGGAGACACCGATTAACATTGATTCCAAATACAAGAAGATCTTATTGCAGGAAATACAGAGTCTGGAGAAGCATTCCACCAACGAAAAATTCCGTTTCGCTTCAACAGTGCAATATAGGCTTTCGGAGCGAATAATAATATAATGGTTAAGGAAATATGTTCTAAGACCTACTCTTGGGTGATTTGAAAAATTAATATTTTAATGTTCTGCGAAATATGTTTTGTAAGGAATAGATTTTCAACTACAATTTTTAATATTCTTTACTACTACTTTTTCATTCACCATTTATTTACTTGTTACTTTATTAAAATAAATAAATAAATAGGGTGGAGCAACAGAGCGAGGAATCCCGGGGCCTAGCGCATTTCTCACAACCATTGCCCTTGTGAGGGAACGGAGGAGACCTACAATTTTCTGCCGATTCCGATCGGCGATTTGAGAAAACAATTTTCATGGCGATGAAATCGGAGGACTTACCAATTCCTCGGAATAGGCGATCCACGTGGAAAAACATTATTGCCCCCGCTGGGATTCAAACTACGAACATTCCGCTTAATAAGCAGACGTGCGACGGGTACCGCACTTTTCTTTAATTGCTTGCGAACTTTGGACAACCCTTTTGATCTTCTTTTTGTTTTGTGCCACAACAATAACAAAATTCGGCAAAATGAAAGAATGCTTTTTGAATATGAAATCCAAGTCGACCAAGAATAAATAGAAAAAAATAATCCGAGAAAAATCGATTTTCTGGCCTAGCCCATAAAGCCAATTTGCAAACTGCAGAACATAAAAGTTCCATAAGAATGTGGTGTTGTAGTTGCGAGCAGGGTTGTCAGTTTTTGAAATCCCAAAAAGTAAAATAAGAATCGCCCTTTTAAAAAAGTTTCACCAACAATAATATTTGAAAATCATAAAAGCCAATTAAAATCACGGAACTTATATTTTGTCCATCATTTTTATAAAAAAAAAAAATGGAAACCAAACAACAAATGTTGCCAGTGTACCTTACAATAAATATAAATTCAACCGACAAAAAAGAATTACAAAAATAACCTTTACATAGTCAGTGTTCTCTGCAATTTTCCAGATCTGAACTGCACAGCAAAGAAACAAATAAAAACGTTAGTAAAGTTAGAACATGCAGCAAAAAAGCAAAAACAATCCCCATTTTTCTTTTTTACAGATTAGTAATTTTGATTTCAGCACAAAATTAGGTACCTACTATTTTTCTGATTCTTTTTATATTTTTGAACTTTTTATATTAAATTAAAATAACTTTGCGTTGAAAAAACTACGTGTCAAAAATGTACCTACATCTGTTTTTTACAGATTTCACCAAACTTAATTTTGGTTAGAATGAGGTGCTGTGCTTAACTGTTCTAGAACAGTTTATTGAAAACAAAAATGATCAGAAAAGATAAAAAAGAATAGAAAATTTTTCATTTAACACCAAAAACTAATCTTTTCCGCCTTAAACTGTTGTAGAACAGCTCATTGAACACTACTATAGTAATAATTAAGAAACTTGAACAAAAAATCATCAATTAAACACAAAATCTGAATCAGGTACCTAAATGGGAGTAAGTAGGCAGAAATTAAGATTAAAGTTTTAGGACGAAGCCATTGAAATACTAAAATAGACCGAATTCAATATCCCAGTTCTTAAACGTAGCATAGTTAATATGGCGTCTATGATATTATATCATCAACAGTAGCGGTGCGAAATTGGCCGTATTTCAATACTTCAATGGCTTCGTCCTAAAAACTTCAATGAAAAAATGACAAAAAAAACATAAGAATCTTGACCAGAAGTATAAAAATCGAAAGATTCAAAAATTATCGCCGTTTAAAAACTTAATTTCGAGGCTCTTGCGCTACGTGGCGTGCCATTGCCACCTGGGAACGTTGCATAGTTCCAAATCAATAATATCCCAAATGCTCCCAAATTCTGAGAAACATTTAAAAATCCGATTTGAAAATGTCCCGAATTGCGGAACTACGTTTTTCTGTAATCCAAAGTATTTTTTTTGGGATCTATTCCGAACTTTCGTATTATATATTTATGAATATCGTATAAGTTTAAAGTTTCTGTCAGTTTGGGGGGTTGGGTATTTAGACAATATTTCAAAGAAAATTGTATGTATTTTTTTTTTTTTTAAATAAAGAGACACGAGACAAAAACGGAAAAAAAATAAATAAATAAAGGGAGATGGTGAAAACCTCGCTCAAAAAATGAGAATCAAAATTTGACTTTATTCCAAATGGCACAATACCAAATTTCTTGGCAAAATTTTTGGTATTTAAAACCCAGCGAGTGTTATACACATCGGGCATCGGGGTTTTGGATTTCGAGATTTTCTTTCGCTAAATTTGGCAATTCGAGACTGTTAAAAATTTGGCTACTAAACATCTCAAATCTTTTGCTTTTGAATCGAAGTGAATGAAGTTTTTTCTTAAAATTGTATGTAAATTTGCTGTAGAGTCATTTGGGGTAAGAGCGCGCAGTGGGTAAGAGCGCGCACTGCTTATTTCCTTGGCTGTGTAAAAAATAATCGAAAACGAAAAATAAGGAAATGAGAAGCTTGCAAGACATCAACAAAAAAAGTCCTTTGCGAGTGTGTGCGCAACTAGATTAAAAAGATATAGGGGATGGAAAAAAAACGTGTCAAACCAAAAAAAAAAAGCGCTGGCAGAAAAGTTTGTGGCGACGGCGTGGCTGCACTATATATCGTGAGTAGCATATTTTTGTAATAAGTGAACATTTAAGCTTCAATCTAGCTTAAAATTTTGCAAAATTTGTGTTATTTTCTATTAATAAGTTTTATAAAATCAAAAAAAAGTAGCTTTGTGGGTAAAATCGCGCAGTGCTCTTGTGGGTAAGAGCGCGCAGTGCGCAATCTTACCCCGTATTGAAATTTTCGGTTTTTCAACTCTGTTTTCATTTTTTTAACTCTCCATCTCCACATTACAAAAATTTAGATTGCAGAAGTTTTCCGAAAATGGGTCGAACTTAACAAAGAAAAACAGAAAAACTACAAATTGAAAAACTACATTGTAGATTTAACTTACTTTATTTAATTTATTTTATTTTGTTTATTTATCTTTTATTAAAAAAAGTGAAGGCTGTATCAAAAATATCTATGAATTTCCAAACACAAAGGCTGCAATATTTTAATAAAAAATATCTTATTTTATAGTCTTTGTTAAGTTAATTTTTGTTTTGTTTTCTGAATTGAATTCGTTTAAAAGGAATAAGATATGAGTTTTATTTCTTGTAAGTAATTGAATTAAGTTGTCTTTTTCTAGTATTTTTCTCTTGAGTGTATAGAAAAGGTGGAAGTTGTGGAATAACTAATGTTGCCTGTTTCAAGAAGTACGATATATACGTATATATATATACGTATTATAGTAAATTTTAAAATATTTAATTGATTTATACTGCTAAGATTCCAATACAAACTAGGTGCGCGCTCTTACCCGACATTTTGCGCGATCTTACCCTGACCTCGGGGCAAGAGTGCGCAAGTTGACTTGATTTGGTTTTTTAACAAAATCATACAAAAAACTTTCACCAACATTAACTTTTTTGACATTTTTTTGCTCTAAAAATATTGATTAATCAAATGTTAAAAACCTTAAGTTGATATCTATTATGACCTTTTCTCAATTTGAGCTTAAAGTGAAAAGTGCGCGAACTTACCCCTAATGACTCTACATGCCGATAACTATGCCACATCTGTAGACAATACCAGAGTTGATATTCAGTAGCAACAATAAAACCTGGCCAAAATAGAATTTTTCTTTTTAAGGCTGCCACTGCCACACTGTCTGTTATTTCTCAAAAAGCAGAATGATTTTTAAGTCGGAAAGTAAAAACTACAAAAAGCTAGCTAATCAGAGTCTGCACAGTAATCACTAATCAGTCTAAAGTGAAAGTATTGAGGAGACTTCGAAATTTTGTTCTAATAGTTTCTGTGATTCTGTGCTTAAAATGACGTTAGATTCTTCTAAGGAGATATATGAATTCTTAATAATAATGTTTTAGGGCTTACTCAGCCATTTTGTTTCTTAACACCAAGTATACCTAGTTCTTGCTCAAACAATCGATTTTTAAAGAAATAGGAAAGAATGTTTTTGTGGCGGAGTGGGTGAACAGTTGTTTTTTCTCAAGAATAACCCAACAAAGAGTGTCCAGATTTATACGATCTCTGAGTCTGAAAAGAAAAACGACTTGTTCAGAGTTGAAATTTATCCCAAATGTCAAAAGTATCAGTAAACCCTCGCCGCCCGCACAAGCGGACTAGCCATTTAAAAAAAGACAAGTTCCGTAGGAACTGTCAATTTTCCCGAACAACAATCTTTCACTGTAACACTCGCCTTGAATCCTAATATGTACTTTTACTTAGATCCCTCAATCTTTAAGAATGCCCTCCGGCCCATTGGTCACATTAGAATTCCAATTACAAAACTTTTCCAACAAAAAAAAAAAAACAAAATGTAATGCCCCACGAATGACAAGTGAAAAATCAGAAAGAAATATGTTCATAAATTTATTCGCCAGCCACCCCACCCATCATGTGAAATAGAAGAAAGGAAAAAAAAACTGAAGTTATAGTGAATCAGGTTAAATTGACTTTCAAAGTTTCATTTTTTCGGTCCCGCCGCGACCCTTCCGTGGGCCAAATTATGGCACGAAACGGATGATTCTTACCACTGCTGATTCGTTTCTTGCCTTCAGTATTTGTAAATACATAGGTACACACAAGACACGACGATGTTTTTGCAACCAGTAGAGCCCGCCGCCAATCTCTTCCCTATAGTGTATGAGTATATATAAAATATATAATTTATGAACTCAGTTGGTCTGGTGCCAGGGTGCTGCCTGGCACGGTTTCCTTCGCTTGGCCATTCACAAGCTCTTTACAGAACTTCCGTTAACTCCAACGAGGGATGGACAATGAAACGAAACCACCCTCAGTTGGAGGCTTTGTGGAGTTCTTTTTTATATTTTATTTTCTATTTTTCTAGCCAGCAGCTAACTTCTACCACCACCATCACCACCTCCATTAGCAGAGCAGCAGCAGCAGCAATTCTTCACCACCGACCGTCAGCCGCCAGTCAGGTATCTATATTCAACCAACCACATTTCCACCCTTCATGAGGATAGCTGGTGGGTAATGAATATGGATGTAGACACTCACTCCATTGCTGCACAGATAAACGAATAGCCAAGGCAAATCGTGGATTGAATCTATTTTTCTTTACCGAAAAATATTCAAAACATCAAAACACAATTGAAGGATGATAGACCCGGTGCACGGGAGGTCATAAATGATATTCTTTACCTCTGACTTGTATGCCCCACTCTCCCACATTCCCTATTCCCCATTCTCCTCAACCTCCCTATTCTATCAGCCTTCCACTGATTATTATTATTGAAGTGGCATGAAACACGATTGACAACTCCTGGCCTATTAAAATGGGAAATAAAAAAAGAATAGGAAAAAAAAACCTATGAAGACGAGTCCTTGTGCAGGAAGTCGTGACGTAGGAATTGTCGTCGCAGTAAATATCATTGCCCGTCTTTGAAGCAAGTTGATAGATAGCGTATTCCCACTCATGAAAGAAAGCCTTTCTTCTTCTGCATAGGGAGTTGTTTTTGGTTGGAATAATTATGGACACGCAATGTTGGGAACAGGTCGAAGTCGTAGGCGTAACGTGCACGAAATATGCTATTCTGAAGTGGAATGAGTATCGCTTGGTCTTGTCGTTTCGCGGAAAGGTCATTAAATTTCTTACTTTTCCGACATTTTTTATTCTCTTTTTTTTTTGTCAAGTTTGGCTTAATGGGAAATTCCAACCCCAGTCCAAGGGAAGTGATTGGGTGTGCCGGAGCGGGGTTGTTCGGTGCGAAAATATTTGAATGCGCAAGACCTTACATTGTCCTTTGGTCGGCTAGTGTGCTCAGTTTGGGTGGTAATGGGAGTTGCCTTGAATAAAATAGTAAAATGGAGTCTTGATGCGAGTAGAGTAATGGAAAAAGTTTTTGGTTTTTATTTATGCGACTGGATGAGGGATGTATTTTGCGTTTTATGTTTTCTTGTCTAATTTAAGTTTACTCTGAAGAAAACTTGAACAGATTTGATTTGTGACGACATTTGACAGAAGCTCTTTGACTTCATTCGTGTTGCCCAGAAGAAGGTCTCAAAGCCTATCATTCTAGGGTTTTTCAACGAGTTAATCTACAGGCTTTGTTTCCACCACAAATAGACCACCAGTCTTATTGACTCTTTTAATTGACTATTATGACAACGCATTGAATTAAATCTTCACAATACTTCTAATTTATTGCAGAGATCGTTTTCCGTTCTACAAGTCAAACGATGATCGATGGAAAAACTCAGTTCGGCACAATCTGTCAATCAATCCTCACTTTAGAAAAGGTGTAAAGGCACCTCAAGGTGCTGGTCACTTATGGACAATATCCAGTGGTGACTCGGAAGAAAATATTTTAGCCTGGGAGCACGTAAGTACATTCCGCTAACCACTTTTTGAACTGAAGCTTATTTAAATTTTTGTTCATAGAAAAAACAACGTTTGAATCTGTTTTTCAAAATGGAATCCCTGCAAAGGGAAAGATATGGTTCTTCACCCAGCAGCCACGATCTGAATCAGCAAATATATGATGAAGCAGCTGTGGCAGCTGCCACAATAACACAAGAAATGCACTCATCCATGTCATCCGATCAGTCGTCAACAAGCTGCTCACCATCAACCTGCGATCGTTTGGCTTCGACAACAGTGTCAACATCGCATGAGCTGCCATTCAATGATCTTATCACCGATGATGATCTCCGTAAGACAGCTGGACAAATCTTGAACGGAATTCATAGAGAGGTTGAAGTTCAATCAGTTAACTCGATTATTAGCACATATCATGACAGTTTGTTAGACCCTGGTAAATATGGTCATTATATGTTATCTGAAAACTGAAGGAGTTAATTAATCTTTTCATCCACAGATGACTACTTGAATCCAATCCAAAAAGATGTCTCAGTACATGAGAGTAGTCTGCGAAATGAGTTTTATGTAACCGAAATCGACCCCATTGAGTTGGGCATTCAAGTAGAGGAGGAGGTTCTCTTCAATGATGAGTTCAATTTGAATTACTTTGGCTACAATACTGGTAACGACATTGTAGCTTGACCGACATCATTGACAAGCACTGAGCACACGGATATCTCGCATCCAATCCGAAAGGTTGCAGCAAGTGGATCACCTACAGACTAAGTATTGGATTTGCTCTGAGTAAAGAGTGCTTACAATTAAGTCAGCAGAAGAAAAGAGATTGCTTAAGGAATTTGTGTAATATAAATATTAATTTTAGAATCTAGTCGAGGCGATTCGCATCGTCGTGTTTGTTTATGTTTTAGTTTTTTCTTTTTTCTAATTTTTTAAAAACAATCAGTAGAGCTAATTTTTTGATTAATGAATTGTAGTTTAATGGTAATAAAATGTAAGTTTCCTTCTAAACCTATAGTGGATTTCGTGGTTTAATTGGGTTTGACATACACATTTACATGTCATCGAAAAATTAGAACAGCATATTCGATGAACGCAACTGCAAATGAATCTTTTTATCGGTAAAACTAAGAAGCAAGTTCGATTAACGGGTTCTACCATGTTTGCGGAAGAACTGTCTTTCATCCAAGATGGCAGTCAATTGGTGGAAGGTCAAGGGTTATTAATTTTAACAAGTCATTTGGGCATTAAAACATATCTTTGAATAAAGCTTATATTTGTTTTGTTTGACAAATTTTACACTTTAAAAGCCGAAATTAGTGTATGACTAACAAAATCCGAAAAAATTACTAAATAAAATTCAATTTAACTTTTAATTTAATTGTCAATAACACTAAGACGAAGCCTTTTACACCAATCTACGTTAAGCACAATAAAACAAGTAGGTCAAAGCCAAAACTAAAGTTTTATTAAAAGTTTCAAAGCTTAAAAAATTATGCAATAATTGTTCATGTTGTCGGGATTGCTAGTTTCCAAGGATTTGGGATTTTTGCTGGCAGACAAATTATTTTATGCACTCAAATCAAACAACACTATCACTTGTATCTATTTCTGTTATTTTTGCATCAGGGATGTTAAAAACAACATATATGAGTATTGTCTAAGACTATCTCATCTCAACTTTGTTTATATCAAGAGAGTTTTTTTTACTGACCTACGCTTAGGTAGACGTTTTTTCGACCATTGTGTATCTGAAATCTGCTCTTCTCGCTTCCATTCCGAACTATAAGCCAGGCTTTAAAAATGACCGTTAAGTGGAAAACGACGATGAAAATCAGTTGTTCCACAATGGAGAATGTGGTGTAGTGCCTTGTAAATTGTTGAAAGTTGAGATTTGATACTTTGTTTTTAAATACTTTGTTTATTTTATTGTTATCAAATTGTTCTAATTTTTATATGTTTGATTTATTGAAAATAAATATTATATACTGTTCAGAATCTTAAAACATCAGGTTATGGGCCTTATCACGAACTAAATACAAAATAATAAGGAAATTTGTATTGGGAAAAGATGTCTGAAACGAAATTCAGTATTGAAAAGCTTCGGGGAAGCGAAAACTTCGAAGACTGGAAATTTTCCGTTGAAGCTTATTTCCAAATGAAAGGACTTTGGACGGCTGTTTCTGAAGGTAGTGAGACGGAGAAGGATGCAACGAAGCTCTTAAACGCAAAATCGGAGCTTATATTGCTTGTTGAAACATCCATTTATCCTCATATAAGACATTGCAAAAGCGCTAAGGAGATTTGGGATTCTCTTCAGAAAATATTTCAAGATTCTGGTCTTGTGAGGAGAGTTGGGCTCATCCAAAAGTTTTGTTCTACAAAATTGAAAGATTTTTCTACCGTAGATGCGTACGTTAACGATGTGTTAAATACATCATACAAGCTCAGGTCTGTTGGTCTCAACCTAGATGAAGAATGGATAGGATCAATGCTTCTAGCTGGTCTTCCCGAAGAATACAAGCCAATGATAATGGGAATCCAAAGCTCTGGGATTCTTATTACAGGAGACAGTATTAAAACCAAAATTCTTCAAGACATTAATCTGGATTCAAGTCAAGATACTGAGGAATAAGAACTTTAAGGGTCCTAAATGTTACAACTGCAACGAATTTGGCCATATTGCTGCTAAATGTCCAAAAAAGAATAAGAACCTTCAAGAAAAGAAGAATGCGATGTTAGGATGTTTTTCTGTCTCGGCTCTTGAAAAAGAAGAATGGTATTTTGACTCGGGAGCGTCAGCTCACATGTGCTCAAATAGTGCATGCTTTTCAAGTAAGATGGAAAATCTTAATTCTGAGGTAATTGTTGCAAATAATTCAAAAATGCAAGTCCAAGGTATAGGTAGAGTCGATATGAAGATATCTAATAGAAAATTCAAAGAAAGTGAGGTTGAATTTTTAGAAGTCCTTCACGTTCCTGACTTATGCATTAATCTCTTATTTGTCTCGAAAATTGTTCAGAAGGGTTTTTAATGATTTTTTCCAAGAATGGATGTTTAGTAAAAGACCAAAGGGGTAATGTTGTTGCAACTGCAAGCCTGGTGAACAATATGTTCCGACTCAACAGACCACACAACCAAAGTGCATATTTTACAAAAAATGTAACTTCACACTTTGAACTTTGGCACAAGCGTGTTGGACATCCAAGTATCGAAACCACACAAGCTATGATTCCGAAAGTGGTGCAGAATATTGATTGCGATAGCTCAAAAATCAATTGCATCACATGTATCAAAGGTAAAATGGCACGCCAGCCTTTTAACTCAATTGGTAACAGGGCAGAATCAATTTTAGAACTGATACATACAGATCTCTGTGGTCCGATTGAACAAAAATCAATTGGAGGTTCAAAGTACATGCTTTTATTCATTGATGATTTTTCAAGAAAAGTCTTTGCGTTTTTCATTAAAAGCAAGAATGAGGTAGCGGAAAAGTTCCTTGAGTTCAAAAATTTTGTAGAAAATCAGACTGGTAACAAAATAAAAGCCATTAGAAGTGACAATGGAAAGGAATATTGTAATTTTAAGATGAAGAAGATTCTAGCAGATGCAGGCATTCAACATCAAACAACGGTTCCATATTCTCCACAACAAAACGGGTTGGCAGAGAGAATGAATAGAACCATAATCGAAAAAGCACGTTGTCTTCTCATCGAGTCTGGTTTACACAAACGATTTTGGGCCGAAGCTGCAAATACGGCCGTTTATTTAACAAACAGAACACCTTGCAAAGGTACAAAAGAAAAAACACCTGAAGAAATCTGGAGTGGAAGAAGAGTGAATCTGCAGCATCTTAAGGTTTTCGGTTGTCAAGCAGTTATTCACATTCCAAAAGAAAAGCGGAAGAAACTCGATGCCAAGGGAAAAGAAGTAATTTTTGTCGGATACTGCACACACTCAAAATCATATCGCTTCTACGATGTAAAGAAAAAAGAAGTCATAATAAGTCGAGATGCAGTTTTCCATGAGCAAATTTTTCCAAAGGATGGTGAGACAAACGATACATCTTATTGTGATATTTTTACAGGATATGATTCAGTGGGGAATGAAGACGAAATTTCATCAGCGGATTCAAACAATGAAATACCAATCGAAATAAGTGACGAAACGGCAAGTGAAAACAGTTTTCTGGATGCCCAAGATGATTTCATTGTTGAAGAATCTTCAGAAGGAATCATATCTGACAGAGGAATAGGACGATCCACCAGAATAAGAAATCCACCTGAAAGATACGATTACCTATCGTACATGGCTAACGACAATGAAGATCCAAAGACAGTTGCTGAGGCAATGAAGAGCGAACATATGTCTGACTGGAAAAAAGCAATGAACGATCAATATACAGCTCTTTTGAAAAATGACACTTGGGAAATAGTTTCATTACCAAAAGGAAAGAAAGTCATAAATTCCAAATGGACATTCAAGACGAAAAAAGATGCAAGTGGTAATGTCGAAAAATATAAAGCTAGATTGGTCGTTAAGGGGTATTCGCAACGTCAAGGGATCGATTATCAAGAAACATTTTCTCCCGTCGCGTCGTAAGGTACACGTCCATAAGGGTACTTTTAAGTTTGGCTGTACGATATGATTTGGATATCGATCAAATGGATGTTGTGACTGCTTTCCTGCAAAGTGAACTTAACGAAGAGATTTACATGAATCTTCCTGAAGGTTTTGATAATGTTCAAAATAAAGTATGTAAACGCAATGCTAATGAAGAGAACCGTAATCGCTGAGGCGGACTGTGGACAATATGTTGCAACGGGAGTAAATAAGGGCTGCCCACAAGGTGGCGTTTTATCTCCTCTTCTGTGGTGCATGTTGATCGACTCTCTACTTGTAATGCTCAACGGTTCTAACGTTCATGCCCAAGCATATGCAGACGACGTCGCCGTGCTCTCGGTTGGCTCCAGCCTCCAAGCTGTCTGCTCCCGAGCACAGGCTGCGCTTTGTATGATTGACACCTGGTGTGTTAGAAACGGTCTCTCCGTCAATCCTCTTAAAACCGAGGTTGTCCTCTTCACGAGACGTAGAAAATTGACTGGTCTGACCCATCTTACGCTTAAAGGCGTCAACATCCCCTTTTCAAATGAAGTCAAGCATCATGGAGTAATCCTGGATAACAAACTTCTTTGGTCGAAACATGTCGAGTCTAAAACTACTAAAGCACTGTCAGTTTTCTGGCAATGTAAAGGAGCTTTTGGCAAGACATGGGGTCTTTCACCGAAAAGGGTCCTTTGGATCTATACGGCTATGATAAGACCAATCATCTCCTATGCGTCAGTTGTTTGGTGGAATAAGCTCTCGCGTAAATACGTTATTGCCTCGTTTGCCAAACTTCAAAGAACAATTTGTCTGGGTGTTACGGGGGCCTTCCCCAGCACACCGGGTGCTGCTCTCGACGCACTGTTGAACCTTCCTCCCCTTGATACCTTCATCATGGGGTGTACTCTCAAAACCATTTCTCGTTTAAAACGATGTGGTCTCTGGCACAATTCGCACTGGAGCTTTGAGGAACTCGCAAGCAGCATATCTTTTGACCCACGTCTAATGGATATGCCGTCTGACACGATGATCCCAAGGCTCAAACTGCGTCAAAATTACTCAGTCAGCTTTCCTTCGGTTCAGGACTGGTTCGCTCCAGAATCTGAGCCCGGAAAGAATTGTTATCGTATCTTCACAGATGGCTCCAAAACCGACGAGGGTTCTGGTGCTGGTGCCTTTGTTGAGAACGACGACATACGACTGCACTCATCTTTAGGATCATACGCATCCGTTTTCCAAGCGGAGGCTTATGCTATCCTAATGGCCTTGAGCCACGTAACGAACAATGGATGGACGGGGAGAAGTATTTTTGTTTGCAGCGATAGCCAAGCTGTGCTTAAGGCCCTTCTCAACCCTCTAACCACTTCGAAAGTGATCCAGGAATGCAAGAGCTCTCTGAATGCGATCGGAAGATTAAATTCCTTGAGTCTCATTTGGGTTCCAGGCCATCACGGCATAACTGGAAATGAGATCGCCGATGAACTCGCTAGGCAGGGATCTCAGACAGCTTTCTCAGGACCTGAACCGTCGCTAGGTCTGCCAGCGTCCTCAGTGAGGGCTTCAATCAACGATTGGATCTGTGAAGAGCACAACCGTAGATGGCATGCCTCCATTGGATGCAGACAAACCAAGCGTATGCTCCCCAACGTTAGTAAGAAGACTGCAACATTTTTGCTAGATCGTAGCAGAAAAGACTGTAGGAAGCTTATTGGCGTTGCCAGCGGGCACTTCTCTTTTGCCAAGCATTTAAACGTGTTAGGCTTAAGTGATACTACACTCTGTGAATCTTGTGGAGAAGATGAGGACACCGCAGAGCACTTCCTTTGTGAATGTCCTGCTTTTTCTCGCATGAGGTTACAGATACTCGGCGCAGACATGGTGAGAGCTGGTAACTTAGGCTCCTTACCATGGCAGCGTCTTTTGGCTTTTCTCCGAACATCTGGAAAGCTATAACAAATAGAAGGTTGCTATCTGGTAGTACAATGGACCGGTATTTAGGTCTGAGTGCTCCAGCTGGTATTTTAAAAACCTCCAACAAAAAAAAAAAAAAAAATGTAAACTCAAGAAATCACTGTACGGCCTCAAACAAGCTAGCAGAGTTGGGAATAAGAAATTGGATGAAACTTTAAAGAAAATTGGACTTAAACAATCCAAAACCGATCCGTGTATTTATTACAAGACAAACAGCACAGATAAGACTTTCGTCGCTATTTACGTAGACGACATCCTGATTTTTACAAACAACAAAGATGAAAAAAGAATTATCAAAGAAAATTTGGCTAAATCATTCGAGATGAAAGATTTTGGAGAAGCTAAATTTGTGCTTGGTATGCAAATAACTCGCGATCGAGAAAAGGGAAAGTTATGGATAGACCAACGGACATACTTAAAGAATATTCTCAAGCGATTTAATATGGAGGATTGTAATCCGGTATCCACACCCTTAGATATTAACCAAAAGCTTATAAAAGAAACACATCAACAAAGCAAAAACGAAACTGACTACATGAAAACCGTTCCATATCAAGAAGCTATTGGAAGTATTTTATATGCAGCACAAGTTAGTCGCCCAGATTTATCCTTTGCAGTGGGGGCTTTATCAAGATTTAATAATAATCCTTCAAAATCTCACTGGATAGCGGTTAAACGACTTTTCCGTTATATTAAAGGAACAATAAACTACAAGCTAGAATACACTCGAGACATTGAAGGACGTTTAGAAGGATTTTCGGATGCTGACTGGGCTAGTGACTCAGATGACAGAAAATCAACTACAGGTTATCTCTTTAAATACCAAGGAGGACCTATTTCGTGGAATTCAAAGCAACAACCTACTGTCGCTCTCTCCACCACAGAGGCTGAGTATATGGCTTTAGTGTCAACATCTCAAGAAGCACTTTGGCTTCAATCTTTATTGCAAGAACTAATTCATTGGAATCAACAACTTATATTGCAATGCGATAACAAGAGTGCAATAAACATATCTAAAAACAACGTTTATCACGCACGTTCAAAGCACATCGACATAAGGCATCATTTCATTCGAGATCTTATAGAAGAAAGTAAATTAGAAGTATTATATTTGAAAACTGAAGAGATGCCTGCTGATGTTCTAACCAAAGGACTCCCTGCTAAAAAACATAACAACTGTTGTACTCTCATTGGCATAAAAGTATAAAAATCTAGTGGGGGTGTTGAAAGTTGAGATTTGATACTTTGTTTTTAAATACTTTGTTTATTTTATTGTTATCAAATTGTTCTAATTTTTATATGTTTGATTTATTGAAAATAAATATTATATACTGTTCAGAATCTTAAAACATCATAAATGAACACATTCAAGTCAAGGAATACTTTGCCCTATAGCAACTAAGGGACGGGCCATATTACGCCTAAGTTTAGTTTTGATGATACATTCCCTTCCTCTCAAGTATAACGGTGGGATCGTTTGAAGGGATTAGCAATAAATAAACATTCTGTAGTGAATGGATAACCACTTTTTACTTCATCTACTTCTTTTGGCCAAAGTGTTCATCACGCTTAAGTATCTTGGCTCAGCGTGTCGGTCCTCAGTGGTCATCCATCTCTCCAGAGGATTAGGGTGGTTGCTAATATTTGCAGCCGTTTTCAATACAGTCGATAAGACGTACTGGTCCAAGGGCGTCATCTTGACTGTCTCGTACAGATGCTGGTGGTTGGAAGTGAGGCCAGTGCAGAGTCTCAGAATCTTCCTTTCGAAAATTAGGAGCTCGTTCATCGCGGTCTTCGAGGTGGTGAACCAAACTAGGCTTCGTAGTTGATGACGGGTCTCAGCACCTGCTTGTACATCAGTAGTTTTGTTGGCTGACTTAGTCCTGCCCTTCTCCTCAGCAAAGGGCACAGTCGGTATAAGGCGAAGTTGGAATTCTTAAGTACAGTGCTTGAGTGCGGGTTGAATCTAAGCACCTCATTGAAATTGATGGTAGCCCTGCATAAGACCTTGATCATCCCAGTCCTGGCTTACGACGCGGAAGCATATACCTTATTAAAAGCGGATGAGGAAAGCCTTGGTCGCTTCGAAAGAAAAATTCTCCGAATGATCTTTGGTCCGGTATGCGAAGACAATGTGTGGAGAAGAAGATACAAAAACGAGCTGTATGAGCTGTACCGCGACATGAGAAAAACTAGAAGAATACGCATCGCGAGATCACGATGGCTGGGACATGTAGAGCGGATGGACATCAATACTTCGGCTCGCTCGACGGGTTTTCGAGGGCACATTGCAGGGAAAATTGTGTTAAGACCTTGTCTTAAGTGATGCAATCAAATGGAAGAAGACCTCAACCGACTTAGAGTGCAAAACTGGAGAGAGCTCGCTCGAAATCGAAGTTGTTATAGAAGGATGTTGGTTGAGGGCCAGGTTCACCCCGAACTGTAATGCCCATCAAAGTAAGTAGGTCCTTCTTTTAGCAAGTTTTGGCAACGCGCAACACCCGACCCCGGAAGGATTTCTCTTCTTTTGGGACGAGTTTAAATGAGATTGAACGTATCATTGGTCGAAGATAATTTTTGCGATTGCACTTTAGCCACTTGTATAGCTTGGTTTTATGTTTTATGTTGGTTTCGAACTATTGTGAGCTGTAAAGGTGCGTCCACACTCCACACTATGTCGAACGGCATCAATTGGAACATTCCGGTCGGCAGTACCGACTTAGTGTGGACGTCCCGATCGGATTTCCTCCTAACCGGAAGGCGTCTCGAATTCGAACCCAATGAAGTAGGTACATCCGTTTGTCGGTCTGCATATTGTGGAAGGAAGTTAATACAGGAGAAAAGCAGGACCTAATTGAGCGTTCTGCATACGGGTAGTGCTACTAAAATATCAATCAATCACGGCGGCCGAATTCGGGGCTCAAGGCAAAATTGGTGGGCATTCCTATCGAGGCAAGTAGTGTTACAGCTAAATTGTTTAAGGGGAGGAATGCAGCTGGCTTTTTCACTGCAGGAACACTGTTTGCAAAAAAGCGGTACAAGAGACTAAGGCAAGTAACGTTTCGACGATGTTCAATAGAATAAATCGATTTTACGATTGTTGTTTTATTTCATATAATTAAATATTATTTTAATGTTATTAAATAACAGTTAGCTGACTGATTAAAAACTTACACTTCTTATTTAAAGAACTGCGTGTGAGGGGATAGGATAATCCAACAATAGGAAACAAAGTTCATCCGTAATGAGTGAAGAACAGTGTTGTAGGATGTGGTAGGAAAGTAGGTTCATGACGTTAATATTGTAATGCACACCCAACACTTAATACCAATTTCCTAACCGAAAACGTTCAACCGGAAACACAAGCGGCAACACTATAATGTGTAGAAATATACCAAGAGGGGAAATGCTTGACAGCTGAATACTGGAATGGTCTAAAATGTAGAACAAACTGGAACGCGCTAGATGTAATGTTATCCTTACTAATATTATAAATGTGAAAGTCACTCTGTCTGTCCGACTTTCTATGTTACCGCCTCCCGCCCAAACTACTAAACTGGTTGATATGAAATTTTGTACAGTGATAGTCTAGAACATGAGGAAGGACATAGGCTATATATTTTATCCCCAAATTCCCACGGGAACGGGAACGTATACGGGAACTTAAAAGCTAAAGCACCGATTTCAAAAATTCTTCCACCGTTAGAATGCTACGCTATCCCCGAGGAACATAAACATTAATTCATCCCCATATTCCTACGGGAACGGGAGTCCTTACTAACATAATAAGTGCGAAAGAAGCTCTGTCTGTTCGCCTTTCTATGTTACCATCTCCCGCCCAAACTAATGAACAGATTTAAATGAAATTTTGTACAAAGATAGTCTAGAACCTGAGGAAGGACATAGGCTACATATTTTATCCCAAAACTCCCACGGGAACGGGAACGTATACGGGAACTTAAAAGCTACAGCACCGATTTCAAAAATTCTTCCACCGTTAGAATGCTACACTATCCCCGAGTAACATGAACATTAATTCATCCCCATATTCCTACGGGAACGGGAGTCCTTACTAACATAATAAGTGCGAAATAAGCTCTGTCTGTTCGCCTTTCTATGTTACCATCTCTCGCCCAAGCTACAGAACCGATTTAATTGAAATTTTATACAGAGATAATCTGGAACCTGAAAAAGGACATAGGTTACATTTCATTCGAATATTCCCACGGAAACCGGTCTTCACTAATATTATAAATGCAAAAGTAGCTCTGTCTGTTCGCCTTTCTATGTTACCATCTACCGCTCAAACTAATGAACAGATTTAAATGAAATTTTGTACAAAAAAAGTCTATAAACTGAGGAAGGACATAGGCTATATATTTTATCCCTATATTCCCACGGGAATGGGAACGTATACGGGAACTTTGAAGCTATAGCACCGATTTCAAAAACCCTGAGTAACATCAACTGTAAGTCATCCCCATATTCCTACGGGAACGGTCACCATATTCCCACTGGAATGGGAGTCTTTACTAATATCATAAGTCTGAAATGAAATCTGTCGGTCTAATTTTATTTGTTATCAAAAATCACCCAAACTATTAAATTTATTTATATGAATTTTGGTACAGAGTCATAGTCTTGAGCTTGAAGATGGACATATGCTATAAAAGTATATGTTATCCCTGTATTCCCACAAGAATGCAAACGTAAACGGGAACCTACAGAACTGATTTCAAGAATTATTTCCCCGTTAGAATGCTACACTATCTCAAAGTAACATTAACTTCGATTTATCCCCATACTCCCATGGGAACAGAAGTACTTACTAATATTATAGATCCGAAATCAACTCCGTCTGTCTGTTTTACTTTGTTACCATCAACCGCCCATACTATTGAACCTATTTGTATGAATTTTGGTGCAGAGATAGTCTTGACATAGGCTGTATTTGTTTTCCCAACATTCCCACGGGAACGGCAACGTAAACGGGAACCTTGAAGATACTGGACCGATTTCAAAAGTTCTTTCACCGTAAGGTGATTTCTGTCAAATTGTCGATTACACAGTTGACCTGAGAAGAAATGTCTATCTTGATCTTCAAATAGATATTGGTAATAGGTAATGACTGTGTGAAAAGTCGATTTTGGCGCCGACTAATGAGATAGTTAACCATATCAACTAATTAATTATGTTAGACGTATTGGATGATGTTGTCGAATATCTATCAGAAGACAATATTATGGACACTGAGCAAGTCACATCATATCCTATAGAGTTTCTCAATTCCTTAGAATTATCAGGATTGGCTGCAAATTGGTGTTCCAGTGCCAATAATGTGTATTCTAGAATTGCACACAGCTACAAATTACACATCTGGGATGTGGCATTATAAAAGTTTTAATAATGACTGAAACAGCGTAATTAGAAAACTATTGATTCCCCGTATTTCTTTGATTCCCATTTTTTGGATTTGTCATTTTAGTTTAAAAGAAGGAAAAAGTAAGAACGTCGTGTGCAAAAATGTACTGAAATAAAATAATATAAAAATAGTTTACTAAAACGCATGAATGTGTCTTATTTGCAAAATAAGTAGCCTATTTCCACGCGGACGAAGTCGCGGGCACAGCTAGTTTTATATAAATAGGCCGCTGACGCAACCAAACAGTCAGCTTTGATTATAGAGTGATAATGTTAAGAGTGAGTTAATGTGATTATTGGTAGAGTAGTTGAAATCGAATAAAGTAGATATCGAATAAAAGTGGTAGAATTAAATTGAAAGGAAAAGTTTTATTATTGCGAACTAAGTGAACGTTACAATATTTTAGAAGAAAGCAAAATTTAGTTCACAGAGATTCTCCTTGTCTTGACCTGGCAAATGTAGACTAATTATAAAAGCATTTTGTAATAAATTAAGACCACGTAGGTACATTTCTTCAATTCTTATACACCTTTTCTTTAACTGATAATAAATAAAAATAAAATTTAGATTTCACTTCTTAAAGTATTTAAAAAAACCCGAAAGTTTTTTGAAAAAATATTCTTATAAAAAGCAACTTGATAAAAAATGAGTTGAAGAATTTAAGAGTTGGTTCTACATGTTTTTATCTGCGGGAAATTGGCAAGTCTCCGATAGTAATTTCATTGCCTTGAAAAGCGCTTCCTCGGTGGCCGTTCGGAATCGGCAAAAAATTGTAGGTTCCCTTCATTCCTCACAAGGTATGGTTGTGAGAAATGCACTAGGCCTCTGGGCTCTGTGCTCTGTTGTGAATGAATGTGAGACCACAAAACAGGAGAAGCGTCTCAATTGAACTCCCTATCACTCAAACTATTGCCTCTAAATGTTTTCTCATTCACACCCATTTCGCATTTTAGAGTGTGCCGAACGAACGTCATTAAAAAGTCTCAACAGAATAACTGAATAAATCAAGACACCAATTAACCAACATACAAGTCTCCAAAAATATTGCAAATTCATTGGACCCAAAAATAACAAAATCGATTTCTTTATTTCCTATCAGTGGAATCCCCCACTGACTCATGTTTGTCATAGTAAGTTCTTAAACGTTCTTCAACAAGAGATAACAATCAATCAAGTTCACTCATCTGACCAGAAACAGAAAAATCCCCTTCCAACAAAGAATTTACTTTACGGAATTGATTAAGCTTTATCAATTTAAGTGAGCATCGAGAGCTGGATGGTTGTATCAGTTTAGAAGTAGCCATGAGGAATGAAATAAGTTTTGCTATTTTTGCGCTAATTGTTTGTGTTGTCAGTGAAAGACACAAAGGTTAGTATCTTAATTCCAACTTGCATGGGCTTACAAAAACTCTACTATTTTTTGCGCAGATTGTCCAATAATCAAATCAAAACGACAGTGGGGAGGATCATCGTCTACAAAAATTGATTACCAAAACATCCCGGTCCAATATGTTGTCATTCACCACACAGTGTCTCAGGAATGCAACACATTTTCGGAATGTGCAACTATAATTCTAAACATTCAGGGATATCACAAGAGCATTGGATACGACGATATTGGATATAAGTAAGTCTATTGATTAGAGAAAAATTAGTAATCTTGTCTAAAAATACTATGCATACGAGCTACGAGGTATGTAAGTATATGTGTCTTCTATGTTCTATGAATCGAAAATAGCAACTGATAACAGTGATGCGTTCATAGAAGTTCAGAGAGAGAAAAATACATTTCGCAAACAGATTAAAATCGGTTATTTCTTATCAGCACCTACATGCATAGCTCATAAAAATTTAATTTCCGAATCAGTGACCACTCTGGTAAACAATTTTTTAAATTCTAAAATTGTAGACTGTGAAATGAAACAAGATATTGAATCGGAACAAACAATTTCTGTCATCGACTATCATGATACTCGCATTTTCGTTGCCAAACCATGTGATATTCCATTAACATTTAGTTCTGTATAGTTTAAATTCAAAATCTTGGCACGACAGCTTAGAGATTCTTTTTTCCTATGGAAAGAATGTAGCCAACGCCTTTAAACTGAATTCTCAATTGTTTTAAATTGACTTTAAATTCTTTTCTCAAGTTTCCTAATAGGTGGAGATGGATATGTCTATGAAGGCTGTGGCTGGCATAAAATAGGAGCTCATACGTTCGGCTATAATCGCAATGGAACTGGAATAGCTTTTGTTGGTGATTTTACAGGTAATTTCTTTTGTAAAGTAAAAAAATGGGCACGACTGGGTCGCACGAACTTGCGATTGTGTTCTAAATAGGATATCAAAATCTAAAGGCTGAGTTAAAGGTTTTGGTATTAGCTCTTCATAATATATTTTGTGGTACAGGGTTGCCAACTACACATTAATTATGGAAATTGAATTAAATCACGCAAAATAATGAAAAAATTAAATTAAATATTCCAAAGGTTTCAAGCAAAAATCTAAAAACGCCATTCTATTGCAATCGCTAATACACATGAATGATGAAAATTTAATCAAAATCGTTGGAGCAGTTTTCCCAAAAAACGGTTTTTTATTTTTCACTTTTTTTTAAAAACTGTTTTTTAAAAGTCGAGTATGCAAAGTTCTAGATCTTCACAGGAGTTATTTTGACAAAAAATTTGAAGAAAATAAAAGTTATGGTTTCGAAGTTACTTTCAAAAATCAAAATTTTTTGAAAAAATTTATAAAAATTTCCAAAACTAAGTTTTTTTAAATATTGATATGCAGTCTTTCTTTAACAGCTTACGACTTCTTAAATCCAAAATTTCGTCAAGATCGAGGCAGCCATTAACGAGAAAGACGGTTTTAAAAAAAACGGTACTATGGGAGGTACCGTTTTTAGGCCTTTTCCACAAATTTTTTTTACATCATAAGAAAAACAATCCTAAATTAATCTTTCACACAAAATTTTATCGAAATCGTTGGAGCCGTTTTCGAGAAAAATAAGTATTATCATATCGGTTGTATGGCAGGTACCGTTATTTCAAGACCTAGAGACCCAATTCCAAAAACCCCTCTGTAGGATGCTCCACAGACCCTAACTCCAAATTTTGAAGAAAATCGGTCCATTGGTTCAGGCTGTAGATCCATATACAGACAGACAGACAGACAGACACACAGACAGACAGACAGACAGACAGACAGACAGACAGACAGACAGACAGACAGACAGACAGACAGACAGAATTGCAGGACCCACTTTTTTCGTATTCTCTATCATCGTAATGTCATGTTTGATTGTTATCTCAAAATTTTTTTTCTGCACGATTGCAAGACTTGCCTTATAGTACCTATAATCGCAAGTAAAAAAGGAGTTTTTTAACTGAAAATATCTCTACTTTCAGATAAACTGCCTACACAAAAAGCGTTGAACGCTGCCAAGAAGCTCCTTAAATGTGGAGTGGCACTAGGTGAACTGGGGCCACACTACAAATTATTAGCAGCTCGCCAAGTGTTAGGTACCATAAGTCCTGGACTACCAATTTATGGTGAAATTCAAGAATGGGATAACTGGTCGGATAGCCCGTGAGAACGAATAGCAAATAATTGTATTTGACCTTACTTAAAAACAAATATACAAAGTGGAGAAGATAGAAATGAGTAAATAGTCATTTAAAGAACACAAACTTTGTTGATATTTCAAAAAGAGAATTTAAAGGCGGAGTAGAAATTTACGTTCAGTTTCAGTTTTAAATTCATTTTTATTAATTCTTTCTTAAAACTACTTATTTGCTAACAAAAATGTTTAAACTAGCTTATTTAATAACTAAATTAACTTACTGACCCTAGGCGGGTACTCTAAATTATACAATAACTTATTTCTAATGCCTTTCGGCCTAAAGATACCATATATCTATTTCACACTAGAACTAATTAATAACTAAGAAAATTTAAAAAAAACTTAGTTTCATGGATCATTAGAAATTTACGTTCTTTTTGTGGACAGTGGACACCCAACGAAAAGGTCTAAGTTATTACCATCGCTTAAGAATCATACTTCGCTTTATGAATTCCTCTACCGCAAGTTTTTCAGCAATTAGCTCTTTAACATAAAAGTTGAATAAAAGTTTTTGTATACTGCATAACGGATATTGAAGAATGAAGATATGCAAAAGGTATAGTTCACAAAAATGGTATTTAAACAGTTTGGTAATTGTGAATAGGTATCTACTACTTACTACAGACATCTACCATTCAGGGTTTGGTAACAAATAAACTAACAACCTAGTAAGTACACGAACCTCAACTTTTCAAAAGTTGTGAATAAATAATAATAAAGCAGAGTTGTTAGAATTTAATTTACGTGGTGAAATTTGTTGAGTGGAGGTTCGAAGAATAAAAAAAAACTTATCACAATTTATGTGTCTTCCGTCATGGTCTAAGAATCTGAAAATTGATATTAAAATTTGAAGACTTTTTATAAAGACCAACGAACCCTTTCTTGGACTCTTGGAGGCTGATTCTCAATCTCAGTTGTCCTTCTCGCAAAGTTCCTATCAAATGTTTTAGAGACTAAAGAGTCAAGTCAAAACATTTTCATAAAGGGCTTGAAGTCGAAACATTTGGTGTGATTGTGGAGAGTAGCCTAATTTAAACGTTTTTATTTAGGCCTGATTGTTCAATTATTTCTTCGGGTCAAATGTACTGCATAATTAAAGCTTGAACCTCTTTTAATTGACGGACTAATCTGAAATTTTGAAAGCACCCTTAGTTCTGATCACAAAGTAGAACCAGAGAGTCAACTTTGGCAAAGCAATGTTATTTTGCCCACGAGCTAAATTAGATTGCGAATCCTTACCGCCATTTTTTGTTGGTTGGTTTGAAATAAATTTAAAATTCCGTATGTGTTTTCGACGTTTTCGGGTTTGTAACGGTGGAGAATGTTTAAAGCCTTATTCAAAAATTCCACAATATACATTATTTAACATCAAAGGAAGAACCACATTAAGTCAAGGTGGGAGTAATGAAATTCTATTGCCGACGTACATATAAACGTTAATTTAAAAACGACGCTACCTTTCATTTCACCACAGGGTGATGGTATTTCAGGCAAAGGGTGGACTAGCTGACTCTCTGTTTCATCAACTCTGTGGTTCTGATGACATTATCAATCTAAGATGGCTGACGCGCCGCTATTCACTATTTCCTCAGTAGGTGTATAGAAGGAAGGGCTCGTTTAGCAAAATAGCTTTGAGGCTGATGCATTCCAAAAATTGGGGTAAAGTAAATAGGAGGTGTTGTCAATTCTGTTTCATCTGAAGGCAGTGCTCATGTTCTTTATCATCTCCATCCTCCATTTAATGAAACGATAAACTATGGACTCTACAAATTTCGTGTTACCGTTTCTCGATCGATGTTATTTTTGAGATAATAACAGAGCAGGGATACCTACAGGGCTTTAATAGAGATGAACAAGAACATCATATTTGCATACATAAACCCTTGTTAAACGCGTGGAAAATGAAATAACTTTCATGGATCAGCGATCAGGAAAACGAATCAGGAAAAATTTTCAAATGGAATAATAACTGTGTTGTCGTTAGAATTGAATAACAAATGTAATACCAATCGATATTTACATTCCAGAGAATTTTTTTGCCAAGAAAGTGTTCAATTCAACAAATACTAAGAATCATCCGTCCTCCTTCGTAAATAATTGCCACTAGCAAAAAAAGGGTGTGCAAATATGAAAACTAAAACGACCAATCATAGCTTAAAACGACCAAAACTACTGTTGATTTCGTAATCGGCAGAAAACTGTAGGTCCCCTCCATTCCCTCACAAGGCAAGGTTGTGAAAATGTACTTGGGTCCAGGGCAACCCACTCTGTTGCGCCACCCTATTTATTTTTTTATTTATTTAATGGTTGATTCCGCTGAAGAAAGAGAAATGAAGGGAAGAACATTAAGTTCTCAGACGGAAGATGCAGTATGAGAATCGTTTGTTTGATTAAAAATAGAAATGCCATGATAGGTATGAGCTTCAGAGTTTGTATCAAAAGTTTAAAAAAATCTTGCCAGGGGGGAAAGCCAAGAACCATGCCTACGAAGACCACTAAGCAAATAGGTTTTCGGTTTTTATTCCTTTCAAAGTGGGTGATACAGCATGTAGCAGCATATGGCATTGGTCATAAATGACCTAACTACCTAGCGCCTTATAAGTAATACGTTCGTTAATATGCAGAGAGAATAAAATTTGTCAAGAGCAGTTTCTGTGGGAACTAAAACGCTGAGGTCAACTACCATTTGGAATTTCATATTGTTGTCATTGAATAAGTTACAAAGGTAAATGTTACAGGACACTAAAGAGCATTGAAAAGTCTAAGAGCGTTGAAATTTGCCCAGGATTGATCCAGGTTTTCTTGATAGCCTTAAGTTGACAAAAAACCTTGGGTTTTACAGTCCTCAAATAATGCTAAGCCACAAAATCACCACACATCCCTCTTATTTTAGTAAAAAAATACCATTTGACAGCCCTCAACTCGCCCAGCAAAAACCTAGGGCGAGTTGAGGGCAAAACCAGGTCAACCCCAGGGCTAAAAAAACGCTCAGTTAGACATTCTGGGCGATTTTAGGTTTCTCAAAAAACGCTTTGTTGCGACCCCAGGGCTTCAACGAAGAAAAATAGTATTGTGGTAATTGGATCACTGATAGATTAGCACTATAACGTTTGATTGGTATAACGCCATCTACAATATTGGAAAACTTTTCAGTCATTAACTGATAAGAAGTAAATTTTTTATTTTTTATTTTATTGAGTTCAAATTTTAGTATAAATAATTCACATTTTTCTGTTAAAGTTTATCTTAAGTCTTTAAATGGTTTGGTAAGTGGCCGTCTACCAGACTGACATTTGTATTATAAAAGTAATAAAAATAAAGAAATGTTCGGCTTTCAGAAATAAATTTGACAGTTTGCTTTTTGTGCTTTTGCATCTTTAAAAGGATTCATGAACAATACAAGACCTGTATCGTATGGCGTTCAGACAATATTGATATAAAAGGTCCCATCCTCGTCCTCCATTCAACATGTTTAGAAACTCTAAAGATAAGAAGTTAATAAAAGGTAACACACTAAATTGTGACATGAATTCAAAGATGTTATCAGTTCTCAATAAAACGGTGACGCACGATCGAAAAGAGACCACTTTCAATTAAACGATTAAATGGGTGTGTTCCGTAAAATCATACTACCAAACAACTGACTTCAAGACAAAGGAATATAAAAAAGTTATGACTGAAATGTGCGCAAAGCGCAATACATTGAATTAAAAAGAGACCAACCCAATCCATTTGAACTGATCGTATTTTTCTCTTCCAATCTCAGAACGATGAACGAGTACTTACTATGAGTACACCCAGGTTACCGTTTTTACGATCATTCTTCTGAGCTAGAATCGAAGCATAAGTATAATAATATGACAGAATTCAATACAACATACATATATATAAATTCAACGGTAATAGGTAACAAAAAGCAAATAAATGTGACATGTATGTGTCACACCTTTGTTGCACAAGTCTTTCTTTAGTCGCGACTCGCTAGCTAGTTGGTTGGTTGTGGCTCGGTTGCATTTTAACGCGCTGGGAGCACGCGTAGCTACAGCACACAGCACATACATTTTGAAAGAAAAGCGAGGAGTGCAAAGCGAACTCAATAAAAAATAAATTTATACCTACCTCGATATAATTGAAATGAAATAGATACTGCACCGCAATTGATTGCTACGACAAAATAATTGAATCACCGGATGAAGTGATTGCTGTTCATAGATTTTTTTTCTCGCTCAACTTGACATTATGTTAGAATTTCAAAAACAAGACTTGCGGCAAAGTTCCTGCTTTTCTCTTGACTTTTATGGTTTATATGATCTTCAGCTTGAAAGATAAATGTTGAAAAGTAACAGATGTTGCTGAATATCATGAATAAGAATGAGGAAGGAAAGAAAATAATTGAGATTGATGCCCACCTTCCCT
This sequence comes from Melanostoma scalare, assembly GCA_949752695.1. Taxonomy (NCBI): domain Eukaryota; kingdom Metazoa; phylum Arthropoda; class Insecta; order Diptera; family Syrphidae; genus Melanostoma; species Melanostoma scalare. Next base: position 10,560,266 of record OX456985.1, read on the forward strand.
ATTTTCTTATTATTATAAGCAAAAGTTATGATGTTTATGAAATTTCAGAAAATCTGTGTAACCTAAAAACTAAAAGGAAATAAAATTTGTGACTTAGTAGATTCGTCCTAATTCTAGGAGTTGATTTTATCACATTTATGGGCACTCCATTAAAAACATCAAACTACGTAAATCGCTTTAAAACTCTGCCGCAGAGCTGCTGATATATAAATAAAATACGTAAGAGCTTTCTATGATGGAGGGTAGTGGGTGCTTCACTTTGTACCAACTTCGTTTTAAAGGATTATGAGGAGCCTGTGTTTCGTCTTCAAAACATCTCCTAAGCCGGGTCATTGAAAATACAGCCCTCACTTTTGAAGATTTGTTAATTTTAACTGCAGCAACAGTAGAAGACGGTGTAAGTGACACTACCATTCTAGCCCATGATCACTATCTCATGGAAGGCACTCTAAATACTTCCCGGAAATCATCACCGATAAAGAAAGAACAAATCGTTCCCGTAACATTTACAACAAAAGATCAAACAAGATGCCACAAGCTTAAAAGAATAAATAAATAGATAAACTCGGGCCTAAAACATTTTAAGGACGGACAATTTGATGCCGATCCCCAATGGCAAAGTGAGAAAGCGCTTTTCATGGCAGTATTGTTCCTCTCGGAGGATTTGCAAGTTCCTTGCAACCTCATAACATGCAGATATGCTAACCATTACGCCACAGACATCACTCAACAAACTTGGTCTTCCGAATGTCTGTCGCAAGTCTAACACTGACCTAAGCAACGGATATAAAAAGCCGAGGTTGGTGACATTGCTCTCGTTTAGGAAATAAGTTTCTGCTTACAACCTGGGTAATGGGTAGACTATCCTAAGCTCATCCTAGCAAAGAAAATGCAACAGTGTTCAGAACTAGTTCTAACATGAAACGACCCTTAGGAGGGAAATTATGTCTTTAACCAATAGCAGCACTAAACCAGGAGCCAACAAAAGCTGCTGACATCTAGAAATGGGCGAAGAAGTGGAGAAAGCGAAACAAAAACCCTAAACACAACAAAAGAAGAAATAAAAAAATCCGGCTCGAAGCACCAATTAGTTGGCCGAAAAACAGATAAATCTATGCAACCAATTCGGCATTGTTCTATCAAAAGAAATGGTCAACGCCACTAGCAGTGACGGTAAGAGTGACAAGCCTCGATAATTGATCGATTTCAAGTTTTCTTTACTACCGAAACAACAGTCTATCTCTTGGGTTTGAGACAGATATACATAAGTAAACGAAAGCAAGCAGTTACAACCATAAAGTAACGATTACTTCACGGCTCTCATCGGACATCAACATCAAACTAAAGTAAAAGATGTTGGTCACCCAAAACGGATAATCCAACTTCCGTCAAAAAAATATAGTGACAGAAGCCATAGAAATTAAAAGAGACAAGGACTTGCATACAATAATCTTGGACCGGTTAACATGACGGTCGGTAAAGTTGTAAGAAGGATGCTGCAAGTTTACTAACAGCGCATAGCTCACACTTAAGATGAAAGACGTCATGACGAACAATACCTATTCGAAAACCCTCGCAAGGAGGAGGAAGTCTCGTTTTTCATATGAAGAATGCAAACAGAATTGGATAAATACTGTAAAGCATCTAAGTGATAAGCCCACTGTCGACCCTGGGCGAAACGCTAATTTTTGGAATTGAGGTCAATGGATCTCTAGATCCTCCATGTCTTTATGACTTTTTTTTAAATTACTGTAAAGGTTTCTGTTTTTAAACATAAAATGGATGGTCTCTGATGGAAATACCTATTCTCTAAAAGAGACAACACAAGCTTGGTGAATTCAAAAGTAGAGCATTTTAAAGATTTTGTCAGCTCAAAACTCAATCCAGCAAAAATCCGAAGCTGAAGGAAGAACATATACTGATGCCCTAGTCGAACTTTAATGTCTAGAACATATGGCCAAGGCTAAATAAAAGATCTTAAAAACACGAATGCGTATAAGATGCCTCATCACGCTGTCTCACAATCTGGAAACACCTCTACAAACTTGGTATTCCATTCTTCAGCTAAGCATCAACAAGTCTGAGATCAAACTAGATGATGCTTTTAGACCATAGGCGATAACACGATAAAGAACATATTAATTTCTCTATAAGGCAGTAGAAAAAAGTTACGTCAAGTTGAGTTGCATAAAGATCGTCAAAACATCAAGGAATTTCATAGAGAAACTTTACTGACAGACCGATTAAAGAACATAAGCAAGCTTGTCACGGTAACAAATGTTACGGCTTCGGGACGAAAATTACTGCAACCACCTTTATTGCCACATTAACGCCTCAAGATAAAGCATTGTTAGCTAAGCGCAGTGCTTAACCGTCGAGTGTTTTTCTTCAGTAATTTTTAGAAGAATGTGACCAAACTTTTACGCCCAATCCACAAAGTTTAATTAAACGTTTTCGCTCATAAATCAAAGACAATTAATTAACTTTTTTACCAAACAGAAACAAAACTAGTAACCAATTTTCAAAAATAATAATCAAATTAATTCTTCGCTGATGTCTCCAAAGTTGTTTCTGAAAGTGACGCCCATCTTCGTTTTTCCATTTAATGTTTAAACATTTTTATCGAAAAACTTTTCCTCTACCAACAAAATTTATTGTTAGAATATTCAAATAAAAAAATCAGCACTTCTCGATTAGTAGGGCCATTTCACATTAGCATAATCGCACGAGTGGTTAAGATGAGGGCAATTAGTTTGAGGCTTTTGTTCTAAGGCCCCTCAAAACGATTAATCTATTAACCCATGCAGTGTGTCAACAGTCAACATAGAAACTTTTATTTATTCAAAGCTGTGGTTGATTTAATGAGGAGTTAGAAGATCAGGTGCATAAGCACATTTAGAGTTGGAATTCGTTAAAGTCTAACTTTTTAGGTATTTTAATGAAAATAAAAAGACGTATTGGTGACTTTTCGTTTAGCATATAGGTTTCCCATTAGTTATTTTAGGTTTTGACATTTTAGATATTATAAATGAATACCAGAGACAATCAATTACAGCTCCACCCATCGCATTCATTCAGAACCCTTTAAGAATTCTGTCTAGTTGCTTTGAATGACAAGACAGCTTAGAACTATGAAATTTAATACTAGCCTCACCGTTTGTGGTTAGCTTCACAAGTTGCATATTTTCACAATCTTCTTAGTTATACGTACATATAGTAGATGAGAAAAACAGCGGCAATAACCAACTATATAGGATGCTGCGTAATGAAATTCCTGAAAACAATCGAACCGACTATGATGACGGTTTTAAATTGCGCACATGTATAAAAAAATTATTGTCTGCACATGCAGAAGAAGTCAAAGACCAGGCGGTATCTGTGATGCTTCCTGGATGATGTAATTGGAACTCTTCAACACCCACCTACACTTTTGTATAAAACAGAGACATGTTATACTTCGGTAAATACCAGAAATGTGAGATTCTCTAAAGTTTGTTTCAAATGGAAATGATTGAGGAAACAGGGATGAGTGAGTGTAAGAAAAGAACTCTTTTCTGAAACTATATGATGCAATCTGTAAGAACTATACAAAGGATTTTAGATATTACGTTAACTTAAGTTGGATACCTTTTGTCTCATTACTTTCGCCGAAAAGAGGTTGTTTTTTACATTACTAAATAAATATTAATTTTTCATATCTATACCTATATATAAGATTAAATCAGGGGTCAAATTTCAGCATCAGTGATCGAGTGAGCGATTACTGTTTTTCTTCTAAAATTCGGAGTATATTACGCAACATCAGTCTGCTGTTAATTTTTTGACTTCAATTCGTTCAAATACTGATGAAAGAATGTCAAATTGTGGTACTAGAGTTCTCGATAACGTGAGAAGTAAAACACATAATTCAGTATCGTACTACTCGATCACATATGCAGTAATTCGGACCCAGCTCTGATCACATCAGATCAAAACAAGTCAAGATATTCCATAAATTGTGCTTCGGCTAACTTTATAAGAAGTAGCTTAACTCGTAGGCAATTAAGCAAAATTTTAAAAGAATGTTCATTAAAGTTAATGTTCCAGAATTTTCCTTAAAGGTACCAAAAATGGTTTTGCAGCGTACTGAATGTAATGATAGCAAAATCGGATGGTTTTTAATTTGGATAAAACTGGCACGACAAACAGAGTTAAAAATTACGATTTCAAAGTTTATGGCTACTTTATCAGCTTCCATAAAAGTTAGAAGAACGACTTCCAGAATTATGCACAGGGTATAATACAGTGGATATCATTTGATGTTTGAAGAATATTCTACGCAAATGCACCCAGTTTTTGACATACGCGTTCTATTATTTTTGCCTGTATCTCACGAATAAATCCTTTAATGTTGGCTCCCAGAGCTTCAATGGAAACATGTTTGTCTCTTTAGACATGGTCTTCAACATAGCCACACCAAAAATAGCCAAGAGGCTATAAATCGCACGATATAGGCGGTCTAATGACCAGCCCCAAACATGAAATACACTGTTCATCGCACTCGCTTCTCAATTAGCCTTTTGCTTGCTGACTTTTGCTCATAATTTTACAAATATCGCGTTTCGGAAAACACGAGGTTACGACAAAAGGTTATCTTGAGAGGGTTCTTCAAGAGGAATGGTCTAGAATTGGTCAGCATATCACTAAAAATTTGGTAAACTCAATGCTTTCACTTATGAATGCAGTTATAAATCCAAGTGGTACCCAACAAAGTACTCAACGGATGTAAATGTTACATGAATTGACGACTATTTAAAGTGAAATCGTTATTTTTATTTAATAAGCCTTTTCTCATTTATTGTCTTCCTTGCTTTGAAATAATCCACCCTAAAAGAATATCGTGCAATTAACTTAAAACACATTGAACTATTCCTACTTCTTACTTTCCACATTGTCAACTTTTTTGCAAGATTTTTATCTTGCTAACTTTCAGTCAGCAGATTTGGTTTCAAAACACACAGAAAATGTGCATGTATAAGTGTGTACCTACCTAATTTCTCAAGAAGTCTATAAATAACATGGTTGAGACAAACTCTCTTCCGCGTCTTGTTATCAAAACTCGTATTCACCATTTAGCACCTAGCACCTAGCTACTCTTCTTCACCGTTTCGCCATCAAACATTGATGTTGAGGAGTAATAACCATAATTTTGCTCTAGAAAATGCCCAACAAGAAAGTGTTTTTTCTCCTCCAATTGCAACTGGTTCCTAGAAGTATACTTATTATAATTTACCAGTAAAAGAAGAAACATAGCATGCAACTGAATTATTCAAGCCATCGAACCCAACCAACTGGCAATATCCATCAATTTCTATTTTACCGCCAAAAAATTGCTTATCATCGTTAAAAAGTATAACTTTTAACATAATACGCTACGTCTATATTTAAAACGAAACATGAATCCTTGAATTTTATTGACTCCAATATGCAACGGTGACACCTCTCAAATGAGATTATACGGCTGTAACCTAAGACACCGCTTAGAAATCCCCCCTCTCTCAGCCTATCGTTGACCATGAATCCTAATTGGAATTGGAATTGGAAGTATGGTTTTTTGGTAGCAAAACACAAAAAAAGAAACAAACTATCAAATCAACAACTAACTACACAATCGACAGCGAAGCGGTTTTCTTTTCAGAAACAAATATGGCCGCCAGTTGTTTACAAAGTATACAAACGCAACAAGTGTCACCTACACTAAACAGTGTGTAGTCTTTCAAGTGCTTGTATTGCGAATGGTGTGCATAGCAGTGGATGGTAAAAACTGAAAACCAATGTTCGCTCTTGAGGAGCTTGTGTTGTGTGTGCGCAAGCACTTCCGTGTATCTTGCCGATGTATCTACACACACACTCATACCTCAGGTAATACGATCGAGTTGAGAAGGTAAAATGTATTGGTATGGGTGAGTATGAGACGATGATGTGCTAATAACAGTGGATGGTGTGGATTTTGCTGATCTTGCAGAGGTCTCCATTTCAATAGTATTTTCTTGGATTTCGTATTGCTTTGCCTTTCTGTGTTGTGTGACGATTTTCTTTGGCTTTATTTTTCTTACAGTTGTTATGTTTTTTTTGTGAGTTTTTCTTTAGCCATTCAATCGTTGCACTTGTTGGATTTACTTGGGGACAGGCGGTGCTCTTGCAGCTGCTATATGGTGTTGTCAATATACCTTTAAGAAACTAACCGATAAAAATGTTGATTCAACGAAATATGCTCGTACATTTTTAAAAACCGGCAGAGATAGAGATAGAGATAGAGATAGAGATAGAGATAGAGATAGAGATAGAGATAGAGATAGAGATAGAGATAGAGATAGAGATAGAGATAGAGATAGAGATAGAGACAGCGATAGAGATAGAGATAGAGATAGAGATAGAGATAGAGATAGAGATAGAGATAGAGATAGAGATAGAGATAGAGATAGAGATAGAGATAGAGATAGAGATAGAGATAGAGATAGAGATAGAGATAGAGATAGAGATAGAGATAGAGATAGAGATAGAGATAGAGATAGAGATAGAGATAGAGATAGAGATAGAGATAGAGATAGAGATAGAGATAGAGATAGAGATAGAGATAGAGATAGAGATAGAGATAGAGATAGAGATAGAGATAGAGATAGAGATAGAGATAGAGATAGAGATAGAGATAGAGATAGAGATAGAGATAGAGATAGAGATAGAGATAGAGATAGAGATAGAGATAGAGATAGAGATAGAGATAGAGATAGAGATAGAGATAGAGATAGAGATAGAGATAGAGATAGAGATAGAGATAGAGATAGAGATAGAGATAGAGATAGAGATAGAGATAGAGATAGAGATAGAGATAGAGATAGAGATAGAGATAGAGATAGAGATAGAGATAGAGATAGAGATAGAGATAGAGATAGAGATAGAGATAGAGATAGAGATAGAGATAGAGATAGAGATAGAGATAGAGATAGAGATAGAGATAGAGATAGAGATAGAGATAGAGATAGAGATAGAGATAGAGATAGAGATAGAGATAGAGATAGAGATAGAGATAGAGATAGAGATAGAGATAGAGATAGAGATAGAGATAGAGATAGAGATAGAGATAGAGATAGAGATAGAGATAGAGATAGAGATAGAGATAGAGATAGAGATAGAGATAGAGATAGAGATAGAGACAGCGATAGAGATAGAGATAGAGATAGAGATAGAGATAGAGATAGAGATAGAGATAGAGATAGAGATAGAGATAGAGATAGAGATAGAGATAGAGATAGAGATAGAGATAGAGATAGAGATAGAGATAGAGATAGAGATAGAGATAGAGATAGAGATAGAGATAGAGATAGAGATAGAGATAGAGATAGAGATAGAGATAGAGATAGAGATAGAGATAGAGATAGAGATAGAGATAGAGATAGAGATAGAGATAGAGATAGAGATAGAGATAGAGATAGAGATAGAGATAGAGATAGAGATAGAGATAGAGATAGAGATAGAGATAGAGATAGAGATAGAGATAGAGATAGAGATAGAGATAGAGATAGAGATAGAGATAGAGATAGAGATAGAGATAGAGATAGAGATAGAGATAGAGATAGAGATAGAGATAGAGATAGAGATAGAGATAGAGATAGAGATAGAGATAGAGATAGAGATAGAGATAGAGATAGAGATAGAGATAGAGATAGAGATAGAGATAGAGATAGAGATAGAGATAGAGATAGAGATAGAGATAGAGATAGAGATAGAGATAGAGATAGAGATAGAGATAGAGATAGAGATAGAGATAGAGATAGAGATAGAGATAGAGATAGAGATAGAGATAGAGATAGAGATAGAGATAGAGATAGAGATAGAGATAGAGATAGAGATAGAGATAGAGATAGAGATAGAGATAGAGATAGAGATAGAGATAGAGATAGAGATAGAGATAGAGATAGAGATAGAGATAGAGATAGAGATAGAGATAGAGATAGAGATAGAGATAGAGATAGAGATAGAGATAGAGATAGAGATAGAGAAAGCTTTTCGACTAACTAATCACAAAAGCTTCTATTCGCGTTTCAATTGAATCGTGTAGATTTTCTAAGGAACCTGTATGTTTCTAAGGCATTGCCTTATTTTATTAACACTCGCTCAGCATTACCGTGGTACCCGTAACACTATTTTTAGACTGTCTGCCTGTTAACTGAGAGGTTCGTACTCCGGATCCCACCAGAAGTAAAATGTTTTTTACGAGTATCGCCTTTCGCGAGGAATTGAAAAGTCCTCTGATAGTGAATTCGTTGCCATGAAAAGCTATTTCTCGATTAGCCGTTCGGAATCGGCAGACAATTGTAGATCCCCTCCATTCTCACAAAGGGAATAGTTGTGAGAAATGCGCTAGGGACCAAGGCTCCTCACTCTGTTGCACCTATTTACTTATTTTGTATCGAAGAAAGTGAGAACAAATAAAAGCCAAAAAACTGCGCACAAACCATTTTTATATTCTAATAATACAAAGCGTAACCGCACAGTACACCTGTAACAACTTCATACTAACAAAACTCGGTTTTCAAACGCACCAACGAACAACGATCGTTTCGCCGCATCCATCTTTTCTTGCCTGCTTCTACTTCAACATGTTTTTTTTTGTTGTTGTTTTTCTTTCGCGATACAAACATCGCGTACTCTCGATCGTATTCTCGATCGTATCGACGACGATTCGACGACTCCAACTTGTGAGTTTGATGGCTGCTTGCCTATGTTTTGAGAGACAGTTCGCTGTAATGTAAGCAAGTGATCGCACTCACATGAAATTTCCTCACGTAACCGCATCATATTTTTGTTTTTGAAAACGAACGAAATTGAAACAATCTTCGTGTGGAAGAAAAATATAACCGTAACGAGTTTACTTTTCTGTGGATATTGACATCGGAGAGTTTAGTTAAAGTGCGATATTTGTGTTTTCTTTAAGCGCCCAATTTGACACAACGTCAGACTTTCTTTAAACTCCACTTTGCTGATCGCATTGCGAAACGCAGACACGATAAAGACGTCATGATTATGTTGTGATCGAGGCTGTTTTGGGTGAAAATTGTGTGCTTGGCAATATACAAAGAGAAAGCGTGATTATTCATTCCATTGAAACTCTCTTGATATAATTTCCAATCCAAAGCTAAATTAAGAAGTGATCTTAAACAAATTAGTGCCTTATCAATCGAATTCCTAATTTATTGTGGGCGTAAAACAATACTTATCTATCGGGGTGTTTGTTTGTATTGGGTTTCTCCCTCTGTACTGCTTCAACGACTTCTGAAACATACATTAATAAGCAACAAAATTGGATTACAAAACAAAATAAAAGCTGATTCATCATCACAAAAGGATTACCAACTAAGCAGTGTTCCCGATATATTTTTTTCTGCTTGCATAGTTCTCATAGGTGAGTTCATAGTTTGTATGGCAGTCATTATATAAATAGAAAAAGGAGAATAGTACCTTCGAATAGAATAATCAAAATCAATTTTATATGATTGTGCCTTCTCCAGCATTATATGTACATCAGCAACAAAAACGTACCTCAATTACCTACAATGGGAATGGAAAAATCTGCGGCTTTCTTCGACGGCGACGACGACGTAGACCGCGGATTGCGTTCCTTGCCCCTGTTTGCGCAATCGTACATGATTATAATTAATTTTTTTTGTTTGCTTGCATCTTACCCACAATCCGTGAGATGAGGGGAAGAAGATAATAATTGCCAGGGATTAGTGACTGGCGACATTGTTGATCTACAGAGGTACGAATTGCAAAAGAAAACATGTCAATCTGCAGAGACTTGAATTCGTCAAGTCTAAGTCGTGTACTCTGCTGCAATTTCTGTGGCTTCAAATTACAAGCATAGGTTGGTTGAAAATCGAAATTGGTTGTGTTGTTGCAACAATCGATTCTACTAGTTTTTTGTTTTAATTGAAATATGAGACGGTTTTTTGAAAGTAAACAGTTAAGGGTTAGGGTGATACGTACGATACTTGGGTAAATACTATGTAGGTATTTTCCCTACGAGACCCAGCACATGTGTTAAGGAACGAGCTGTTTTGTTTTAAGTTGTAAGACGACACTGACACACATAATATTTACCCAAAATTTGGATCATTTACTTAAGTGTTTGTTGAGTCAACAATTAGGGTTCGACAACAACGAAGGCTAATCGAGGTAACTGTAGCTGTAGTGCCTTCGTTTAGAGATCAGTTACTGTTGATGTTGGTTGTGGCGTAGACAAGTAGATTCTATAAATAAAGAGTTTTTGTATAGGTACACAAGAGCGTGGAAACTTAATCAATTTTCTAAGAAAATCAAACGTGAAATACTTCTTAGCTGCAAAGTATGAAGGCCTCAACTTGTAGTTTTCGGTACTTTGTTAGTTTCAGCAAAAACATATTAGGTACATATACTTTGATTTACGCTGAGTAAATCAGAATAAGCTTACTTTTCGTAGTATTTTGGCATATTTTGAACTTAGTGAAGGATACAAGAGCATTTATGTACATCCTTCAAGACCAAATTATCTAATCCATTCTTTGTTTTCTGAGAGCCTAACTAAGCCTTTCATGACAAATTCACGCAAAAAATACAACAGTTCGGGGTGAATTTTTAGCCTCAATTATTATTTTTCGCTAACAATATCAATTTCGGGCTAAGTTGGTTAGACCTTAACCAACTTGCACTTGATTTCGCAACCTAAGACGAGGTCTTACCCTTTCGCGATCTTGCTGCATCGTGCTTTCAAAAACCCTTTGAGCCGGAGCGTTGATGTCAAACCGCTTTATATAGGGTGTTTTTTTTTAGAGGTATTTACTTTGAATTGAAATAAAGCACAAGAAAATCGTCAAGAAAAGTGTTAATTCAATTTCAATATTTAACCACTTTTTCGAACATTTGAGGCCGTATGTCGGCAAAAACCGCCCGAATGTTGGCTTCCAAGCCCTGTAACGCTTCTGGTTTATTGACGTAGACAAGCGACTTCACATATCCCCCCAGCAAATAATCCAGTGGTGCATGGGCGTAGCCAGGAATTTTTTTAGGTCTTTTTTCGAGGACAATTTCTCAAAAATCAATAAAAAAACGAGGACATTAAGTATTACATATTTATTGACAAGAATATTGAAAAATACTTAAGTATAATTTTTTGGTTTTTCATTGGAAAGTCCTCGTTTTTCGGCAATTTTGCGAATTGTCCTCATTTTTTAATAATACTAAAGAATACTCTTTGAAAAGTCCTCTTTGTTTCAGCATTTTCTCCAAATGTCCTCGAGGACAAAGATTAATTTTTTCTTAAAAAATGCAGAATTTTTCGAGGACATTTGGCTTAGGTTGGGGCATTTGCCCCTACCTGCCCCTACCTGGCTACGCCCTTGCAGTGGTGTCAAATCACACGATCTTTGTGGCCATAGGTCCATTATGTGAAATTATGCGCTCATCGAATGTTTCCTTCAATAAGTCGATTGTGACGTGAGGTGTGTGGCATGTAGCCACAACGTCTTGTTGGAACCACATCGCATCCACATTCATGCCATCCGATTCGAGAACAAAATAGTCGGCTATCATGGCTCCATTACTCCATAACTGGCTCGCCGGTATCACTTCGGAAGAAGTATGCCCCAAAGCCTTCAACCCATACAGTCAGTTTTTGTGGATGTAATGGCGTCTCAAGGTATTCATGTGGATTCTCTTCGTTCCAAATGCGGCAATTTTGCTTGTTGACGATTGACGTAACCATTCAACCAAAAATAAGCCTTATCACGGAACAAAATTTTGCGATGAAAATCAGCATCGAGATTAATCTCATTTTCGGCTCATACACCAAAATCACGACGCATTGAATGGTCTCGCAGTCTTAATTCTAGCACAAACTGGATTTTGTAAGGTCGTTAGCAAAGATCTTCGCAAAATCTTCTATAAAATTGATGGACAGATAGAGCTCCAATTACTGTGCACGGTGGCGAATCGATTTATTCGAGTCCTCTTCAACACTTTGCTGTACAGCGACAATTGTTTCTTCAGAGACGTCAAACAGTCGTCTCTGTGGATGCGTATTATCACAAAAAGTAAACGTAGTGCGAAAATGATTTATGGATAACCGAATTAATTGCTCTGAATGGCGATTATGTGGATCATAAAATGGACGGAGCTTGCGATAAACTTCGCGAACTGAACCATTATTTTCGAAATAAATTTGCACGATTTGCAAGCGTTGTTCTTTTGTCAGCCTGTTCATGATAAAATGGCAAACCAAATTAAACATAAATGAATTAGAATTGGCCGATTTGATCACAAGATGTTAGTTTCAATCCTTTTCTAAAAACCAACCTCTAAAAAAACACCTGATATGTCCCACCCGTCTTAGTCTTGCGATACGTACTCTTCTAGCTATGTCAATGTGGCAGTACAGCTTATACAGCTCGCTGTTGAATCTTATTCTCCACACATTGTGCTTAGGCACCATAGCAGAACTTTTATGATCAAGGTCTTAAAAAGTGTTACCTTTGTTTTTCTAGAGAGGGTTTTATTTATTTACATTCTTAGCAATCGTTTAACACAAATTCTATATTAAACAACACACTTTTGAAAAGACTTATTGTAATGTAATTAGTCCCACGTTTAATGCAACTAAACAAATCTTGTCCTTTGTCCAAGTTTTAAAACTCTAGGAACTCTATGGATGAGATAAAGTACGGCTTGACTCTTTTTCCAGTATAACTCTTTTGGGTGGATAAAATATGAAGATCGATGACTTTGAGAATAGCTAAAGTCGCTGTGCCTGTGGTTATCGAAGTAGTTTAATATCGTTCATACAATTGCCCTTACTCACTATTTTTTGTACTCTTTGAACAGCCCAATGAACCAAATGACGTCATGAGCACAAAGATGTGTGGGCGAAGACTATATAGCGTCTAAAGATTTTCCTTTCAAAATATAAAGAAGCATAGGTTTACGTGGTTCAATAGGATATGTTACTGATAAATTAAACGATACACATAGTTTCCGATTGTATTGTTATTAAAGGGTTGTTGAGAGGAATACAGCCATAAAGTAAAATAAACCACAACTAAATTATCTTACTTATTTGAAAATGATGTTCGGATGCAGTCCAATCTTAAATATTCGATCACTTTTGAAGTATTTGGGGCTATATCTGCAATAACTCGGTGAATGTTGATTTAAATCGTCTCTGGCTTCTTGAAGACTTACAATTTCACATAGCCCAACAGATAATAGTTTAACTGTGATAAATCGTACGATCTTGAAGACCAATCCACAGTTTCAAATCGCAAAACTATGCACTCACCAAGCGTTTCATTGAATGACAAGTCGTGACGTCTTGTTGAAACTAAAGCTCTCCCATCAAGGGACGATGCGTTTCACGAACATGCGTTGTTTAAGCGTCAGTCGATTCAAAATGAAAGGATATACCAAAAATATGGCAGATAACAAAATTGCTGTCAATGGAAACAGCGCTGATTATTCAAAGCTGTTTATCTCTAAAAACACTTTATAATATACTCACTCGGGTGAGATCACCTAGGCTACTAAACTTAATTTTTGTATAAAATACTTTTTATTGTTGTTGACATTCAAATAGTGTACTAACTTCTAGAACAGAACCTGAGTAGTCTAAGAAAAATCAAGCCATTAAATAGCTTCTGTTGTTGGTCATACTTTTATTTGTTGAAAAGCAGGAGATAAAGTGTCAGCTGGACTGCAGAGATCTGGAAAAAGTTATTCGTAGAATATCTAGAAATTTTGCAAGAAGAAGGTAAACATAAAATTTGTCATCCTTTGTTTAAACGCCAATTCGATAACTCAAATGAGTCTTATTTTTATAACGATCAGTTGGAAATGCATGCATAAATTTCGTTTAAGAACATCCTGCAAGTGCACATTTCATTCACATGATGTTTCCAGAGACCACCATGACCACCTCTTCAATAACAATTTTTGAGTACAGATTTGACTCGATAATCATTTAATTAACTTTTCCATATTCATAATGCATCTATGTCTGTGTCTGTTCTGGTCATTTAACAAGTAGTTAAATCTTCTCAAATAACACAATCTGAAATTTAAAGATCACCTATTGTGGTCGCTTTGTGGATATAGCTATCGCTCTCTTGGGAGCGATGTCGGATTATTTTTTTTTACAAATTAATCTATTTCACGATCGATTTCATCATTTCATTAATGTCCCCTAACAAATTGTAAGGAAAATCGTAAGAAATATAAGAAGCAAACTATCAAAACTCACGATCGTGATCTTCCAGTCGAAAAACTCATAAACATTTTTTTCTGAGTTGGACACACTGAAAATCTCATCACAAAAAGTCAACCGGAAAAGAATTTGAATGTGTGACTTGAACAAAAGAGGCATTGAGTTCCAAAGATGCTTCATGGTGCCCCACACAAAAGGTGTAATTTGGAAATAATAAAGACAAAAATTAAAAAAAAAAACTGAACAACAATTGGGGTCACACAATGGAGACACAAGAAACCAAAATTTGGCACAGCTATGCGAAATTCATTTACGACGATACATTTGAATTGTGTTCCAGCAATTAAGCCGAGAACGGCCAGAGTTCGTGACTTTAAGGCGTCAGCCATGCGCAAATGTTGTACGTGATATCGAATCACTTACAAAAAACTCACAGAATCACACGTAAAACAGCAATTTTGTTGTAATTTGCATTTTTTAAAAGCAACAAACGAACGCATGTTGGGACAAAACGTCAATTTATGTACGCACTTGCCGAAAAGAAACAACTCATGTGTCAGGGATACTCGCGTTATGGAAGTGGTTTCAAATATTTACACGGCGCTTGGGCAGAATGAAATCCAAGTAGGTACTCAATTAGTCGGTTTGGAGATAAATAAACATGAGTGGCTCGGGTCGAATACCTACCCATGGAAAATCAATATTTCTTTAAAAAAACAGACTCGTATGGCGCTTTGCCGAAAGTTGATACCAGTCAGTCAGAGTTTTGGTCGTTATCTCAAAAGCAAATAAAAACATTTCAAGAAAAGTGAAATATTAGACCACTTCACGCTAGAGATAAGTGCCCCTCAATTAGTTCCAATGGAATTCTGAAAAGGATTCCGAAGAAAAAGCAACAGGTAGCCACATAGAGAGATACATTCCAAAGATAAAACTATCTTAAGAGGAAGGGAATGGTATTTGCTGTTCTGGGTCTCCCAGGAGAGATTGCGCACACATATTCTCAAAAAAAAAAGGGAGAGAGAAATATGTCATCATCATCATAATTATTCTGCCAATCAATCAGACCTGGGGAACAGAAACAAGTGCATGCGACTGTATAAAAATGACTCTCGTGTCATTTGACGAGGCCACACAAAGTCTGCCCCTTTAGGTGTAGCTATTCGGTGCTATCTTTAGTCATCTTGTGTCATTGTTTTATGATCTGTTTCGTGGTAAATCTAGGACGGACCCATTCCAGTGTTGAAAAATTCGAAAGAACAGAACACACACAGTGAGCTTCGCGGCTGAGCGGTGATAGATGCGCACGGCGTTGGGGTTAATTGCAAAAGTAGTACTTTCTTCCTCACCGAGGTCAATCGCTGAGTCGTTAAATGGTCATTTTGTGGTCAAAGATGGCTGCTTACAAATGCTCCCATCACTGCCGCCGTTGGTCTGTTTCTATTTAAAAAAGAACACATTAACGCAAGAAACTCGAATAAAATGCTGGAAGCCATAAATTTTGTATCTAAATTTCAAGCATACTAAAAATAGACATGTTGTATATGCTTCAAGTGCATGGAATGCGAAGTAAAATCAAGGAACACGTGCTGATTAAGTTCTTTTTCGTTTTAGATACTTTTTTATACAAAGTTTATATGATTGGTGTACATTAAGAATCGGCCTCGATGTTCGATTACGAAGTGTGGCATAATTGTTCATGTAGAGAGCAGCATAAAAGAACATGTGGAATACATTTGAACAAAAAAGTGAGAAACAAAATAATCATTTATGTAGGTACCTTGTACGAGCTCGTGCCATAAATATTACAAGAAAAATAAAAGCATAGAGAGATAAATTTGTTTGGATGAATTGAAATGTCTGGCATAATGGCATGAAATGTTTGAACTTTGGGGTGGTAGACTTGTGATATGATGGACGATCCCAGCTGCGTTAGTGATGTCTGGTTGACAGTTTGACTGATTATTTTGAGATGAGAAGTAGTGCTATAAAATGGAGAGAAAAAAGGCATTTGGGGTAAGCTATTCGTGTTTCGTGGTGCTTGTTGTGGGTTTTAGTCAACTCAAGCAAAAAGTGCAAAAACCAAGATGATTTGGTTTCTTCTCAATTTAAAACTTTTAATGGATTTACTAAAACACAAGTTAAATTCAGAGAGCTGTAAACTATTTATTTAAGCTGTAACTATTTATTTAATACCGAAATTAGTTTGAAAGGGCCAGAAATATCTGCAATACTGTATACACAAAAGGCCAAGTTCTTGAATATCCATAAAGTAAGGCAAGAAATACTGTGGTGCAGATAAAAACTTTTCATCTTTTGCTAAGAGCTTTAAGAGCTAGACCACGCCATCTTTCCCAACGCTCGTTTTCAATTCGTGCCCATCAATGAATGTCAGCTCCATCGATAAAGCCAATTTGCTGGCAGCTCAATTCGCTGCTAACTCAACACTTCGTGATAGGATAATGGGTCCACCTGAGCTTGGTTCTGTAAATTCTGCGATGTAGCAGATATTTTTTCGAGTTCACTCGGTTGCGAGAGGAGATCTCAATATACACAAATCCGTTGGTCCAGATAGTATTAAGTTTAGTATAAAGGTGTACTTCTAGGCTGGCAAAAGTGACTGCGTTAGCTATTCTATGTTTTCCATTCTTCTGGGCTCGTCCCGAGCAGATGGAAAACAGCATTTGTTCAGCCCATCACTAAAAAAAGTGAAAATTCCTTCCCTTTCGGGATGTTACCGGCCAATTCCACTAACATTCCTTTCTTTCTTAGGTCATGGAAACTTTGATAAACCGTCAACTCATATAATATCTTGAAGACCGAAAGCTTCTTATTGTCTGACAGTACGGCTTTCGTAGAAAAAGGTAAAGAGGTGATTTGATAACATATCTCACAGAAAATTGTAACCGTTTCTTACACTATTTTGGAGGAAGTAAGACTATTGCTCTTGATATTTCTATGGTATTTGATAGAATTTGACATCATGTCTTTTACCGAAATGCCTGCTTTTGGTATCGATTAGTCCCTTTTTCGTTGGGCCAGAAACTTCCTCACCCACCGTTCAATACAGGTTCTGTTGGATGATTTTAAGTGAGATTCTCACCATGTCAATGCTGGTCTGCCCCAGGGCACCGTTTTGTCTCCGACTCTGTTTCTTGCTTTCATAACGATCGTTTGTGTGAGACTTCTAACCATCTTCACTGTTTTACTGGCGACACAACCCTAAGCTTTTCTTGTTCATTTCCAAATTAACGTCCCTGATCTTTGGATGTGGAACTGAAACGGTTGTGTATGATAAGCTCATTGAATTCTGACCTTGACAGTATTGTTACATGGAGCTATAAAAACCAAGTAGTATTTAATGCTTCAAAAACTAGTTAATAGTTTTTAATGCATTGAATACTACTTGGTTCTTATAGCCCCATTCTCCATTCTTGTACCTGCATCAACGAACTGTCAGAATTCTTTATGTGCGTTAACGATGATCTTCGTTAGAATGACCACATATTTGAAGACGCGAAATTTGCTGCAAAATGATTCGACTTCTTCAGATGATGCAGAAAATTTTCCATCCCTTCTGATCTGGCTGCACTTTGTAAGGCCTACATCAGCTCAAAACTAGAGTATAACTCCCACATCTGGTCAGGTACTCCACAAACGTCTTTGCCAGGGTAGAAAACAGAGCGTAAAAATTGGTAATTTATAGTTCAATCGTAGAATTCATTGTCTTACTCTTTTTTTCTCATATTATAAACAGTATACTCTAGTAAAATAGCCAGTTGCTGAAACAATTCGGTCGCAACACCAGCCTCGCTTGATATGCCCATGAGATTTATCTTGAACCCAACTTCGGGCGTACAATCAAGTCTAGAGATTCATGTTTAAGCCGCACACAACTTTAATGTGGAATACTTTACCAAACGTGGGTCGGTTTCTCCAACTAAATCTTTTTCTATTTTCCTCAGTGGTCGCACTTTGTTTTATACATTATAAGGATAGTCAATATATTCATTGTTGTGTGCGTTGATTATAAAAAAAAAGAAGACGTCTAAACTGTTTTCCGATTAGATTGCGCTGTTGGATTAGTCCAACTTAAATCGGATGGGCTGGAGTTTTTTAGTTGAAGGCGTATCATTTAACTTGACAGTAAGAAGCCTGAGGATGAAAAACAAAAATACTAAACTATTCGGTAAATAAATAGGTCTCCTCTTACACTCAGCGTCATTTGACGTCGCGCATTAACGAAAAAGGTGATAATTGGTTGTGTAAATTGATTCTGTTACGATCTGCAAAGCATAGGATCGAGAGATCTATTATCTTGTGATCTACGTGACAGTTAATGTAAAAGGGGACTCTGCTGCAATATCGTCTTTGAAATAATTAAGAAAGAGTGGGTGTCATGTTTCAGTCATTTTTAAATTTTGTGTAATGGAATAACAGCAATTCGAGTGCTTGGTGCATTACTGAGCACGATAACAAAGTTGAAATGAATACATTAGGAACCAAACCAGAAGTTCTTAAACTATTTTCCTTAAATAATTCTGAGGCACAAAACTCGATATGTATTTATAGCTTTTCAACAAAAGATCTTTACAAATCACCTGTTTCTTAATGAAACTTAAGTTTTTGAAGAACGCTCTAGTAACTAATTTAGTGTTTCAAAATTCACTGTTGTGTCTTCTACTTCCAAAGAAGAAGGTTATGTGTCGATAAAGTAGTTCATGAAAGTGGTATGAATTGAAAAAGTCATGAACAATAATAGCTTCTACTTCTTCTTTTTCTTTTAACAACAAACGCTTCCCGGATTCTACCTCAGCAGTTGAAAAGTACCTCATAACCCGCTTTTTAAGTTTAACAAAACTACGTGATAAATAACAAAAAGACTTACAGCTTTTGCGTACTTTACCTTTTCAAATGAATAAGTGATATTCTTTGTCCATTGTTGGACATATTGAGAGCGAAATATTTTGTTCACTATTAGGTTGAGTGTGTTAATGGTTTTTCTTTTCTTTTTTTTGTTTTAATGAAATACTTGTTTTTCTATGAACTTATGGCGCCATTAAATCAGCTTTCTTCGAAAATAGAAATGCATAAATTATTCATATTCCCCAGAGACCATGTAAATCCCAACGTCTCAATAGATTAAGACCAAATTTGAAATGTTTATTCTTTAATCAATGGACACCAGCGAGGCGAGCAAATTTGTTTTGGTTTGCTTACTAACGACCGAATCGATATTGGTTTTCCATATTATCATGATTTTGATCCAATCTTGGAATTAAAAAATCATTGTATTTTAAGATCCATTTTTTAGATTTAGCTCATTTTATCAATAAATTCGATTTAAGTTTGAAATCGCATAAAGTTGACGCTAATAAGCACACCCATTGGTCTAAGCAATCGACTTGAAATGGTTACGAATACATGATGATGACCGCAGTAGTTCCACCAACAGCCCACGCATTTTTTAATTTTATTTAAAAAAATGCTCATAAAGTACCATTAGCACGTGGATACAAAAACCTATACGACTATTAATTGGTTATGGCACATTCTTGGCGCGCAGAAATATCGGATACATGGGTGTCGCCTCCTGTTGTTGACAAGCCTATTTTTATGAGAAATATCTATGAGTTATGAATGCTAATTAGATCCAACTTCAGTTTGGGTGGTGACTATTAAATTGGCATAAATCTTAATAAGTAATTTTGTTTTTAATTGCGATAAAATTGCACTGGAAACAATGAAAAATACTTTTGAAAGAAGTGTACACACCTTTTACTTGCGTGAAACGCTATCAAAGTATGCTTATGAAGTAGTTTAACAATCGTGCATTGTTGTGGTGAAATGGAAAAATGAAAGTGTAAAATTAAGTCACTTATATGACAGTTGGTTTGCTATAAAACAATGGAAAGTACTTAGTCCCAATGAAAGTCATAAACATTCTTTCTCAGTTTTATTTTATGAAATTATCGTGACGGTATTCGTATTATGTTTTGCAAGTAAAGTGCTTGAAAAACAATGTAATAAGTCTATTTAAGTCTCTAAAAGTTTGGTGTCCGCACTGTGGCATAGGACTACTTTTACGTTTGTTGGGCTTTATAGTTTTGTTTGTTAGGTGCTGCATCGTAATTAAGGTTTCGCAGCTAACCACCACTTGAATTTATTTGATTCTTAATGGTGGACGCGATCAAAAGACTAGGAACAGCATTAATTTAATAGGTAACCAAACTTACGAAAGAGTCCCTCGCCGGGCGCCAATCTTAATTAACGATATGAATTGCGATTGAGAATTGTCAGTACACCCACATTCAAAATTGTTTGAATCTACAGAATGAACCCCAATAAACGATCAGTGACTATTTAAATCTTAATACAAAAGTGTCATAAACAGTCCTTCGTTGGGCGCCATTCAGCGTAAACTCAATATACACTACATATGAGGAACTTTCCTATAAGCATTTATTTCATCTCTGATGCTGTTTCTCCTCTAAAGTAAATGTAACGCATTTGAACTCTCAGCAAATCGAGAACATTTTGCTGTACCTCTAAATATGCTTTCGCTTCGTTAACCTCAACAAACAACTTTACGTTTGTTTATTTTGTTCTTTGATGTTGGACCCACTCATTTCAATTGCAGAGGAACCAAAACACTTCTTTTGAAAGCCTTCCTTCCTTCTCGAGAGCGTAATTCATTACTTTCTCACATATTTAATGAAAATATCTTATCGACTTCGATCATCGAAATTAGTTTAAAAAAACTTTCAATTCATTTAATTCAAAGATTAGTGGACCATTTCACCCACTCCCTCAATTGCTTTTCTTTTTGAAATGTATCTTTTCATCACTTCTATGAGAATATACAAAAAAAAAAGGAAACCATACAGTCACGTTTCGCTTGAAAGAAAAGTCCCATAAACACCCAATTGAGTTGCAATAGCTGGATAGTTTCAGAAAACCATATGATTGTCGTGATAAACTTGATGCATTCAACGCACTTTCATGTTGAACACATTATATTTATGTTGTGCTTTTGCTGTCAACAAGTGGAGGAGGAAAGACCAAAAAAAGAGAAGGCGTTTTGATAAATAAAAATTAACCATAACAACCAAATGCTTGTGATTAAGGCATTTACACCCACAAGGAGGTATTAGATCATTTTGGTCACAAATGCCTAATTGGGAGGGCTTACTATTTCGGTCGATCATCTCAAGACTTAAAAGTCTGTCACCGAATTGCTCGAAGTAGGCTGTAACATTGAAATGGAATTCAAGAGGTTTATAGGATTTTTGATTATGATAAGTAATGGGCGCCCTCTTCAAAGGCGTTGTCAAATTATTTATGAATGTCAAAGACACACATAAATTTCGTTCTACTTTTCTCTAAAAATGAAAACATTGGTTCTGTGATTGCCAGCAGAAGATCAAAACTCATCCACGTGCTAGCTACAGCCGATGAAACATAAACAACGACATTGAAAAATTGATTTCATATGGGTGATCATTGTAGATCTAATAAATCATGACCCACATGCGGACAATGAATTTATGTCTATCAAACTATACGAGAAGATGGCGAAAAAGAGAACCGAGTTGAATTGATGGTCGATGGTGCTTGGCAATGGATTTGTTTTAAAACAAATAAAGCAAATAAGAGGCTTATAAAGGTATGGAGACAATGACACAGAAGCTATTGTGGAGGAATGGATCAAAGAGATTCTGTCAGGATTATTTACGCATGTTCACTTTTTTAAACTGGCACGTCATTTGAGAAGAAATTCCAGAGCAGATTCTTTAGAACAATGCTTTGTTCTGAAAAATAATCTTTTTTGGAAAGGTAAAAAAAGTATTAACTCATGATGCAACCAATAAGAATTCGTAGGTACAGCCACAGTAGGAAACCAAACATTTACAAAACCGATGAGTTCAAAATCAAGTCCCTTCATTGAAGTTTCGATTTTACTAAGCAATTCGGCATTGGACTTTAACACATCAAATTGACTGGAAGTCAAAGTAGCTGTTTTTTCTACTTTGAGTAAGCACATTTGAGACTCTTAGCTCCATGAAGTTCAGTTCAGTAAACTTCTAGCGCTCATATTGTTGTAACGTGATATACATGTAAAACCTTTATCATATGCAAACAAAACTAAGCTCGTTTAACCCAGTGGTTTTTATGGATGAAGGTCACGTTGGGCGCCAATTAAAGCTGCATTCTATTTACTCTGGCTGCCTATTTTTTATAAGTTAATTTGAACAAAATCTTCAAATTTTTGTAGAGCATACTATGGCTCAGGCTCAGGATCGAATATGCTACACCAACCCGAAGTGGGTTTTTGATAATAATTTCCAAATAACCATACCCTCAAGAGAAGTTTGGGAATATGGTACTCTCTTGGATAATGAAGCCTTACACACAGGAAGTGGAATTTTCTCAAAAGAGCTGAACTTAAGGCTTTTCTTCGGCCTATTTCACTACTGTAGTGTGTTCCAAGCGGAAATTCTGGTGATAAATGAAGTCCTCTCCTGTTTTAGAGAAAACGTTGTATCCTCCACGGATATTCGCATCTTCTCGGACAGTCAGGCTGCTCTCCCAGCTCTTGCCTCTGTATCTACAAAATCTATAATACGGTCCAAAACTGTCACACGTCTCTAAAGGAGATGTCAGAACAGTTCAACATTCATCTTTCATGGGTGCCGGGCCAAAGAAAGTACCTTCGCCAAAGAAGGTACAACTTATCATCTACGACCTGAAAGGAACAATATACATATTTATGTATACGGTATACCTATCGCTACATATAAGCTTTTGCTAAAGCAGGACGCCTTTGAGAAGATGAGCACTAGATAAACGCAGAGTAATACATGTCCTATGATTAAACGAATTTGGCCATGTGTGAACTCGAAACGTTTAAAGAGCTTATTGAATCCTAGTCGTCTGCACATTAGTTCCACTATAGGTGTTCTTACAAGACACTGCCTAATAGGTAGACTCACCAAAAGACTAGGTATCTATTCAAATGAATTCTGCAGAAGCTGCATGGACGAGGAGGAAGAGGAGACAATCCACATCTTCTTTGCTTATGCCCTGCACTTGCTAACAGACGAGAAGCTCACCTTGGTGATTACTTTTTCGACGACACCAGCGATTTAGCTAATGAAGACCCCAAAAATTCTCTCCCTTTTCGTACGAAGTTCTGGATGGATTCACTAACTGGTGATCAACTCGTTACTGCAGTTTCAATTTTTTTGAAGTTTTTGAATAAATTGACAGTTTTACAAATGTTTTCCATCATTTTTTGCTGTTGACGGAACTGCTTTTATATACACATTTACAATATGATCGTTTTTGTTTGCAAAGTTCTTGGCTCAAAGTTTGAAAAACAAATACGAGAAGTGTAAATGATCTGCTGTTTGGGGACCGTATCTTGTCTTGCGAAATACTAAGTTTGCATTTTTAAATACGTTTAAAAAAAGAGCAATCATCACAATAGACGATATCAATTGAAGCCGACGTCAACGGGCTGGAAAAACATGGATTTTAATTCAAATATTTTGTCTGTTTCGACGAGTATAGCTATTTGTTTTTGCTAGGTCATCACTAGCACTGTTGCACTTCAATGCAAAAATTGACTTCACATTGGGCGCCATTTGCTAAGAAATTCTTTTTAAAGCGTTCTTTTTAGGAATGACTTCGAATGAATGACTACAATGATTTTGAGATCCATTCGGTGTGGTCAACTCATTGGAGACTACAGCAGTAGAATATCTGTGAATGAAAAATCAATAAATTTAAATGGCCAGCATACACACCTCCATCATTGCAATCATCATTGGCACTATCATCTGAGACACATCTTCTTAACAAATAAAAGAGTTACTCAAACTTAATTTGCCAAGCAAAAAAAGCAAATTGCAGCAAGATCAGTGTCTACCATTGAACAGTGAGCAATCTGTGCTTCGAAGTGTTACGGTAGCCTTAGACTGCATATAAAACCGCCATTAGTGCGCACCAGAAAATCGAGGCACGGAATGTTGTTAATATCCATCTGTGGAGTGGAGATGGTATGGATGAATCGAGGTGCCATTGATTATATACGTATACGATTATCTCTATGTTGTAAGTTTTTCTATTCGACTATCATTATACCGAGTGAGAAGGCAATTATTGCTGAATCCGTATGGCATCAGCCTGAGGTGAAATAGAAAGAAGAAAAAAAAAAAAGAGAAACGAACAGCAAATTATGTGTCTCACGTGAGGCGAAAGCGTCAACTATGCGCGTTTGCTAGTTTTTCTAGTTTCAGGTGATTACAAACAACGCGCCTGAATTGGGGGCAAGTGCAGCACCATGCCAACAATTTTGGATTGTGTTATGCCAATGTGAGATCGATGTTTTGGCGATTTGCTTGGCTGCTCGTAAAATCGACGTTTTCAAACGACTTTGACCTTAAAGAGTATATTATTGCGCGTTGATCGTGCATTGAAAGGGAAATTACAATGGAATGTGGGCCTGGTCATTGATAGATAGACAAATTTCGAATTGAATTTAAGTTGGATAAGCTGGAGCAGTCCATAAACAAAAATTTGATTCAAAAGTTCGATAGATCAATCGATCAGTTGGTCGATAATTGCTATGTGAAAATAAAAGAGAACAATTTAAATTCGTTTTTAATTCAAACGCTCCTTAAACTAATTGGCTGAATGAGATCAGTTTTGTTTGTGTAATTTGCTTTAAGTTTGGCTTGAAGCCAGGGGGATGTTTCTTTTACAAACAAACAGAGTACTTGGTTTCAATTGCTTAAGAAATAGCAATGATCTTTTAATATTCTCGAATTTGAAATTTCGTAAAAAAATGGCGCCCGTGGCGTGGTTAGCATGTCTGCTTGTTACGAGACAAGTTCTCTGAGATCAATTTCACTGCTATGTAAAGCACAAACAATGGTTCTGTTTTCCTACGTATCGTTCTTGGGAAGCTTCTCCATGGTTCTGTCGCATGTTGGTTTATTCACCTAATCTGCAGTAAATATTCCTTTAAACACTTATTAGCAGCGCAGTTCATTTACAAATGCAAAGCCAATAACAAATGTAACAGAATAACCTTTTGAGCTCTATCAATAAAACATAGAATCTTCCCTGAATCATCGATCATTAAACACCAAGGAATGGCGCCCAACGTGAGGTGTTTTGTTTTCAAAGAACTTGCTTTCTGCTGGTGCCTATAACAAAGCCCATTTCTACACTGTCCTCATGAAACTTAAAAGAATATCGTTCATTCTCATGCCAACAGCCAGCAATTGTTTTCTAAGAACAAAGGTTGAAGATCATCTCTGGCACACTTTCACAAAGTCCATGCCTCATATGAAATCAATAAACTTACACACGAAAGAACCTTAAGTCTTTTGTCTCAGACTTTTTATCTTTAGCTTTTTGTTTCTCTTGGAGTTCGTTAAACTTAAAAGTCAGACGGGTTCAGCTCTCATCACCCAACATGCCCTCCAGACAAAACATCAAATCCAATTAATCAAAACAGTAGCCCTTAACATACCATCGGTTTATAAATTGGTCGTACTTCTAGTGATTTTTTTTTCTCCACTCTGTGCCCCACAAAACTTGTGATAAATTATAATTTTAAATTAATGAATATTCATATCTGTCTGTCGTTTGGTATCAAAACACAATTTTTATCAAAAACATAATGAGATAATTCGTCAGATTTTTTCCATTTCATACGCATGATGTGATTTGTATTCGCATTTTTTTATTCTAAGCAGAATTGAATTTATTTGGATAAATTAACCAGATTTGTAGAGATCACACGTTGGTAGGCCTATTCTCACGGTAGAGACTTTAAAGCACAGACACAAGAAAAAAAGAAAAAAAAATTCCTTATAATAATTAAAGCCAGAAGCCTCCGTCGACTGATGCACAAAAAGTAGACTTTTTTTCGCTGAGATTTTTGCAATCAATTAAATTTTTCCCAAAAGCGTAATTATCCATACCATCAACATCATGGGCGGTGCGGCGGCGGATAAGAAAAAAAAAAGAAGGCAAAAACTCAAACTGGATGTAATTGAAACCTTCACTCAAATACCTGTCAACAGAAAAAAGGACCCTCAACTGAGTGATCGCTATAGCATTGAGATACTTGTGCGAACGTTGTTTTTGTTTTTTACTTCGTCTACGGTGTGAAATTAAATTTTATAGCAAATTGCTTTGGGTATGAAGTAGAGGTACAAGTTTGACATGATTGGGATTTCCATTCAGACACCGGGAACTGGGAGGGAAAGTTTGAAAAGAGGGAAAGCGAATATGGAGATTGAAGATGAGAAGTTATCACGATGCAATTTTGTATTGCTTTTGAATAAATGAGGAAAAAAAATCAGCACAAGATTTTATCGCATTGTCATCACGAACGTCAAGTTACTGTCCCGTTACTATCTTGAATTTGAATGTTGCGACTGACAGCTAGAGCAGTTTGATCAGTGGTAAGTGGTTTCGTGAGCTTAAGCAATTTTATAGTTCCTATTTTGAGTTGAAGTTTTCTAAATTTTCCATCGAGCGCAGATCAGTGAGCTACTGATCAAAGATATTTTTGCTTTGGTGAAATAGGTAATTGTCATTTTATCTTTTTGGAGGAATCTACGAAGGTAGAGAGACCTTGTCCTAGATAAGAGCGAAATGCATAGTTTATTATTTGAATTGCTCACTTTACTGGGCAATCTGATAATTCAGAGACCATCATCGCGTGCACTAACTTGGCATCTTATGGTGTATTTTCTTGATCGGAAGCTTTCAAGTTTTTGTAAAGGTCTTTTAAGATATCAGTTTATTACCTAAGTTACTTAGTTACTTGGATCACCTACATGTGCTGAATTCCTCTTACAAATCATTTTTTTTTTTCTGATTTTACCCGCCATCCTTTGCAGTTTGTTTCTGTCAGCTGTAGTTTGGTGGGGACGCCTAGACCGACAAACGCACAGGCGTAAGCGTCTTTTAAAGTAATCTTTCTTAGTTTTGACTGACTCCTATTTGAAAGGAAACCAAAAAAGGCTTGCCACATCCAGAAATTCAATTGATTTAACGATAATTTATGGAGTGTAAAATTGTCGCTCGACTTGTAATGAATTTATTATTCCAGAAACGAATCAATACCATCAGTTCGTGAGATGGCATATAATGTGAAAGATCACAAACCACACTTACAAGTAACTGAGGAGCACCTTCTTTATGGGATTGGTTTCCAAACAGAGAAGAGTTTTCGAGGTGCAAATAAAATAAAATATATCAAATTGTTTATATGCATCGAAAATGTCATACCGTAATGATGGCCAGATCAAATGCAAATGAATTTCGGATTCCTAGAATTAAGGTTTCCCTCATTAACTTGATCGTGTGCTCAAAGATTTATAACTAACAATAGGGCAAAATTCAAAATAGAAGCTTTGAATGATCACAGAGTCTTGTTTTCTGAAAACAAGACTCTATATGATTAACTCATCCAATAAAAATGACATTCTCATGTCTCAATCCCAAGTAAAAAATGCTAGAAATGTGAGTTGACGCTGGTTCAATCCGAGTCTTGCAACACACATAGCTCAATAATTTTATTGAAAAAAGGCATACTCCCAAGTGCCTATCTGTGACGAGCATATCAATTTGCATTAGGTCGTTGGACTGCTTTGCTTAGATACTCTCGACGAAGTGGTCATTTCTAAGAGTGCGCCTATGCCTGGTCGGCCCTTCCTCTGATTACAATCAATACAAACAGTCAGAAGATTTAATTCGAAGAATTTCAATTCATTCATAGGACGCATACACAATTATAATGATAATGAGCATTGTTAGCTGCCATTGCCACTGGAGCTACAGGAATGCGATCAATCGAACAGAGTGTACACCTGCTAGCAGCCGCTTGATTATAACTCACACTAAGTGGCCCTGAAAAATTACAGCAAATCAATTTTATTGGAATTTTTTTATTCCAATTTTTTCTATTCAACATTAAATGCTGGAAATGAGAATGCTGCTATTGTATCATACTATACACAAGTGGCAGTGATCTTCTCTTGCTGCTGGTTCAGGTGAATCCATTGGATTGATGTGGAGCATCATAATTAACTATAAACACGTCTCTGTTGCATTTGAAAAAAAAAGAAACAATAATGTAAAAATGGGTGCGAGGAAGGGGAGTGTTTGTTTATCAATGACAGTGCTAGATGACCGTGTGATTGCATTCTGTGTTGATTATCAATCAACTTTAGTGGAATGTAGTTTTCGGTGCCCTCCTCCTCCCTTTTCTATGGATTAAAAAGCTTTCAGAAGTATTAGCATTTACCATACCTTTCATTCTAATGTCGAATTGAAATGATAAATGCTGTACGCTGGGAAGTAAGAAATAAACGATGTTAGATTGTTTGACGAGACCTGCGTGGGTGCGGGTGCGTCAATAATGTCTGCAAAAGATTAAATTGCCTACTTAGTATTGTTCGAAATTCAAACTGAAAAAAAAAAACATTGTGGCAAAAGAGAATTGAAATGAAACATCGAAATAAACAAAAAGGTTCGACGTCGAAAATAACATGGGGTCATAGAATAGTTTTAAATCAAAGGAGTTTTCAGAGAAAACCTGGTTAGTCTATTCTATACAATAGGGTGTTCTTTTTTGTATGTTTTGCGTTTTCGCTTATTGTAATAGGAATTTTAGTAAAACGCCATTGAAGCTGCTATGAATTCAGGGCCACTATTGACGCAGTTATAAGTAAAATAGTTTATGTTACAACAGTACGAACAATGAGAAACAGAGAGAAAACTGAATTAAACTTTTTATTTAAACATCAACTGTTGTGACTGGAGATCAGTTATCTTATAGCCCTTTGTGTTAAAAATTAGAGCTATTGTCTGTCCAAAAATACCGATTTTTCTACACATCAAACATTTAAATTTGTTCAAAGTCATTTCTTAATCTCTTACTTTATGGGAAAGTGTTTTTCTTCTTCATTTCTAGGGTTATCGGCATCGTGATATCGACTGATTACACTTATCAGAATCACACTAGTGATCGGCCCGTATGGGGTACGCATTTTGATGAGTCTATTGTCCTTCATCACTTCATATATATTGAGTGCCTTGGTGAATTTGTTTAGGAAGCCATTTAACCCCTTCCTCCCTTCACCCACTAAGTCATTGTAAGGGGATGTAAAGACACCCTGTGTATATCCACCTCTTGATAAATATCATGCGAAAGCTAGCTCTTGATATTTTCTCTAAATGGTTGAAAGTTGGACCTCTAGACGCGGCGGCCACATTCCCGAATTCATATTTAAACATTACCTAATTGGATAAAGTTGATATAGCCAAACTGAAGGACATTAAACCGATTTTTATGTGTTTTATTTCAATTCGAAGTTCTATACCTCTAAAAAAACACCCTTTATAAGCCGCAGATAAGCTACAACGGGTTATGAAATGGTACTCAAGGGGATGATATCTAAGGGGATGCTTTTTTTTGTCTTAGAGACAACGTTATTTATTAACTCGCATTTGACATTAACGTTGTCAAGATAGTTCTTACGCTACTAAGTAACGAAAGAATTGAATCAATTTTAAAGGAGAAACAAATCACAACTAGTGGAGATCACCGTGAATATTTAGGCGTTATAAATTATGAATTGCCCTCTCGACATTATCAATGGAAAGGATAAACAAGAGAGGCTCAGGACGTCTACTGAAAATGTTTACTTCATTTCCACTTTTCATCGCAGAAAGTGAAGAGAAGACGAGTTCAAAATAATTAGTCATTTTAGATCTTCCGCAACAAATTTGTGCTGATTCGAGAATATCAGAGATTTCCATTGGGAAAAGCAAATTATATATAGAAGCTGTTATCTGTAAAGAGCCCGCTGGTAACTGCGACTGTTTCCTGTTGCCTGTTTTTACTACAAACCCCGCCTTGCGTAATTCACTTTAAAGGCTACTCGTTTAAATTTAAATTGACAAATAAATTCAGGCCTCTCGAACACAGCATTCCTCTTCTTTGTTTCCATTTTCAGCGTTTCGAATTTTTGATCTCAAAAGCATAACCACTCTCTTCACTCAGAAAAAAACGAGCTAAATTCAAGTAAATCGGTGTCAAAGCAAGCTTATTCGTTGACGAAAGTCTGTCAACCTCGAAAATTCTTAATGTGTGCCCAAAATTCTTGTTTACAAGCCTATTTTTTATATAAAAGTATAAGTTAAAAAAAGAAACTTAAAAGTTTATAAGTCTCAAATTCTGATTTCAAGAATGTTCTCACCTTAATATAAGATTATTTAAGCTAAATATTAAGAATGCAAAAGATAAATGTCAGACTATTACAACCTAAAATAAAGATCAATTATTCTTAAATATACCAGGGATAAGAATAAAACATACTTAAATCAAGTTTTTTTTATTCCTAAATTAAGCATTAACAGACTTAAAACAAGAACAAAAATTGGTTTGCATTTGTTGCTTTCGGATCGTTTCTAACTCGTTTAAGCTTGAATTTAGATTGAAACTAAACATTAACGAACTTGAAATAAGAACAGAAACTCTTTTAGTTAAGCATCCTTCGGATAGCTTCTAGCTTATTAAATCATGATTCAAGATTTGAAGCTAACCATCCCTCGTCCCCACCCCCATTCCTCCAAGATGAAATTGAAAGCAATTCTAATTTCAATGTGTTTATATTTTAATTTATTATTATTTTACAAAAATTATTTAAATATACTTAATTCTAAAAGAGATTTTTCCATTGCTTAATGGATACAAAAATTATTTAAGGATTTGCCAAAGCTTATCCTCTTCGGTGCTGCCGGTGCTAATGACGCGACGGTGGGCGCTGCGCAGTTGGTAATCGTTGCCATGGTGGTGGAAATGGCGTTGGTTTCCGTTTGTTACATCGTTCACTTTGTCACTCACTAGAACAAAGTTTCCGTCAATGTTCTCAAACACCATATACATCACTAGATTTTACACTGTCTTTAGTGTCATTTTCGTCCGAGGTAAAGTCTTCCATGATAAAAAAATCACTTATCCACTCAATAAGAATATCAAGTCCGAACCGGAATAAAGCACGCTTTAAAATGAAACAACGATCTAAGCTTCTTCGTAATCAAACTGCATCATACATGTTTAAGATCGTTTCGGCTTAGTTTGAGAATAATAGGTACTCTTAGCTCAAGATCGTATCTGCTCGTTTTAACATTTAACAATCTTAAATTAAAAATGTTTTGTACTTAATAAGAATACGAAACTAAATCAAGATAATGAAGAACTTAATTTAAGAACGTATATCTTATTACAACTTTAAACAAATCTTATATTAAGACTGTCATACTCAAATTAAGTTTTGTGTTCCTATTTTCGGCATAAAAACTTGTTTTTAGAATAAAATTCTGGAATTATGTATAAAACGTGTCGTTTTTGAGATAACAAAACTAAGAATACCAAAAAATAGAAATAAGCTTGCTCGTGCTTGATTTTAGCCTGCCTTTCTCTCTGAGTGCACTTGTTTGTTCAGCACTAGTTATTCACTTTAACCACTTGTGGGTTTTAACTTATCGTCCAACTTAAAACGCTAGTGTGATCACTTGAATCAGTTTCAAATGCCAACTTTCTTGCGCAGCTTATCATTTGCCCGGTATTTTGATGGTAGATGACCACATCCAAAAATTTGTGGTCTGTGCTAAGCGCTGACCATTTGCTTGCCCCAGAAGCAAAAGTTTTCTTTAGTCCCCATAACTTTCTTTTCAGCTGTGAGTAAGAAACTCTAATTCTAAGTATTAGACTTAGGAGGAAAGTTCTTTTTCTGATTTCTTGTTTTGTTTAATTGTAACAGGATGCAGAAATTTTGTGCATCCCACCTGTGTGGATAATATTGACTTGTTGTATAGACAACAGGGCCTTGGGCCTTGATACCTCTTCTATCTTTGTCAAACCTGAAGCCCTTCGCTATTTTTCAGCGAGTTAAGTCTGGCGAAGAAGTCTACCTTTCTTTATCACTTTTCGAATTCCTGAATGAAACTGATATATATTTATCCAAAAGGTTTTTGGTCTGACATTTGAGCTTCCCGACTTGAGTACTAAATTTTGCCGGTTGGTAAAATTAACCTAAGAAAATCAGAAAGGTGATGTTGCGCAACCAATCGTGCCTGTTTCGTGCATAATCAGTTTAAAAAGAGTATGGTCAGTCAAAGTTGCAATTGATTTTCCCATTAGCTTTCGCTTTGTCAACAGATTGTCGCCGGCCTTATCAGCTCCACCTTAGGTAAGTAAATAGAAGATTGCAACATCAAAACATGCCATAGGTCTCGCCATGAATATTTTCTATTCACCTGGGCGAAGCACTTATGTCAAGCGGAAATCAATATTTGCACAAAGAAACAACACATTCCCATGAATCGATATCAGTGTAATCAACCTGTTTTGTTGGAATACGATAGCAAGTAAAGTCAAGTGCATGCCACACCTTACTTCATGATCCATACCCACTTAGTTTTTTTTTTAAATTTTCATTGAAAGCAGTTGCTTTGGCCACATGAATCAGTATCGCGGCACATGCATATGGGAATCGGCTCGTGTGAATCTTTCATCTAAATTGGTTCGGTCATAATTAAAATTCCTCTTAAATTGATGTCGATAATAATAAAAGTTGAAACGAGTATAGACTCCCGTGTGGGACACGCATCTGTTCATACACAAACAAAAATTAAAAACTCTTTTCCCCGCTTCAACTGAAAACAGAACGAGTCTGTGCTAAACGGAAGACGAATGTGTACAGGCTAAGATAACTTGTGTGGAAGGTAATTAGGCCACTTTAAAGTGATCACTATGAGATTCGCAAATAGGTAAGGTGGTTTTGGGGTGAGGAGGTGGTTGAGTATATCTGCAGCACTAAATTGCCATGTATTCTTGTTTGCAATTAGCCGTAGTTGTCTGAGATGAACTGAAATTTGAACAGGAAAGTCTGTTTCAGGAGATGATGACGTTGTCTGTTGATTTCCATTTGTACCTCCCAGTCATACTGCAAGAATGATAAATATGAACTTATAAGCAATGCGGCGCCCTGTTTGAATGGCGGTATTAAATTTGAATGTTCAGACTGAACGTCATGACTGGTATCAAAAAGAAAGAACATTTGTGTTCAATCTCCACATAGGTGGTTTGTTCCCGACGCATAATTCATTGAACAATTTATTCGTGTCTCATCTAAGCTGACAATCCGGTGAATAGCACCAAAAGTGGACGTTTGTTTGACGTTGAGCACATGTTTTTTTTATGAACCAAGTAAATATCCATCTATATCTTGTTTTATTGATGACCAAAGCGTCATACACCACAATAGTTGTCAACAAATCCAAATGCGGTTGTTTGCCACTGAGTTTGTTATTTTCTCATAAGTTCCAGTGCCTTGAACGATTTGTGAATAAACAAGTTAATCATATCAATTCTGTAGCTTGTAAGGCTATTTCAAATAATTTTTTATTTCATTATTTTCTTTCCATACTTACATCAAATCAAATATTGTCTAGCTGCGCCTTTTATCCGCCAATCAACGAGTCTGTCTGGTCTAGTCTGTTTGAATACCAATAAGTTAGCTAGTCCATGGGTGAAGCCTGTTTGGCATGTTTAAGTGCCCAACATACATAATAATCAAACAATATA
Source organism: Melanostoma scalare (assembly GCA_949752695.1). NCBI lineage: Eukaryota > Metazoa > Arthropoda > Insecta > Diptera > Syrphidae > Melanostoma > Melanostoma scalare. Next base: position 10,594,216 of record OX456985.1, read on the forward strand.
CTTTGAATAAAATTGAGAGAAAAACCTTACCCGCTGTTAAAGAGAAGGCATGAACGCTTTAATTTGTTTATTATTCATACGACATGGTAAAAATATAAGGAAAGAAAATAGTCAGAAGATCAATCCATGAGGTAGTAAAAAATAAAATAATAAAACATGCCTCTCATAATGAGTTTTCGAATGCGGTCACAGACTGAAGCAATTTAGTGACTCAGAACAAATGGTGAAGACTTAAGTAGTATAAGAAGAATTTAATAGCATTTTTCCAATTAGATTCTAATGTTGGATTTTCAATTTTGATAAAAGTGGGTGGTTTTAAAAAGCAATGTCTTTGTCGATCATTTTGGAAGAATATATTTTCGATAGTATTTTAAGAAAAAATCATTTTGATAATTAAATTGCATGGGATCCATTAAAATCTCTAGCCTGAAGCTAGATCAGTTAGAACTAGAGACTTGTTTAGATTTTGTTTAAACGCCTTTAAAAAAAAAATAGCATCAGTCGGTTTTACAAATGGGTCGAAGGTTTTCCAAAGCTATACATGTGTTTGTATATAGCAATCATATACCAATACACTTTTGTTTGGACAACCTCAAGTTCTTTTTATTGTACATTGAGAATTTGGGATGTGCCATTTTAAAACTTTGCAATCCTTATTGTAATCCGACCTTATTTAGACAAAAGGTCTTGTTAGAGCGTCGGAATAGTGATGCATAAGAAGCTGGGGTTCGAATCCCTGCTAAAACTGAAATGCCTTTTCACAAACGGATGGGATTTGACAATTCCTCCGAACGTAAATTTTCTTCTTGTTTTTTTTTTCCGGTGTTTCGAGCATCATGATCTCAAAGAGATCACAGCTCTCCCACTTAACTGCTTCACAAGTGGGATGCGCTCGTGTGCTGCTCCGTGTTGACTGCAGAATGCGTCGACAAACCTCCCGGTTTTGGATTGTCCCAGGAGTGCTTTGGCTTGTCCTTTTGTTTCTTCGCGAACGTTGTATAATACCGCCTTTTTCATGGTATCTCTTTAGCTTGATCTCTTCTTTGAATATGACAATACCAACTGATGGTGTTTTTGTCGTGATGGATTCTATCGGTTTTGGTACTTCTAATACGATCAAGCTTTGTTACTTCTGCTGTCATGCAAAGCATCTTCAACTCAGTTGCCATCAACTTACTCTCATACTTTTTGTACACTGTCCAACATTGTAAACCGTATGTGCTGGACGCACGACAGTGATGTACAGTCTTCCCTTCAGCTTAGGGGGTATTTTTCTGTCACAGAAGATGTCGAAGTTTTCTCCGAACCATGAAAAATGCTTTTTCATCCTGCTATTAATAAATTGAGGTTCGTGTACCCTCCGAATAATGTCCTAGGCGTTAATTATTTACTTACACAATCGAAGGGATCAGTAATATCGGTAAACAAAATTCCCAAAAAAAAAAAAAATGGAGAATTAAGATGTAGAATTATTTTGTATCGAAGCAATCTGTGCGACGCTATCAACGCTCATTGCACTACCAAATCACAAAGTAGATGCATTAATTAAACTTACTTATAGAAATCGTTCTTGTACTGCCCGACAGCGACAGAACGATGCCACCTAGCTTTTGATCACTAATCATGCCGCTCTGTTGCTCTACCTACCACTCGAAACGTGACCCGGATCTTAATCACTGCTATAGGTTTTAAAAGAAAACTATCAGTAATCCTGTTGGTTTACTGTTGAAGCTATAGCACCGATAAGAAAGACATTATGGGTCTTTTAAGGCTGGGTCAAAGTACCCCTAAAATATACTAATGAAATAAAATGCTCATTTGGAGTAGAAAAAAGCTGAGAGTATGGTAGGCCTGGATCGACGTTCGAGTAATGAAGCCAATCAAGTAAATCTGCGGCCTGCACAGCTGCTACACAACAAATAGAACAAGGAATCAAACACATCCTGAATAGTCGTCGGATAAAAGGAGAAAAATCTTAGGTTTAACAAAGATCACCAACCTAAGTTAATTGCTCATGGACAGCTTTTAGTTGTCTTTTTAACAATCAGTTTCCGAAAGTACTTTCTAACAGCTGCATTTTACTGTACAGAAGTATCCGACATCAAATTCGAAGAAGTATGTTAAAAAGAACAAAGACAAAAAAAAAATTATTAAAAAAAGACTAAGTGAGAAGAATCGAGCTCAGAATGATCGCGATTCTGATCTGCAAACTTCTCATCTATCTGATTTAATAATTCGTGTTTGTAGCGGGCAAGTCAACAATAAGTATGAGGATCCAAATGCAAATACATCGTGATTCCTCAGTAGATTTTCATGTTGTGCTGGTTGACGTTAAATAGTAATACATCGAAAACCGCGAGATTCGATACGGATGGTCCTCACTAAATGAGGAGTTCAAAAAGTTTTTTTTATCGTTAAATACAGCCACCAAATCTCAAGTAAAGACTCTACCCCAAGGTTATACGTCAAATTCTTACAAACGATTGTCAATAATAAACAAAAAAAATTTAGGTAAGCTGACAAAAGCTAAGATGGAGATGCTTCGGTGGACAGACAGCAAGATTCACCGAGCACAGACTATCATCGAACTAGAAGTAGTATCGATGCTGATGGATTTTCTTGTCAAACATACCGTGTTATGGACGCGATCAACTCAGTTGTTATTGTTTTGTCATGTTCGGAGGAGAGATCCAGAGTACCCAACCGAAAACCTATGTCATAAAACGCTCCGATACTGATACAATATTAACGAAACCAACAAAAAGGTAGACCAAAACACTCCATTGACAAAAACAAGCAACTACACCTGCTGTCAGGTATGAGAAAATATAAAACAAGAAGATTTGAAAGAATCTCTCAGGTGAAAGTAGCTTACCCGAAAAGCGCATGACTAGTGTAAGGGGCAACAGTGGGAGAGTTGTAACCCGACCGAGTTCATAATATTTGAACATCCATTAATGAAACAGCAAGTCACCTTCGAATGTGTGACTTGCTGTTTCATTAATGGACACACATTGAATTTCTTAAAAATTGTGTACCGTACAAGATGAGTTAGTTGAGCATTATCTGTAAAAGTTTGGGTTCAAATGATGAAACACTAATTTCAGTCTTGAAACATGTTGCTAACATTTCACTTTTCCATCAGCCGTCGTATTCTACGTTCAGTAATTATAAGATTTATTTTTACAGAGAACTTTTAGAAAAACATCAGACATTACACGCCAACAAAGCTTTAATTTTGTGAGGTCCTTCCAATCGACTTGCTTACAGCTTTCTTTCAATTGACTTTGTTTGTCATATGAACAGCGATCCTCTTAGATCCATTGTGATTTGTGATACCCTGGGGTGTTGTAACGTCCTAAAAACCTATGAGCTTATATGGTTGGTCAATTTTTAACCATTCTGTGGCCTTAATGAAGTTTAACAGGCTGTTGCCTGGAGTGTCTGAAATTTCTTCTAGTTCGTTGGTGAAGTAACTGCCAAGGAATTTCTTCCTGGTGATGCAGATTTCTGGGTAATCGGTGCAAAGACCCATTTTCTTTGTGTGGTAGCTTAATAGGATGTGTCCTGATGTTAGAATACTGATAAGCGATCGTAATGAAGGCCTATTCCGGAATAGGAGCCTTTCTAATCTGTTCCTATCGTATTTTGGCCATAGTTTTCTGGAGATGACACAAGCATCTAGCCATTCCCATCTTTCATTGGAATTTTGCATTATTTTGCTACCAATTATCTGTTTAATTGCACAGGGCTTAACCATGATTGATTGTTCTATGGAAAGGGTCAGTGAGTTTTCTCGTCAGTTCATCCGCTTTTTCATTTCCCGGTGCACCACTTTTACCGGGACCCCTGCAGAGTCTAACGTTATCCTGCGTGATGCCAAAAACATTTAACTCTTCGCGACAGCAAGAAACAAGCTTAATTTAATAAGAGTGGCAGAAATTTCTAATTTTTTTTATTGATATGTCAGATCAAAAGTTGTTCACAACCCTTTCATCTGCTTCCATCTGATTTACTGAGACTTTCGAAGTTCTGCCACGGTATTCTGGCTGTGATCGAATACTTTTTCCTAGTTAAACTTATTCCACAAAAGTTTGTCTATTTAATCATATTCTACTGGAAAGTAAAGCCGAAAAACCAAATGAAACACGGTTTAAATTTGAATTTCTGCGGCGTAATTTGTAAAAAATGTTATAGGTGATTACTTCAAACTTATCTCTGACTTTTGTCTTTTCAATAAAGTGCGAATGTCCTGGAAAAGTTTTTTTTCTGCACCACGCTCTGCTTACTCAGCATAAAAGTGCTGATGCTTTAAATTGATTGCATGGTGTCTTCCTGTATGGAAATCGAGCATACCAAACCAAAAATTTTGGACAAAAAACCATTTGGTCTTACAAGCATAGCATACCTACACAAGCATTAAGTAAAATCATTCTTTTCCATTAGACATTGCAACCCAGATACCTGCCCACACATAAATCGCCACCTACTTGCCTCTCATATAAGTCGAGCAGCAACATAATAATCCACAGATCACTCCATACTCAGCGCTGCAATTTGTAGCGACTTAATGTATTCATGATTGAAATAGGATATAGTGTCTATGTCTATAGCCCATCGTCCACAAACAACCGGTATATTCAGCTTCAGCTATGCCACTAACAGGTGTATACATTGGATTCCCCCCAACAAGCTTTTCATCTGAAATGGAGAAAAATTCTCTTGCGCGCTCGTAATTAATTTCGATCTGGAGCAAATCACTTTAATCTCCCACCGATAGACTTCGGTTGAAATTGCCCCGTGTGGGCTATACTCATCGATGGAATAGGACAGGTTTTTTTCTATCCCGCTTCCCGCTCGATGTGTGTTGAGGCAAAAAAGAATTTAGAACACACAACTTATTATCTAAAAGCAATTATGTGAAATAGTTTTTCTTGATGTTGTTTTTTTTAACATTTTTTTTATTTTGATATTTCTTTTTGATTTAAGTGCATTTTTGTCTTCTCTTTGCAGTTATGCCGCAAGCAAGTTAGACTTTGTGGTCGGTTTGCTATCGTGGAAATGGCTTCGCCGATGAGTGCTGTGACACTGCATCGCAGTCCGGGCGGTATGTGCAACTCGCCACCAGTCAATCAGCAACAACTACAACCATACTTTAGTAATAATGAACACAAGCGTATAATGCAACTGCTAAGTGCTCCAGCTTTACTGTCACCAATGGAGCCAACGTCTAAGGGACTTCTCAATGGACCAGGCCAGAATAATTGTTTCCTCAATTGTGCCGTTCAGGTGAGTTGCTTTCAATGAAATCATGAGTATGTGTTACTCCATTATGGATCTGGACAGTTTGAATGGTTTTTTGTTTTTTGTGCTAAGGCCCCGAGCTTGTCCGAGCTTTTGTATTTATTTTTGTTTTGGAAAATATCGAGTCCTGCTTCTTGTCTTCATTCACAAACACCTGACAGGCATAAAATTAATTCAATTGCCAACTAAATTGATTCTATGTTCATCACACGCGAGGCTCAAATGTTTCATGGGAAATGGACTCGCGTATTGAAAAGCAGATGCGGCTAATTAAGTGGCGTCATCGTTGCAAATTTCCTTTTTTACATCAAAATGCTGTTTGTTATGCTGCCTAGTTGTTCGACATGGAATAGATATTAAGGGCGTTCTTGTTTTTTTTTCTTCAGCTTTATAGGGTGTGTGTGTAGTTCATGTTTCAATGTGAGAATTTTATTTCCATTGCCTTTGTCTTGTTTTTTGTTGTTGTTGTTGTTTTCATGGTTCTGGTATGAGATTTTGGAGTCAATGGGTCTTGGCATGAATCTCATGACATGAGATTTAATTTTTTTTTCTCGCTTTGCGTTCTGCGATGGTGATTAGCTTATTGTTCTAGGGTCTACGTTGAAAGTGTAATTTTTATTTAATATTTTTTTTGTGGAACAACACAGAAAGTGCAACTTCTTGTTAGACACGGCATGATAAGGAATGATGGATAATATATTTTCTGGTCTGGGAAAGCAAATGGTTTTTCATTTGCGCTCTGCAAATTGTGGTAATGGTTTAATCTGACAGATGGATGATGATTTAGATAGGAAGCTGAGGGAGTAAATCATTATTCAATTTGATGGAAATGGCATTGTTTTAGTTTTGGAGTCTAAATTAATAATATATATGAAACAATCATGACTTTCTAGGTTAATTTTCTGTTATAACTTTAAAAATTTAGTACACAATGAGAGGAAATGAAATGAGGGAGAGATTTACAGATTTGTTTGGATTCTAAAAGTAATTTCACTGGTGCTAATAAATCAAGTCAACCTAATTGTCCCAGCTATTAAGTGACTTGCGACAGAGTTGCTGCAATCTTACCTTCACTACCGCAGAGTGTTACCTTTCTTGGACTTTAGTCGCAAGGAAGTTGACAGATGAACTGACCCGATGACTTTTTTGTACCATGACACTTTAAGTGATCTGCAATTGAGATTTCCTCAATCAGGATCCTCGAGTCGATAAGACAAAGCTAATGCCGATTGTCGTCCGGAACTGAAATGATTGCTGTTTGCTTTAAAATTTATGATATTTTGAACTTCCAAACGCATTTTCCAATTTATTTTTTCTGTGTGTGACTCACGTCGGAGTCGTAAGGCTTAACCAACAAAGATTAACTAAAATATGTGCAGTTGAAACTAGGTTCTCTGACTGTCTACCTTTTATGTTGGTTTCTGCATGAGGTTACAGCGGAGTTTTCCAAAACCAGCTTTTTCAAAGATAAGACATTAACATCGTTTGGATATTTGGTGACAAGACGAAAGCTAGTAAATGAAAGTTTTATTCAGTTTTGAAGTAAATGCAATAATCAATCGATCAATGCAATGAGAAATGGAAGGAACGCAATGTTATTATTATTATTATTATTTTAAATTCTTTATTATGATAAAATCTCGAAAAATTTACAAAAAAAAAAAAAATACAAAGAACATTAGCATGGCAAAAAAATATTTGCCGTCTGCCTGAAACTTGACTTCAACGAGGTTTAATAAAAAGAAAGTAAAAGTTTTGTTTAAAAATACATAAGTTTACAATAAAAATAAAACAGTTGAGCATATGAATAAAACCATATTAACAGTACATATAAAAAATAAATTAAATTGTTTCTATTTTATTCGATGAAACTGTTTCGGTAACCCAAGGCATGAATAATAAAACTATAAAGAATATTCCAACTACGCTAACCATTTAAAATATCTTTGACTTCCTCACGAGTTAGAAAGCTCTTTTCAAAGTAAAGCCTTCGCACTTCTTGTAAAATTGGGCAATTGGCTAAGTTAATATCTTCGGTTTCGTTACGTTTGCAGAGGTTACATAAGGAATTATTGTTTCTGTGAGGTTTGCAATTTAAATTTAACATTTCACTTCTTGCCTTAAACAGTGTACTTATTTGATGATTCACTGAATATTTGCTGTCAAAATAATCATTGTTTACGAAAAGAGCGTGATTGAGCTCTTTATACATTAAACGGATGGAGGAAGTTTGGGCCCTATTCAAGAATTTGAGATAAATTGAATCATCTACCTTTGCAATGCATTCGTAGAATTGATCCTGCCAATTTACGGAGGGGATATCATTTAGCTTAAGTTCAAAACAGTGTGTATCAGTTAACTCATTCCATTCCTTGAACGGAGACAGTTGCCTTTGAAACGCGACATTTATTACTTGCCTTTGGAGGTTTCCGCTCGATCTTTGCATGACTTTTACGGTGCAGTGCAATAAGGCCCGCGGAAATAAGACCCGCGGGTCTTATTTCCTCTTTGTTTTGGAAGTAAGGCCCACGGGGGTTATTTCCATGATGAAATGGCAGTAACAGCCGCGGGCCTTAGTTCCTTTTTCTGCGAACTTAAAAACCACTTCGTAATGGAAAGAAGTCTCACCGTTTGCACTTAAACTTATTTTTAATGTGAATAAACTTGCACAGAGACGTAACTCCACTAGACATAAGTCCATGCTCCGATTGTGGGTGTGGGTTATGACATACCAAAGAGGAACACACGTACATAATAAGTATCTATGGAACTATGAATCATTCTATGTGTTTAATGCGGTCAATTCGCGCGTATTTCTTAAGTTCAACCGCAGGCACGTATTACACAAATTTTGTTCGCTTTGCTTTTTACTCACGGATAGAATAATGAAGCTAAGAGCGAAGCGGAAAAAATTTTCTCAAGGGAATATGGATGTGTGGTGTAAAAATAAAAATTCGCGCGACGTGTGACAGTTTTGGACCGTATTAGATTTTGAAGAGACGGAGGCAAGAGCTTTGAGAGCAGCCTTACTGTTCAAGAAAATTCGAATATCCGTTTTATCTAAGCCAGGAGAGGACTTCTTTTATCGACAGAATTCCGCTTGACAGGTAGGCGGAAGAAAAGACTTAAATTCAGCCCTTTTGAGAAAATTCCACTTCCTACACCATCATAGATTTTGGATCCGTCAGTGTAGAAGTGTAAGGCTTCATTATAAAAGAGAGAAACATTCCCCCAAGCTTCTCTTGAGGGTTTGGTTATTTGGAAATTATTATCAAACACCAACTTAGGGGTGGTCTAATCGATCCGGGATGAATATTAAGTTGTTTAAAATATTGATGTGACCAATTTGATTGTTGGTTCTTTAGGTGAGCTTTTAATCGAGTAACTGCGTTCGCTGCTGACTGTTTGCCGAAAATGTTTAGGAACTAAGGCTTAGTAGTTTGTCTAGTGCATCCGAAGGAGTTGTGTTTAACTCGCTGTTGACGCATATGCTTCCCGTTCGGTGGACTTTGACAAGGTTTTTATACTTTACCTGACATGCTACTACCCCATAAGCAGACAGAATGTTTGTTGTTGCTCAACAAATCCAGATTAGAATTAATTTGGGTGTTAGAAATAATTGGCTGCCTATGCAAAAATTCCAATCTTAAGAAACACACCAGAGCAATAATCGATATGACATCCTTAACACTGGAATTATACCTTCAGTATCGCAGGCTGAGCTTTTTTATTTCCAAGTGTCTTTCGCAGAACTAGAAGCTCTATTTTTAGGGCCTTTAATATTCAGTCTGTTGGGATCAAAGAAAATGACACGACTATGTGATGTGGAAGTTTTATAGATTAAGACCATTTGTCACTATGAAGGGTTTACTGCATAAAATCATCGTAAAGTTAAGCAGACATTCACCATTAATCATTCCCAAAAAATCGAAAAATAAAATGAGATTCATTGGTGGAAAAAATTAAGTTCTAAGATCATAAATATGCTTATCAGTTCCGCCTGCGAAGATGTTCTTCCCTCATTCGTATTGAACCCTACTTGAGTATAGTGTAGGTTTCTTCCAACTTCCAGCTCTATTAATTTATTATCCTCTAATGCTCAATAAAAGCCCACACAAAAACCTACTAGAACCACTGAACCCATCAATTCAAATGCACCAACCCATGAATCTTTTCCTCTGATACCTAGACTTAGGCCTCATTCAACAATAACTTTAATTAAATCGTCAGTACGAGAGTACAATCAAAAAAAGGAAATTAAAACTCCCATTTGCGTCCAGGGTTGGTTGTATTCTATTTTTTTGTTTTTGTATACGTGTAACACGAAGAGTCACATCCTACCAACGCTTCTAGCATGATCCACGAAAATGCATAAATTTCTTCAATGAGTCTCCAAGCCACCGCCAAACGGAAATAAGACACTTATTTAGAGCCTCTCTCTGTTGCATATACAATTTACGTAACATTTACGATGGGAATCCTCCAGATGATATAATTTGATATTCAGACAGAACTGTAAAGGGTTGAAGAGGAGCGCGGGAATGGTTTTTCCCCTCAATCGTCGTCGCAATAGTAGTAACTAGCATGTAATAATAATCTTCTTCTATACATGTGGGCAAATGCAAAGGCAGAAAATTAAAAAAAAAAAAGGAAAACATTAACCAACTCACAGATCGAGATTAGTTCACACGATAAGCTCATTGTGGACCCCTCTTGCAACTGCTCAGCCATGAAGAAGTAATATTCTTGGATTCATGCTAAATGTACTTTTGTATCGTCTCACCTTCTTAGGGCAGAATTGGCCACTGAACTATGGCAGCAGCAGGAACAGCAACATCATAATATATACAAAGAAGCCAGAATCGGCATAATATTTCATGGAATTGAAAAAACCACAAGTACACAGGTGTCATTTTAATTTTTCATCCTCATGTCATCTTCGCCGGAGCATGGATCATGGTTTCAATCATCTTGTGTTGTGATTCTCTTCCCACACAATTGGCCTAGAATATTATTATTTATTGGAAGCTGACCATGGCAAATCAATTTTTGTCTTCACACTTTTCCCATCGACCTCTGGCAGAGCTCCTTTTAGTCTGACATGGTTCGCAGATTTTCCTGAGAATATCTCAGCAATGATAATTAATTCTTAGACATCCTAAAAGTTTCTTGATACATTATGTTGATGAAGGTCCGGACTGTGAAGTCGCTCAACTCGCCGACACACCGCGCCGTGTCTAGACTACATAAGTGGAAAGAAGCAAAGTTCGTGTCCCAGCTCTTTTGTTATGTACTTAGCGTGTGCAGTGATTTCACTTTCTCACATGTGACCTAAGGACAAACTACTCGTATTAATGTGTTTTCGTGCGTGGCAATGCTATAAAATTCAGTCATTTTATTGCCCTTGATATCGTCGTTTGTACTGATTAAACTCTTGTAGAAGTTAATGCAAAAATCGTGTGATGATCGTTTGCTTGAAATTGTGTTGTAGATTTTGGAGGCGTAAATTTCTTTTCGTTTTATGCGGTGACAATCTAGTGTTGGACTGTTTTATGGAGTTTCATTTAAAGCAAAGAAGCATTAATGACTTCGTGCAGAGAACTCTAGTTATGATTTTAATTGACAGTTATTTCTTGGTGTTTAATGCTGTCTGCTTGACAGACTTTAAAGTGGTAGTTTTATGACTGCGTTATTATTTGTTTGTTGAACTTCTAAGAAAGCACTCCAAATTTATTAGATTGTGAAAGACATTTGCTGCATTGGCTTCACTAATGAGGCCAACGACCTCAACAATGAACTTGGTGAGTGGTGGCTTAGTGTGTCCCTCGTCAGATTTTTTAAACAAAACTTTAATGTCTTTCATCAAAAATCAATGTATCAAAGCACGCTAAACACATATTACCGATCACACCAGTATATGTCTTGCGTGTCCAACATGTTTTTGAGTCATGTCAATCATTTAACGCCTTTGTGAAACACGGGCTCCACCAAAAGGGTTCATCTAACATTTTAAATGTAAATGATAATGGCCGAATTTTAATATTTTTTTAATCGGATTTGACTTAGGCGATCCAAAACATAAAATGCCCAAAGGATTAACTTACAAAGTCTACCCTTTTCCATATAGTTTTGACAGCTCGGTTTCTTTTGTTTGGTGGTCGGACAAATTCAATGTAAAGACTTAGGTTGACTCATTCATCTTTCGTATTGTATTTCATACCAAAGAGACACATCTTTTCTTCTATGGTCTGTCCTAGAGCTTATGTTAGAAAATTTAATTAATTTTGCTTAGCTCCCACCAACTGGCGCTTCACGGTGTGAATTTGAACTTTTTTCTTATGCATTTTTAAATGTTCTTCGTCTCATCAATCATAATTTGAGGAATATCAACTTCTTCTTGTAACTGGAAGCCCCTTTTCCAGAAGATGTATAACAAAACAGAAGAGCTGAGCAGTGAACTTTATTTTCTTTTTGAACTCATCGCCTAATATAATTTTTTGTTCTATGTTTTTTGTATTGTATTCGTTTTTTCAATTTCAAACAGGCAATTTAAGAACATGAAATGATCTGAAAATAGCCCGTAGCACCTGCCACCTATATCACTGTCTGCGTCTATCTTCCCAAATGAAAAGGGTTAGCAGCTCAGCCAAGAAAACAACAAAAAAATATTAATATTTCGTGGTTACGTCTCGTGCCCTCGCCACTCGGAAACCTTCGCGTCCATTTTTTTTTGCTGATGGTTGCCAACCGGTAAGATTGTACCACGAGTTGTTAAAGGTGTTCGATTTAGTGAAGAGGTCTTATAGCAGGTGCCTTTTAAGTAAATTTGGCTAAAAAGTTTTTTGTTGGGGTTTCTTCTACCACGTGCCGTTGCCCATTGATTTAGTGATGCCAAAGTTCATGGTCAGACATCCTTCCTCAGAAGTTTGATCTTGATTGCGTGACACAATTTTTTTTATTTGCTTCATTTGCTTACCTTAGTAGATTAGAAAAAGTGACAAGAAAAAGCAATCACCACGAACCAATTTTGATAATAAGAGCAATTTTTATCTGTGGCTTTTGAGTTTTTTTTAGAAACTTCAAACTTTTGAGAGATTTTTCTTCGATGCAGTGTCATGTTTAATCAACATAATTCAGAGATTAAATTTGTTTCAACGTCATAACCACAAGAGTGCTTCATTAGAGAATCTCTTGGAACCCACCGAACAGAACAGCGAAAAGAAAAAGAAGGAGAAAAATCAGTGGTATATTGAATTTCATATAAAAGAAAAAATAATAACTCCCACACAATTTAAATTCCAGAAGAGCATAACTTTTTTCTTATGCTGTCTTACTTTGGAACTGGTTTCAGTGTCAGCCAAGCCCATGTGATTGAAATTTATTTTTATGTAAAAAAAGTCTGCCCAAAATAAATAAGAAAATTTAATTCTTTATGAAGCCTTTGTATTGTGGTGCGATGTGGTGTTTATTTATGCCGAACAATGCGTATGCAAATTTTGAAGAACAAAAATTTCTAAGCGTGGATGTTTGTTTTGTAAACGAAAATGCATCTGAGGGAGTAAATTTCAATCTTTTGACAAAACAAGAATTGACAGACAAAGAAATAATTTTTATATTTAGAAATTATCGAAGAACTATTGCGAGATTATGTTAAAAGAGAAATGCACACTAATGATTTGAATTAAAATTGACGACTCTATTCAATGGAAACAACAACGGAATTCTATTAAGAGCTGACTTACAATCCAAAACACAAGTAGTAATACGCGTACTGTTAGTTTGATAAACTATAAATTAAAAGAGACATTTTTTTAAACATATCGTACAGAGTATGTTAAAGCTCCTCATTTAATTTCCTTGAACCTTAAAAATTGTTGCCTTAAAGGGGCACAGAGACCATAATTTATTTGTCATCTAAACAGTGAAAAAAAGTGAATTTGCTAAACTCAAATGCAAATAACGGAGACGAACTTCACTCTTTTAGTTCTTTATTCGAGACTCCTTTTTGCCATCACGGGAGACGGGAGCAATACACACATTTTTTAATTATTCCATCTCATGAAAACGGCTTTACTCAAGGACTCAATATCTTAACTATTATTAAAAAAGAAATATGAATCCTTGGAAGCTTTTTTAATCAAATTCAACAAGACAATCAACTTAGTGGAACGATACAGGACAATCACGATCAGAGTTATTAAAGTCGATTTACCGGCTTAAATTTTTTCAATTTCTTCTTTTTCCTTATAATTGGTAGAATATTGATAAGCAGAATTTTGAAAAGCAGAATTTTAAAAAGCGTAGTTTTAAAAAGCAGAATTTTAAAAGCAGAATTTTGAAAAAAGAATTTTAACCCCGGCAGAATTTTGACTCCAACCCAAGTCAAACAAGGATGTTTCGGTGCTTTGATATTATAGTTATTTTTCTCGGGAAGTCCAAAACATCTATTGGCGTTGTTACTATTTGATACAAATTTTTATCTTCTTTTGGACTTCCTTAAATGCCCAGAGAGATTGGCAGTTGACCCCAAGTATACCCCAAGTTATTTTTTTCATGTACTTCGTTCTCCGCTTTTAGTTGAATAGATGAATGAATTTGCCATATTTTCCAAAAAAACTAACAAAAGACCTTTAAATACTGACTATTATAGGAATCTTCCTTAATTTATTAACTACAACAAAATGCACAAAAACCCTTATGAAATTACCATTATGAAAGTGAGATGGCGTTCAAATCCTTGATTATGAAAGAGACACGGAAAATTCGTGTTCATAAAGCACTGAAAACTTAAAAGCTGCTTATGAACTTATCTCGCTTATTTCCTGCTTTATACTTATTTCGAAGATAATTTTCTGATAAGAGTTCCTGCTCAGAAGTTTCATTGACTGTTTTACTGCCGTGTTTTAATAACCTTTTTCCGTAATTTTTAGTTGATGTTTTTTGAGATGTTTGCTTTGACAAGGACGAAAAAGGTTATTGGAAAAATGTTTGATGTGAAGCATAGCAATACAAGCAAAAAAAAAAGCTCAACATGTGCGTTGTTGACTCAAAATAAATTTAATTCGAATCACACATAGCTTTTTTAAGGCTATGTTCGCTTCAAAACACACTTTGTTTTAAGGTGTGGCTCGCGAATAAATTAAGATTCTAAGAAAAGGGAACAAATTGGCTTACTTTGAAAAAGGTACCGGGCACAAAGTTCAAAGGCCAAAAAAGGACTTGTCCTCTTTAAAGAAAATGTCTCGTCACACAAAGTAAGCTTACTAAGTAAAGGGTGTTTTTTTTAGACACGTGGCAATATTTTTTTTGGGAGTTGGTCTTTGACAGTTGTCACTTGATTTATGCTTAGTTTGGTCTGCCATTTCATCGTGAAAGAATTAAAGCCGCACATCAACTGGTCACTGCGTACATTTGGTAAATTGTTTCGAAACAAAACGCTGTTCACGCCAATTTTTACATCATTACATTTGTATGTTAAGTCGCTTGCCTACGATAAGATAAGCCCAAGACGATTGAAGTGAATACTATGACATACGGCTCTAAATGCTGCAAAAAGTGGTCCGAAGTGGGGCCATTCGGTTGGAATTTATTTGCGCCAATGGCGGCGTGGTGGCTTCTTGTTCAAAACAAACCTTTAAGGGCAAACCCTTATCTTTATGAGAAAGCTAAGTTCTTGGCAATAACGTTAAATTATTTGAATTTTATTTCTTCTTAAAAACTTCATGTTTAAAAAATACACCCTTTATCTGTATTTAGAGTAAACTTCTTATACTTCGATACTAAGCTTAAAGTACTTCGTGTATATTTATTTCTCTGAAGTCATAATATAATTCTTCGCATTTCTTTTTAACGTAATGGTCCCTTAATTTTTTGACTAGAATGGCACAAAGACATAAATGTTGCTGCATCATCAGTGGTTATGAATTTTTTGGGTCATCACGTGAAAATAAAAGGCTACAAACTGACCAAAAATATTTCCCAGACAGTGTGTATTTGAAGTCTGTCCATTAACATTTCGTAAGAGTTCAGCGTAGCATCGTTCCACTTATCGCTTAGTATATGGCCAGTACTCAACGGAAAAATATTTTCCTTTAGAAAAACGTGAGTCGTTTTATCACGATTTGCTAAATTTATAGTTTCTATTCACACCTTGTTGAAAGATTCACTAAAAGCCTTTCAGTGATATCAGTGATCATGTATATTTGTCACATTTCGCTTTTAAGCCCAAGCTGATGATGTGGACATAGGTACTTTTTTTGCCGAATTAATATTCCACCAAAAAGTTCAGATGTTACAGAAATTGTCAAAATTTGCCTATTGTATATCTTTTCAAGTGAGAGCTTTCCATCTTCAAGAACTAATGTAGCTTACGCAGCTTTCCATTTGCTGAATACGTGTTCTAATCTGATAGTCAAAAAACACGCCACGAATTTTACTGTGTTCTCCCACATATGAAAAGAAATACCTTCCACTGTTTCTGGTTTAAATAAAATTAAATATGTATATATAAATATATCATCGGTTAAAGTTCAGGATTTCGCAAGTCAAAAAATGCAACTTATAATGTTTATTAAAAAAATGAGAAATATTGGAGCCACCTATTGGCACTTTCAGTGTATTTATGTTGTTCTGAACATTTCGTAGAAGAGAAAAAAGTCTTAGATATTTTACATACTTCTGAGGTGCTGCGTTTCTGCGTTTTTTGCGATCTCTGCAAAACATGCTTAAAATACTTTCGAGATCCTGAGCTGGCTAATAATATCGTTCTAAGTATCCTTTCTTCCTTTTTCTTCAAGCTACGAATGGTCGGTGCTATCATTCGTACCACGTTATGTATTGGCTAAGATCATCGAACTTTAACGCGTGAGGTGGAGTTTTGAATCTCAGCAGAAATGAAAACGATTTTTAGCAAATATCTCCTCTAGCAATGGATTAGCAAGTCTTCTAGAGTAATACAGACATTAAAAATACTTTCTCTTTTTCAGTTTTTGCTGCCCATTTCTTTTCTCCAACGCTTTGTTAGATATGTTTTTAACTAAGCCTTCAAATAGCAATTTCAAATCGAAAATAGTATAGGAGGGGTCTCTAATAAAAACAAAAAAATTTCCCTGCAGCACATTCGTTCCAACTTTAGAATTGAACATTAAAAGTTTATTCTGATTGTGCGTCAGTCATCGCCAACAAAAGCCTCTGACAAAACACACACGCCCTTATATTTCCATCTTTTATTCCATTGAATTTTTTATATTGAAGTGCTGCCAGTATTCCAAAAAATTGAGGTCAAGCTCACAAAAGTTACATTGCAAATTCCTTCGCATAAAACGATACTCATCTGATGTCAAAATTATGTTTTGCGGTAATGCCATCAATTACTCACCACACTTTTTTCGGTGAAACTTCGATGGGTTATTACCAAAAAATATGTAGCCTTTCATACAATGAGGCCATCACAGGTCAACAGAACTACAAAAAAGCTGTCGATTAATAGCAACAGAGTCATCATTCAAAACACATTTTGAAATTATCTTCATATGAATAGGTGACGAGATGAATACTAAATCGTAAAAACTAACAATTTTTTTTTTTTGGTTGAAGTTCAAAAGTATTTCAAGCATCACAGAAATTCAGTTGCAGCTTGTTTCAATGTTAACTTGTTTAATCAGAACCAAAGGAAGATAAATTGCTCTTGGTAGCTTGTTCCGAGCGATGCACTTTTGACTTTCATAGCGACTCAACATCGTAGCAAGCGCATGGAGAGACAAGCACAAGTATCAGATAAACAAAAATATAAATCCAAAGACAGGCAACATGAGACAAGAAGTAATGGTAGAAACAACATACAAGAAGCAACTCGAGCTAACGCATTGCTCGTTCGTTCCAAAGTCCAAATTTATAAATAAACATTTCAGATTTTGAGGCCGCGATATAGACCCAGGTGTGTGTGTTGGGTATGGGCACACACAGGATTGAAGACTATTTTAGCGTCCTGGCACGTGCTAATCTCCAATGCCTGTCTTGTCGTCGCCATCGGACATTTAAAAAAACAACACACTCTAAATACGATAGACAAACAGCAAAGATTAAGATTGTAGGTTTGTTCTTTTCCAGGCTCTAAGCAATAACACTCATCCCAGGTAGGCGAATGGAGCCTCTCATAAAGCAAAACACAGAAAAAAATAATTTAGTGGCCGTGAAAGTAATTTGCTTTGCCTACCGATATGTTTGAATGATAAACTCAGTCCCGAAGGTTAATTGTTGTCATGGGCGCTTTGTCATAGAGATGTATGCTCATTGGGAGATAGAGAGAGAGAAAAAAAAGAGAGGAATAATGGCAACGGAGTTTGAAATTATCATCAACAATATCCTGTGTCTATCCAATATCCGATTGATTGTACCCATGAAACCGGAAGGATGTACTAAAGCGCTTGTTCCATCCGGTGTTTCATTTTTCTCAAGCCAATTATAAACATCGGAGCCCGCTCAAGGGTCTTATAATTGACACACTTTAGGTGGGCATTATTTTAAAGCACTTCTATAATAATTGCTCTTGTGGAAGTTACCATTATAACATCGCACATGGAGTATATATCTCAAGCTGAGATTTATAGCACCTGGGTGACAATCTGAACTGAAATAAGACTGGGACTTGTAGATTGCTCACAAGCTGACAGACATCAGTGGGAGATGTCAACGGCCTATGCGGAGAGAAAGAATACTCATCACAAAACAATCAAAGTGGCATAACAGCAAAGCAAAAACAAAGTGAAAGATAGGAAGAGTTATATGGAATGTTTGTAGCACAACTGAACCAAGATGTTGGATTGCGGTAGTAATTTCTTAAACCTTTCTAATATGATGCATTAGATGTAACATCTAACAATTTCTTGGCATGCGGTAAATGCCATTGCAGCTCACTTGGCTATCAAGTTCTTATGAATACGAGTATTTTCCATATCCCAGGATCACTTCATCTTACTGCAAGAAGGATATTTGTCGAAAGAATAACTTGGAATGCACAGCGACCACAAAAGCCCACCATTGTCAAAAATCGAGTTTATACCTCATATCTTTTGTATATGCAATGTGCACTTGTCTGTCAGTATGTTTTCGGTGGAGTGGATTTTTCGGTTCAAACCATATGCTGTAGCCTGGTATAACAAAAGACTGACTTGAATATATTGCTTGCAATGCTTTACTTGAAGAACTTGTCTGAATTGATTTTTTTTTTGCTGTTGTTGAGGATAATTGGATGGTATGTTAAATACCATAGAAGGAGTGAAGTGTATGAACCCCTTGCTATTGTAGACTAAAAGAGCGATTGTTTCTTGTGTCTACCTACTGTCAGGCTGGTTTTTTTAATAGTAGTGAATATAAATAAGATTTATATAAGCATGCTTCGATCCACATACTGAATATTTCTCTTTTTTTTATTTCCAGGTAAGCTTGTGTAAAAATTCGTCACTCTGCATCATGTCAAGAGCTTGCGAGATAATAATTGGTTTGTGTTTTGATGCAAAACTTTCGGTTGGTAAGAAAAATAATTGCTCTGGACACAAAGTGTGAAAAGAGTGTAATTGTAGTTTTAAAAGACGAGTGCAGGCAGATATGTTTAAGGATCATTCTATTTTTTCATTTACTGGAGCTATTTTATTTATTTTTGGAAACTTCTTTAACTTTATCAGGTCTCACGAGTGTGATAAAAGGTCTTAATGTTCTTATGAGAAACCATACACCGCAGACGATTTTCTTTAACATCAGGTGACTCCCTTCACCGAATAGAAGAGCTTGAGTGCATTGCATTTATCTTTTGTAAATAGTTAGAAACTTAAATACCATTCTGCTCATATTAACCACATATATTTGAAGTAAACTATCCTTTTAAATGGATTCATCCTTTATTTGATAGCAACCAGTGATCTTTCAAGACTTCAACTAGTGTTGTGGAAACCAAGAATGGTCAATCGGTCTTTTACGTTAAAAGATAGAGACCTACTAAAGGAAATCAATTCGATTTTTAATAGATTTTAGAATTTGTATTCTATTTTTTTTTCATTTAATAATCTGCTTAAAATTTACAAAAAGGCGTGAATTATTCCTATCTACCACAATACTGCTATCTTCTAACTGAGGTGCTATGGAGACGAAATAATTTCTTCGGACAAAGGTGCTGATTTGTAATCGTTTGAAAAGCGTGTGTTCCTTTAAAGCAAATGACGTGTTTGTCTTATTAAATTTTAAACTGCAGAACTTTAGGAGCTTGTGAATTTTATCCTTAAATATACGAACTTCACAGATTCTATTGCATTTTATCGCGACCCTTATTTCTTTTTCTTTTTTCCTTTCTTATTTTATCGTAAAAAGTACTGCCAACTACGCAATAAGTTTATCCAAAAATAAACTGGATATGATCCAATCGTATAAGCTATTGACATCAAAAGAACGTGGTAAGTTCACGAGAGCGTTCTCAAGCTACTGAGAACAAACGTTTTCTATTCTATCGCTTTTTCTTATGCTGATAAATAGTTTCGTTATCGTCAAAGCGGAGTGCGTAGTGAATAAGGACTGTCCACAAAGGAAGGCGTTCTATCTCCTCTTATTTGGTGCACGCTCATCGACTCCCTTCAATTGATCTAACGAGCACGCCCAAACATATGCCGACGACGCGACGTTACTATGCTCTTTTCTGGATTCAGCCCTCAAGCTGTCTGTTTCAGAGCAACATGGCGAGTCAAGAAAAGTTAATATACTGTTTGTCTTCTGATAATGTAAGAAAACCTTTCGTAAGTCATGGGGCTTGTCACCGAAACGGGTCCTTTGGACCTATATGTCTCTATGATAAGACCAATCATCTCCTATGCGTCAGATGTGAACTGAGCTCTTACTTAAGTATGTTATTGTCTCGTCCGCCAAGAAATTTTTTTTTCCGCTTCGCTTTAAGCTTCATTATTTTATCCGTGAGTAAAAAGCGAATCGAAGCGAACGAAATTTCCCATCGGGTTGTACGGGCTTGGTGTTGAACATGAAAGATTCACAAGCAAGTAGCTAAGAGCTAAACAAACATTGATAATGTAGATTCAGTTATTATATGTGCATCAGAAAGTGGACTGAGTTTCCATCATCCTATGTCACGAAGTGGGAGACAACGTGAGCTATGAATTCATGTCCATTGACAGCTGAAATAAGTGCCCACATTTTGGAGCTTTGTTTTTCGGTACCTCAAAATGTTTTTCCTTCAAATAAAAGGACTCTAGAATATATACATTTAGCGCACCCACTATGTCCTTAATCCTTTCTAAGAAGGAAAACTAATTTTAAGATCCCATGTGCATCACACTCATATAAATGCTTTTTCAAAATGGCAACAAAAGACGGGTCTTCTTGCCTCTTCAAAGTGGAAACAAAGCCCGTGGGTGTTATTTCCATTTTTTTGAGCAATAAGACCCACGGGTCTTACTGCCGCGGGGCTTATTGCACTGCACCATGCAATCCAAATTGCTATAAGCTTATACGTTACGAACAATATTTATGTTTGAAGCAAGAGCCAAGCTGTTCTTAAGGCCCTACTCAACTACCTTCTAACTTTGAAAGTGAGCCAGGAATGTAAGACCTCTATGTATGCTGTCGGAAAACTATATTCTTTGAGTTTCGTTTGGGTTCCAGGCCATCACTGCATAACTGGAATCGAGGTCCCCGTATCACTGCTGAACTTTGCTAGGCAAAGGTTTTAGACCTGTACCGCCACACAGTCTGCTGGGGGGCTCTCACTAATGGCTTCAATCAACGATTGGGTCTGTGAAAAGCACAATGGTTGGTGTCTGAGCTTTCCGTAACTATAAAAAAAGGACTATTAGATCAAAGCATTTCGATTTGTTTTTCAAGTGCATAATGAGTCATACTGCTCTTTTACATTTCTACAACTAAATCACAGCCATTTTGTGATCAATTTATGCCTAATCGGTTGCCATTTTGTCGCACTTATTGACCACATTATAGAAACCCATGTTCGCTTCAACTAAAGCAGCCTGCCAAGTTCCTTATGTAAACCAAAAGTAAAGATCCACTTATTTACATGTGTTTCTTTTTGTACAACGCAACCCACCGCCCGGTCGAAATCGTAAGCAACACATACACCTCTATTCTAATTTCTGTAAAAATTCCACTTTTGAATAAAAGTGTTCGAATTAAGATGTAAATTTAATTGGAAACCAATTTTTTCGACAAGTTTTAAAATAACATTTTATTGGTTAAAGAGGTCAAATCGATTCATTTTCTTCTTCGCCTAAGAAAAACAGAAACGTGTTTGCTTACTTTAACCACCAGACTTAAACAGAGCACCATTGCATTTGACAGTCAAAGTTTTTTGTGATAACTAAATCTAGAAGATGTGAGCGCAATAAGTCACCTTTTCCAATAAAAATGTCTAACACAGCAGGCAACTTCTAACTTAATCAATTAAAATTCAAAAACATGTTAGAAAAAAAAAACTCGATCGAAGAAAACAACAAAGCCCCGAGCTCTATGCTGCAGCTGCATACTCCATCCCACTCAATTAAAAAGAAAATCATCTCCTCGTGCCGTTCAACTGCTTTTCATCTTTCTCAAAAACTGTTCAAGCCTTAGAGACGGAGAAACTAATAAATTCATCTTCACACACACTGACCGTGCGTTGCAGTAGCGTGTTTATGTGTTGAACACTCAATAGTCACCCAAAGAGCTAATGATCTCAAATGGGGATTTCCAGCAGAGTCTTAAATCAATTGGTGTGCCTTCAATATAATATGTGTACATAATACCAACGGCAATGTGTTTTTATAATGTCTCTGCTTCCACCTTACGCTTGTAAGTGGAGTCCATAATTCGATCATTGACAGCAATTTGAAGTCCTGTAATCTGCAATTCTACACACATACATCAGCCCACAGCTAGAACTAGAAAAACAATCGGTGTCCATCAGGCCGACGACAATTGGTACGTGCTGTGTAAATAAACTCATTAAGTCCAGCAGAGGCAAGCAAGCAAGCTATAAGAAGAAAAGCATAAATTGTAAAAGAAAAGTGGGGGAAAAAACACAAGTTCGACCGGAGTATCCTTTTCGAAACCAGAAAATCAGTGTGCTGCGCTCGTGCTGCATCATCAGCACCGATGCTTTTCTTACGATCTCCTGCTAATCAGCTCTCTGCACACAAGCACAATGAACTTCAGTCATGGGCTCTGTACGTAAAAAAAGAAGCGTCTGAAAGAAGCAGGTTCAAACTTTATCTAACAAGCGGCCTTGATCGCTCTTTCTGAGTCCTTCAAGTGCGTACAGTGGAAAATTAAATTCGTACTTTCTTTCCGCAAACTAGGTCTTGGTTTTTTACCCATTCTCAAAAAAAACTTTGAACGCTAGAGCTGCTCTGCCCTTCTGTCGTAATCGATCGGGACTAACTTCTTTCTTTCAACATTTGTTTCATGATAACGATTCTCACTGATAAAGCAGACGTATGTTCCTTCGATCGATTACGATTATTTCACTGATTAATTCAAAAATTCTGTAATCTCCGACATCATTAAGTCCAATATGCTTAACAAGATGGCCCCATTCCACATGAGGCCTTAAAGAACATTGCACCATCCATCGAATACAGCACCGGCTGCGTTCTTGCCTGTGCGCATAAAACTCGTGCTGGAAATAACCATTAACTGTAGAAGAGAGGCTGGGACGGTTAAAACGAAGCTATAGGACGGTGGACCCTTTTTAAGCTCGTGTCTTTCGAAAGTGGTCTGTCTCCATAAAAGAACCGAAAACGAAAACACAATAAGAAGTAAGAAAAAAAGAAGTTGCAACCAGCTGTGCACAATCATCAATTATTGAAGAAGACAAGCCACCAAGAAAGAGGTAAGGCAGCGTACGAAAAGAAAAACCAAAAAATAAGAAAAACAGTTTTTATCTTTGAGACGTAATGGCGTTGCCTTGTTCGGTCCACCCGTGTACCGGTTTCTTCCTTCAGCTCTTATTTGTTTGTATTCTTGTTGTTGTTGTTGTTATTACTTTGCGCCTTCGCGCAATGAAAAAAAAACTGATGCTGAACGATCTTGCAGAGATTGCTGTCAAAGGGCTCTTCATTGCTGTCAGTATAAACGTGCAATTGCAGGGCCATTGCAGATGGAGGTCCTCCAAAAATAGCCTAGAAAAGTTGTTGTTTTCATTGTACTTGATGGTTGAGTGGAATAATGCAAAGAAGGTGGGAAGGAGATAAAACGAGAATCGATGAATAGCAAACGTGGCGGGAATATCGTGATCATAGAGAGCATTTGAACGCATCTGTGTTGATCCAAAAATGGAGCTGGATGGCTTTAGGACTAGATGAGGTTTTCTGGCGGGATCAGTAGGTGCTTGAGCGCAGTTTTTTTTTTGTGATTTGCAAAACGAAAAACAACTTGTAAACACCATTTTTTGTTTAGAAACATCAAGATCGTTTCTCAGCTCTTTTGTTTTTGCAATGAGGTTCTGGTTGGAATGATTTTTTAGGCTGTGTTTCAATCATCGGATAGAATCCAAAGTACATCTGTTGCTCAGTAGAAATGGAAATCCAAACAATCACCTAAAAGCTGAGCTGGAAGATCTTGATTCAGCCAACTGACTCTTATGAAAACATAGACTCTCGTTTTCTGCTCTTATGTCTCAGTTTTAATGATTGCTCTATCTGGTATTGGTTTTGAATACCGAAATAATTAAACAACTTCCTATACCAATGCTCCCATTAACGTTTCAGCATTAATTTCACATTTCCCCCTAATACCAACAGAAGCAATGAAAATGATAGTATGTCGTGATTTCACCTGTTTTCCTTGCATAACTTCAAACATAAACACCAAACAGATAAATGTCCATAAATGTTTAATAACAAGTCAACTAACTAATGCCATATCAACTGACACGGCGCGCGGCACAGCTTGGTGTGCAAGACAATATTAATAAATGTGAACAACACTGCCATCAAAAGGCATTCCAATCCACTCGACCAAAGATACGCATTATGAATTTAAAATTAAGTATTTATAATCACATCGACAGAGCGTTGTGTTTTCAGTTCCATGCCAAAGCCAAAAGCCACAACAACATAAAACCATAAACAAAAAACCAACGTGTGCATAATTCATATGGTTTGAGAGGTAAGGCCATTTTTACGCTATACAATCTTATGGTGTTGTCTCCCCCACCCAGCAGCCAGATAATTTACAGCTGAATTGGAAAGATATTAACCCAATACCAACTCGTACTCCTTAGGTACAATCGAAACTGGTTTTCTTAAATCAAATTCGAAAATAATGTTAGCCCGCACAAGAACCATGCGAAATGTTGGTGTGTGCATATTTGCAGAAATGTCTTTGCTATGTTTTTGTGCTTTGTGGTTTGCTTCAGATGTTGCGAGAGTCTCTCAAGAAGATGAAGATCTTCAATCGAAAGAAGATGCTTCCACTTAAAAATGCCAGGGTCAGCCTCTGGGTTTCTTTACTGATGAGAAAGATTAATTGCAATATGTGGGCGTTTTGCAAGGCTCCACTTTACGAGTACAATAAGTTAAATGAAATTTTTTCCCATTCGCATTTATCATAATTTGAATCAAAGCAGTTTAGTAACCTTGATTCATATCAACTCCTGGCATTGTGTGCTGATGCATACTCCAAATCCATCATAAAGTGTATTGTTTGTTGCTCAGCTTGAAAACCAGATAACCTGATATTTTCCCGCTTAATACACGAACTATAACATCAAAACAAAATGGAAAAAATAAATAGAATGAAGCTGCAGACAGCATCTTCTTCGAACCATTATCATAACCATTATCGGTGATCGCATTATTGCATTCGTTCTTCTTTCATCCACTTAAAGACAAAAATACACACACACAAAAGAGTTACTCCCTGCGCATTACTACCGCGTGCCCCCAATCTGGTATGGTTTTCTATACAAAACTAGTTGCGGAGCCCGCCATTTTGTGAAAGAAACCACATTACCCAGCTACAAATGTCCGTGAAAGGGGCTTAAAAATTGTTGGATTTAGCTGCTTGCTTTGTTAGAAAAATCTTTTCAAGGAGTGGAGTAGTACGTGAATAATGTTTTTTTCTTTTTATTTCTACCATGGTATTGCAAACGAACAAAGGATCAAGCAAAGCGTATCTGCTGATGAAACTAGGAAAAAAAAATTATCGTTTTGGGAATTTCTTAGAAATCCTCTTGTCAGCTTCGAATAAGAGAAAAGTCACTATATTTTTCGAAGACTTAAGCTAATGGAAGAGACTTGAATAAGACTTTCGAGTTCGGTGGGACTTTTTCTCTCTACGCAAAACAAAAGAGCTGAGCAACGAACTCGAAAAGTGAATACATGAATGAAATGTGTAGCATACTTTTTGGCGGCTAGATTATTGAATATACCGTGGTGAATTCATGGAACATTAAAAAACTAAACTGAATATGCTTGAAAACAAACGAATCTAGAAAACTTAAATATTTTGAGTAAGTTAAAATATTTTGACAAAGTTAAAATAAAATATTTTCGTCCTTGGTAGACTTCTGTTACTTTGTGTGTGTTTTTGTTTACTATGAATTTTTGAGTTTGATGTCATTCTTTCAAATTAACATGCATACCTTAGGGCCTGCAAGTGGTAAGAAATTTACCTGTGAGATAATGAAAATATATAAAGGGTATTTCGTTTGGCCCACTATTCTCACCACCATCTTAGTAAATCTCCTCATTTTATTACCAAACGCTTCAACTTGCTTTTTATGCTGTAAAATTCAGAATGCATCATCTTTTGGCTGATATTGGCATCTCTTCTTAAAGAAAGACTGCAAAGACGAATGCTTGTATGCTCTGCTCGTCACTTGAAGATTGATATTTATTGGTTTTTCGTCAATGCCTAGATCTATATACCAACACTACAAGTTGAGTGTCATAATAATTTCGATGACTGAGAATCAAGGCTTCTAAGGCTTTGGTTATAATACAGATTGTGGTGTACGTGGCGTTATGTTAAGCATGTCTGCATGCTACGCGAGAGGTTCGTTGGTTCAGATCCCAACAGAAAAAAACTTTCGTGAGGAATTCACAAGTTCTCTGTCAGTAAATTCATTGCCACGAAGAACGCTTTCTCGGTTAGCCGTTCAGAATCAGCAGAAAATTTTATTTCCCCTCGACTTTTTCTAATATGGCATGGTTGTGAGAAATGTGGTAGTACGCGATGCTTCCCGCTCTGTTCCGCCACTCTATATGTATACAGGGTGTCCCGTAATTCGTTTTACATACTTTGGGATATGATTCTTGGTCATATTCTAAGAAAAAAATTGTTATACAGTAAAGTCCGTTTCTCAAGTTTGACATCACTTTTCGACAATTTAAAAAAAGGCTAACTTTGGTGTACCCTGACCTGTGTTAAATTCGATATCTCTGTCAATACTAATGATATAGACCTAATCTTAGGTTAAATTTTTTGTAGAAATAACAACCTTTAAGACTGTATTTAAATTAGGCTTCCATAGGTTTAGGGTTGCCAGATTTTCAATTTTAAGTGGTGTTCAAATTTTCTTCCCAAAACAAAGTTTTGACTTTGAGGTCAATTTTTTGGAGAAAAGGCCTGATAAACATAGAGTTTCTTTATTTTTTACAGATGAACAAAACAATAATAAAGAAAAAAACTCTGCATTAAAATAGCTCAAAAACCCATACATTTTATGATACTTGGAAAAATACAAAATGGGAAAAATTAAAAAAAAAGTAAAAAAAAGTTTTTGCTTTGAGGTTTGTTTGAATAAAACAATAATATGATCACCTTTAGTAGTTTTTTTATGTATTTAATACAAATACAATTATAACAAGTGCTCAAAGCGCCCTCCTTCGTTTTGAATCCATGCCAGAGCCCGTTTTTGGATTTCATTGTGGATGTTGGCTTTAAATTTGGGGTATGAATGTTCAATAGGTAAATAAGTCGAATAAAAGAATAAGAAAACAAATTTGTTCATTAGTTTGTCAAATTAAGTCACGATTGCAGTTTGATCAGAGAGTTTTTTGAAATGCTTTCATTTACGAGAGAAGAATACGCAGACATTTTTTTTCTTATATGAGTTTTTAAATGGAAATTGAAGAAAAGCACAACAAAGGATACCAGGAACTTTATACTAACTGAAAATCTGGCAACCCTTAGCCTATAGGAGTCAAATTTAAATACAGTTTCAAAGATTACAAGACTACAAGTAAGACAAGAGTTATCGACAGCAAACACCCACAATGAAATCCAAAAAAGGGCTCTGGCATGGATTCAAAACGAAGGATGGGGCTTTGAGCACTTGTTATAATTGTATTTGTATTAAATACATAAAAAATCTACTAAAAGTGATCATATTATTGTTTTATTCAAACAAACCTCAAAGCAAAAACTTTTTTTTATTTTTTTTTAAATTTTTCCCATTTTGTATTTTTCCAAGTATCATAAAATGTATGGGTTTTTGAGCTAACTTAATGCTGAGTTTTTTCTTTATTATTGTTTTGTTCATCTGTAAAAAATAAAGAAACTCTATGTTTATCAGGCCTTTTCTCCAAAAAAATGACCTCAAAGTCAAAACTTTGTTTTGGGAAGAAAATTTGAACACCACTTAAAATTGAAAATCTGGCAACCCTAAGCCTATGGAAGCTCAACTTAAATACAATCTTAAAGGTTGTTATTTTTACAAAAAATTGAGTCTAAGATTAGGTCTATATCATTAGTATTGACAGAGATATCGAATTTAACACAGGTCAGGGTACACCAAAGTTAGCCTTTTTTTAAATTGTCGAAAAGTGATGTCAAACTTGAGAAACGGACTTTACTGTATAACAATTTTTTTCTTAGAATATGACCAAGAATCATATCCCAAAGTATGTAAAACGAATTACGGGACACCCTGTATATGTATGTTACAGTGCAAGAAGATGTCCATTCGCCTCTTTTATAATTAATTGTACTTGATCAATATTTGCAAGACCTTAACAACTCGTGTAGAAATAAACAAAATTACGCGGATGCGCAAGCTGCTTCCATTCGAGATTCGCATAGGTTACTAACTAAAACTATGAAAAATGTCGCTATCAATGGTCTTTTAGCCTTTGCAGCAAGGGTAGTGTAGGCATAGGCATCTAGGTGTAGTTATAAGCCACTCTCAAACCAGACCACCGCAAAAACTACATATTTGTCTTGCTGCTTTGGTGGCAAACCACTGAACAGATTGGTATTCGGAAACACTTCAAAAAAGTTTTAAAGTAAGTCTGTGTAACTTGAGCTACGCGTATTGGTGATTGGTCCAACAGTCTAATTAACTGATCTATTTTCCACCGTTTACCTAAAGGATCAAGAAAAATCCCACACCAATAGAATATATATTTTGTCTTCCTAATAGGGACAAAGAAGGGAACTTGCAGGGAGAAGGGAGTATTTTGCTTCAAACAACTAAACTAATTACTAAAATCATTTCTTGAAAGTAATTCTTAAAGTTTTGGAACAACGCTCAGAGAGTTTTGTCTGGTATGTTCATCCATATGGTAACGGCTCAAAAGTAAATGGCGTAGAAGGTGCAGTGATTGTTGGCCCCAAAGTTGATTTAAATAATTTCGTGGGCAGCACTGCCACAATGGTAAGAGCAAAGGGCTTTACTTAAAATGATGACGAGACTACGTATCAGAAGAAACCTTCAAAGAGCACGCGTATTGATTTGCTTAGACAAGCAGCTCTTAAAGCTCTGAACTCAAATACAAATAGATATGAGTTCAAACTACGTTTCCACATCAAATGGATGATTACTCTCACCTGGATTTCTGGAATATAAAAGCGTGTGGATTAATGTTGAAAGCCAATTCATTGAATTCTATTCACAGGACCCGAAACCTTTTTTGGTCTCTTCATAATTAGAATTATTTGACAATATGGGAACAACGCGACATGATCTACACCTGGAGCACCTGGTCTTTGACAACGGGAGGTTATCACTATTTGAGACCAAAGCAACTAAAGTTTTTCTTGGTCTTAGAATAATCTTAGACTCTTAATTTTATTTTCAAAATCATTGTTACTAACCAAATTGACTCTGATCTTCTTTGCCTTGAAGACGGTCAAACAGTGGAACTAGTTTTCAGATTTCGTTGCATTTGTCTGAACGATAATTATCAAAAAAGCACTAGCTATGTGATGTGACCTTCACAAACATCTTTAGCTATCTTACATTGCTCTAACCTTCACTTTTATAACCTAAAAGACGTCAGCAATATTTTTAAGACTTTCGGGAACTCTTTCGCTTTCCGAATAAAATACCAAATCAGTACGTAAATATTTTACTCAACTGCATGTGCGCCGTATAGAACATTAGAATCAAGTTAAACAGAAAGTCTTAAGGACTGAAACCTAAGACACAGCTTTCTACTTGTTGTAAATAAATAGGGGTGTGCAACAAAGCTTCGGAAACATTGAAGCCAAACACATTTCAAGGATCAACAAATTTTTTGCCAGTTCTGAAAGGCTAAGCGAGCGTTTTTTATTGTAGTGCCCTACTCTCGGAGGTATTGCCATATCTTATCTTCTCATTGGTAAGCGCATAACTCAACAACGCCTGGACCAATTTGGCCAATTCTTTTTTTGTTGTGTTTGTTATTGTCAGGAGAAGGTTCTTATGACATAAAAAAATTTAAAAATTGATATTCCCACAGGAACGGGTTTTGGGAACGGAAACTTAGAAACTACTAGACAGGTTTCTATAACGATTCCAGCATTAGGGGTGCTATATTATCCCCCTCCATCAGTAATTTAGGTTATATTTCATCCCAATAATCCCACAGGAACAGAAACGGGAACGTCAAAAATTCTTTCAACTCCAGGATGTTACATTATCCCTCAGTCACAATGACTTATAAGTGGTTCCTGTCAAGGTTTGTTCCCCATATTCCCACAGGAACGGAATTTAAAAAATTGCGCGGATATTCTGACGGGAACGGGTTTGGGAAAGGAAACTACTGGACAGATTCCTGTAGCCCTTCCCCTTCCTGCATTAAGATTGCTACATTATCCCCCTCAATTAGTAATTTAGATTATATTCCATCCGTAAAGCTATTTCACCGATTTCAAAAATTCTTTCAGCTCTACGATGTTACCTTATCCCTCAGTGACATAGACTTATATTTCACATATTTCCACGGTAACGGAAGATTCCCACAGGAACGGGGGCTGGGAACGGAAACATAGAAACTACTGGACAGATTTCAAAAATTCTTTCGTCATTGGGATGCTACATAATCCCAAAGTAAAAACGATTATTTTTCATCCCCAAGTTCCCACTTAAGCGGAAAAACGAGAACGGGAACTTTAAAACTACAGACCCGAGCAACGCCGGGTGACTCAGCTAGTTTAATATAAATGCAAAACAAAATATGTTTATTTTAACGTCGACATTTGCCCTCATTACCACATTACTTCACCGATATTTTGAAGTAATGGTTGTACTTTTAAAAATTAGTCCTTAGTTGGAACAGGATTGTGATCTAATTCTTTTAAAATTATGACGTTTTCTTTGAACAATGTTTGAGGGCATAAAGATGAAGTAAAAACTTAACTTGTTTGGAAAATAGTAAAGTAAACATAAACATAAAGTAACTCTATCATCACAATAGCGTCGAAGAAGAAAACTTGCAGTAAGTGCTTTTGATGTATTGCCAGTTATCGTTTGAAGTTCACATTCAGACAAAATACCCAGAAACATTAGGTCTGTTCGTTGAACTTTCCCCAGGGTTGACCCAGGTTTTCTTGACAACCCCATGAGTTGTCAAAAAAGCCTGGGTTTTCCAGTCCTCAAAAAACGCTAAACCACAAGTCGCCACACATCCCTGTCATTTAAATAAAAACACATGCCACAGCAAAAAGCTAGGGCGAGTTTGGGGAAAACCTATGGCAAACCTATGGCTCAAAAAACACTCAATTTGACATTCAGGGCGAATTTAGGTTTCTCAAAAAACGCTTTGTGGCGACCAAAGGGCAACCCCAGGGCTTCAACGAACAAACCTATTATGTCAAATTAACCGCTTGAATTGATTTTCCCCAAAATGGACGAACTTTTTGAGACTTTTGTCTTTGTCCTTTTATCAGAGGTCTTTCAAGTAAAATTAATTTATTTAAAAAGAAGTAAAGTATTTTCAATTTGATCTATTTTTCCAGAATATTTTCTGAAATCAAATAGATAGATCAGCTATTCTGTATCTTTTGGAATTCGTCTTCTAATTATTTCTTGGTTTCTAAGAAGATGCTCTGATTTCATTTTGGCCTGTGACTCATTGTGAAGCACTTTCCGATATGTTTATCAAACAATGATCTCCTTAGGTAACCTCTTGGTGGACAACAGAAAAAAGTGTTATATGATTCAAGATTGAGATGTTTGTATTAATGTTGACACTTTACTGTCTTATTGATTCAAATCTGTGAAGAATGTGATCCAGAATCAGATCAAAATAAGTGAGACTATTTAGCATTTGGTATTTATGATAATTATGCACTCGATTGCTTGAATGGTGCGCATTCCATTACGAAAGAATATTTATTTTTAGATAGAGTCGCCTTACATCACCAACCATAATCTTCCTCTGCAATCAAATGGTTTTAAACAATCACGTACAACTACAATATTTGTCTTGTTGTACATCTCACGTCCTCAGAAAAATGAATAATGTTCTTTTAACTTCTATCCCTCAGACTGACCAAAACTGTCGTGCGAAAATACTAAAACCATCAACTCATTTTCATTAAAACAAATGTTCTTCTTCGACTATATCTACTCTCATCTATGGGTTTTCTCTATTTAGGGTCAGTTGTCATGTTGCGTGTTGACTTCGGCCATTAATCAGCCTGACACATCCAACGCAAATTTTCAAACCAAAACAACAATAAAGAAAACTCTTTTTTAATTCCCAAACCATACGTCAGTTAGTTCCATTTGAGTAGGCACACGTTTTCTGTTAAATTCCCTCGCTTGCCTTCTCAAAACCGAAACCTCTTACATTAAACTGTACGTGGTTTATTCAAGAGAACGCCTGTTTCTCTTTGGGGTTTTTTCCTGCACTGGTCCACCTCTCACCTGCGTTACCTGCATTCGAACAGGTAAATTTGGGAAATATTGTCTTACTTCGAAAAATGTCTTGCAAGACGACTTGGAAGGTAACTCCTAAGAGAGTCTTAAGTCAGTGTTTGTTTTACTCAATTCAGAGACGGAGGTTCATGTATAGTGCGGTGTTATCGATTTTTAATTTTCTTAATTTTCAATAAAATTATTTAAAATTGAAGCATAAAACAATTTAATGAACTTGTGAGAGTTAAAAAATAGAATTGTAAGCAAAGTGGTTCGCTAGAGTGAAGCCTTTTTTAAAAGAAAACATTGTTCGTAAAAGTAGAGATCCAGTACTAGTGCCGCCCTCTTGTGTGTTTAGATAGAACTGTTTTGGCTGCGCAACAAAATGGTGACGTAAACGACTAAATGTTGCCCTCGAACTAATTTTTTCTCTACACGAAGTTTAAATTATTACTCAATGTGTGTCTCTTTGCAAAAAATTGTGCCCAATAACTATTGACCGTCGTTGAAACAAAAACCGAACAACCCTTAGGCCATAGCAGATGAGCCGCAAAACAGTGCATCTGTAGACCAATAACAAAAAAGAAAATACAAAACAAAACAAAAGTGAAGACGATTCCTAGCAATTTATTGTGTGCCACGACAGGTGTATATAGTTTTTTTTTTTAATCTTCCTGAACTTCATACCAGCACCTGTCACCCCTTTTTGCTGCATAAACAAGTAGTTGAAGTTCGCAATCATGCGCGAAATTGACTGGCAATAAATTTCACTGACATTTGCATTCATCTTCGCACGATAACCTCCGTCCATCATCAAATCAATTAAATTGGATAACTGAAAAAGTAAAAAAAAAAAAGAAACACCATCAAAGAAATGGATACCACACTTCCACCAGTCGAGGGGAATATGTTTTCCTCGGCAAACAATATTGGAGCGTTCTTTCAAACCTGCAAGGTAAGTCACTCTTTCTTCTTCAAAGTGAAGACGTTTCCTTATAAATTTTTTAATTTTTATTGTCGGTGAAATAAAAGCCAAATGACATTAAAAATGCTAAAGTTGTATTGTATATTATTGTAATGGTTAGGCAGTAGAGAAGAACGTGTCACATTACTGAATGGTCGTAGAATTGCATTAGAACACGTACAACGAGTGTGTTCCGTCGGATAACAGTTATTTTAAGGTGCTGCTGCACTCTTGCGAAGAAGTTAATTAACAATTCATGCGACAGGTTTTCATTTGGGATTATTTCGTTTTTATCTTTTTTCTTAGCGCAGTTGTCGCCGATTTCTTTTTTGCTTTCCTGAAGGAGGTCTTTTACATTTTGGGTTTGTGAAATAGCTGCCTGTGGCTTTAAAGAGGATTAGGGATTAGTTGTTCGTTCTTGTTCTTAGCTCAGCAGGTGGCTTCCATTATTTCAGCTGAAGATGACAATGGCACTTCCAGAAAACTGAAATGTTCCATGTACGGGAACCGGCTATTTGCCGAAAACCATCGATCGCATTGTTTGAATTGTTTCACGCTTCAACTATTGGAAAAAAAAAGTTAAAAAGTACTCGTCAATTCAAGAGTAAAAGTACCAAAAAGTTGGCAAGCTTCTCTGAATAGTTCAACTCCAACTTTGGATTGACTCAATCGATGGAATAGCACGCTAGAGCTAACCTAGCTCTCCAGAGTGAACAAGTTATTTGAATATTGCTTATTGTGTACTGCAACCTGCAAGTCACTGTAAGTTATACTCCAGCATCAAAATATTAAGGGGGGGGGTAACGTTAATTCGTTAAAAAAAGGCATGTTTTGGCGAATTTTTTGTGAGAAACCAGTTCAAATTTCTTTATTAAAACTAATTATATCTTAAAAAGTGACATTTCAAGAATGTTGTGTAAAATTTTCACAAAGAAATATTTTAAAATACGGCAATGGCAGCAATTATTCGGACGTGCTTCGAAAAAAGGCGAGTTGCGGTGCCCCTCATAACTTGGGGCTGGATCATCGGAAATCAAAAAATCTAAATTCATTCGTTAGATAATTGTTTTTACCGGGTAATGTCGAGAGGGTTTTTTGAAATTTTAATTTTTCACTTTTTTGGAACACTTTGAAGTGAAAAACTTGATTTTTCGTGAAAAAAATCGGCTAATTTGTTATTGTAAAAGAACAATTATCAATGAATTTGAAAAAGCTCTTCGTCACTACCTTGTAAATTATTTACAGAAATAACGTTCAAAATTTCAATAGGATCGGTGCAGTAGTTTTGAAGTTATGAGGGGCACCGACTTTTAAAAAGTGAGTTGTGGGAAAAATGCTTTAAAGTTTTGATTAGTGTTCAAAACACAAGGAAAACACTATACTGACAGGTATAAAAATATTCGTAACTTTGTCAATTTTGCTCCAATTCACTTGAAATTTTGACACAATGTTCTTAAAATATTATGCATTCATTTAAAAAAAAAGAGAAAAAAACAGAAAAAAAAAAATTAAATACGTTACCCCCCCCCCTTAAACTGATTCACTCTCGTGGGTTACTTGAATTGAGTTCTAGTACACCTCGTTTCTATTACTTTGACATTGTGCTTCTCTTGTGCTTACTTTGCGTTCCAGCCTCCTACAGGACCTCCATTAGCTTGCGCTGTTCTAACCGTGCGGGTAGTGAAATTCTCATTATGCTTATCTCGGAATATTTTGCACCAACTATCGCTAACTACCTCACTTGCAAGTTGCAACACTCATTTGCTTACCTTTTTGGAGTGGGAGATTCTTGTAAGCAGTTTTTCTTATTGTTGTCTTGCGGCAGACTTAAAAAACACCTCAGTTCATTTGAGGTTATTGATTTATATTCTTCAGAAGCTTCGAGGCTTGGCTCGCTACTGAATTCACTTTCTCATGTCGATTGCTTTATCAGCCGCCTGTGGTGTGGTGGCTTACTATAATTTTTCAGTCAATGCTATTGCAAGTTCTGCCTAGCGAATCATGGAATCTCTAGTGGTCTACAGTTAAAGTAAAAAAAAGGATAGATTATTGGCAACTGTCGGTCTTCATTTCGCTCATATAAAGAAAAAGATGAAAAATTACACGTCTCTGCTAGAAATCAGGTTTGTACATGGAGTACCACAGGGTAGCAAACTAAGTCAACTTCTTTTTAAATTAATTTTTTCATGATAATTCTAGGACTGCCTAAAAGCTAGCAATGACAATATTTTCTTAAAAAACCAAAAAAAAAAAAGGAGAATTTAATAAGCCAGGAATTATGACGGTAGCTCTAGACATCAGCAGATATACAACTTGTCTAATAGAAGAACTTTTCAAATAATCCCTAAGATGGCAAAGGAGAACCTGTTGTGAAACCACAAGAGTTTGCTCTGAACTTGAAGAGAACATTCTTCTGATTATTAATTGGATCCTAAGATTTCAAAGACATTGAGAGCTCTTTAGGATATCACAGAGCGTCCTTCGCTTTTGGTGTTCACATATTTTTTTTTTTTATTGTGGTACCCGTGGCGTGATGGTTACTAGTCTGTCTGTACCGGGAGGTTCGTGGTTCAAGTCCCAACAGAAGCCAAAAATATTTTTTTTCACGGGTATCGCCTTTCGCGAGGCATTGGCAAGTCCTCCGATGGTAAATTCATTGCCATAAAAAGCACTTTATCGGTTAGTCGTTCAGAATCGGCAGAAAATTGTAGATCCCCTCCATTCCCTCACAAGGGTAATGGTTGTGAGAAATGCGCCAGGTCCCGGAGCTCCTCGCTCTATTGCGCCAATCCATTTATTTTTTTTTATTTAGTTATTGAACAAACCGACTAAAGTTCACTCAAAACATTTGTATAAAGTGCCAAGCTACGAACAAAACAAATAAATAGGGTAGCTCAACAAACCTTGGGAAACTTCGGGGCCTAACGCTTTTTAAAGTGCCAGGTTACGCCCGAAATTAATTCCCAACCTCGAAGGAATAAACCTCAAGACGATGCGTTAGAACCTTTGTTCCACATTGTGATAATTTAAGCAGCGTATTTTTCTTGACAGTGGAAGCAATTTAAGTCGCATAAGAAAGCAAATTCGTTGCACTTGAAATGCTTCGCTCTTATCAGCTACAGAACGAAACCATCCCAAGCTTCTGGAGACTGCAAGTAGAGTATTAAGAAACTAGAATAATCTAGGCCCTATGTTTATTGCATATCGTAAATTGATTTGAAGAGTTAGGTATTCGTCCCTTAAATAAGAATCTTTAATGTATGCTCTAACGTGTGGATAACTTCAATACACTTTCTTCTACATTTAAATGCCAATTTATTTTACCAATGCACATATCCGTACGTTCACTCCCAAGCCACAACATACCCAAAAAAACAAAATCCGTGAAAGTTTCTCAAGACTTTCCTCTTGCAGTGTATCAATTTGGATACAAGTTACACGCTCTCAACATAAAAACTCCCTTTAATTGCTGACCACTTCATTAAAAAATCAATAATTTACACCGCACTGCCACATGACTAATCCGCACCTAATGACGCTTCACCACTCTAACCATAACTTATCCAAACAACACTTCATATTATTACAATCTTTCCAACTCTTAACACTAAATACCCACCATTTCTCGACATCAACTACACTTTTGCTTCGGATTGTGCCATTGCTCCATTGCAGCACAACTTCTTCATTTTGGCCCTGTTTAATGTAAATTTGTTTCTTTTGAAGGCACAGACAAATCGAGTAGAGGTAAGAAAAAAGAATCATGTGTGAGAGTCTACTACGCTCCAATAGATCCAAAAGAGTCACACATGAGTAAGTTGCACATGTAAAACATTTGTTGGACTTGGGTGTCTCTGGGAACTTCCTACGGAAATAACTCTTTGAAACAACGACGACCGAAAGACGACCAAACTACTCGACGACGCGACGGACGCTCATGATGACGCATAATCTCACGGGCTTAGGTGTAATGAGTGCTTATTTACGAGTATGTGTGTGTTTCTAGTCTAGTCTACTTCTTTTGTTTTTTGCACAAGAAAAATGATAATAAATAAACTCGTCTTAAGACCACCATATCATTGAAAAAATTCATTTCCATTAACCAGCAGCGGAACTGTAATAATCAATGTGAATTGTGATTCATTTAAAATGCATAAACCTCATGCTCCTAATCCATTTACTTATAAAAGATGGCAGATGATGGCTGTTAAGTTGGTTTTGTTTTGATTTTTGGAAACCGTGAGAACTGATTATTATTCGTTGATTAGACGAAAGACGAAGAACCCTTTAGCATACAGGTGGTGATGATGGATGGTATAAATCAGAGCACTCTGTTCACTTTCATTGATTCGAACAACAGGTGCTCATGATAAGAAGTGATGAAGGGTGTTAAGTTAATAAATATAAAACTCTTATAAACTCTTATTTTCAGATCAAAAATAAAAGCAAAGAAAAAAGTGTTGGCTATTTTGTGGTCAGAATCTGTTCTTTAAGGATAATCTTAGTATCCGTGGCGTGATGGTTAACATGTCTGCCTGTTCGAATCGAAACAGAGGCAAAATTGTTTTTCCACGGGTTTCGCCTTTCGCGAGGAACTGGCAAGTCCTCCGTTAGTAGATCCATTGCCATGAAAAGCGCTTCTCGATTAGTCGTTCGGAAGCGGAAGAAAATTGTAGGTCCCCTCTCACAAGGCATTGTTGTGAGAAATGCGCTAGGTCCTAGGGCTCCTCGCTCTGTTGCGCCACCCTATTTATTTATTTATTATTTGTTTATAAACACGGTGCCACTGATAAGAAAACCAATTAAATGGTATATCCCCATTTCATGTTTTCAATAGACTTCATTTAATAGGCGGCTCGGCTTTACAACTTTTGAAAACAGATTTTTTTACGTGGGACGTACTTTTGTAAGAAGGCGCGTCACAAAGTTTGATGGCCTTTACAGTCTACTAATGAACGACTTATTTTTAATTCTTCTCTCCCACTAATCTTTAACTAATTTCGATTATCTCTTAAGGGACACCAAAAGACATAATTATTTCAAAAAGAAAAATGTAGGCAAGAGCTTTGACCGAACTGAAACCCAACAAAATCGCGTGGGCTATCACATCCGACAAAACTATAGCGTAATTATAGCGCTTTGCATCTGTTTACAGAACACCCACCTCAATCCAAAATCTATTGGACGAAAATTGTAAATATTACCAAATGCGCTTGGCCGCTCTCATCAAAACTGAAATGACTTTTTGGAAAGTCATAAATTTTCGTTGGTTGGTCATTTACCTTCCGGTGACTGACGACCGACGATGATGACTCTTCTTTTTTTCTTTCTTTTTTCTTTAAAAAAATCAGAAGCTATTGGCATCAGCCAATAGGCGACATATCTATGAATGGATGGAGGTGCGTGAGTGACACACGTTTTTCCTGTTACCTACATGTCGTTTACGTGCCGTACATGTGTACGCCGAATGTATTACCGCACGCACACGGTTAAATCAATAAAACAGCCCACAGACAGTTTAATTTTTGGATATTTAATTACGAATTTTTTAATAGTAACTTATGCAAATACTTTCGATGGGATCAATAGGTAATGTTGTGTTCTTCTTTGCTTATCTGAATTGATATTTAGGGGGATATTTTTGAATGGAATTGTGCTAATAGACATATCAGATTAGATATGAATGGAAAAATGCAAAAAGACAAACACTAAAACAGGTAGTTGTGGAGAGAAATTCTCGTTTTGTATATTTTAACAAGCTCAGCGACAGAGACTGAGTTATTTGACAGAAAATGTGTATTTTTATGCAGAAGCGCCAACTTATAGTTCAGCATAATACTTAGGGCTAAGTGGAATGCGGTTTAAATAAACCATCAACGATACATCAAGTAAATTATAAAATGATATAATCTCGAGGAGCCCTATGGCTACAGAAAAAGTTTTCATCGAGAAAACGTTCACATGTGTGAGTTCAAATCTGGTTAGTAAGTTTTTCTATTTTATTTGAAACTGAATTTCCTTCAACCTTTTGTTTAAATAGAAAATGATTTTATTCTCGATTTTCTTACTATATCAGCTTTATACTCTTTACACACGTGTATAGTTTTCTGAAAGAAGACACGAAGAAATTAAGAAAGAAAAATGAAATAAAAAGCAAGAGCTACCTTGCCTAAGAAGTCTCTTATCACTCAAATTTCTTATGTTATCATCCTCGTAGCTTAGCTTCCACCCCGGAAAAATTAAGCTTACTTCTTATCGTAGTTCTAAATTCGTTACATCTTATCTTTCCTTGTTAGTTAATACTTGTACATAGGCTGCGAAAATTGTGAATGACTATCTCACACAAAATGTTTCCCCGCGGGTATCGCCTTTCGCGAGGAATTGATAAGCCGTTTAGAAACGGCAGAAAATTGCAGGTCCCCTCCATTCACTCACAAGGGCAATGGTTGTGAAAAATGCGCTAGGTCCCGGGGCTCCTCGCTATGTTGCGCCATCCTATTAATTTATTTGTTTATTTGTCTCACACCACTGCACTAGCACAACCAACTCGGAGTAACATCAGCTTCTTCTGCTGATTTTATGGAGGGTGGCTTATATTTCTTCTGATGTTATAATCAGCTTGAAGGAGTGGAAGATTCCTATTTTCAAAAGCTTCACAAATCCATCACAAGAGTTGAAGATGTCCTCAATATATTGAGAAAGGTAAACAGTGCTAAATACCAACACTG
Source organism: Melanostoma scalare (assembly GCA_949752695.1). Classification (NCBI taxonomy): domain Eukaryota; kingdom Metazoa; phylum Arthropoda; class Insecta; order Diptera; family Syrphidae; genus Melanostoma; species Melanostoma scalare. The sequence continues at coordinate 10,634,327 of OX456985.1, forward strand.
ATGAACTCTCGTTTCAATTTCAAACTCAGTTTATTACAAAAATGGTGTACAAGTAAGACATTGTCTTTTTAAGTTATAGAACAATATTATAAATAGAACAATAATGATAATACATTAAAGGGTTAATTATCTTAGGCATTATCAATAAAAATGAAGAAATTAAGAAGAAGTTTAAATCAAAATCTAATTTATTATTGAATGTAGTTCATAAAAATGCCTGAAAGAAATTTCTACGATCATTACTTTGCTTACTTAGGTGGGTATTGCAGTTCGGGATGAACTTGCACCTCAACCAACATCCTTCTATATTACGTCTTCAAGTTTTGCACTCTTAGCCGGTTGAGGTTTTCTTCCACTTGATTGTGCCACCTAATACGAGGTCTTACCCTACCACCATTTCCCTTAAATTTGATTTCGAAAACTTATCGAGCCGGAGTGTTTGGTTCCATCCGCTCTTGTTGTTGTATCTTCTTCTCCACACATTGTCTTCGCATACCAAAGATCATTCGGAGAATTTTTCTATCGAAACGACCAAGGGTTTCCTCATCCGCTTTCGATAAGGTCCATGCTTCTACGATCCGTTTTATAGAAATTGAAAGTTCGTACTTCCGTTCTTGTTTTTGAGTAGGCACTTTCGTTTTAGTTTAAACTAATAGAGCACTTTATCTCTATTCCATACCCTCGTTTTTGTACGAATATACACGAATATACAGTCCTTGAAGCACTTTAACCATTTTTCATGATAATCTCAGTCTACACAGTTTATAGTACAGATAAAAGCATTACCTTTGAATTGTAGGAAAAGAGAAGTGTTTGATGTGTTATTCGAGCCTTCATTTTTGTGGAACAGAATGTCGGGGTTCGAAAATTTTATGTGGTAACTTCAATAAGTTTGCCAATTTTCATTACAGGTTAATTTTATCAAGGTTTATTGTAGAAATAAATAATAGAGTTCCGATGGAGTAGTTTACCGCCGATAACCATGGTGGTGTGGTTATCAAAGAGAAAATATATATCGATTCAGAAGTCCTTTCACTGATACTCTTCATTGCCTTTGAGCTCAGCAGTAGTCCTTGCTTGGTTGACAGTTTAAGGGTCCCCGCAAATCACAAACTTTCTATCGGCCGATAGTTTAATTGGAACGCAGTGGAGAAGCCCATCAAACTTATTTATTGGCCGATATTAATTCGTTGTTGTATGCGGACTTCCATACATCTTCATACTGATTATAAGCCCGACCGTTCTATCGGCCTAAGGGCAGTCAAAAATGAAACGAAATTCTCAACACCAGAGAGTGATTACTTTAATTGCAAAGCTGCCCTGTATTGACTATCTTCCTTGATTTGCGTTTCTTAATAAAGCCGATCGGGTGAAAATTTTCCAAATTAGTAATTATAGTTCCATAGGAAGGCATAAAAATGTATTGCACCCACACCAAATAGCTGCTTAAGGGTGGAGCATGACCACTTTAAACATAAAACATGAGACTGTTACATAAAAAACCGCAAGAATTTCAGTAGTTCAAAGGATTTTTCAAGGGTTTTATCATTGATAAAAGGTAAAATTTGGCAAAATATTATTAGCGCGCTCTCGTTGTTAGTGAATGGAATAGTAAAGAGGAACTCAAAAATGTCAAGGACTGTATTCGGTGTAAGTTATAAAATAACTTCATCTATATTGAAGACTTTTTTAAGGTGGTAACATAGTAAAAAAAAAACTGTCCACACTCATCTTATCTCTTATAATATCAAATATTGAAGTCAGTTGTTCAAAGAAGGGTTCATGGTTATAAAGTATTGACTTAAGTGCATAGGCAATTGGATATTTTGCTGAAAAGCTTAGTATTTATTTTTGCTTAGAAAAATAATACTCTTGGTCTATACTTTCATTTTGTTTTGAAGAATCGTTTATGATTGCCTGCATTCGAAAGTATTTTTGTGTTTTTATTTATCTTTCCAAGGAACAATCAGACTTAAAGTTGTTACCTATATCAAAGTTCTTTTCAAGATGACCTCATTCGGAAAATTCAAAAGTATCAAGTGAAAACCTTTTCTATTCCTTTCCTTTCATTTGATATCCGATTGTCAAAAGCAAACGGTTCTTAATTTCCCCGCACTCATGTATCTTTTTCACACATGGTGATCTCTATCTCCTATCTTTGCACACGCAGGGCTTAAATTTCATTCGCTGCCTGGCACATGGTCAAGGTAAGATGATATTTTTTCTTAATTCTCCAATTTGCTCCTAAACGATGATCCCTTAACCGCACCTGACTCATATTTACACAGTTTCCACAGAAAAAAAATTAAAGCAAACGATTCGTGAACACATTTGAACTCACTTCATGGAATTTCTAACTTTCAGACCATTTCTTTGAGTTTGCTTTTGAAAGCGTGAAATGGCATTGTTAAGTTAGTCCATTTTGAACTTCATGAGCTCATATTCTCTCTAGTTTACAGATATATAGCTAAATTTTACTACGAACGAAACCAGCCAGAGAACATTCGTTTTTTCTTTTCTGCCCATTTTGTATGGTCAATTGGTCAAGCAATAAACGACAACTCTATTGTTATAAGTAAAAATGGACTAGATATATGTTTCTTGGACGTGATAAGAATGGCAATGGATGTACGAGATTTCATAGAAGACAGCTTCTGCATTTTGCTTTATGGTCTCAAAAGGGTTCTGAAGAAATTTAGTAATTGTGTTGATGTTTTGGAGGAGATAAGTCAATTCCATGAAGTAATTCGCTCAAAATATTACCAATTAAGGTAAAACAAATGAAAATTGTAACTGTCTTGTCCCTACGACAGCTAACTGTCTACAGAGTAAGAAGAAAACGAGTTTGTAGCTCAGCTCTTTTGTCTTAGTCGCTTACAATTACATGTTCGTGTAGCTAATTTTGTTTGAAAACTGGCAACCATGTATTTTTTTTTATCTATTTCCATGCACCAATCTCCCTTTTAACACAAAAAAAAAATCTACACAAAGAGTCTATTTCTTCCACATCAGTGTGACAAGCCAAACTTTGGCTCCAAGCCACACATGAGAATGAATTTCAGCGAAAACCCCGCGCCACGAACATTTATCTAACCAAACTTTCAAATCTATTTAAAACCCCAAAGCTACACACAAAGCATGTTAAAAGAAATACAAAATTCAAACCTAACGCCAACTTACCTTCTTAGCCATGTACACTCGTATAACCACCAAGCAACTTCGAGTCTCTGATAGAAACCGTGGAGCTTGACCTGAACACAATTGTGTGTGTTTCTGTGTGTCTTCATATACCTACCAAGTCTTTACCTAAGATATCCAATTCCACATAAGAAAGAAATATACGTAAATAGAGAGGAAGCGAACAAACAAATTGTCTTGGGGAGTACGAAGGGGTACACCGTACACACAACGCGTCAATCGAAATAAAAGCCCATGAGAGGAAATTGCCTTACGAGATAAAAATTGTTTCCCCAATACACTCTCCAAGACCCCATTTAGTGCCCGAAAAACACAATTTGCTCCAACTTCCAGTAGTACAGTCTGTAATGTATCTGTCTTAAGCCATGGATACTTGGATACAAAATCTTGGATACAGAATGCTGCTAATACAACAGCACAACTTGAAAACAGGTTTGATTCGTTTTGCCATTGTACTCAAATCATTGAGCTAAGGCGTAGCCACCTCACGTCAGCCATTTATTTCTGGTTTCTCGCATTTATTCAACTCACCCATACTGTGGCATTACTTGTTTTTGTATACTCAGTTGGATTTCTCTTTAATAACCGTTTCATTGTGTGTGTTTGTCTTGTTTCAGGTTCTATGGCACTTGGATGCTTTCAGAAGATCGTTCCGACAACTAAATCAACATGTTTGCAGTGGACAAGATTGTATTTTTTGTGCTCTAAAGGTAAGTGGAACTTGTGTAGATTGTGTTGTAGCGAAAAGTATGCAATATATTTCTTTGTGTGGATGCTATTAAAAGTCACTTTTCACTTACTATATTTTGTGTGGAATATGTTCAGGTAGTTGAATTTGGAACTCATGTGGTTGATGGTAAGTCACCAAAGGTAAGATTTTTTCAAGAATTTCTGAAAAAGCAGAGTCTGCTTCTGAACGCGATGATTAAAAGTATGCAATGAAATTTTTCAACTTCTCCATGATCGTATTGCGAAAGGTTGAAGTTAAATAAAGTGAAGTTCTCAACTGAGATCGTTCTTCAAGAAGCAGGTATGCAACACGTTTTGTTAGTTGATTCCATCTCTCATACTGCTTGCAACTTTTACTTGAAAAGATGTTATGTTGCAAAAGGAGAGTGAAGTCTTTCAGAAACAGGTTCTAATGGATATTCTTTGATTTGAGCAAATAAACTGTCTATTTGCTGAAATAAATGACTTGCAAAGTTTTCACGTTATACACTAGTCAGAATTTTCACCTTAAAAAGGGAGCGAGATTATGTTGTAGAAGCAGTTTCTCAATAGAAGTCATCACGGACCATTATTCTCACCGACCCTAAACTGTCTTATAATTTTGTCTTCGTTTCTGTATTTGCTTTTCCAAGAAGTGTAAAGAAGCTATTGGGTATTGAATGAGGTACTACACCTTCTTTACCTTTGTGATGGTATATCTAAAACCGACTACAAACCGTGTCAACTACGTTACAGGAGTTTGGCTTTCCGATTTGCAGTAAAATATTTCATAGGGCAACAAAATATTCTGAAGGTTTGTCCGAAGTTATTTCTTTGTCCACTATAAACAGTTTGTATTAACCTTTGTCTTTATTAGTGGAAAAAAACCCTAGACTACACCTCTACTGACGACCATTGCACTGAAGAATCCCCATTCAAAGGCACAATTGTCTTATCTTCCACCTTCGTGATTTTTCGGACTAATATCTGACTATACCTTCAAATAAGAACTAACCAGATGTCTGCGAAATTAAAACACATGGTAGTCACATTGAGTCCTTAAACAAATTTTCCAACTGCATCCTCAAAAACCCTAAACTCTATGAACCTTCATAAAACACCCCGTCTCTATACAACAAGTTCATGTTAACTGTTTGTAAATTTTCATAAATTTCAAATTATTTCCATCACAACTCACGTGCTTTCCTCCGACACACCTCAATCAACCAAAAGCAATTGATAAAAACAAATAGAAAACCCCCTCTAAAGCACACATGTTGAACGCGAACGTGAGAACTCTTCACAAGATCCCAGGTAATTTTACAAATCATCATCATCATCAGACATGTGTTTAACAGATTTATTTTACAATTTTTCATACCTCAAAGGGACACTTAACTACATCTCGTCCTGAAATTGGAAAAATTCCCACATCCTTGAATCATCGAACAATAGAAGATCCCCCTAGGCAAGTTCCTTGCTCAGCTCTTTTGTTTATCTAACATTTTGTAACATTTACAAAATTGAGAAGAAAACCTCGCACTCTGACATTTCAAAACTACAAAAGATGCATCCTCAAATACTCGCACAAATCTACTGCGCACTGATGGTGTATTTGGCGCTCCGAGACATCTTTAAATGACGACAGGCACTAGTAGTTGGTGTTTATTTCATAAGTGAGTTTACAATCGCACGAGTGGTATTCGCATCACTTGTTTTTCGTCTTCTCTTTTCATATCTTCTGCTGCCTATTTGGTTTGAAAACACTATTAACCTCTGGCTCGTTTATTTATTCACATTTAAAGAGACGTGCCTTACCAGGGTACTTACTAACGGGTAACTTGTTAAAAGCGAAAGGTTATCTGAGACTGTCCGTTGGTAGCTGACCTTGATGTATATCTCACTAAATATGCATTTTTCTCACTGTAATTGACTATTTTACGGTCTTTTTTTTTCTGTAATTCTTGGGAACTATTTGTCATGGAGCGAGCACAGGAAACTCACCTGCAAGACAGACCAGTGGAAAAAGGATATGAATTCCATTCCCATACTTAAGACACTTAACTAGATATCAACTCATAAGTAGGGTCATAAAACATATACCTATATAACTTCAATTTCTTTCTGAAGGTACTGCTAATTCAAGCAGTTTGGGTGCCAAACAAATCAAAATTCTCCTGGCGCAACGTTCCGCTCCTACAAAAAAATAAAAAATAAAAATTAAAATAAAAAACAATCACTGTTTAGACGTCAGGTTGGTAAATTGATTGGCTGTATCGCAATCCCTGTATAATCCCCGGGAACCTAAGGGAATCCATCTCTCATTTGCGGTTCGTTGCCTGTTCGTTGATGTGCGTGGGAGAATGTCACGTATATCAATTATAATTTTTCGTTTATTTTATTCTATTTAATTCAAATGAAAAGGGGGAACGACGAACCCACACACACTCACTGCGTCGGCTTTTGTATTTTCAGTAAACAATGCAACAATATGCCGACCACGGAAAAATCGGTGCGCGCCATTGCTTTGCATGTTGTTTCATAAGGGCCACAGAGGAGAAGCAAATGAAAACCTTTAGTCGAGAAGGAAAACGAAGTACAGTCTTCAGTTTTCCTTTTCCCTATTCTCTCATGATGGTGCTGGGAGAAGATTGGTGTGGATAGGTTTTTTTATTTGTTGATACAACTGTAATAATATGCTGTTAGTGTTATGGGTCAATGTACATTGGATGGTTATCCGAAGAAATAGATGAGAACTCAAGTTGTATGCAGAGGATGCTGCAGATCTTTTTGCTTCTTGCCATTTGGAAGTAATGGAAGTAAATTATTTACAGGCCTGTTGCATTAGCATTACATTTGAGGAAGAGGTCATCGTGAGGTTACTTTATAAGACCTAAGTAAGAAAATAGTAGAAGCTGATTCAAAGAACACCAATCAGTTGATGTGTTAAGAAATCTATAAAAAAGGTGCCCAGGCGTGAATTTTTTTCAAACAGTTCTTACCATTCCCTGAGACTTTTTGGTGAAAGTTAAGGTGATGTGGTATCTTGACTTATTCAGTAGAATATTTTGCTATTTTTTGTTTTTTGAAGATTTGAAAAGGCTTAAAAGCCACTTTTTCAACTAGATTGGTTCCAATTAAAGCCCAAAAGAATTTTTTACCTCCACTTTAACCTAACAACTTTTTTAAGAAATAATATAAATTTTCTTAAGCACTTGTGTCTAAAAAACAAACTTCCTAAAAGTCAACCTGTCTTAAACAAGAATCATAAACCCTACAACCCTTTTTGAGTTCCCCCAGTTTTTATGCTCGTATTTTCTCCAAATGTTTTCTTGAAAATGATACCGTCCCATGTGGTGCATTTTCACTTTTATGAGTATTTGTACAATTCATTGGTTCAGGTAAACTGCATACACACCGCTTTTGTTTACATGGAGACAGTACGTTGTTGATTTTTTTTTATGTTTTTGTTGCTGTTTGTCATTATGCTAAGAGGCATTTCCAACCGGCATGCGATAGCCCATCCAATTTGAAATTAGGGCAGAAAGATAAAGTTGTGAAGTGTTTTACAGTCTTTATACAGTCTAGTTGAACTGGATTTACAAATATTATCGCTCTGGTTATGTCTACAAACAAATTAGCTTATCTTCTGTAAATTTGACTATGCAGACAAGCGACGTTACTCGTACTTCAAAAAGTACAAAATTGTTGTGTTTTGTTTGATTTATATCACCCGTCTTTTCTGTGTTAGGAAATCACTGTGTTTGGGATTGAAGGAATTAAAAGCAATCAAATGATAGTTTCTGAAATCCTCAAAAAAAAAGCTATCCCTCATTGCAATTGTCCTCAGGTTTATTGAGCTGTCTCGTTGTGCTAATGGATTTTTCAACGATTTTGAATAACCGGAAGTAATTTAATTAGAAGGAGGAGAAAGAATATACAATTCTAGGAAATAATAAAAAAAATGGTGAGGCGCGACAGTGACCTCAGCACTAAACGTGACATGAGGTGTGTTTTTAAGTTTTAGGTAGGTTCCTGTTGTGAATGTGTTTGATTGAAATCAAATTTGGTTTTACGAACGCTCTGGATTTATTATCGGAATCATGCTTTGAACACCTGTTCGGAGGAATAATTTGGTACAAAAAACTTACTTTTCGAACGAACCCGTTCCGACGCAAGCTTTGAGGGGCAGATTATGTGAAAGATTAATAAGTTCACTTTTGTTTTGACTTCCCAAGAGTTAATATTACACAAATTGAGTTTAACAAAATACTAGAGAATGTTTTCACTCAGAAACTTTCTATGGCTTATTGAATTACGAAATTCTTTTCTAATTATTGAAAAAACCAATATTTTTGAGCACTGCCTCAGGGTGGCCAGAGTGTAACACATTTTCCTTCACCTTCTTTGCTGCCCTGCACTACTTCATAGGAGGAAAACTCATCTCGGTGAATTCTTCTTCGATACTAGCGACTTAGCTTACATAGACCCTAAAAGTCTTTCGAAATACATTAAAAGTTCCACGTGGTTCGACTAGCAGGTGATTAACCGGCTAGTCCCGTAATGGAAGATTAATAAGTGATCAACTCGTTAATCTTACATCGGGTTTCTGAGATCAGTAGGTGATTAACTTGCTGATTTCTGTGGTATCACAATGGGCACTTGCGGCCTAAGTGTGTCAGGCAAAGTACTCACTGGCTGACAGCCACTTCCACCTAACCTAACCTAACACATTTTCCTCAACCACTCCTGTGACGAAAGTAACCTTACATACACTTCGCTATTGGCTAAGTGCAAAAGCATACCCTTGGAGGACTTACCAATCGATTCCCTAACTGAATCGAACTTGCTCGTCCACAGAAAAGTTTGAGGATCAAATTTAGCTGCATTAAAGTCAGAGATTTGAATTTCAGCTGTTTCTAGTCAATATCATCCATTTAGGAAAAAATTGATTGACTAGTTTAAAAGGGAATAGTTTGCTGTATTTTAGTCTACTCTGAGGAGGCCAACCGATGCATTCTGAGACCGGCGAAGTGGCTTACCAAACGAGCGGATTACAAATGTGAAGCCGTTGAGTGGGAGGGATGTGATCCTCACAAGATCGTGATGCTCGTAACGTCGAAAAAGAAGAAAAACAAGAATTTACTGCACTCTGTTGTTTCCTTTATGAAGCTTACGTTTGATTAATAAAGCTCCATTTCTTTTTCTACAAAATTTTCAGGCAATGATTCCTTGATGTCAGAGAACGGACCTCAAAGCCTTCAATAAGCTGGCCAAAACATTATTTGTTTTCTGTTATTAGACGAATTGTACCTGCAGTTGCTGTTTACATTTCCTAGAAGCTTTCTAAGTGTGCTTTTTCCACCGCTCAACCAGGAGCCCAATTAGTTGTTGTTTCTGCTTCAATCGGTTGCCTTTTTGAAAAGCTTAGCTCCACATTGGGCGCCAATTCATTGCATTTTCATTAAAACGCGATGTCAATAATTTTCAAGTAATGAAACTTTGAAACTTTGACTGATTTGAATTTAATAATTCCTCAAATAAAATTGTCAAAATAAAACAAAACAAAAAAGGGTAGGCAAATAGAAATTAACCGGGTAACTGTGGACTACTTCACCATGCTCAACGCGACTTAAATGCGTATAAGAAGAATAACAACAACAAAAAAATGCGTCGTAATATTAGTTAAAAATGATAATATAACAAAGACAGACTTATTGTATGGCATGAAATTGTTTTCTGTTAAGCCAAAAAATAGTTGACTAAGCTTCTTCTGTGCCATCTCGTTTCATGTAACTAGTACCATCCCAGTAAATGTTACCTTATAGCTACTACCCACTCTGTTCAGATAAATTTTGAGGTGATTTCGAAGAAGTTGGAAGCTTCAATTGCAGCTTGGCTGCATGTGTCATTATTGCTTATTTCTTGTTTTTATAATTCTATTCCCACATTGTGTCAATGAGTCTTAATGACTCTAACAGATTGTTTCTTTCATTGGGCTCAAGAATACTTTCTGAGCCATATTTCCTCCGTCCTTACGCAGAGGTGTTGAATTAAAGAAGCTTGTTAATGTAAGAGAGTGAAGACTGTTAACCGCCAGCGCTCACCATTCCTTGATTATTTAGAATTTTATTAATCAAAATTGCTTGACCTTGGATGCCACAGTAGGAGTATTATGCTTTTGGTTTTTATAATTCCTTGAGTCAAAAAGATCTCCAAGATGTCGGCCATAAACAGAACAACCTCAGAACCACCACAGTAGGCATCTTATTTTATTTTTTTATTGAGTCAAAAAGACCTCCAAGATGTCAGCCATCAACAGGACCACCTCTGCAGTTATTTTTTGCTGTTAACTTAGCGAAAACCCTATCTATGTATTTTTAGCTGCGCAGAAGTCTAATTCCTACCGAAAAATTGATATCTATGTCGTTAAAATCGAAAACTATAAAACCCTTGGCAGCCACATGTGACATACTATTCAATACTAAGAATGAAAAAGGTATGCTTTTTACATTCCTAAGCTTCCATGAGTTGAATTAATTCGTATTTGTAATAAAATATGCGAATAAATCAACGGCGCTGTATGGAAACTTCTATAATTTTTGATGATTCTGAAGGCAACCACTACAATCTTGTATAAAATATCGAGTTTCATAGTGAAACGATTAACATTTGGTTAGTGTTTAATGAAGCTTGTGTTGTATCTAGCTGTCATTTATTCGTTCAAAAGAATACGCTTCGACAAGAGTTCAATTTGTTTTTAAACAAGTTGTTTATTTTGACTGCTGGAAGCTATTTTTAGCTTAACCAATCATACTTCACTCTATATGATCTGACAGACATATGAAAAACATGTACAAAACTTGTTGGAATGAGATATGAATATTTTCCGGCAATTCAATACTCCCGCCACTTAATTATGAGACCAAAACCGTGACAGGTTGTTCAAATAACGCCAATCAATCATAAGGTTCCTATTTGTTTAGCGATTCATAATCTGAATCGCAGTGACAAACCACTTTGTTTGCCATACTTTGAATGTATATTCAGCTTTCAAAGTGCTACTTTCAAAGATCGCTTACGCGTTTTGCAAACAAGGCGTTTCTCATCTTGTTTTCTTGAAACTCTCTCAAGGTTCAAAGTTAAATTTGTTTAAAAGATCTCTCGGTTTGTGACATAATCCATTCGAATTCCAAACCGACATTCCATTGTAAATGTAAATGGTTTGAAATGTTTCAACATATTTCTTCGATGCCGCGTGACTCATGTTTATGATTTTGACTCATCAGCGTGAGGGAGATTAAAAAAAAAGCCAAAGAAAAAGACATTGGGGGATACCTCTTTTTTCCAAGTTGGTCATCGACATCACACAACAAAGAAGTGTTTAACCAATCCATAAGACATTATCTTGTCGCCTATACTCATAGGACCCTTTTACCTTTAAAGTGAAGCTACAGCCCGCAGCATCTTTGTAACCGCTCACTCTTTCACTTTGAAACTGGCTGCCATTTCCGATCAAATGTTCATACAGTTCGACTTTCATTTTATGGTGTCGGTTCGATGGCGCAAGTGAGCCGTTACAAAAACGAACTGAAAAAATTTGTCGACTAAACAACTTTTTTAGTCTGTCATTTGAACATTACTTGAGGACACTTTTCAACGTTTTAAGTACACCAACAAAATGCTGATCTCCAATTCAACCAGAAATCAGAGAACAAAGAGTCATTTGACACAGAGCTATTCCTCTGTTCATCACAGAATTGGCGATTTTCTTCAACAAATTGTCGAGAAAAAATAAAAACGAAACCCTATCCTATACCCACCAGGAGGCAAAGGTGTACGGGGGTGTTTCCTATAGAAACACTCGCACACTACCTGGACATAAGTTCTTCTCTCTTGGAAATACAAAATTGTTGCCAGCAACCATTCCACGAAATAAAACAAAAACTTGTTTGTCGCCACATTACTACTACCATCGAATCACACAAATACTAGAGGGACAGTAAAACTTGTTTCCATTGCACTCGTATGGGTTGCGCATGGGTTTTTTTTTTATTATACTTCACCATTACCTGTAATCAAACCTACACAGTGTAGGTAGATACAGGTATACTCAGGTGTGTGTACTCAGGTGGACAGAGTGAAATGCAGAGTCAATTCGAAGTTAGTCTTTCCGAACGCTTCGCGCTGCACAGAACCGTTTTTACGTGCGAGTAGTGTGTGGTGCTGACATAAATAGAACCAATTGAAAAAAAAGAAGCACACAAATTGACCCAACTTTGTGTTCAGTGAAGATTTAAAGCAAAAAGAAAACAAAAAAAAAAGGGAGGCAATACAAATAAGAACCAATAAGCCTTTCAAGTTCGGTTTGAGAGATGAAGTGATCTTAACTTTTTGCTAAATAAATCGAAGTTTTCTTAAATTGTAAGTGTCCAATTTAGTGAATAAAGAAATTGATCTTTCTGGTTACGCGGTTGATTTATTGGATACACATCATCACAGCATCATCAACGTTATTGGATATAAACCACACAAACACACACGCATTTACACTCATACCTACACAATAAGTGGTTTGAAACTGGATTTATTCTTCGTTTTAATTTTTCCAACCAACATTAATCTACATCTGCATTCTCCCACACCTTTTCTGATTTTGCATTCTCAACAATACACACTTTTTAGTTCTTCGTCGCGTTGCATATACTTAAAGTCACATTTAGGACAAAGAACTTTGTAAAAGCATAATAATAATTCTATGCACAGAACTTTAATCACACAAAGAGAGGGTCTCATATTACTTGCAATACGACGCGACGATGAAGAAAACAAAAGAGCTGACTAGCAAACTTGCTTGCTTTAAATGCAAATTTTCGAATGAATGGATGAAAAAGTCCGTTTATAGTGTTGCTTGTTGAATTTGAATTAATAGTTTATGTTTTCTTGTTGTTCTTAGAGACACGAATGATAGGGAATACTAAATTACCTGGAGAACTATTCTGTTCCTAGAGTCCGCAAAGGCAATAACTCATTGGCCGGCGAACCTGACATGCATTTTTATTACTCGTGGTCAATAGTTATTTGATTTGAATACAGTGACTTCTATTGATAGGAAATTACTTGTTCGATAGTGATCGAGAAGTAAAAGGATGAAAGCAGGACTATGTGAATCTCAGAGGGTACATCTCAGCGGGTCGTATCTTTTCAGTTTGTATGGCTTATTGTTGGTCACATCTATTGTGAGACAGAAAAGAAATCTTTAGGCGGGTAAAAACTAAGAGAAGATCGTGATAAAAGGAGAATCGAAAAACTAACGACACACAGGTGTGTTATTTGATTATTATGCTTATGCAGCATCTTTTCTCGGCCATTAGAAATGTTAATGCTTTTTCTTGATTTGTTTTTTTTTTTTATTCGATTGCTTTCAACGTGATGGAAGGTCTTATAATTACTTCAATTATGCAAACATTTCTATAATTTCTTTAAATACAGTCAATCGTTAAAAATGAGTAATGACTATCACGTGTGTGTTGCTTACGTTAATGTTTCTTGTTAACACGTTTAGTTTCAAGGCTTACAAGTGCCATTTCGTGATTTAACTGGTTTTAATTTCGTGGCTGATTGTTCTTAGGAATTTTCAATCAAACTAACTAACCCAGATGGCGATTGTGTGTTAAAAAGACTTTTTCGCATCACTGATGAAACTTTGAATAAAAATTTTATTTACTTGACAACTTAAATGGAAATATAAAATTAAACGAAAGAATTTGTGGCGTATGAATTACTTTTATGGGCATACGACCGAAATGTTTTGGATTTCTCTTTTGTTGTCTTTAATTTAATGGCCGTAAGACAGAGATTTTGGTAAGTGGTGTCTTCTTACGTTGGTGGCGTATTGTTTACGCTTTTGGAAAGAGTACTATAGTTGGTTTTTGTTTTGACGTGTATCATTGTTTATTTTTGGCTACACATTGGCCGAGAAGTGGTTTGATGATTTTGCACAAGACCATGAGCTCGTATCAAATTTCGGCTTGGTTCATCACTTCTATTCTTTACGGAAACATTTAATAACCACTTTGGTTTTAAAATTTGCAGATTGTTTTTGCAGATATTTTTGAGTAGGTTATTGTTTGCTGTTTGAAATTAATGATACGCCAGCAAAAATATTCTGAGGTGCTTTAAGCGAATTCTCGTCGAAACGAGAAGGTTTAGTGTCAATTCGTTGAATATGGCGCTCGTAATTGGAGTATTGATGAAATGATTGCCGGCATCATTGAATTCAATCAGTGAAAATGTTTTTTTCACTTTTGTTAAGTTTAGATTGAGTTTGAAACCGAGATTAACGTATAGAAATTTCTTTCGGTTTCGAGTGTTTGGGTATTGGGAGTTGTACTTTCTGTATTTTTAAGTTCACTTAATGAATTTTGCTAAATCAAAGGCTTTTACTATTCCACAGCGATATATAAAATACTGGCACTTAAGTTAAAAGGTGGACATATATTTTCTATTCGAAACTGGCTAAAGTGACTAAAACGATCATAATTACTTTTCGAATCAAAAAAGTTTTAGGGCGGTACTTTAAGTACTACACGTCATTGAGACTTAACTGTTCCACTTACTTATTTAAAGTAGCGCTACAGTCCTCAACCAACAAACTTCTCCAGCCCATTCAATCCTCAGACATGTGCCACCTGTTTTGCACTTCAAATAAGTTTAAGTTCCCTTTCATTTTCCACCTGAATATTTCCTTATTCCTTTGCCCCATTGCTTGGAAATGGATAAGGATTTGGCCAGAGTATTGCCATCCATCAGTTCTAATCAGGCTATCCATTGTTAGTTATTCACATACTAATGATTCCTCTGGAATTCAACTAAATATTTGTACATCATCATTCCTACATCTAAAATTAACTCAAGCGCCTCTATGGTTGCTATAAATTAAGACTTGAACACCTATGAGCCTTGACATGGGCGCTACTATTTATAATATTCAGTCTAAAAGTTCAAAATCTGTTTCGCATTAAGAGTCCAAGCTTTGATTCATGAATTTTGTAGTTTATTTGCGGTAGTTGACCTCGTAAAACGAATTTCAATTAACAACTAAGGTCTAATTTTTCTTCATAAAGAATTTTTTTTTGACAAAAACAAAACCACACTTCGTTCTTTTCAACCGTGACACTGTGAGTCAATAACACTTAATCACCCACATCTGACAGAAGTGAGAACACAGAGCTTTGCCAAAACCCGTTCAGTGATCACATGAAAACTAGGTTAAGTACTGCATTGTTTAAATGTTCTCTAAATAATTTAGCGAATGTTCAAAAGTTCTCGTGCAAATGCTTTTTGTTTTATCATAAATTAATTCTGAGTTCAACTTCAATTATTTTTGTGCTACTGACCAAAATTGCAATCACGATTTGACGGAAATACATAAATACAACAAAGATTTGGGGCAAGGCAGAGACCATTGATCATTCATGATCACTTAAATTTGTAAATAAATAAATCATTATACCAATCTAAGTAAGCTTCACTCTCGGTCATGAGACTCCGAAAAAGGGTCAGTAGGCAATAAAAGGTTGTGTTCATTTCTTTAAGCGTTTTGTTGAAAATTAATCAAAATAAATAAGAGATGGTTGGAGTTTGTTGTGCCACTGTAACAACTGAATGGCAACAAAAAAGGAAAAAAAAAAGAGAAAGTGAACATCAATTTTGGGAGGCACATCGTTTAGCAATATGAATAATACAAAGTGATGCTAAATAATTCATTTCTAATTTTTGAATTCTCGAATTTTAAAAACTCGTTGATTTGATGGTAGCAATTATGTTAAATAGCTTCAAAATGCAATTTATTTTAATTTTTGTAATGATCAACAAATTTTCTTAGAATAAAAAATTAGCTGCCTAATGTTTGATGGACGGTCGAAAGTTAGGGAGAAAAATAGTTCTTAGGTTTCACATTCTGCACTGACATTTGACACAATTTGACATTCTTGTTTGAATGTTTAGAAAAAAAAGCAAACTTGGAGCTAATTGTCAAAAATTGTTTGATCGATGGTCCAAAGCTCAAGAGAAATAAACAGCGATGCATTAAAAGCAATGACTTGAATCGATAATCGATGAGAGAATATCGATTATTGTGATGAGTTTGAGATTCGGTTTATGTCTTTTTACCATTCATGAGCTCGTGCGTAGTCAATTCTTTAAAATACAAAGTCTTTTCGTAAATAAAATACTTATGAAAAACTATGCATTGCTCTGTCATTGATATGCGGTCCGAGTAAAATTTTGTCTACCAAACCATTTCGCTTTAATGACAAGATATAGTTTATGTAGCTGACAGACTGAACGATTTAGACTTTAGAGTTATTCAGGAATTCTGTGAGTCCTTGCCGCTGGTGGGGGCAGAGACATATTACCGTTGGCTCTTTAGTGTTTGAATTAAGTTATGAACTGAAATCTTCGCTAAATAGTTAAGCATCGAGCAAAAAGGAATTACAAAAGGATTGTTTCAAAAGCACTTAGTTAAGTGAGAAATTGGTTGGTTTAGGATAGACAAAAAACAAAAGCCTAATAACCCCGCAGAGTGATAATCGATTCACGGTTCAAAGCAATTGAACCAGACTCAAATTTTGCAGCTAGTTTTTGAAATTTTCTGAATATATTGAGAGCCCGTTAGCCCTTCTCAATGTTTGTGAAAGGTCCTGGACCTGGTCCGACTTTACAAAAAGGATACAACTTGAGAGTTTAATTCGCTATCGTTACATGAACTTGGTTTTGAGTTACTTTAGGGAAAATTCAAAGTGAGCTCACTTGAGAGTCTTCAAAAAACGTTTGTGATTACCTCAGGGCGACTTCTGAGCAGGCCCAAATGCCTGAGATTTGTGGTTTTGTCGTTTTATGTACAGACTTCGCTTACATTTTACTTCTTTTCTGTATCAGATCGCAAATTTAAGAAAAATAATGAAGCTCTGAACCTTTTTTTTTACTGATGGGATTAAATTTTGTCCTCTTCAAAGCCCAAGTAAGCCCACTTCTTGAGGAATGGTTCGAATCGAATCGAAAAGGCAGGAAAAAGGCCCAAAGTTGCATTTTGAACATATAAAGTTGTCTGGCATAAGCAGATTATTTTTTAATTATATTGTATTCTTGCATATTGAAGAATCTTGGAGCTTTTCTGTTGATTACTTGCAACTGCGATTGCTGGCCTAATTAAAACGCCTCAACTTTTACGGGGAAAAAGATTCAATGAGACAGCAGAATCCAGCACAAATATAGTTCTAAATTTCAACGTGTTAGATTATTCATTGTTTACGAACTGCTTTCCTCAAAGATACAAAGAAATATCGGTCCAAGTATGGAGCCGTATGGGACTTCATGATTAAATGCCTGTAATTAGGTCTTTACCCAACTAAAGACTATCAACTATCCGGTTGAATCCGATCACTCACTAAATGAATGTTCTGGTAAAAAAAATGAGTTAGAAAATGGTAGAAGGTTCCGACTTCCCAAAAACAGTAATTTCGTTAGATAAGTTGGTTAATTAAAACATGTTTGCCTTTGATTTGGTGTAAGTATGTAAACAGTAAAGATACAATATCCAATTGTGTAAGAAGCCTCTCAAGTCGTTTTTACCAACAAAACCTCATGCTTGTATTGCCAGCAAAATTAGTACCTTCTATCGTTAAATTATACTTTCACGACTCTAATCAGCCAACACAGCACAACAATCAGTTTAACTGAGGTCAATTGGAATAAACTTTTTTGGCAGGTATTCGCTTTCATTTTCCGTAACGCTTTTTATTTTGTTATTATGACCAAACTAAAGCACTTCCAAACAAAAGAAACCTTTCAACTTACCCTCGAGGAAGCCAACAAAAACGAGTTTGCTAAATAAAAAAAAAGAAGCATAAAGCGACCATGCAGATCGCATGTAGGTAGGAATGAGTTTTGTTTTTTGGTTTCTCATTTAAATCAGCATTCGATAAATAAAGAGAGCGCATAAGATCCAAAGATACATTTATCATGGATTTTTACCTAAAGTGCAAACTAACACTAGCAAGCCAAGCATCGCATTCGCCTAAGGCACGATGTCGAAAACTGGTACTAGAATGTGGACCACGGTCGAGTGCAGAGTATTTCTTTCCTCTCTCCCCCTTTTTTGTGTAGTTTTGTTTTTATATCTCGAAGACATGTGTGCTACTTTTCCTGCATAAAGCCACATAAGAAAAAAGGAAAAATTGGTAATCGATTTTGCCTCTTCAACCACCTGTTTCTGGCTTGAAGCCACATGCCAACAGCACGACAAAATAATGCAAAAATTATCTCAACATCCCTTAATGGCAGTAATTAGGCTTCAGTGTTTAGTCCTTTAGTCCAGATAAAAAACAAGTTAAAAAAGACAGTGTTGAGCTTTGCAAATAAATTGCCCGGCCGTCCTGGTGTTTAATCTTGGCCAACCCTTTTGTTGGAAAACCTTAAATAAAAAATTTAAAAAAAAGAAAAAACTGCCAAGGCACAGGAACAACAAAAAAATAAAGTGTCACTGGTGGTAATGTGAAACGAGGCAACAAAAAAGACATTTCCTGTCTTCCTGGTTAAGTAGATGGTTGGTTTTTATTGCGCTGGGTCGTGAGCTTGGGCCATGATGACTCAACTGCTTTTGTTTCCATTTGCCCAACTTCTTGTCTCGTTTGCTGTTCTTGTAATTATGTTAATAAAACATTCAAGAAACAACAGAGATGTGGGCATTGTAACTTTGGGCATTTAGGGCGTGCTCACTCTTCGACGAATGCTGCTTTGACGTCATTGCGATTTTTAATGTTGAAAGAATGTAGGAAGCATGTAATTTAAAAGAAATAGTTACAGTGAATTATTCAATTTAAAAGGGGTTCTCAAATTCAACATCTTTAGGCCTTGCCCTGTACTGTAAGGCTTTGCAACGTCTTCTAGATAAAAAATGGTGGTCAAAAGAGTAGAGCAATAAAAGTCTTCTATAAGAAATATTGTTTGAAAAAGTGATGAAGCAACGTCATCTTCTTCTTCTTTTTTCCATTTCCGGCGCTACGAGTAGTGATCTTGAAGCGATCACAACTCTCCCACTTTTCTGCTTCACACTAGTGATCCGCCTGAGGGGTACGCCGCGTTGACCTCAGAAAGCGTCGGCAAGCCTCCCGGTTTTTGATTGTTCCATGAAGCAACGTCATCAAACTCCAAAAATGTGTGTGTGGTTTGTGTTGGCAAATCCAATATGCCTGATGATGCTTTAGACTCAAACCTCGGTGACCAGGAATTTCATTAAAGTTCTTTAATGTAGTCAAAATCACCCCTTAATCTTTTCAACTTTCCACGTTTTAGACGTCACTTATATGAAATAATTCACCCAGCAAAATGATCAAGTTTCGATACAAACGAAAAGAACCAACTAACATAGTTGGCACAGCAGCAGCTACTGCTCCCGTTCAGAAGGCTATCAAAGAACAATCAACAAAGCAAAGCAAACTCCATCAATCTAATTTATTGACCGGAAATAGTAATTCTGGCAATGGCGGTGGTGGTGGTGGTACATTACCACGCATCAGCCCAAAAAAGTTCACCGAACAATGTGATGCAAATAAATCGGCAACACTTACTCGAAAACCGACAGCTAAAATTACCTCCGGTATTGCTATGGTGACGCATATTCCATCAACCGCCGAACAGTTCCACGGTCCAACCAACGAAAGTATTGTCAATCGTGATCGATGTATCAACGCTGTTATTGTGAGTGACTTTTTATTTCGCATCCTCTTAGACATTTTCTTAGGTTGTTTAATTTATGTAGCGGTTTTGAATTAATGAATGTTACCTATTTTCTTTACTAGGAACTCTTCCAACAACTACAGACTAGCTCTGAGCCAGCACTTTGTCCAGAACCATTGCGTCGAGCTCTTGCAAGTGGCCCATTGGCTGGGAGGAGATTCCCTTTGGGGTGTCTCGGTGATGCTGCTGAATGTTTCGAGCTGCTACTGCATCGTGTGCATTCACATATTTCGCCGGATGATGGAGATTCCTGTGATTCACAGGCCTGCATCGCACATCGACGTTTTGCTATGCGCGTCATCGAACAAAGCGTCTGCAAATGTGGCGCCAATTCTGAACAGTTGCCATTTACTCAGGTGAGTTATTTTAAGTTTTGTAATTGGAGTTGAAGAAGTTATTTGTGTTACAGTTTGCTGGTGTGGAACTGTACCACAAACTGTCATAAGTCAAATGGTGTGACATTGTCATCGCAAAAATAATGGGAGAGATTCGTTTAGAAATTTGAGGCTTGTTTTGCTGTAAACAGAACTGGTGTTTACTAAGAACAGTAAATGTGTTGAATTATTCGGTACTTAATATTCTTTCACTTTGGCTACCCGCCATTTTTTAATTGATAACTAAAAAGTAAAACTGATTACTTTTGATCATTATATTTTAAATTGGCAACTCATCAGCTTTCCAATTCAAAAAATAATATGTATTTACATGTCTTCATATTCGTAAAGATGTCTCGTGTAGCCACTCTCCGCAATCCAAGTGGGACTTACTTTTCATTCATAAACACTAGCTAAGAAATTGGACTACATAGTGCGGCAAGATATCTCTTAGTAACGGCTGTTTTTTTTTTTTTTTTTTTTCAAATAAACGTGGGACACCACACAACTTTACACCCATGCGAAACAATTTAAAAGATCAAAAAAGGAGTGTTGCACGTGTGCAGAGGTGTTGATATGCGAAGAGGTTTCTCATTCCATCTAACCATTTTTTTCTGGCTGTCAGAAAATGACCGTAAGAAGTCCGATCTGCTTAAAGGCTGGTTGTTTGACGTAATAGACTCAAAATGACAAACCATTGGTCTAATCTTTTATTATAAGTGAATGACAATTAATTAGAAAACTCGCGTTGGTAGTAGAATTGGTGGGACTTGGGTTGCGGTTAAAGTGTAGGTAGCTAATGGTGACGTTTATTTGGTTGGAAAAGAATAAAAAAAAAAACATGGAGTCTATGGCAACTCATTCTTTTGTCTTTTCGGAAGTTACAACATTGCGTAGAAGTTAAATCACCGCTGTGACATTTCAGGAGACGATCATATTTTTTCGTCTGGATTTTTGTCAATGAAACATTTTTGACAGTAGCCATTTGTAATGTCCATGCGGATTAGCAAAATATAATTCCGCCATTGTCTTATTTCCATTTTTAATAAATTTATTATTCAGATTATTGTGAATGAATACTTTCTATTTCAATACCGGCAACACTTATGAATTGATGATTTTTAATGAATTAGAAATTCTTTTGTCAGCTTACTGATGAATTGGCCTCATTCAGAGGTTTTAGATTATAATTTTTTAACTAAAGTGAATTTTTAATAACAAACGAAAGTGTTTAAGAACAAATATTTTATGGGAACGATTTGCATATTAACGCCCTAAGCATTTTACATTTTTTTTATTAGCAACTATGCTCCTCTTGAAAGCTTCCAGAATTTTAAAGTTATGTTGACCCTTTCAAAGGAAAAAAGTTGCGTGTTGCATTGAATACGCTTTGTGTCTAACATATTTGGCAAGGTACTGCAGCGGAATGAACCAATCCAAATAGAACTTTCAAAGTTATAGGTGATATTTGAAACGTAGAATCGGTTAGTTTCTTGAACATTGTCTTCAATATGAAATAAATAAAGTAAAATAAAGAGGGCGGAGCAACAGTGCAGGAAGCCCCGAGGCCTAGCACATTTCTCACAACCGTGCCTTGTGAGGAAATGGAGGAGACCTACAATTTACTGCTGAATACAAATGGGTAAACGAGAAAACCCTTTTCATGGCAATTAATTTATTATCAGAGGACTTGCCAAATTCTCCCCTTTTCTAAAAGCTATCTCAAGCAGGTAGGAAAGATATTGTTCAGTATCTGGGAACATGTTCCTGCCTATTGAATTTTTTTTAATTTTTGGCGAAAGTAATTTCTGTTGATAGAGATAATGAGAGTGATGGCTTGGGCGAGTGTGACTATAATTACGAGAACCTTTAGAGAACGTAGTTGTATGTTAAAACGACATTTTGAGCTGGTAGTTTTTGCTTCTTTCGGGTATTTCTACATCCGGATTGTCTGCAGGATAACTTTGAATATAAACTTCATTGGGCTTCATTGTCAACTCCAAGTTAAAAGCAGCGTCTATTGGATGGTCTCGTCAACACACTCAAGGAATGTTGGATTTGATGAATTAGTTTTGAAGTTCCCTTCAATTTGGACAACTAACGCTTCAATATAAACTTTTTTGCTGTTGCTTTGGCACTATTAATGAAAATGGTTTCTGGCATACCAAATTTATTTGTTTTAAGGAACTTTGATAGGTAGGCTTTTCGAGTCCATTTATAGTAAATTAGTTTGAAGGAAGTGAAGTTATACATAAACAATTCCACACCAAGTGCTTAGAGTCTATTAAGATATTACTGTTAAAAACTGTACAATTACCACCTTACCACTGGTGGGAGGTAGCAATAACTCGAAATTTTAAAATAAGTTAGTAAAAATTTAGCTACCTATAAACAGTGATTCTTTAGTCAATCTTCTCTTCCAAGACATCAATCGTCTCAAGCTTATCTGAGTTAATAAGCAACATCACAAAGCCCCACAAAATTAATCCAGCGGTGATAAAACGCCCGATCTTGGAGACAACTCACAGGTTTAAAATTCGAAACAATGTAAAAATCGGAGTCAACTTCGATTTCGTTTCGAGACAATTTTCCGTACTTACGCAGTGCTATTAGTCGTGCGGCTTCAATCCAGCGACAATGAAATGGCAAACCAAGTTGAGCATATCTCATATGAAAACTGTCAAAAAGACCAAGTTCGAAAAAGTATTGCCAGATTGAAAACCACAAGTCTTAAAAAACACACTTTGCAAATATTTTTTAAGTTTTCAAAAACAGTTCCGTTTTTTAATAAGACACCACCTCCACCATAACACACAACAGCTCCTTTATTTGCCAAATGAGTTAGTATTTCATCCCACTTATCGACATAAAAAGACTGTTAGGCTTGAAAACAAAACCCTTTAATACAAAAGTGAAAGTTTTCAAAGTCAATACAAACAATCAATTTTCTCTTCACAGATGGTCCACTATGTATCAGCGTCGGCACTCACATCACAAAACAATTTGGCCATTCAAAATCACCAACAACTGACTTTTGGCCAACTTCTCCGTTCGGCAGGAAATATGGGCGACATTCGTGACTGTCCGGTAAGTAATTGCTAATTTAATTGTTTTCTCCCCTTACATTGCGGTCAATTGGTCAATTTATATCTCGTACCACCTAATTTCATCATCATTAATCAAACTCATTGAAAGTGGTTACGCAAGATCAGAGCACTATAGTATGAAAAAAATGTACTGACTCCATACGTCGTACCATGTGGTAGATGTTGGTTAGCCTCAGAAGCTGCCAATTTCATTACGGATAAATACTAATTGACCGCTATTGCACCGTCCTCTCCCTGTTTAAGCGGAAAAGTTTGTTTCCTTGTATATAATTTTTTCCGATTTTTTTTATCTTCCAGAATTCTTGTGGCGCCAAAATTGGTATTTGCCGAGCCCTACTCAACCGTCCAGATGTTGTCTCCATTGGTATAGTCTGGGATTCAGAGAGGCCAGCAGCAGACCAGGTTCATGCTGTACTGAAGGCGATCGGCACCACTTTGCGGTTGTCTGATGTATTTCATCAAGTCTCCGACCAGCGATGGGCTCAAACTGTTCAACATGAACTCGTCGGAATTGTGTCTTACTACGGCAAGCACTACACAACGTTCTTCTTCCACACCAAACTCAAAGTGTGGGTTTATTTTGATGATGCCAACGTCAAAGAGGTTTGTTCTTTCAAAGTTCTTGTTATTTTAGGACTCCGTTTTACATTTTTCTCATTTTCCTTCAGGTTGGTCCCAATTGGGAAGGTGTGGTTGACAAATGTAGTCGCGGACGTTATCAACCACTACTTTTGCTCTACGCAGTTCCCCAGGCTCCAGCTGGCCCACAAATGCCACCCCAGTATATCCAAGAACTCATGCAATCCACTACCCGCCGGGCTATTACGCCCAGCCCTGAGAAGCCCATCATGGGCAACACCCGTCGTGCCATAACTCCCACTCCAATTCGATCTCCCAACGATTATCAGAACTTGAGTGTCATCCAGAGCAAGATCTTCTCCTCGGACGAAACCGATGCATACATTAGCCGTAAGACCGTTGAGAATGTCTTGAATGCTCAGTACCAGAACCTGAGTGTGATTCAAGACAAGATTTTCCAGAACGGGAACCCACCAATGGAGGATAAAGAGGGCGGTTTTTTGAATCGCAAGCCTATCGAGAACACTCTAAGTTCGCAGCTTGCTCGAAAACATCATTTGAATCTGCACCGTAGTTTGAGTGCTGAGTCCGGCCAAGTTGCTAACGGATCCCCACCAAGTGATGGTCTGACAATCCCTGACCACTTGAACCAACCTAGACGACGAGATTCTGGCAACTGGAGTGGTGACAGAAATAGCGCTAGCTCAGCTTCTTCTACCACTCTTGATAATCCCTACTTGTATATGGTGGGTAAGCGAGGAGGGCCGGCAGCGGTACCTCAGAGTCCAACAAGGCAGGCAGGAATGCCCTATGATCCAGGTTATGATTCATTCTCCTTATCGTCGACGGATTCATATCCACCCAAGCACCACAATCCACAGCTGGCAAAGATACCCGAATCAGTAGTTCTCACTGGAGACTGTGAAAAATTGTGTCAGGAAGCAGACCAACTATTGGAGAAGTCCAGAATTGTAGAAGAATCTCATGATCTTGAAACTGCTCTTGTTCTGTGCAACGCTGCAGCGGGAAGAGCACGTGCAGCAATGGATGCTCCATACAGCAATCCACACACAATGACTTTTGCCAGAATGAAGCACAACACATGTATAATGAGAGCCCGCAGCCTCCACCGCAGAATCTTAGTTGAAAAAGGTCCTGAACTCGAAACTAACTACCCACCGGAGTTGATCAAAAATATTATGAGCGGTGGGAGTGTGAAACACGTTCGACAGAACAGCAAAGATAAGACTTTAGAGAAGACAATACACAAGAATATTGAAATCTATGCCACGCTTCCCAAGAAGAAAACGCCTATCAAGGCTTCCATTCTTGCTGACGAGAATGCCATTGAATTTGATCCTCCAGCAAAACCAGAGAGGGAAAGTCGCAGCATTTTCGGTCGGAATAAGGAGAAGGACAAGAGAAGTCGTAGCGAGGATCGAAACAAGATCACGAGAGAGTTTTCTGTTGCGGAAACTCTCCTTGTGAATGCCAAGGACACTCTCAAAAAGCACAAGGAAGACAAGGACGAGAAGAAGGAAAAAGACAAGAGTGGCAAGAAACAGCACAAAATCCGAAGGAAGCTCCTCATGGGTGGGCTGATCCGAAGGAAGAATCGTTCTATGCCCGACTTGACCGAGGCGAATGCAGCTGAAGAGCAGCAACAGAAGGAAAAACCACCACCGCCGATGGTGTCTGTGGATGATAGCACAGTAGGTCTGAACAAAAATAGTATGAGTGGCTACATTTCGGAAGGTCACTTTGACTATCGTGAGGTGAACAACGCAAATCCCAATCTGGAGCGGAGTAAGCTGATGCGAAAAAGTTTCCACGGCAGTGGGCGCCAATTGACAGTTGTAGCAAAAGTTGCTCCTCCACCACCGTTGAGAACGAGCTCAGCTCTGACACAACAGGATGGCGTTCTGCAGCCATTCCACGAAGCGAATCTGTCTAACATCTCCAGCATGAGTGAAGACTCCTGCCAGACTATCATAACCACTTGTGCGCAGGTGCACTCTGAACAGTCGCCGATGAAGCACGACGATCAGAACAATGGGTACAAGAGCTACGCAGATGGTGGTTGCGATGAAGTGGACGGCCGTCTTATGGATCCAACACTTGACCTTCCTCCGTACCCAAGCCCACCAGCATCAGCTTGTCATTCTAGGCAAGCCAGTGAAGATTTTCCACCACCACCGCCCGAAATTGACATGGAACCACTCCATCAACAGATCAATCAAATCTATGCTCTTGAGGCAAACAAAATTCGAAATCTAGAAACTCTGGAAGGTACAACTAGTATCTTGGCTCAACTACAGCAACGCCAACATATTTTGAAAATGCGGAAGGACCAGAACTCGCCCAATACCACAACGAACGACAGCTGGCTAAAGGAACTTCAAATGAAGCAAAGCGATCTAAGAAATAAGAAGCCGGACGCTGCAGGATCTCCCAATAGCGTACGAGATCTGGCCAATCGTTTCGAACAGACTAAACTTCAGCCACAGATGCAACAACAAATGCCAGATCAATCAACTCAAATGCGATCGTACCCATCACAGGAGCTTCTTAGTAGCAAGCCACAAATTCGAACGCAAATGAACGGTCTTCCTAACCCAGCTAGTTGCAGTGGTGTCGATGAAGTAGACTGCCCACGTCCGCGTCTACCGTCACACCAGGTTCTACCAAAACCGAAGTATGAGATCGCTCAAAGCCAGATTGCCGAGGAGATTCGTGAAGTGGAAATGTTGAATGCAGTTGTTCAGCAAACTTTGAATAACTCACAAAATGGCGTCAAACGAGTGAAGAAAAAGAGCGTTTCGTTCTGTGACCAGGTTATTCTTGTTGCCACTGCTGATGAGGAGGAAGACGACAGTTTCATTCCGAATCCGATTCTGGAACGTGTTCTCCGCACTGCCCAGAATCCAAACGATAAAGTTACTGCTCAACTGATTCAGCAGCAGCAGCAGAACATGCTTCGACTGTCAAGTGAAGCTGTTCCACGGAACGTTTCTCAGCAGCAGCAACAACAACAACAACAGCAACCAAGTCCCAACCCATCAACTATGGACACTAGACGAAGCCTTCCTCAAGACATGCATCGCTACATTCAGATGAGACAGCAGCAAAGTCCGCAAATGGACATTAATCGCCACGAAATGGCATATCCAGGCAGTAACAGCCCACAGTTTCATCAACAACAACAGCAACAGTTGCAACAACAACCCCCACAGTTACCACCTCAACCCCAATCCAATTTGAATACTAACACCGCCACACACACTATGCGTTCCCAAGTTTACACTCCAATGCAGGACATTTTCCGAATGCAAAATGTACCAGGACAGATGAACGGAAGTGCCAATACTAACACCACTAACTCCAGCCCCCACCTCAATACAAGCCCACTTATCAATAATAACGGCTTGGTTCAGCAGCTACCGCCACGAACCAGTATGAGTGGCATCGCTAGTCTTGCCAACATGCAACACATGCAGATGCTTAGTGGCAACACTGGACAAATGGACGCCAACGTAAATGGCATCGTTGGATCTCGGGCTCCGATCGTTGATCAGCAAGCCTACACCACCGCAAACCCTCCCTCCCGTTTGCATCAAGTGCCGAATTTGAATCAGACCTACTTAGTGTCTCTTCAGATGGCAGCACAGAAGCAACAACAGCAACAGCAGCAGCAACAGCAGCAACAACAGCAACAGCAGCAACAACAGCAACAGCAAATGATGACTCAAATGCCAAATGGTTATCACATGATGCCCCAGAACGGCTATCATCAACTGCCAGACGAACGACTCCACCCGAATGGGCCATCACCTTACCAGCGAGTGCCAATGCCTCATGGCACCTATCCTGGTAACAATAACTCCCTTCCCCCAAACCCCTCCCCTTACTTTCAGCAACCAGCTCCCATGAAACAGATGTCTCAAAAGAAAGTCAGTTTCGAGCCCGGCACCAAAGGCGAAGCAGAGCTGTCAACTCCACCTCAAAATACTAACGGCATGCCCACTCAAGAGAACTGCCAACAAAATGGCGGCGCAGCAGTTAATGTGACCGTCATTCCCACCCGCGTCTACAACAATGCAATAGTGAAGGCCTCTGCAAAAGCTGTCGAATGCAATCTATGCCGAAAGCGTCACGTAATCGCACCAGCGGTTTATTGCACGAACTGCGAGTACTACCTGCAGATGTTGAACAGCAGAAGATAGGAGAAGGAGCATTTCACCTAGGCTTCCGTTCCCGCCTTTCCAAAATGGTCTCTTTCACTCTAAGTGCAAATTATATAGAAAACATTTTTAACACTTAACTTTAATCTTAAGTCGTAGGCATTTATTTTTTCGTTATAATTTTAAACTTTACTGCCGCCCAATTGAAACGAGCGCGCCTGTGCATAGTAGGAGGTAAGTATCGAGGAGAATATTGTGATCTAAGTTACAATATTTCGTTTTATTTTTACATATTTTTAATTAATCTACGGAAAAATTTATGAGACGACGATTGCAATTTTTTATGGTTGTACATAAGAAATACGTGAGTATGAGAAAAATATTCATTAACTTAAGGAGATAGTTTTACATTTTTATTTTGCATATTTAAAACATATTTTAACTTTTTTTTAATTTTCTTTTATATTTTTTATTTTTAAGAAACTAGCAATGCTGTCGAACGGTTTTGCACATGCGTACGTTTTATAATGATTTTATAAAAAATGAATTTTTATTCTAAAAATATATAAGAAATACAAAATATTTGATAAATAAATAAAGGATTCTTTTACAGATAAAACATTTGTTTGATTTAATTTTGTAGGCTTAACAGAAATTCGTTTGTGAACAGATTTCAATGAACAGAGTGTTGTGCTTTGATAAGAAGGTGATTGTATCTTGTAGCGAAAAACGAGGAGAAGCTATAGAGGATATTGTTCATTTTATTTTAACACAGGTCTGTGGTGACAATGTATCAAACGAAAGCATTACCACAGCTACTTTTTATGCTTTCAAAGCTGCAACCATTTGGCCATTTCACTTGGTTTTATAAAACAACTATAAATGCAATGCAGAAATTAATCTTTTGTTTCTCCTATCCTCTATTTTAAGCCTTGACAATTGGCTAATGAAAGATTTTTCTCAATTGTCGTTCTGCTGTGCCTACTTCCTAAATGAAAGTAGTTTTAACGGGTTGAAGCAGATGTGTATATGACATTTAGACATTGGTGTAGATTCATTTTTTGTTCAATCTAAAGATTCTATTCATTCAATTCAATTCTAAAGAAAACCAAAACGCCTTTGTGATACTTGGGAAAATAAGACCTCCGTTTGCATTTCCAAGTGACGAAAATGACCTCAAGACATTTGATTCCACAGCAAACAATCAACAATACTGAAAGGGTTTATTTATCTAATCTAGTAGTGTATTGACCAATTAGATTTATAATTGTTGGGTTGGCAAGCCCTTGCCGAAACGTCGGGAAAAAGCGAAAGATCCATCTTGTTTCTTTGCTAAACTTAAAGTGACCAAAAAAAGCCGAAGGAAAATACATTTTCCACCAACAATTATTTATCTAATCTTTCGATAGAATCTAGTACAATGTAACGCTTTGGTTCGAAGTTCAAGCTCAGACGTAATTTTACATCAACCGTTTAAAAGAGCCTCAAACATAACTTCTGAAAGTACAGAAAATGTAACATTGCCCCCAGTGAGTACAAATCCACACGAAAACCCATAAATAAATAAAATACCCATGAATAAATAAAATTTATTCGACGTAAAAAGCGGCTTATTTTCCCTCTGTTATCCATGATTTTGATTGCGCTCAATTTTTGGCTTTTATTTCGAGCACACATAATGCGTTTGGGAAGTAAAGAGTAAGAAGAAGGAAAGTAAGAGAAGAAGAGTAAAATATACAATTCAAAATTAAATGTTTTGCCTATATAAAAAGTAAATACTCTAACGTTTCTGACGGCCTAGTATCCTGTTCAGAACTAAAAAATTACTATCCCTTGATGGTAGGATGTGAACCTTTACGCAAACGAGGGGTTTCTGAACATAGCTTAAAACAAACAAAAAATGCAATACGCCATCTATTGTAGCGTAGCAGTAAGGAAATAGACGATGTATGGTGGGCAGCGTTCAAACCTTGTGCCTGATCGGAGCAAATTTGCTCCACTTTTAAAGAAAAAATTAATAACCTACACCCAACGGGACGAACACCTAATTTGATTACGAAAACGAGCTAAACTGTTCTTACCAGTTTTTGTTTGACGTCACGGCTACACTCTTTTTTGAGAAAAATAACTTTTATTAGTTTTATTACACTTATTTATTGCAAACCAAAGAAATTAAGTCGAACACAAATAAATGTATGTCATTAAGTATACCTAATTAAAATCCATGTGCTTGAAGTGACAGCTGTTTTGGTTGAACGAATACAGCACACAAATTAGCTTCCATCCTGTGCAACCACCACTAGTTTTTCTATTAGTTTTATCAAAAACGACTTGAAAACATGCGGTTTAGAGATATGTATGAGATAACTGATTAGGTTTTGGGAGCTTTTGCGAAAACCGCGTTTTCGTCGCGGTGGGAATAGACTCCTGGCAGCAATGGATTTAAAATTGATATGATAAATAAATAAATAAAGTAAATAAATAGCGCGTTTCAAGAATTAACAATTTTACGCTAATTGCGAAACTGACTCTACTTGCGCCAGCAGCCTTTTTAATACGTATAGAGAGGCTTGCTATATGTATATGAGAACATTCTAGCAGTTTCGAACAGTATATTGGAAAACACGCGAACATTCTAGCAGTTTAGAGCAGTTTATAAGATAGCTCCTCCCAATTATCATATGTGTCAACCTTAGACCAATAGGTTGTAGACTGTCTCCTTCGGGTATACTCCTCAAATATATTTTTGTGCGCAACGCCTTCCATTGGATGTACAATATACATTACAAGTCGTTCTTCTTCTTGAATGGTTTCCGAATTCTTTACACAGCATCGGTCCTTCATAGTGCCCACCAAAAATAGTAGAATGAGGTTAAATCGCAGGTCCGGGACGGCCAATTGATAATCTCAAAATGGCTGATAGCAAAATTTGGCAGTTTGGATTGATCGCGGTTTGAGGGTCAGTTGCTGTATAGGCTGTGTTGCATGACACACTATTTTGCATGAGCCATTAAAAAAATTTGGCTACATCTGTAACGCCCACCGATATCCGAAGAAAGAATATAAATTTCCTGGGATTTCGCCTGCGGATAACGTGTTATAAATCAAAAAAATTTGCATTGCATTCATTCAAAAATTGCATTCATTTTGTGCTTCTAGTGCTATGCGCAAATACACATATGCCAACGCTAACTCACAGTTCAAGATATGTTATGGTTAAAAAAAAAAGGGTTTCTAGTTTAAGATGCTCCCAAAAATAGTAACAAATATTTTTTGTTGCGGCAAACTTGGGATGGGCCAAAGCTTAATGCAACCAATCCACCAGTGACGATTCATGGGAACCTACAATTTTCTGCCTTCTCTTAAGAAGTGATTAGGTTTGTTCGTTGAAGCCCTAGGGTCGCCATAGGGTCCCCACAAAGCGTTTTTTGAGAAACCTAAATTCACCCTGAATGTCAAATTGAGTGTTTTTTGAGCCATAGGTTTGCCATAGGTTTTCCCCAAACTCACCCTAGCTTTTTGCTGTGGCGATTTGAGGGCTGTCAAATAGCATGTATTTTTTTTTAGGGACAGGGATGTGTGGTGATTTGTGGTGTAGTGTTTTTTGAGGACTGGAAAACCCAGGTTTTTTTGACAACTCATAGGGTTGTCAAGAAAACCTGGGTCAACCCTGGGGAAAGTTCAACGAACAGACCTATTATTGCCAAAGTCAGGAAGCACTGCGATACTTCAAGTAGTAGTCGGGCTTTTCAACAGCAACACAATTTAAAACACTCTCGCTTTGATCATAAAAAAGCGATATTTTTGATTTAAAAAATAAATTATCGGAACAGTGTTGATTAAAATCTTAAAAGCGTAATGGTTAGCATGTCTGCCTGTAACGTGGGAGGTTCCAAGTTGTATTTTCCAAAATGCCTTTCCAAAAAATAAATATCCACACTGCAAATCTGATATTAAATGGGGATTTTATTCTACAAGAAAATGAACATTAATGCTAACTCAGATATAAATTTAAGATTGCTTACGAAATTGGTATGGCGATCTTGTTACAATTTTCTTGAACAACTGCAATTCTTGAATAACGAAATTCTTAAACCTATAGAAAAAGCATAATAAGATAATGAAACTATGTGCAAATTATAAATTTACCTTTAAAAATTCTTTACAAACGCTAGCAAATTACGAATTCTTAAATTACAAATCGCAAAATTATAAATTTTAAACTGAATATGGCGAACTAATAGATTTTCTTTTTGCGAACTTTACTCTTTGATTCTAACCTTAAAAATGACCATTCAAAATGAATGTTGTTGGCCACCTGCTTTCTACTTTCGAAGATGAAAAAATAAAACATGCACTCATCTCTTTCTTTTAGAACGTCTACCTACGTTCGAAAATTGCAGGGTGACTCGATGACATTCCCGGGGCCGTCTGAGAACTAGATGAATCTAGGTTGAAGACTGAAGGTCTAGGACAGCGAGTCTGCCTACCGACCTTTTAGTCTTTATCGTCCCGCTGGAAAGTTTCACGTCTGCCATGCGTACAACTGCGTCAGGACCCGGATAAGTTTTGATTACACGTCCTAGATGCCATGCTGAACGTATTTCGTTGGGCTCGATGACGATTACAATGTCGCCTAACCGTACTGGCCTTGTGTTGTTGAACCATTTCGACCGCCTTGTTATGACAGGTAAGTACTCGGCGTACCAGCGCTTCGTCAGTTCTGCCATCAGGTGTTGCGAGCGACGAGAGTAAAGTCTGCTGCAGAAATCCTTATCCGAGAATAATCCAGGGGCTGTTATGTCGCGATCCTCTTCTCCGAATAGCATTGAGTTAGGCGTCAGGGGTTTGGGGTCTTCTGGATCAACTGGGAGGTGGGTGAGCGGGCGTTGGTTGATTTGACCTTGGGCTTCCATGAGAGCGTTTCTCAAAACATCTTCCCTTGGTACCACGCCTTTAAGCACGAAATCGACGCTCTTCTTTATGGATTGGATGAGGCGCTCCCAAGCACCTCCCATCCAAGGCGAATATGCGGGTATGAATCGCCACATGATCCCCTCGTACCTCGATGAGTACTCGCTGAGAGCGTTCTCCATCTCCTTGGCATCTCTGATCAGCAAATTATTCGTCCCGACGAAATTGAGTCCGTTGTCACTGTAGAATACCTTTGTGACGACGCGATTAATGACAAACCGTCGTACCGCCATGGTGCATTGATCCCGACTAAGATCATTGAGTACTTCTATCTGTACGGCTCTGAAGGTAAGGCACGTGAAGATCATGCCGTACCTCTTTACCGTTCCTCTGCCAAACTTAACCAAGAGCGGTCCGAAGCAATCCACTCCGACATGGGTGAATGGTCTGAAGTCAAATGCTAAGCGAGCAGCAGGTAACTCACCCATCACTGGCATAACAGCCCTGGCCTTGAGACGTCGACACATGAAGCACGCCTTTCTCACCCTCTCCACGGCTCCTCGAATGCTGATCACCCATGCGCTCTCCCGAATGTCCGAAATGACCGTTGCAGTTCCCATGTGGGCGTTTCTTTCGTGATGATACCTGATGAGCAGGTCGACTAACGTATGATTTTTTGGCAAGATCGCTGGATTCCGAGAAGAGTACGATGAATTCGCTTTCTGCGCCCTCGAACAAAGACGTAATGTACCCTCCCCATCAAGGAACGGTGATAAACTTGCGATTGCGCTTGAACGGCTGACCCTGCCATTCGATCGGAGAGAAGCGATATCATCTTTGAAGCATTCCTCTTGAATTCTCCTGAAGATCCAGTCTTGAGCTTGCGTAAATTCGAAAGGCGTGATGCAGACATCTTTGACTATAGGCTTCCTTTGAAGTAAACTTTTGAATCTGAGCAGAAAGGCGATAGTTCTGACAGAGGATGACCACCTGGCTTGAAATCTGGCTGAGATTAAATCGAAAGCGCCAAAAAAAGTCTTTTGCTTGTAGCGATGAAGTAGCGTAGTAGAAATCTTCGCCATATTGTTCGCTGCAGCATCATCAGAAATGCAGGGCGTCACCGGCCATTCCTCGGTAGAACGTTTCAAGAACTCGGGACCTCGAAACCATCTTGTATCTTGATCTCCCATTGAAGAGTCGAAACGTTTTGTCCCATCATCTGCCACGTTGTCACCTGAGCTGACATGAAACCAATGACGAGGCGAGGAAGAGTCCAGGATTTCGCCGACACGGGTTGCGACGAAAGAAGGTAGTTTGTTGGCCGAGTTAATCCAAGCAAGCACTGTTCTGGAGTCGGAGAAGAACCTGGTCTCATCAATACGTATGGAATGTGAGGCCTTAATTGTAACTGCTAAACGTATCCCAAGAACAGCTGCCTGCAGCTCTAAACGCGGGATCGACAATTGTTTAACGGGTGCGACTTTTGCTTTCGCCATAACTAAAGCGACTTCAACTTCATCTTTCAGCTCAAAACGAAAATATGCAACAGCAGCAAATGCCTTCTCCGACGCATCCACGAATATCACCAAACTGACCTTGCACTCATCTGGATCCCAAGAAACATATCGACGAGGGATTCGGATGGATTCGATGCTCTTCAGATCATGGACGAAATTCAACCAAGACGCCCTTAAATGCGACGAGACCGGTTCATCCCAATCAGAACCTTCTCTCCAGACCTCTTGAAGAATAATGCGTCCGCGAACAATAAATAATGAAATAAGTCCAAGAGGATCGAAAATCTTCATTATGGTCTTGAGCATCTGTCGCTTTGTCACGACCCCGTCCGCAAGTAACTCACTGTTCACTTCCTCAATCGCCAGCTTGTAGGAAAACTGGTCAGAAGACGGGTGCCAAAACATACCTAATATCTTGGAAACCAAACTATCGCTTTCATTAGGATTTATGCTTACCAACTTGGAATTGACGTTGCTCTCTGGCATCTCCTGAAGTACTTCGAGACTATTCGATTGAACTCCCACCAGCTCAAAGTTCATGGAACGACATATTCGTATGGCATCTTTCGTAACTGAGACCGCCCCTTCGACTGAGTTATGGCTATTGAAATAGTCGTCGACGTATGTGCGTTTGGTTAATCCATCGACGGCTTCGGGACACTCCTCCTTGAATAAATTGGCATGATGATTTTTCACGAATTGTGCACAGGTAGGCGAACACCTGGGACCAAACATCATCACCTCCATGATGTAAACCGTCGGATCCCTAGAACTGTCTCCATCTCTCCATAGCATCCGTTGGCATTGCTGGTCCTCAGCCTTGATCCGAATTCTGTGGAACATTTCCCGAACATCAGCGTTCACCGCTACTTGACGCTCCCTGAACTTGAACAAACCCGCATGTAACGGGACCAAGTTGTCCGTACCCTTCATTAAGTGGGTATTCAAAGACACACCATCCACTGTTGCGGCAACGTCCGACACACATCTTGGCTTTGGAGGGAACTTGTTGGGATTTATGATGATGAAGGTGGGCGCATACCATACCCGCGGCCAATCCTGGTCGAGATCCTCCCTTGACGCTATTCTGGCATAACCTTTTGCAAGAAGATCGCGGAAATAATTGTTCTGCCACTCCATGAGATCAGGTTTCTTTCTTAAGGATTTTTCCAGACCAAGGAGGCGCTTGAATGCCATATTGTAGCTGTTTGGTAGTTTGACTCCATCAGAATCCCACAGCAACCCGATTTCGTACTGCTTACCAACCAATTTTAGCGAGCGCTCCATAATGTCATATGAACGACTTACTTCTCGGCCAAGTAACTCACCCTTAGGAGGCATGACGCCAAACTCCTCCGTCGTAAAATGGCGCTTCACAAGATCGTGTAAGTCCGGTTCGTCTCTGATGGCATCGTGGAACATAAACTTCATCGACGGCTTCGAAACCTGATGCACACAGGAAACCTGTGGTGGAGAAGCTGACTTGCCGTACACTATCCAGCCTAACAACGTCTTTACGGCATGAGGCTCCTCGTCTTTGCCATGTCGATGACCATGACCTAATAAAAACTTGGCTTGATCCAACCCCAAAAGAACTTTCGGACGAGCATCAATTAAATCCGACAGTGGAAGGCCTCGAAGGTGAGGATATAACCTCTTAAGACGAGCGACATCTATGGACTGGCTGGCTAAACTTAAGTCCTTGATGGTATACACATTCCTCAGGAGATATTGTTTACGATGGTTTATGCCGGAAACAGAGAACGAGGTGCGTTTGGACTCTTCAACACGAGATACCCCCTTCGTCCACTGCAAAGTCAGCTGTTCGGACTGCCCATCCAATCCAAGGTAGTTGAACAAGTCTTCATCGATCATCGACAAGGAGGAGCCGTCATCCAAAAAGGCATGAGTGTCCACGAACAAATCCCCGTTGTGAATCCTTATCGGCACCACCTTGAACATAATCTTGACATCCACCCCGTGATGAGACGAGTGTATGTGTGGTTGTGGCACGAAGGGAACTGCTGTTGAATCCAGCTGGTGATTCGTGACACTGGCTGCCTTGTGCAGTAACGGGTGGTGACGACGGCTGCAACCTTCTACTCCGCATGCTCTCTTTTTTGCACATGTCTTCCATTGATGCTTGGAGGGGTCCAGACAGGTGAAGCAAATAAAATTTTCCTTCGCGAACGTTTGCCTTTGATCTGGCGTTAAACCCAAAAACTCTTTGCATTCACTCAATGCATGATGTTTGTTGTTGCATTTACAGCACACACCGGAGGTTGCTACTGATGAAACGGGTTGATGCAGCAGCACTCGAGAAGCTTTGGTGTTGCCTGCTGGTCGCGACCTCTTCTTATCTGCAAGTTCTGAAATCCCTATGAGATCTGGAGGTAACTCGATAACTTTGCCTGTCACGAACTCTGCAAACTGTTGGAAGTCAACTGTAGCTAGCCCAGCCTTCCGTCGCTGCCATTCTTGGTAAAGCCCTGCACCTAACCTAGAGGCTAGGTTAGTGAGGACGAATCCATTCGTCAAATCTTCTTCGCGGCTCATTGATTTGAGATCGGCTACAAATCCATTCAGCTTAACTGACCACAATCGAAGCTGTGGATCGCATCTCGATGTGAGCTTCGGAAGGCTTAACAGGTCCGAGGTGAGGTCGTGCACCAGCACATCATAACGTCCAAACACAGTGCGAAGAGTTTCGATTATTCCGTCAGCATCCAACGAATACTTTAGCCGATCGCTCACCAGCTGATACGCCTCACCTTTCAACGACTTACGCAGACGTGCAACGTTTTCTTTGGC
Organism: Melanostoma scalare; assembly: GCA_949752695.1. Taxonomy (NCBI): domain Eukaryota; kingdom Metazoa; phylum Arthropoda; class Insecta; order Diptera; family Syrphidae; genus Melanostoma; species Melanostoma scalare. The sequence goes on from OX456985.1 coordinate 10,671,517, forward strand.
GTTATATCGTCCCTCGATAGTTGTAGACTTGTAGACCAGGGACCTGCAGTGAATGTCTCATTTTGTGAATGCATTCACTTATTCATTGCCTTCCACACCATTCAGACACCATTCATCTTAATCCAAAGCAATACACACACTGCACTCTCTTTTAGACAACAAAACAGGTTCTCATTCTAATTCACTTAACTGCAGCAATGGCAGGCAATGACAATATGTGTATGCGTATGAACTTGTGCGGATAGTGTCGATGGCAACGAATAATCTACAAGGCAACGAATAATTTCAAAAGGCAACGAATATTTCACAGTGCAATACTGTGATGAAGAACACATCTGTTAAACTGAAATATCTGAAAGAAGAGTATAATTTTTTTTTTCCTTTAGCAGGGCGTAGTGTGTGGGGTAAATAACACTGATGAGGATGTATTGAGTAGATGCTAGATGTGCGGCTGCTGAAATCTAAATCGCAAAATTTTTTGAAATAAAATTTTTATTTGGGATAAAACGTGGTTCTAAGAAAATTAAGTAGGTACGTACATAGTTTATTATTTACCCCTTAATCTGGTTTTTTTTTTATCCGAAGTATAAATTAATCTATGGGTAGGGTTATATAATTTTAAATCCTGAAAAACCTACTGATAATGTTAAAAACAGGTACTAAAGTGTTTGTTCCTACTTTTTTATGCATTTCCGGTGCAGGTAAAAACTGTCATATCTTTTTAGAATCAGGTATGTCGTTCGCAATCGACCTGCTATTAAATTTTTTGCACTACTTTCCCTTTATAGTGTATTAGGAATTCAAATTTGTTTTTTACGATTTGAAATAAGTATTTAAAGGCGATCTGGTTTAAATTACCTATCATTATTTGAAAGTATAACAGTGAAGAAGTTCAATTGTAAGAAGACAAAACGCAACCATCACTTCTATAATTAACAAAAAAAAAAAACCCCAATATAAATAACGCCCAAGTCAGGTCAAAAAATGTGTACCTTTCTGTGCGATCTCGGAAAAACAAAATAGTTTCATCTATGAACAAGAACATGAAAAAATATTCGTTGTCATCCCTCATCATTCGTGAATGTTTGGTTTTTTTTTTCGAATGAAGTGAATGGTGTACCTGTTTGAGTTTGAATGGTCCATTCTTTCATCATTCATGGGCACAAGCAATGCGAAGGCATGTATTCACGAGTGTTGTGTACTTTTTCCACAAGCATCACACTTGTTTCATCGTTGTGAGCGTGAAACTGTGTACGGCTTGTTTTTCGGGGGATGATTCGAAAGCGCAAGTGATTGCACTCATGCAGTTCTCTGTTGTAGACCTCCTCGAAATATGGCCACTCCCTTTTGTTCTCCCCAGAAAAAATCGGAAGATCCTGAACGTTATTGCGGTTCAGAATCGTGAGGAGATTGGCCATATCTTGATCTCGAAAAGATGAATCACGAGCAGCTGGAGGCGGATCTGGAGTCAGCTGCAGCTGTGCAGATAAACCTGGTTGCTTAGCTGGTATTCCTCGCACTGGTGTAGACTGGCAGTTGGCTAACGTTGTTTTCAAAAGTACCTGATGATTCGCCTGTATTTTCTTGATTATATCCAGCTTGGTGGATCTTGAAACATCTGCACTTGATGGTGGAACGACTTTAGAATTCGCTGGTGCTTTAGGGTTCGAGAATTTAGAGAGCTTAAGCTTCGTCTCTTCTAACTCAGCACGCAATTCTACAAGCTCTTTATCGCGTTGAGCAACTGCCGCCTGTGCAACTACCGCAGCCTCCATTACAAACTCCACCTCATCCAAGGAGGTTGAGAGACGATCCGAACCTCTGCGCCTTGATTGTGAATGCGCGGTGTCGTCGCCATCGCGTGCCACACAGTCCTTCTCCTCACAATACCAAGGAGTCATCGTATCAAACTTGTCAGGGTCAAAGCCGTGACAATCGTAGTGCCACCAACGCTTGCATTTCTCGCAGGACACCATTAACTCATCGTCCGGCTTCTTGCAGGTATTTGCCGTGCAACTGTGTACCGCACTGTCCATGTCGAAGCAGGGAACTTGTCGATGTACAATGAAAGAACCACAATTTCAATAAAATTATGTTGTTCCAAGTTGTATTTTCCAAAATGCCTTTCCAAAAAATAAATATCCACACTGCAAATCTGATATTAAATGGGGATTTTATTCTACAAGAAAATGAACATTAATGCTAACTCAGATATAAATTTAAGATTGCTTACGAAATTGGTATGGCGATCTTGTTACAATTTTCTTGAACAACTGCAATTCTTGAATAACGAAATTCTTAAACCTATAGAAAAAGCATAATAAGATAATGAAACTATGTGCAAATTATAAATTTACCTTTAAAAATTCTTTACAAACGCTAGCAAATTACGAATTCTTAAATTACAAATCGCAAAATTATAAATTTTAAACTGAATATGGCGAACTAATAGATTTTCTTTTTGCGAACTTTACTCTTTGATTCTAACCTTAAAAATGACCATTCAAAATGAATGTTGTTGGCCACCTGCTTTCTACTTTCGAAGATGAAAAAATAAAACATGCACTCATCTCTTTCTTTTAGAAAGAGATGCGAACATTGACGTCTACCTACGTTCGAAAATTGCAGGGTGACTCGATGACAACTAGCATTTTATTCCTTCTCATCCCCAACAAAAAAGGATACACCGAAAACTGTTGTCATTCAGGCACGCTATCCGTTTCGTCCACAGCATACGATGGATAGCTTTTCTTACAAGAATATATGTGTGTTTAATCGATCAGATAGTTTCGTTTTCGTTGCGTACGGACACGCAACGGGTGCGACGCGACGTTGCTATTACAGCTCTTTTAGGGATTTACATATGATGCTTATTATTAACTATATTTTTTTTCATTTATTTTTATTATTTAAAAGCAAACGCTGGGATACGATTAGACCTACTACAGTATTACACTCTAGTGTTGTCAATTGTACCGAAGCTTGCTATACATACATACGTTCGTTTCAGTTTAACAAGAACAAAACTCTGACAATAGTTGTGAAATAAAAACTGTGATATTCACGGATTTTTTGAAAAAGATGTTGTGGTACCCGTCCGTGGCATGATGGTAAGCATGTTTGTCTGTTAACCCAGAGGTTCGAATCCCAAAGGACGCAAACATGTTTTTCCACGGGTATCGCTAGAACTTGAAACCGTGCAATACAATCTCTATTTGACAAATGATATCTCAACAATCAAAGAACAGACTCTGTGACACCAAGAGCAAGCATTTTCAATAAGAGAGCAAGTGCAATAATGTATTTTGACTACTAATTATGCAAAAATTTGATCTTTGGTATGAGCGTTGCATCAAAATCTGTAACAAAATTTTCTTTTTTTTACTTGGAAACCTCCTCTTACTCCCCAATTATCTCGTTAGACCTAGAGAGCCACGATCTATCTTTGGGGACAGCGTTCTTAGTTCTGTGAGGCACAAGGATCCTAATGCCACCGAGAGTTAGAACGTTTCCGTTATTCTCTTTTTTACAAGTAAGCTAAGCCATACGTTCTCCGTATTGATGTGCCTATTTTGTTCAGAAAAAGAAAACAAACTAAATTAGTTTTGAATGTGATGAAAACAAAGTAAAGACTTTCAATAGTTCAAAAAAAAAAACCTTCATTTGCATACTGTGACTGCTGACTGTGTACGAATTTGGAATAGACAAATTACTTAACTCTGCGCCGAGTGCAACATCGACTTTTAAACACTGACTTTCTGAACACCATCTATGTGGACTTTTGACAATCGAAAGAATTTGTCGTTTCCTTCCTACTTCGTTTCAAACATCGTCGTTAGTAAAAGAAGGTTTTAATTAATTTTGATTTTAAAAACAAAATAAAAGTTCAGGGTTAAGTTTTTATTGTAAAGATAAATCTAACCGCAGCTGTAATCACAATCAAAAAATGCATCAAAATACATACACTTCCTCTCTGATTTAACTATAAAACAAAACTTATTTTACAAACAACCTACACTTAATTACAAAATAAAATAAAAATAATTAATATTTAATAATCATACTTACAAAATATATACAGGGACTAATTTTGACAAAAAAAAAATCCTTTATAAAATAAAAAAAGGATACGTAAAACAAAAGCTAAGAGATTTTTTTAAGTACCATCTGCCCTAAGATACTTTCTTCTTTCATTTTTCTGGCTCGAAAGCCTGATTCGAGTGACCATTGGTGTCTGTTTGCGCTTCCAATTGATGCGATTGCTTCTGATTTTCCGCATCAATATCTTGAGATGAGTCTGAGTTCTCTGCGTACTTAAATCGCATGGCAAGAACAATAAAGATGAGCATATCAGCAACCATCAATGCTGCGAAAAGGACGAACTCTTTGGCCTGAAAGGAAATGTATGTTAACATTAAGTAGAATAGGTGTGCCTTAACATGCGAATTACCTGAGAGTCGAAGAACTTCAGCTTGGCAATGATAACGACAAGAATGTTTCCAATGGCTACGGTGAGGAGCCAGCAGGCCTGTATCACGGACTTCATGCTTGCAGGGGCTTGAGTAAACGAGAATTCTATGCCTGTCACAGAGAACATCACTTCAGCAGCAGTCATAACAATGTATTGTGGCATTTGCCACATTATGTGGATTTTGTTGGCTTCGACTAGCGTCAGTAAAGTTACGGTCTATAAAACAGCGTGATCAATAGAAATGAGGAAATAGTATAAATTATTTTTATACTTACGTAGCCCTTAGATTGGCTCCCTGTAACCAACATCACTGTAACCTCTCCCATTGCAGAGTTCAGGGAAGCAACTTGTTTGTTGTCAGCAGTCAGAGTGTAGAATCCTGGAGCAAGATGCAGCATATCAGTCTGATTGGTGTTAATCATAAGCGAGGTATCAGCTCCTTGTAAGACCAGTCTATGATCTTCATCCTCAGGAGTATTCAGTAAGACCCGCAAAGCAGATTCTCCCCCTTTCGGCTTTCCTGGTGCATCCTCAAACTCGATAACCTCATTCATGACAATGAAGTAGCTCATTGCCTTTCCAGGTTTCAGCTTGAATTCACCATCCAATGGTGGACATTCAATAGGATCATTCGAAGAAGCAGTGAAGTTGTAAGCCATAGAGTTGGCTATAATCAAATCCTTTTCCTCTAAAACACCAAAGGCTTGCACTGAGAAGTTGCCTTTCACTGGAACAGACGTCATAAAGTTGTACGTACACGGCATTCCATTGTAAACTCTCAATTGAGCCTCCTGAGGTCCAGGAATTTTCGGATCCATTGCTTCCAGTTCTAGTTCTACAAAAGCAGATAGTAAAAAGGCAGCTGCTGCTAGTAACATGCCAAATGTCAGTTTCTGGAGGGGTCGCCTGATGCCCACCACACTCAAAATTGGATACACGATATAATTGAAAAGTGGAATAAATCCTAGAATCAGCAGCGGATTGATGACTTGCATTTGATCGGGTTTGATGGTGAACCCTCCAACTTCACCTACCATCCTAGTAGCCTGGAAAGTCCAACGAGAACCTTGTTGATCGAATAAGGCCCAGAACAATGGAAGTGGCAAATAGAGAATGAGGATTTTAAACAAAGCCTTTGTATCATCAACCAATACACGTCCACACTTGTCTTCAGCGTAGTCCAACCAATGAGCTTTGGAATCACATTTGACTCCTCTAAAACGCCCCTTGATAGCTTCAGACACACATCGTGAAACACCCACGATCATGTTACCTGACGGTGGCTTTATTGCGTACAATCGCTTGCCAGCAATGAATATAACCACTGATAAAACCATCAGCACTGCTGGAACACTGAAAGCTAAAGAAAAGCAATCCTTGTCACCAAAACAATGTACATCAGCACGAAGAATCGGAGTAATTGTTGTCGAAATCAGCGACCCTGCATTGATGGCGAAGTAGAAAAGTGAGAAGAACGTAGCCAATTGCTTTGCCTGCTCCGGAATTTTGAACTGATCTCCGCCAAAAGCCGCCACACATGGTTTTATACCTCCAGTTCCGGTGGCTATCAGCAGCAAACCGATCACAGTCGCCTCTCTGCAATGACAAGCATCATGGAGTAAGAACAGTATTCAATGATTGTACTTATACTTACTTTACTGGCAAATTGAGTGGTGGCACTGCTCCCAGAGCGATGACTACAGCTCCAAATGTATACACCACTGACAAATACCATATCGTCTTGAATCTTCCAAGCCAACTATCGGCCAAGATGGCTCCGATCAGTGGGAAAACGTAGACCAAACTTGTGAACACATGAAACAGGACTGTCGCTTGATCTTCACCGTACTTCAACTTATCCGTAAGATAAAGCACAAGGATTGCTATACAAAAAGTGAAGCGCATTTTATTTCAAATTTAGTTGAATGAACTTGGAGTGAACTTACTGCGCATTCCATAATAATTAAATCGTTCGCAGAACTCATTTCCAATAATAAACCCGACGGACTTGGGATATTTTAGGGTTCCCCGCTGAAAAGAAAAAGAAAATTGTTGGTTTAATTCATTTTTACTGGACTGTAGTTGATGCTGAAATCAACAGCTTCCATTCAACCTAAGACTTGATAATTGGGAGGCTCGCCTCGATGGTTCCGATTATCGCTGATGTCAGTTTGTAATACTGGCACACTGCCCCATGTAAGTCCCAGTTAAGTTGCAGCAGCTTGATGTATGATAGCATCAATTCAAAATGCAAACTTTCAACGAATCAGAAAATTATATCACTTGCATGATTATGTAGGCCTGCGTCTTGCTCGGAAAAGCTTGCGCACTCTTGGCAATTACCCTGCTTAGATGCAAACGTGACGCAATTTGTGTGAGCGCATAAAATTACCATCCCACGAAAAAAGAGTTATTAGTGGCGAATGTACTGTAGAGAAGTTTGTCCACCAAGCATTTCGACCTAAATTCTAACAAGTCAATATCAATACCCAAACACACTAAAACCGCATAAACAAAACCACCTTGACTTCGAAGTGAAACTACATTTCAAATTTAGGTGCTAGAATCTACACCAGTCATAGTCAAGTTGTCACTCCTTAAATCACTTTCGTTTGTTTTTCTCGAAAGAGTCACCTTACTTAATTACTGTACTCGTCATCAATTATATGGCACAACTTTTTGCATAAGAGAAAAAGTTTGCTTTTCGTTGTTGTGTAAACAAATAATAAAAATGTCTGTATCGGGTAAAGCGAGAAAGTAACTATTTTATTTACTTGTTTCCTTTTTTAAAGCACTCAAACTTAGAGTGCTTTTTCATTTGTGGGACGTGGGACTCAAGTTTGAGTCACCAGTCAGTGATCCGGAGCTAACATTTTTACGATCGCACCTATATCTAAATGTTTCATAATAAACAAGTACGCAGCTGGTTGAATGTTTATCTGCGTGTGAAGCTCGAAAGTGTTTCAATGACCATCCTTGACATAGAGCGATGAACACAGGTGTTATGAATTTTATAGATGCGACTGCATTAATTATTTTTGTTGAGTAAATAAATTATTTGCGGAACTATTAAAAATATTCTGCTTAACAATAGGCGCCTAGGTATGGAAAATTGCTGAAACTCAAAAAAACTTATTACACTTAACTACCCCACGAAACCAGTTTGGACTGAAACTTCAACTGAATAATTTTATTCAAGTACTGTGTTGGCGAGGTAGGTATGTAGTTGGAGCTTTGATATAACTACGCAATTGATGATTACTCTTTCTATTAAAACACTTGGTTTTGCTGTCATTAACTCAGTAACCAGTAGAAGATTTTTTGCATATTTGAGTGTTTAGTGATGCAATAGGAAAATCTGACTATAGTCATAAATATTCAAAGCTGCTAAAGTTGAGCAAAATGAAAATTTTTTGTCAACTACTCGTGAATGTAAAGGCTATTTCAAGGCCCTTTCAGACGGTCAGTTCTCAATTCAGTTATCAGTTCAGTTTTCAGTTCAGTGTGAGAATAGACGTCAGTTCGATATTCAGTTGAGCTTATTTTTTTTGGAGAAAAACCAAAACCATAGAAAAAAAACAGAGAACTGGACAGAAAACTGATGGGATTTCAATTAGTTGTCAGTTTAGTTTTCAGTTCAGTTATCAGTTCATTTTTAAGCGTTTAGGCATAAGTTTAACTGAAAGCTTAATTGAAACCTCAACCTCAACTGAAACTTAAATGATCCTCTAAAAGGGCCTTAAAAGAGCCTTATCAAAAAAGTTGAAAATGATATAGATACCTACTTTCCATCCGCAGACTAGTTCATTGCTGTGATGTTATGGTAGTGTGATATTTTTTCTGAAGATTTCTCAATAGAGGCTTGATTCAAATAGAATGCGTTTGATTTACACGTTCCTCCACAACTAATATCGTTGTCATTCAAAACCTTCCTGCAAACTACAGCATACATAAATTGACCCTTTGACGTTTGAATTGTTTTTGAGTTGACCAACACAAATAATAATGGACGCGCATTTGGGTTTTTTTTTTTTGATTCGGGGATAATTGAAATCAGATAATAGATAACATTTAATTGGCACGGAGAGCATCAATTTTGATTTATGTTGTTTGGCTGCCGGACGTTGTAAGCAGAAAAAAAGTCATCGATCAAAAAAGCGTGACGAATTATTATTAGACAATGACCTACTTAGGGAGTAATTTAATATATTGTCACTTGAATTGATCGGACTTGGTTTTGTTATGAAATGTTGATGTACCTACTCGCGGGAAGAATTGGAAGAGGTGCATAAAAAAAACCAGGAAAAGCCCACCTGAGGGAGAGGGATAACAAAACAATCTGCTGATGAGGAAAGAAATGTAAAGAAACGCATGGTTTCAAGACTTCAAAAAAATCAATTTTTTTATTCAACATTGTCCTAAATATTCAAGTTGATTTAAAAAATAGTTTTGGATAGACAACGCTGAAAAGTCGAGGTCAGCTAGGCTTAGCGCTCAAAACATTTTCTCGAAACTGTGTTTTAAAATTGGTTGTCGAGATTTCTCGAGAACTACTCAACCGATCCTGATGAAATATAACAAATGTCTCCGAAACACAATCCACAAGGATTTGGACGACAGATTTTCATTTTTTTGGTAAAAGGATCTGACAAAAACTCAACTTTCAATTTGTATTCTTTTCCTCCGATCAAGTCCAAGTTCATGGTTAAAAATTAAAATACGTTTTTTCGCTCACTTTGCAGACGCACCATTTTTCATAGGCGTAGTCGGAAATAACGTCATAATGACGGAATTTTGAATACTTTTTAAATGCTGTTAACTAAGTGTGTATATGTATACCAAGTTAAAAGTTTCAGCAGCATAGTTTATTTTTTACATAATTTTTTTTTTTTTTTAATAGCCTTTTTTCCCTCGAAACCCATATAAAAAATAAAAACCCCTTAAGTGGACAACTTGGACTGTCAATAACTTTCACTTTAAAAAAATCTTCAACTTCAAAGCCCTAGATCGAGGCCGTGCTTTTCGGAATTTGATGGAAAAATATTTTTAATCAAATAATAAGAGGGTTGAATATCAACGCCCACAAATCATTTCCGAGTCTTGACTCAGATTTCACAAATAAAATCAGGTCTTGTGATAGGTCTCTGAATAAAGGATTAAGGTTGGAACTATTAGCCAAGTTATGCATTGTTAAAAATGATTTTTCAGATAACAACCAAACATAGTATGACGATAACAGAAAAATTGAAATACGTTCGAAATTTGGCTCAAAGTGGAACTAATGAGCATTTTTAGCGCGGCGATTGCTGTGGCCAAACTGTTTCAGGGGAGGAATGCAACTGCAACTGGCTATTTTGCTAGAGCACTGCTTGCGCAAAAAGCGATAAAATAGAGTAAGGCAAGTAACGTTTCTACTATGTTCAAGAGAATCAATAATGGATTCAACTGCTGAACTATCTTCTATTAACCTCAGCGCTTTGCTTTGTACCCTTTCATGTTGTTGAGGAACACTTCACCTAATATGATAAGTAGCTATACTCTAGTCTTGGACGGGTGTAGTCGTTATAAATAAGAGGAGGATCAGAAGAGGTGAAGAATTTCATGTATCGTCCTAAGAAACCTAAGCATTCTGCAGCATTTTTGATGATTTAAAATAAGTGGTCATTCCAACTAAAATCGTCGTTTACAGACAAACAGCAGAGCTTTTCGGTTACTTGAATGCATCAGGTATCATCCATGGATATAGTGGCTGCAGAATCTTGAAATCAGTTATCAGACATTTAGGTACTAATGGTTTTCTCTCAACCACATGCATTTTGGCGAATGGAAGAGAGCTAAAAATTGTTGAGAACTTTATTGGAAACAAATTTCAAGTGACCTTCACTTCATAATGAGTTTCACTCAGGTACAACAATAGACTTATCAATTAAATGTTGTTGTACCCTTCTATAAGACGCATAATTTGGTCGATGTTTATTGACACATTCATATATAAGGCTTATAGTTTTTTTTTTGTTGGAATTTTTCTGCAACTATTATCTATGACTTTTCGTTTGGGTTTTGTTGTCAGCTAAAATCATTTTCACCCATTTTTGAGGGCGACACTCCAGTGTCGGTATATCCCAGTAACATGAAAGCCTTTACAACCGCGCATCTGCTCATTGGGTCATAGCTAAATGCAATTTCCGAACCAGTTTGAGACGTATCCGACATCAATTATCTACACAGATGGCGGCGAATAAAACCAAATCCCCGTTTGGAAGCCATCCATGAACATCAATGTCGTACAAAGCGGGTGTCGTTCAACCCAAACATCGCACTTGGTAGCTTTGTCATAATTCAAGAGTATAACCTCCCCCTTCAAAAGTGGCTATTAGGAAGTCATCGAAGGTCCAAATGAAAGAGTAAGAGTCGCCAATTTGAAGACGTCACGAGTAAAATTTAGGCGACCCATTCGCAAACTCGCAGTGAAGCCGTCTTGAGGGTAGTCCTTTCAAAGGAGGCGGAATATTGAGGCTTAACATCTTTTTTCAAAACATGATATTCATACTTTTTCGTTCATATTTCTTAATCGAAAACTTTATTTTGATATTTAAATCTGGCGCTCAAATTATACAAACCGCCATAATTTCCGGATTTTGAATTCGCTATAAAAATTTAATCTATCTAAAATTCAGGTGAAATTTATGAATAAATAGAAGAGAATTTGAATAAACAGAATTGCTAATAACAACCAGCACGGGCAAATCCCTGCTGTTTTATTTTGAAAGCATTCGTCGTCATTAGTTCGTACTTTCGTTACCCCTGACAAGCGGTCAACGCATCAACCAGAGTCTTCTTATCGTTTCGCTAAACAGGGAATCAATATAGATATCCAGGTTGATGGTCAAATTAGTTCTGTGGGCGTACACATACCTTGTGAGGGATGGAGGCGACCAACAAATTTTTACAGATTCACATCTGCTAAAAGAAGAAGTCTCTCTAATGGGATTGTTATAATACTTATTCTTATTGCTCTCGAAAACTTGTCTTAAACTTACGATAAGGGGTACTAGTGAAAAAACAATTGGGTGTTTTTGTGTTTTTGAACCTAAACATTCAAACTAATAATTAGGGTCTTCAGATTCTGTCTGACTAAATGTCTTTTAAATTTCATCTGTCATAAGGAAAGTTCAACAAAGTCCATTTCACATGACACATACTTAACACTCAACTTAACAGTTGCACTCGAAAGAACAACTTAATATCAAAAGAAGAACTTTTTATTAGCCTTCTTGCCAAAATCCAGGTTAACCAACCAGGTCTCGATGTCATGTCGTTGTATAGTCTTTCAATATACAGTATCAATGAAATATATAATTTAAAATCAAGGTAAACAAAGTTGCGTGTATTGTTTTTAAACATATGAAAAAAGCCTTGTTAATCAAGTATTGACACTGAAAATTCTTCTGCAACTTTCTTGTTTGCTTTGCTTAAACAACACGTGAATGTTCTTTACTTTATATTCTATGTTAATATATATATATGCACATATATGCAAACACAGACATTGAAAAATGCAGCTTTAGGGTTCAAAAACTGTCTCATTCAGAATGACAATCACGTTTTGTTCATGAAGCACTTATTTTTTTTAAATAGGAACTCAATGACAATGATGTTATCTTTATGGTCATAAAAACGTATTTTCGTATTCAAATTAATGACAATGAACTTTACAAAAAGTCGATAGTCGAGTGGGAGCATTTGAGACCAAAAAACTTTGCAAAACTGGATTTCGAAACTTAACACCAAAAGTCACATGGGACATTTTTCAAACTAGCACAAGGTAAATAAATCTCTCTCCGTCGATAACTTAAACACAGATCAAAAGAAAGTAACTACCGAAACTTCTTTACAACATTTCGTCACTTTCTCATATAAGTACACTACACACATCACTCATTAAGCGGTAACTCCTCCTAAAAAAGAAAAACCTTTCTTACCGGTTTTTCAGTTATCTTCACCGTACTGCTAACCATCTTTGAGACTTTATATCAAAACACTGCAACTAATGACAAGTGCCGTCCGTATTTAGCATTCCGATGCGGATATCCAAATGGCAATCAAGCTGATACGCGACTCGCATATAAACAATTACAAATTAAAAACTCTTCACGTCACAATGCAGCTCAAGGACAACTGTTGTTTGACAAGGTAACTTAGCTAATGAACAACTAGACGCGGCACTGTCTCGAAAACTACAATAATAACAATAAAAATAAAATCACCACCGATGACAGGTGACTACTATTCAAACAACCGCACAAATCAACGATCAACGGACGACCAGTAATGTACAGAAGCTCAGCTCGATGTGGCTTATAGAAGGTGTCGAATTGAGCTACACGGCGTATAATATTCCACTCACTCAATTGTTTATGTCGTCTGGAGGGGCCCAACAGCCACCAACTAAATTGTGGAACGTAAATTTTGTGCCAAAAGCTTTGCTCGACGAGTGTAATTACAACACCCATAGACAGTGCCTCAATAAAAGCGCAGTTGTGTTGATAATGGTTAAAGAGAACCGTTTGATTCTAGCGATCTTGTCTAGATAAAGTGCTGTTATCTAAACCATTACACGAGATAGAGATGCCAAACTCTGTTTTCACTTAGATTAGATTATCTTATTAGACAATAATAAAAAAGGAGAAATTGACGAATATCAATTAGCGTGACTTTGTCGTTTTGCTCGCAACTAGATTTTAATTTTTGCCAAACAAATGTTTTGAGACCTTATCACCAAAAGTTGACGAAAGCCTAAGTGGAATTCGCTTATGCAAATATTTATTCGGTCTATTTTCAAAAAGGTGTCTTGTTGTTATTGTCTGTTTTTTTGTGAAACAAAACAAGCAACTGAATTGTATGTAGGGTGAGTCTACATTCTTGCGTTTATATCAAAAGATTTAGGCAAGAGCATGGGGCGATACCACAAAACGTCCACAAAAACGAAAAAAAACAGCAAAAAGCTTGGGAAAGGAGGCAAGTCTTTCTTTCAACCATATCTTATAAGTGATCGAGAGAACCTCACACTTTTTCCCGATTTCAAATTCAGAAAACGCTTTTATTACAGTGGTATAAGGTTAGGTTAGGTTAAAGTGGCTGTCAGCTCGGCTAACACACTTAGACCTGTAGGCCCATAGTGATACCACAATGGATCTAATGTATTCTGATCCTTATGGAACCATTTTGAGTTAACAATGAACCGAGTTCATCTGCTTTGCAGCTTTCTGGAATGTCTTTATGCCGCGGCACCCAGCACAGGTGAATGTCAAACTGCTCTGACATCTCCCTGAGAGATGATCGACTTTAATAGAGTTGAAGGAATTTGACGCCAGCAGGGAATTGATGACTGGCTGAGAAGATATATGTATATATCCCTTTTGGATATCATGTTTTCTCTTAGCCAAGACAGATCTTCGCTGTTTGCCATCACTTCCGCTTGGACACACTACAATGATCTGGAAGACAAAGCGAGGCGTTTAATTTAATTCCATCAGAAGAGAGACACCACAACCTCCTTCATTAGCCTTTGAACCGTCCGCGTCCGTATAAATATGGACGTATTGGTTTTTTAAGAATGATTGGTCCTCCCAATCTGTTCTCGAGTTTAGGTGTGGTGTAGTCTGTTTATAGCAGACTTTTGCTTGGGGATTCCGAATTTGTTCAGAATGAATGCGATCAATATTGTTGTTGGGAGACTTCTTATAATCCAATAGCCGAGCTCGCAGCTGTTTGTTTACTATAGACTGTCTCGATAAATTGCTTTATCTATGCAGACCACCGTACTGCAACACCATAATTGAGGATAGGTCTGGTGACCGAGATGTAAAGGTAATTTGTGATGCGGGGTTGAAACCCCCACTTGTTTCTCATGGCTTTTTTCTATGAAATGAGTGACGCTGTAGCTTTTCACTCTTTCTTGTATATTTGACTTCCAACTTAACTTTTTATTTAAAACAAGACCCAAGTATTTAGCCTCATTGGAGAGTTAGTTGTATGCCTCCTTGTGGAATGCCTCTACTTACACCTCCTTTGGTAGAAGCCCCTCCCTGTGTTGAGTCTATGATTCGACTTACAATGGATCTTTCAAACAACTCACCGAGTGAGGGATCCAACTTTAAAGTTGTAAGTGCTCGAGAGATCGCAGATGTTGTGACGTTGTTAAAGGCGCCTTCAATGTCTAGGAAAGTAACTATAGTGAACTCCTTATGTTGCAGCAAGTATTCTATCGTACGGGCTAGCGAGTGTAGAGTTGTTTCAACTAATTTACCCTTGCAATATGAATGTTGCGCCTTTCGTTAGTGGATATCAATAAACTTCTCTTGTGGTTTGAGCACAAAAGAAGATAAACTAATAGGTCATAGACGTTAAGGGTTAGTTGGGGAATATTTTCTAGCTTTTGGTATAAAAACTCCCTTCACCTTTTTCCAAGTAGCTGGAATGTGAGCCAGTTTTAAGCAGCTTTTTAATGTATTTTAATATATTTTACAGTGGTATTAGTCTTGGAAGGCTTTCTAAGCCTTCGCGAAAGACAAATCTCGTGAAAAACAAATGGATGTTTCCTTAATCTGATCTGCGTATTCCCAAGTACCATGCAGACACTCTACCCATTATTATACGGACACGACTTTAAAAGAATGAATGGAATAATAGATTTGAAAAACAAAAAGCTAGTTATTCCATAAGTTTACTGGGGAAATCTTGTTTCTTAGCACATTCTGAAAGCGCTCCACTTCATCAGTCGCTGTTGAGTTGATAGGAACAGTTTTTTTTATTTATGTCCAAACCGAATTTGTAACCAATTCTTCAAGGGTCGTTTCGTGTTTTGTTTCTTATCGACTTCTGCACAAACTCATACTAGTGTCGCTTGCATTGGACGAAAAGAACCGTCCGCGGCGTCCAATAGAATTTTCATATCGTACCATTGCATTGGCGCTAAAAGATCGCTTCTCATGATTCTGAGGAGTGACAGCCATTTCCCGATTTGAAGTGAGAATCTACTTAAGAAGCACTAATACATGTTACTCAAAATTCCACTGGTTTCACTCTGGGAACCACTCATTATAAAAACCAATGGAATAACTTAAATTATTTCTGTTCAGATTTGACAGATTGTCTTTGTGTGAATGAGAAACCTATGGCTCATAAAAAATTTTGATGTTGACATTTGAGTAACATTTATTAGTGCTTCTTGAGTCGATTCTCACTTCAAATCGAGAAGCGGCTGTCACTCCTCAGAATCATGAGAAGCGATCTTTTTGCACTAATGGAACGGTTTGAGAATGCCCCTGGACGCTCCTGGACGGTTTTTTCGTTCAAAGGAAAACGACATAAGACAACGACGCAGAAATAAAAAGATGGAAATTTTTTCATAATGCAGCCGATGTCGAAAATTTTGTAGTTCTAAGTTCTAAGTCAAAATATTGCATAAGATAATCAAGTCAAGTGAGGCTAGAATTAAATTTGTAGTTGCAGTTGGCATACAAAGCTTCCCAAGACTAGAACTTTAAACAGCAAAGTTTCCGGAATTGAAGCTTGATGGGGCCAATTAAGGGATGGCATTAGGGAGCACATTACTTTACAATGATTCGAGTTGGAATGCGCCATTAAGGCTTCAAGTCTACAGATGGCATTGCCTTAATATTTGAATCAGCTACACCCAATGCCAACCAAAAATTATCAGTTGCCGAATCAATTCAGTTCGTTTAGGAAGACTCCAGTAAACTTGAGTTCTGGTTTTTATTCTCTGATGTCAAAATATAGGTACTACCGCTGCTTTACTATATTATTCATTCTTATTTTGAAATTCTATTTCGATAGAAAGTTTGTCCAATTCGAAAAAAGTGTATTTTTAGACTCGAACGATTCGAAAGTTTACGTCTTAACTTTCGAATCATTTGAATGAGTTGTTTTAAAGCTAACATTGAATTTCTACACAAAAATTCAAAAATGAGATGAGGTGTGTTTGGAAAAATATCCCGTATATGTGAAGTACAAAACTGCGAGAATGACTTAAGTTGTGCCATGTGGACAAGACGGGGGTTTCGGTTGTGAGTGAATGTGAATGTAATCAGCATAATGAAGCAAATTAATTCTATCTTCAATAATAGATTATACTTATCAAAGACTTTGAAATATACTGGGGGTTTCCTACTCTACTCAGTTACTAATTTCTTTTTATCTTCTAAGTTTCTTGTAGTAACTTTCTTATATACGATACAAATGCGGTTTCAAATAAGCACATTGCATTTAAAATACAAATTGCAATTGCAACGACCGACCGCTTTCATTCTTATCAGTCAAACGTACAGCTAAATTTAAGCTTCCGCATGCGGTGACAATGACTGCCCCTATTGAAGTTCATGGCTGCCGTAAGCCGGCCGACACAACAAGATGATGATTCAATAACAGAATACATCAGCTAATCAAAGCACAGCCAGATGAGGACTGGAAAAGTTTTGATAATTTTGCTATTTCGTCTTGTTGCACTTGGCCGGCAAGCGTTCGAGACTCGAGACAATGAACCGAATCGCAATGGACTTGGACTCCTTGTCGCTAATCGCTGCGACGCGACGCGACGTGTGCAGTGCATGTGCACCGCCATCAGCTAACAATACGTCAACTTCCGTAATTTGTGTTGATGTAGTGATGATACAATTAATTTCATTTAAAATCACTTAATTTGTGTGTGGGGGAAATAATAAGAGCGCCACATGGAATGAGAATAAGAGTGTTGCGTGCACTACAAATGCTTTGTCGGCATTTGGCAAATTCAAAGACGGTTGGGCAGTTTACTGAATATAAAAGATATTGATGGAATAGATTCAAAGAAGAATAAGATAGTCTTCGAGAATGTGAGTTTTTCATTCAGTCAGTCATTTATAAATTTCTAATTGATTTACAATAGGTTTTTGTATGAGTTTGAAAACCGCGATAGATATCACTTTTTGTTGAATGCTGCACATACAAGTTTACGATAAAGTCGAATGACTTGACTTTACTTAGAAATAGACACTGACTCTTGTTCTAAAGGTTAAATATAAAGTCAACAACAATTAAACTCTTATCTGGCTTGAAAAAACGAACTAAAAATGAAAACTTTGACTTACAGTTTCATTTTCCAAGTCATTCTTCTTGATGGTACTTCTGGCCCTTGTGATCTCTGATTTTGTTTCTTTAAGTATTCTGCGACTGGGTTTTGATCGCTCACAGATGTAGCTCCTCCCTATGAGTGGAATATCTTTGAAAAATGTTAACAATAATAAGTCAAGCTAGACAAATTTGTTTGAGAATATTTACTTTCCCTTGATGTTGGGGGCATTTAATTTTAAATAATTTTTGAAGTACATTTATACACAGGCTCAATTATTTGAATGATAATTCTAAGGAGAAATCTAGTCAAATTAGCGGAGTTAGGTTAGGTTAGGTTAAAATGGCTATCAGGAATACAACTGACACACTTAGACCAATATTAGGACCATTGTGATACCATAAAAATTATGCGAGGGAGTACCTCACTTAACAATCACGTTTACTTTTAGCCATGATAGGACCTCTTTGATCGCCAGAATTTCCGCTTGGAACACGCTACAATGGTTTGGAAGGCGGAACGAGAGATTTACGTTAAGTCGGTTTGAGTACACCCCGCAGCATACCCCTTCTTCGGTTTTTGAACCATCTGTATAGAAATGAATTGAATCATCTCTCAAAAATTCTTCGTCTTCCCAGGTCGTTCTCGGTGGGATTGAGACTTGGAACTTATTATCAAAAACCATGGATGGTGTAGTCGGAGTGGCAAGGGATTGATCCGAATAAATTCAGAATTGCAGTGTGGCTGTTTGGAGATAGTCCATTGGGAGATAGCTCTCATACGAATGGCTGTACTGGCAGCCATTTGTTTGCTGAAGATATCTAGTGGTGTGAGGTTAAGAAGTGTATTTAGGGCAGCTGAGGGTGTTGATCTCAGTGCTCCGCTTATACAGAGCGGTCCACCATACCACTACTCCGTATATGAGTAGGTACTGGTCTGATGACTGCGGTGTAGAGCCAGTGGGTGTTTTGGGGGAGAAACCCCATTTATTACCAATAGCTTTTTTACAGGAAAATAATGCTACGGTGGATTTCCTGATTCTTTCCTGTATATTGGCTTTCCAATTTAGCTTCTTGTCTAGGATTATACCCAGATATTTAGCTTCGATGGAAAGTTGAAGTGGGATTCCATTTACTGATGGAGTTGTTAGTTGAGGAATTTTGTATTTCCTGGTGAAGAGAACGAGTTCAGTTTTTTGAGGGTTGACCCCTAGATCAACTTTTTCCGCCCATTTTACTATTTTATTTAGAGCGGTTTGCATCAGATCCGTAAGGACGTGAGCATTTTTACCAGATACCGCAATGGAGACGTCATCTGCATATGAAACCACTTTGAATCTCTCAGCTTCTAAGTCAACTAGAAGTTCATTGACGACTAGATTCCATAGAAGAGGGGATAGGACTCCGCCTTGAGGTGATCCTCTACTGACAGATCTCTTTGCAGAGAAGTTTCTTAGAGTTGAGTTGATCCTCCAGCTTTTTAGCATGAGATTTATCAACCTCAATATGGAACTATCTACTTTGAGCTTCGTCAGTGCGGAGTCAGTAAGTGGAGTGCACACTGTGAAATTAGTTGGACAGATTTTTTTGATGGAGGCTAGGAGCACCCAGACCTCGTTCATTGAACTACCAGACATCAACCTTCTCTTACTATAGCTATCCATATTCGTTCGTCGAAAAGCCAAAAGACGTGGCTATAACCAAAGGCTGCCAGCTCTCACCATCCCCACGCCGAGTATCTGTAACCTGATTTGGGAAAATGCAAGACATTCGCAGAGGAGGTGCTCCGCTGAATCATTATTTGTGAGATGTAACGCAATGTTGAATCTTCTCTTTCTTTTGATTAGCGTAAATAAATTATTAAAAACACAGTTTATGTTTCTTTGCGAAATTTCAAGGCCAAATCTCAGTTTTGGATGGACGGCACTTTTGGTTGGGATTTCAGACATGATTTTTGACTACATCGCTCTCTTTTCTCGAATACCGCATTCTAACGTTCAATTTCTCTAAATTTATAAAGTAAAGCTGTAAGTAACTTAGATGTGCTTAGAATGTGCTTTGTAAACTTTTAATTAATATTTTTATTTCAATACAAATGTCTGTTATATTGTAGGCCGCAATATACAAACATTAGACAATAATCAACACAATGTTAAGGCTTCTTAACAACACTCTTATTGCAAAACTAATAACTAGTTCAAATTCTTAAATTGGTATAGCGTATAGGTATACCTAAAAAAACCTATTCAAGTTCAATCGGTTTTGTATACATATTCCATCTCACTGAAGTCCAGGGTACTAGGTTTGGTCTCCAGTGTCTCTGTTTCTGTTTCACTTACTGAATTACTTATTGCATTAGGGTCGTTTGGCTTGTAGGCCATAGCAAGGAACATGAAAATAATCATATCAGCAAACATGAGGCCAGCAAATAAGAAAAATTCATTAGCCTGAGACTCGAACAATTTCAACTCAGCGATTATGACTACAATGACATTGCCAAACCCTACTGTCAGCAACCAACAAGCTTGCAGGACAGATTTCATTGAAACTGGAGCCTGGAAATACGAAAACTGGAGACCGGTGAGCGAAAACATGACTTCTCCCAGGGCCATCACGACATACTGTGGAATCAATAGCAACATATTCACGGAATTTGGTGTGGCAATTTCAAACATTTCTGCTTTGTAGTCTTCGTCGGTAGCTCTTTCTCCAATCACCAAGGTATAAACACCACCTTGTTTGAGGGTTGTTTCGAAGACCTCTTTACCATCCACACTCACAGTGTAATGTTTTGATTTGAACTCAAACAACGGGGTATAATCGGTAGTGTTTTTGTATGCCTCATAGCCCTTGTCTTCCTTCCATACTACGGTCCGAGTTCTTTTTACATTAGCCAAGGTACGAACCACAGGGTTGCCTCGATCGGGCTTGTTCGGTTCATCTGTGTAATTTGAAATTCCGTCGTAATTTATGAAATAACTCTGAGCAGATTTTTCTGGAAGCACCCATATGCCGTCAGCGAATTGAGGACAACCTGTGAAATTTTGATTTTTATTCAACGGAGTTACTTTAATGCAAGGATCAAAAGTACTTACCGACGGAAGATATGGCTGAACATTGAACATACAGGTAGCTGTTGGGGACACTTATGTGTTTCTCTTCAAATAACTGCATGGATTTGACACTGAAGTTGGGATACTCTGTCAGGTTTGTTGTTATTGTGTAGTCGCAACCGGGGATGCCGTTGAAAACACGCACTTGAACTTCACCGCCACGGGGCAAGACCGGGTAAGTAGTCTAAAAAAAAAATGAAAAAAGCAGCGTTTGAATACGTTGTACGAATCTCAAAAAAAAAGTTTCAAGGTAATGAAGTATGTAGCGCAAAGTACGAGTAAGTAAATAAATATTTGTCAGCAACAAGCTCGCTCCCACTGCATTCCTCTCAACCATTTCTATGAGGGATGGAAACAACCTACACGTTCTGAACGAATTTACTAACTAGTCAAGGTTTTTTTTAAGTGCCAGTTTCCAAAAAACAAGACTTAAAATATGCATCTCAGTCGACTCTTCGCTTACCTCTAAGTTAAGTTCAACTACAGCGGATATGATGAATGCAATTCCAGCTAAAACACCACCAGATGTCAGTTTTTGCAAGGGGCGTCTAATGCCAACCAAATTCAGCAACGGATAGAAAGCCACTTTATAGAGGGGAATGAAAATTAAAAATAGCAAAGGATTCAACATCTGTATTTGATCAGGTTTCAATCTGAATCCACCCAAATCACCGTCCATTCGAGTCGCTTGGAGGGTCCACCTTGAACCTTGTTGATCGTAGAGTGCCCAGAACACTGGCAATGGCAGGTACAAAAGTAACACTCGCAGCAATACTTTCACGTCAGCAATAAGTTGTTTGTCGTACTTACTCTCAGCATGGTCTAGCCAGTGTTCTTTCGGATTTGATTTTCGCTCTCTGAAGTATCCTGAAATACCAGCCTGCAATTTGGTTCATAATAAAATACATATCTTGATCAATTGATTGTCATTCTAAACTCACTCCAATTGTTTTGCAAACCAAGACTACCACATTGCCAGCTGGAGGCTTCATTTTATACAAAGGTCGACCAAGAACGAAGACAACTGTAATTCAAAAATGTTCATAGGCTAATCCTTCTTGGTGATAAAATTCGTTGCACTTACTTATGGAAATGATCATGAGAACAGCGGGAACACCGAATGCAAGTGAATAGCACTGCTGCTGTCCAAAACAGTGGACATCTTCTCGGAGGATTGGAGTGAGTGTTGTTGAGATTAGTGACCCTGCATTGATGGCAAAGTAAAACAACGAAAAGAAGGTGGCAGCTTGTTTCACTTGTTCTGGCATTTTAAACTGATCTCCACCAAACGCTGCGACACTTGGCTTTATTCCTCCGCAGCCAAGTGCTATCAGAGCAAGGCCGAACATTGTGAAAACTGTGGCGGGTAAATTCCATGTAGGGACAGCTCCAATTGCAACCAAGACGGATCCACACACGTAAACTATGGAGAGATATAGAATTGTCCTGAACATTCCCAATAAACTGTCGGCCAAGATTGCTCCAAAAATACAAAGGAAACAAATAAATATAAGGAATATGTGAAAAATGACTGTGGAGCTGTCCCTGCTGTATTGCAGTTCATTCTTAAGGTAAAGGATCAAAATTGCTGGAAAAAAATACAAGTATGTACATATAAATTTGGAATGTCAAAAAGAAATCATTTGTTAAGGATGAAAGTTGATGGTGTGAACCAAGTCATTGACTTGCGAGTTTGTGAACTTGATGCAGAAGGTTTTTCCATTCCAAAACTTACTTCGCATTCCATAGTAGTTTAATCTTTCACAGAATTCAGAACTGATTATAAAACACACGGCCTTCGGATATGGGTATGTCTACAGAAAAAAGAAAAAAAATTATTTAATTTCATCAATTTTATCCCCGGAACGAGAATTCAAAAACTACTGGAGCGATTTCAAAAAATCTTTCACCATTAGAACTTTAAACTATCATTTTCGTATTCCCCGCACTGAAACGGTTATATGAACTCAAAAACTACTGACAAAAAACAGAAAACATAGTGTGCTTGAAAAAGATTGAATGCATAGGGTTTCGATTTTGATTTCGAGTCAAGAAGAGAAAAGCTCTTTGGGAAAGGTTAAGAGTTGCCTATTGATTGTAATGGAGGAATTTGTTTTGTAATGTTTTTAGGTTATTATGGAATTATGCTCCTGAACTTACTTTCACTTGTCCTTCTTTGGTGTCTGCATTTTCAATTTCTTGGTCTTTTTCAACTCCTTTGATATCACTTGCTGCCACTGCAGGGGTTCTCCGTGGTAAGTTCTTGTTGTTTTCGGTGCTCTTGTCGTCGTCTGCAAAATATTAATTTAAACTAGGGCTAAGAATAGTTAATTTCATTAGAACTTAATTTTGACCGCTATACCAGACCAAGAACTTCAAATATTTTCAAATTGCAAACACGCTTAAAACTAACAACATTCTTCAAGGTGTTTAAGGGATCTCCATCCATTTTTTCCATTGTTTCAAATGTTTTTGAGGATGCTTCTCTACTTTTCTATGTTCAAAAGTTTTAACAATTTGATTAGCATAAAGATTTGTCCGGACTGAATATTACGGTCCTTCAAACGAGAAACTGAACTGGTCGTGGGTAACAATTTAGAAGGGTGTTAGATAATATCAGCCTTTCTAACTGAGGATGATCTTTATTTAACCTGAAGATAACTTAAGCCAATGATAGTTTTTCAAGACTAATTGCAGTGGGGTCCCGCAGGTGTTGGTATTGATTCCAATATTACTCACGCTAGGCGAAGTAACGATAGGATTACATCCCAATGTAATTTTTCAGGTTTGCATCCGTATCCGGTCGAGGCATTAGTGAATAGTTCAGAATTAACATTTCTTGCTCTGGAGCATGGCATGGCTCGACAGTAAGCAAGTATAGATCTGAGATCAGTTTAAGTTTAAGCTGGCTGAGCTAGTTGTGTCAGATGAATCTAAAAACACTTTGGACGATTGTCTGATGTTTTTACAGTCACGCACTAGTGCAGACTTTAGTGAACTATCGCGTACTAGAGCACAACCTACTCAATAGAGTTGATCGTGGCCATGGCCTCAAAATCGATAGTCCTTTGACGTCAGAAATTTTATCAGAGCTAAGAAAATAAATATCGTCTTGCCCTGTCAAAAAAAGTTAGATTTTATCAAGATATTTTTTGAGTGAAAAGCAAAATTGTTCTTAATCAGAGTTTTTTCGAATTTTAAGCACAGTTTATCGAAGCGCTGACTGAACGATCAGTAGTCCGGTAAAATTAGCTTAAAAAATAGGGGCAATGTTGGGAACCTTATTACTTACAATTTGTCAATTATCCACATCAATCCGTCGTTTGGAAAAAAAATTTTTCAATGTCAAACGTTGTAAACATCGGTTTTGTGGAGTTATCCAGCTAAACGGTAAGTTTTATCATAAAAATAGAAAGACAAAAATTATTCATCAAGCAATTATATATAAAAATTGTAAATACACTTTTTTTTTTCCTAAGAATCACCATTTCGGAAATATAGCTTTGCAAAAAGTTAAAAAAGTTATGTTACTCCTAATATACTCTTGTTTCCGCGCCACCCGTGAGGTAGTGTGCATGGCGCGTTTTTTTTTTTACTTGGTTTCCCCGGTAGGCCTATTCCACTATCTTTTGTGGTTCTGTTGAGGTAAAAGCTATTGTACTAAATTGAATAATTGAACTACTATTGTAATTACTAAATTGTAATGAATGAGACCGGTATAGGTAATAAGGAACTAAAAAAAACTATTCGTCTGATTGAAACTCTTTTAATGGAACATACTGTCTTGTTTTTCTCCTACTTCTTCTTTTTTCTTCTCATTCGTCCTGCTGGGTGCAAATAAATTGTTCAAAGAGCGATACATCATAAGTCTCCTCGCATAACGTAGGAATCCTCTTCCACTGGCAATTGAACATTGGAGAACGATTGGCCTCGACAACTGATACATGCTAATGAACACGCCACTAAAACTCTTATTTTTACTTAAATATGTTATGGTTCTGCAACGCATATAACGGTAATTGACATACATATTATAAAGAATACAACTTTTTCAACTTTGTGCAAGGCTATCTCCGAAATGGTGATTCTTAGGAAAAAAAGTGTTTTTACAATTTTTATAGATAATTGCTTGATGAATAATTTTTGCTTTTCTATTTTTGTGATAAAACTTACCGTTTAGCTGGATTACTCAAAAAAACCGATGTTTGCAGCATTTGACCGTGAATAAATTTTTTTCCAAACGGCGGATGATGTGGATAATTGACAAATTGTAAGTAATAGGGTTCCCAACATTCATGCCAATATTTAGCTAGGTGCGAATTAATGTAACCTTGAATGTCTATTTTGACCGGACTACAGCTCATAAAATTAATAAAAATGTTTGCGTATTGCTTATTGTTTAATAAAAAATGGTTTCGCAAATCTTAAATCGAGGCTTTCGCTCATTAGTGCTAATAGATGTGGGTAAAGGTAAAAACTTCTTCATTTTTGGCGTTTCGAGCATCGTGATTAAGAAGTATTCACAGCTCTTTCACGTCTTTGCTTCACACTATAGTGAAAGTGATTCGCATGTGGATTTCGCTGAATACAACCCCCTTATGCCAAGGAAATTGCCTCGCATCAGGCAGATATGCCACTAACCTGGACAGGACATCGTTCGTATTCTTCAGTGCCTTAGGTTAAAAGCTATCTCACTCACATAGACTGTATTTTTCTCACTCTGAAATGTAAATCCGCTTAGAATAAGTCATTAACAGTCGTAAAATTTTCTCCATGAATAAACTCAGGGCCAACTAAGGTCTACCTCATTTCAACCATATACGATTACTATCGGTTTAAAGTTATTATTTTTGACTTTATCCTCTCGGAACAGCTTTAATGGCACTGAACTAGTTCGGCTTCAGAATATGACTTTAAGCCAAAAAGATTAAGCAACCGAGAAAAAAGCAACAGAAAGTACACTGAGAAAATTGAACCATGATTTTTTCAAATAGAAGCATGTTTAACTATATGTTTAAATCAGTACAAATAGAATTCTGTTAAAACCGAATTGAAATCTATTTAGATCCGAAAAAACTATTTTTTAAAGTAAAGTCGGCTTAAATCAAAATAATCCCTGTTTGATTTTTGAAAAGCCTGTTATTTATTTTACTTATTTAAAAGTATTTAAATATAAACGAGTTTGTTTTCAACATGAACGCAGTTTAAATATTAACACAAGAGAAAAAAATAAGCAATATTATTACTCAAATCTAAATCTATTTGAATTGAACTCAAACAAAGAGGGGACACCCAAAATTTAATTTAAAACAAACATGAACTAGTTTGATTCAAACATAAAAGAAGTTGAAATATTTACAAAAGAAATAAACTAAGCAAAGTTGCATTCAAACTTGAATCTATTTGAGTTGAACTCAAACGGAGTAAGAACATATATAATTAAACATAACACAAACGTGAACGAGTTTGGTTCAAATGTGAACGAAGTCAAAATATTTACAATAGAAAAAAATTGTATAGAAAATGTTATGTTCGAACTCGAATCTATTTGAATTGAACTCAAACGAAGTAAAAATATAATATATAACTGTATTTGTCTGAAGCTGCTTGGCGTTACCATTGAAAAAGTCAAATGAATAAGGATTGTCGTTCGCGTAGGTCTTTTTTCCGCCAAATTAAATCTAAGTGATTATTCTGTTAAAGTTGATTTCAAGTGATATTTATAAGGTGATTTTCGGAGGTGCTAACAAAAAAAAGTCAAATGGGGAAATAATCAATTCCTATACATTGGACGCAGAGTGTTTAAATACTGTGTTTGTAATTGAACCAGATTCTGTGCATCCAAACTAAAAAGGATTGAGGGATTAACTTGAGGAGTGGAACTTAATTTCGTTGTTTCCTCTTCTCCATGGTACAATTATGTTGAACGTATTAAATTTTTGTGATAAAGCATTATTTTCTTTTACCCGTTTGTTTATCTTACAATTTGTTATATAATTTTTTTTGTTTTATTTGTGTTTTTTTCTTGAATATCTAGGAACCAGCAGCATCTGATATCAATATCAAACTTCAGTTCATTAATTTTAAAATTTTTTTAGAAAGCGAAGTTACGCTAGAGAGACTAAAATTTCTTTCTACAGAAGATATTAAGGATCTTATCCCAAAAGTTGGCCCTAGGGCTGAATTTAGGGAAAGGCTTTTTATATGGGACAAACAAGAAAGAAAAGGTAGGTATTCACTGATACAACTAGAATAACCTGAATAGTAATCTGTATAAATCATTTTGAATAACGTTTGCAGTTTAATATCGACGGTACAACAATTTCTGTCGGCACTAAAGTATCTGATTGGATGTTAAATGTTAAATTTCCAGAAACATCAACAAGTTCTTTCAGTTTGGCAGATGTAAGTAACGAAAATTAAGTTTTACGAGCCTACCTAAATACTGTGCCATTATTCATTTTAGAATTCATTCGATATACCACAACAAAAGGACAAAGGCAAAGCAGTAAATTCTTTTCACGAGAAAAACGGTAGCCAGCTAGAAAAACATCTTAATACAATATTAGAAAGAGACTTAAACAGCGGAAAAACACTACATCCCTGGTGATTTCGAAGAAATTTCCACAAAAATTTTAACAATATTGCCAAATGAAACTAAGGTATGTATGTATGTATGTCGTAATAAATGTTATACTAGAAATCATTTGAAATTGGTAAAAAGCTTGACAAATTTCTGTATATCAAGAATATTTCTTATATTACTAGCCCTCCTATACTATAAATTATGGAAAATGTTATTTTAGAAATAAATTTTTGTAAAAAAAATAAACTCAAGTGTTTTTTTTTCTTTACATGGTTTCTTTAAAGCTTTTGACGTCTTAAAACTTTTATAATAATAAAAAATAATAAATAATAATAATAAATAAATAAAAATAACTATGAGTCGGTTTAAAAAAGCTAACGCTGAAACAATTTGTTTTAAACAGAAAACGAATTTGTTTCAAACACGGACATATTCAAATGAAACGAAGATAATTCTATTTGAAAGAACATTAGATGAAGTCAATTAAAACAAATAGAAACACGTTAAGGTTAAACAGAAAGCAAAGATAATTTAAACTAAATCATGTTCAACTTATTTCAACAATTAGTTAATAGTTTTCTATTAAAATTAAATAGAAACCGCTTCCATGCCAAATCATATGTGTTTGAGTTTGGTTTAAATATGAATGCGTTTAAAATTTTTCTCAGTGTAGTTTAAATAATTAAGCAACTCAAACAAAGAAAGATAAACATTTTAAAATTTTTTCACACGCCATAAATTTTGACTTTGAATAAAGAACATAAGAACTTTTCATCACATCATTATAGAGCTTGCTATGAAAGCATCTGAATGACTGATATGGATAAGAAGACAACCCTCTTAAACACTCATGAATTAAGCTTAGCACTACCCAAAAAATAAATCATCTACTGCCAGACGAGCGACTTCATCCGAATAGGGCATAGCCATACCTTTTTTCAGCCAACAGCTTCGATGAAATAGATGACACAAAAAGAAAGTCAGCTTTGAGTCTAGCACCAAAAGCGAAGCCGGACTTTTAACTTCACGTTAAAATGTCAAAATACGAACCTCAAAACACTAAAACAATATGGCGGCGCTGCAGTTAAAGTGACTGTCATTCCCACCCGCGTTTACCAAAATTCTATTGTGAAGGCCCCTGCCGAAATTATAACGTAAACACACCAGCGGTTTATTACACAGACTGTTGTAGGTTTTAAACATCAGATGATGGGGAGATGAGAATTTTCCACAGTTCCAAAACGGTCTCCTGCACTCTAAGTGCAAATTAGCTATAAAACACTCTAATTTGAAGTCGTGGGAATTGGTTTTGTTTTTAATTTAGTTTAAAACTTTACTGCCGCCTAATTAAAACCTGCGTGCCTGTGCATAGTCAGTATCGAGGAGAATAGTGAGAATTTGATTCTAGTTACAATATTCCATTTTTATTATATTCATATTTTTAATTGATGTTAGGTTAAATTTATAAAACGACAACTGCACTTTAGGGGCAGTTCATAAATTATGTAAGGCGTTTAGGGGGGGGGGGGGGGGGGGATGGGGGGAGGGGGTCGACTGAATATTATAACTTCTTACTATAGGGAGGGGGGGTAGTGAACCTGACATTACGTAAGATATTAAATTTAAAATTTTACCACTCGCACTAAGAATTGACGTTATTGAATAACGCCATCTGTACTTCATCTCTTCAATTGATGAAAATCATATGCTGTCAGTGCCTCTAGAAAACAGAGAAGAAATAATTTGAGGGCAAACACTTACTTCTCTTGTCGCACTAATTCCATTTGTTTTTCACAAATAGTTTATGAATCAGTGTTGGAAGCTGTACTCAAAGTGGTAGTAGTGAGATTATGTGTAAAGTCAATGGTGGAATCTGTACTTAAAGTAGTAGAGATAAATTTCGATGAATGTATGCTTAAATCAGCTTGTAGGCTGTTCTGTTGATTCTAGTCAAAACTGTGATAGATTAATAAGTATTAACCAGTCTGATATTGATTCAATTACTGGAATGACTGACTCTTTTTGTTATTGCAGTAAGTAATGATACTTTTGTAATACATGATACTTGGTGTAAAAAAAAAAGTAATAAAAGATATTTTTGTAATAATCGGAGATCTAATCAATTTTTCTTACGAAAATTCTTACTAAGGGGGAGGGGGGAGTAGTTTCAATCTTATGATGCCTTACAGTGGGGGGGAGGGGGCCAAATCATTCCTCAAAACCCCTTACGTAATTTATGAACGGCCCCTTATGTGGTTGTATTTACTTTTTTTTTCATTCAATTATCACCCCTGTTCTGATCTTCGTTCGGATACCATATCCTCCTGTTTTAGAATTTTTGCGGTTCTCAATTCCGGATTCGCACGTTTTCAATTAATGTGCGATTATCATTTCGTTAGCGAAATTGAATCCGGTGGATGAATTCTGTAGAACATTATTTACTGCTAAAATTGAAAAATATCAAACTATATTGACATTAACATGTACTAAAGTTGTAAACAGTTCCAATAAACACAAATATTTAATTTTCAGAACGCTTTTGCGACATAAAATCTGTAGTGAATCCGTTCGGAAATAAGAACACACCTTTTAAATCCGTACGGATTCAATTTCGGTGTCCGTTTTGAATCCAATCGAATATCAGAACAGCCATGTATGTGTAGCATTTAAGTATAGCATATTTTTGTTTATATTTATTTTACTTAAGTATAAGCTTCCTTCGAGATACAACTGATGCAAAATCAAACCTATAAAATCAATGAACTAAGAATTAAAAAATAAGAACCATTTTCGTGAGGTTTTTCCGCTGTTGCTCCCATGGCTGTATTTTGTGCTTTCAAACGTTGGTAGCTTAGAAAAAAAATTTATCTTATTTATTTAACCAAATAGATTCCATTCAGAAAAGTAACCCGATGACAAAAAAAAGGACACAAGAGACCGACTTTATCGCGAAGTGCTTCTAGAGACTACGTCTTAGCACTTTAAGTTCGTCGCACCGACTAAACTATTTCACTTAAAGTTTCTCAGTTGATGAGACTGGTTGAGTTCCTGTATTCGGCTTTCAAATCGACAAATTTCACGGTATCGGAACATTTGATCAAAAAGTAGCCATTAAAAATTTATAATCGTGTGAGACTAATTAATATACGAATATACTCCATGTTATTGAATTTATTAATTTAAAAAAATTTGATGAGGCTAATGAGTATGATATGCAGACGTTTTGTCGTTTAATAAAATTTTTGCCCTTATTTGTGGTGTCCGGGCACTAAAACCAAAATTGAAGATGTTTTTCAGTACCCGGACATGCTGTCCGGATTTCAGCATCCGGACAGGGCTTGTTTCTTAAAATGATTGTGTCTGGATACTAAAGCAAAAGCGTTCGGATACCAAATTTTGGTGTTCGGATACTAACGAAAATAGAACTTTTCTGAATTGCTATTTTAATAATTTTAACAATGATTTCCTTGCAATTGCAAAAAAAAAAAGTTAAGTGTCCGGGTACTAGTGCGTTATGACTAAGATACCATCTTCTTCTTCTTCTTCTTTACCTTCTTCTTACTGTTCTGCTTCTACTTTTACAGCGCGTTAGGATCTTGAAGGGATTATTATATTGATGTTACGCCACGTCAACCACAGAAAGGTTTTTTCTTTCACAGAAGATGGAGATAGATAGAAAGCAGGCACTCGGTCATACGTCAAATGCTACTACTACTATTGTGATCCTCGCTTAGTAACCACACCGATTATAGGCAATCCGAGTCCCCTGTTCATCCGCACTCCATACAATTTTTGAAGAGCTCAGCTCAAGTTGGCTTAAAAAAGGGGTCGTATTGAGTCTCTTCTTACAACATTTCACTCACTCAATGATGTATATCGCTTAGAGGGAGCCCAACTAACCAACTAAATTGTGGAACGCAAATTCGATGCAAAAAAGTTTACTTCGACGAGTGTAAGTATAACACCCATAGACAGTGCCTCAATAAGAGCGCAGTTATTTTGATAATGGTTACTGAAAACCGCTTAATTACTGCGTTATTGTCTACAACAAATGCTGTTGTCTGGACTATTATGCGAGGTAGAGATGCCAAACTATGGTTTTACCTATACGTTTGATTAAATGATTCGACAATTTTTATAAATATCAATTAAGGTGAGTTTGCAGTTTGGATGCTTCTATATAAACGTACTCGGGTTGTTGCACTGCTCATCCCGAATTTTATTGTTCCAGAAAAGAGTTTTAGATTTTCTGTAATTTTCTTTTATTAACTGTTGGAGATTTTTGATCTGTGACTTCAGAGTTCTAATCTTTAAATCGTTTTGGTAAGTAAACCTCCTGTGCAAGAGTTTAAGTCTCGACAGGAATCTACTTTTTTGTTTGTAAAGTGCGTCTATTGTCGCCATTCTGTACATTTTCGTAGAGTCATGTTGTTTATTTAGGAATTGTCCTGTCCATCGTAGGTACTACGGATTGCATCCTCCATACGTTGCAGGTATTGATCGATCTCAACGTTCGAAAGATTCCTGTTGCATGGCGGCGCAATACCGTTCGAACGAAGTTTCCTTGAGACGGCAGCGGAAAAGCGCGGCCAACGTGTCTTACCGTAGTTGTAAGAGTGCGTCAGCACGCTCTCCTCCAGTTCCACAAGGTCGTTCGGAAGCAGTATGACGGCGGCAAGTCCACAGTGGTCACTGTCGTACTCAACCGTTGTCAAACAATTTTTCGTCCGTCGAAGAATGTCGTCGGTCAGATTAAGTTTAGAATCTTAAAGTAATAGATCCAAATATGAGCCACTTCGGGGATATGAAGGCCTGTCAGTAGCCAGCAGGTCGACTTTATACTCAATATGGTGAAGCCCCAGCCATAATTGAATAACTGGGTCTCCCTTAGATTGGCTATTTGATTTCCCCAAACCTGGTGTTTAGCATTGTAATCACCGGCCATGAGGAAATAGCTTTCTTCTGAGTTCAGTTTCAGAGTTCGAAAAAGTGTTTCGAGCTCTGTTATAAAACGTGAGGGCTGAGAAGCCTCCGGCGCATAGATCGCGGACACATAGAACCGATTCCCCTGATTGAGGGGGATGAATACGATACACGCTTCCAGCAATCGGAATCGGCGTACTTCACCACTATATACTACAACATGATGCCTGAAGAAAAAGATGCAACGAAGTATGAAAGAGTCAGTGCCTAACCGAGGTTCTATCTCAGCCATCTCGTTATGAGTTTTTCACAAACTTGTGTGTGCGTTTAGTTCTGAACGAACTATTTTTATTATTTCAGTGAATTTGACGTTTTGCAGAGTGGAAATGAACGTGATGGAATTTCTCATACGTCACATAGCGTCGGCGCCGGCGTCGGTAATGTTTTACCTATACATTTTATGTTTGTCTCTCTTTCATAAAAGACAAATACATCAACTCGATATTTATTTTTTCAAATGGAAATACAAACATTAGACAATAATCACCACAATGTTAAGGTTTTTCCACAAAGCTCTTATTGTTAAACTACGAACTAGTTCAAAGTCTTAAATTGGTATAACGTATCCAACAAAAATAATCCTATTCAAGCTCAATCGGTTTTGTAAACATCTTCTTCTCACTCAAGTTCAGGTTTGGTATCTAGTGTCTCGGTTTCTGTTTCACTTACTGAATCACTTGTTGCATTGGGGTCGTTTGGATTGTAGGCCATAGCAAGGAACATGAAAATAATCATATCAACAAACATGAGGCCAGCAAATAAGAAAAATTCATTAGCCTGAGACTCGAACAATTTCAACTCAGCGATTATGACTACAATGACATTGCCAAACCCTACTGTCAGCAACCAACAAGCTTGCAGGACAGATTTCATTGAAACTGGAGCCTGGAAATACGAAAACTGGAGACCGGTGACCGAAAACATGACTTCTCCCAGGGCCATCACGACATACTGTGGAATCAATAGCAACATATTCACGGAATTTGGTGTGGCAATTTCAAACATTTCTGCTTTGTAGTCTTCGTCGGTAGCTCTTTCTCCAATCACCAAGGTATAAACACCACCTTGTTTGAGGGTTGTTTCGAAGACCTCTTTACCATCCACACTCACAGTGTAATGTTTTGATTTGAACTCAAACAACGGGGTATAATCGGTAGTGTTTTTGTATGCCTCATAGCCCTTGTCTTCCTTCCATACTACGGTCCGAGTTCTTTTTACATTAGCCAAGGTACGAACCACAGGGTTGCCTCGATCGGGCTTGTTCGGTTCATCTGTGTAATTTGAAATTCCGTCGTAATTTATGAAATAACTCTGAGCAGATTTTTCTGGAAGCACCCATATGCCGTCAGCGAATTGAGGACAACCTGTGAAATTTTGATTTTTATTCAACGGAGTTACTTTAATGCAAGGATCAAAAGTACTTACCGACGGAAGATTTGGCTGAACATTGAACATACAGGTAGCTGTTGGGGACACTTATGTGTTTCTCTTCAAATAACTGTATGGACTTGACACTGAAGGTCGGATACTCTGTCAGGTTTGTTGTTATTGTGTACTCGCAACCGGGGATGCCGTTGAAAACACGCACTTGAACTTCACCGCCACGGGGCAAGACCGGGTAAGTCGCCTAAAAAAAAGTAAAAAGTGAGCGTTTGAATACGTTGTACGAATATCCAAAGAAAAGTTTCAATTTAACGAAGTCTGTAGCGCAAAGTACGAGTAAGTAAATAAATATTTGTTAGCCACAAGCTCGCTCCCACTGCATTTCTCTGAACCATTTCAAATAATTTCAAATTCCTAAATTAATTTAAAGGCTTGCAGAATCTTATAAGACTTATGTCCTACTTTGTAAGCGATTTTGAAATAAATAAATACAAATACAAAATACAACCTTCACGTCCTGAACGATTTTACTATCTACTCAAGGTTTTCGGGGCAGCTCATTTTTGTAAATTTAATTCCTTCTTTTTAAGTACCAGTTTCCAAACAACAAGACTTAAAATGCATCTCAGTCGACTCTTCGTTTACCTCTAAGTTAAGTTCAACTACACCGGATATGATGAATGCAATTCCAGCTAAAACACCACCAGATGTCAGTTTTTGCAAGGGGCGTCTAATGCCAACCAAATTCAGCAACGGGTAGAAAGCCACTTTATAGAGGGGAATGAAAATTAAAAACAGCAAAGGATTCAACATCTGTAGTTGATCAGGTTTCAATGTGAATCCACCCAAATCACCGTCCATTCGAGTCGCTTGGAGGGTCCACCTTGAACCTTGTTGATCGTAGAGTGCCCAGAACACTGGCAATGGCAGGTACAAAAGTAACACTCGCAGCAATACTTTCACGTCAGCAATAAGTTGTTTGTCGTACTTACTCTCAGCATGGTCTAGCCAGTGTTCTTTCGGATTTGATTTTCGCTCTCTGAAGTATCCTGAAATACCAGCCTGCAATTTGGTTCATAATAAAATACATATCTTGATCAATTGATTGTCATTCTAAACTCACTCCAATTGTTTTGCAAACCAAGACTACCACATTGCCAGCTGGAGGCTTCATTTTATACAAAGGTCGACCAAGAACGAAGACAACTGTAATTCAAAAATGTTCATAGGCTAATCCTTCTTGGTGATAAAATTCGTTGCACTTACTTATGGAAATGATCATGAGAACAGCGGGAACACCGAATGCAAGTGAATAGCACTGCTGCTGTCCAAAACAGTGGACATCTTCTCGGAGGATTGGAGTGAGTGTTTTTGAGATTAGTGACCCTGCATTGATGGCAAAGTAAAACAACGAAAAGAAGGTGGCAGCTTGTTTCACTTGTTCTGGCATTTTAAACTGATCTCCACCAAACGCTGCGACACTTGGCTTTATTCCTCCGCAGCCAAGTGCTATCAGAGCAAGACCGAACATTGTGAAAACTGTGGCGGGTAAATTCCATGTAGGGACAGCTCCAATTGCAACCAAGACGGATCCACACACGTAAACTATGGAGAGATATAGAATTGTCCTGAACCTTCCCAATAAACTGTCGTCCAAGATTGCTCCAAAAATACAAAGGAAACAAATAAATATAAGGAATATGTGAAAAATGACTGTGGAGCTGTCCCTGCTGTATTGCAGTTCATTGTTAAGGTAAAGGATCAAAATTGCTGGAAAAAAAATACAAGTATGTACATATAAATTTGGAATGTCAAAAAGAAATCATTTGTTAAGGATGAAAGTTGATGGTGTGAACCAAGTCATTGACTTGCGAGTTTGTGAACTTGATGCAGAAGGTTTTTCCATTCCAAAACTTACTTCGCATTCCATAGTAGTTTAATCTTTCACAGAATTCAGAACTGATTATAAAACACACGGCCTTCGGATATGGGTATGTCTACAGAAAAAAGAAAAAAAATTATTTAATTTCATCAATTTTATCCCCGGAACGAGAATTCAAAAACTACTGGAGCGATTTCAAAAAATCTTTCACCATTAGAACTTTACATTATCAGCAACATGGACTATGTATGTATCATTTTCGTATTCCCCGCACTGAAACGGTTATATGAACTCAAAAACTACTGACAAAAAACAGAAAACATAGTGTGCTTGAAAAAGATTGAATGCATAGGGTTTCGATTTTGATTTCGAGTCAAGAAGAGAAAAGCTCTTTGGGAAAGGTTAAGAGTTGCCTATTGATTGTAATGGAGGAATTTGTTTTGTAATGTTTTTAGGTTATTATGGAATTATGCTCCTGAACTTACTTTCACTTGTCCTTCTTTGGTGTCTGCATTTTCAATTTCTTGGTCTTTTTCAACTCCTTTGATATCACTTGCTGCCACTGCAGGGGTTCTCCGTGGTAAGTTCTTGTTGTTTTCGGTGCTCTTGTCGTCGTCTGCAAAATATTAATTTAAACTAGGGCTAAGAATAGTTAATTTCATTAGAACTTAATTTTGACCGCTATACCAGACCAAGAACTTCAAATATTTTCAAATTGCAAACACGCTTAAAACTAACAACATTCTTCAAGGTGTTTAAGGGATCTCCATCCATTTTTTCCATTGTTTCAAATGTTTTTGAGGATGCTTCTCTACTTTTCTATGTTCAAAAGTTTTAACAATTTGATTAGCATAAAGATTTGTCCGGACTGAATATTACGGTCCTTCAAACGAGAAACTGAACTGGTCGTGGGTAACAATTTAGAAGGGTGTTAGATAATATCAGCCTTTCTAACTGAGGATGATCTTTATTTAACCTGAAGATAACTTAAGCCAATGATAGTTTTTCAAGACTAATTGCAGTGGGGTCCCGCAGGTGTTGGTATTGATTCCAATATTACTCACGCTAGGCGAAGTAACGATAGGATTACATCCCAATGTAATTTTTCAGGTTTGCATCCGTATCCGGTCGAGGCATTAGTGAATAGTTCAGAATTAACATTTCTTGCTCTGGAGCATGGCATGGCTCGACAGTAAGCAAGTATAGATCTGAGATCAGTTTAAGTTTAAGCTGGCTGAGCTAGTTGTGTCAGATGAATCTAAAAACACTTTGGACGATTGTCTGATGTTTTTACAGTCACGCACTAGTGCAGACTTTAGTGAACTATCGCGTACTAGAGCACAACCTACTCAATAGAGTTGATCGTGGCCATGGCCTCAAAATCGATAGTCCTTTGACGTCAGAAATTTTATCAGAGCTAAGAAAATAAATATCGTCTTGCCCTGTCAAAAAAAGTTAGATTTTATCAAGATATTTTTTGAGTGAAAAGCAAAATTGTTCTTAATCAGAGTTTTTTCGAATTTTAAGCACAGTTTATCGAAGCGCTGACTGAACGATCAGTAGTCCGGTAAAATTAGCTTAAAAAATAGGGGCAATGTTGGGAACCTTATTACTTACAATTTGTCAATTATCCACATCAATCCGTCGTTTGGAAAAAAAATTTTTCAATGTCAAACGTTGTAAACATCGGTTTTGTGGAGTTATCCAGCTAAACGGTAAGTTTTATCATAAAAATAGAAAGACAAAAATTATTCATCAAGCAATTATATATAAAAATTGTAAATACACTTTTTTTTTTCCTAAGAATCACCATTTCGGAAATATAGCTTTGCAAAAAGTTAAAAAAGTTATGTTACTCCTAATATACTCTTGTTTCCGCGCCACCCGTGAGGTAGTGTGCATGGCGCGTTTTTTTTTTTACTTGGTTTCCCCGGTAGGCCTATTCCACTATCTTTTGTGGTTCTGTTGAGGTAAAAGCTATTGTACTAAATTGAATAATTGAACTACTATTGTAATTACTAAATTGTAATGAATGAGACCGGTATAGGTAATAAGGAACTAAAAAAAACTATTCGTCTGATTGAAACTCTTTTAATGGAACATACTGTCTTGTTTTTCTCCTACTTCTTCTTTTTTCTTCTCATTCGTCCTGCTGGGTGCAAATAAATTGTTCAAAGAGCGATACATCATAAGTCTCCTCGCATAACGTAGGAATCCTCTTCCACTGGCAATTGAACATTGGAGAACGATTGGCCTCGACAACTGATACATGCTAATGAACACGCCACTAAAACTCTTATTTTTACTTAAATATGTTATGGTTCTGCAACGCATATAACGGTAATTGACATACATATTATAAAGAATACAACTTTTTCAACTTTGTGCAAGGCTATCTCCGAAATGGTGATTCTTAGGAAAAAAAGTGTTTTTACAATTTTTATAGATAATTGCTTGATGAATAATTTTTGCTTTTCTATTTTTGTGATAAAACTTACCGTTTAGCTGGATTACTCAAAAAAAACCAATGTTTGCAGCATTTGACCTTGAATAAATTTTTTTCCAAACGGCGGATGATGTGGATAATTGACAAATTGTAAGTAATAGGGTTCCCAACATTCATGCCAATATTTAGCTAGGTGCGAATTAATGTAACCTTGAATGTCTATTTTGACCGGACTACAGCTCATAAAATTAATAAAAATGTTTGCGTATTGCTTATTGTTTAATAAAAAATGGTTTCGCAAATCTTAAATCGAGGCTTTCGCTCATTAGTGCTAATAGATGTGGGTAAAGGTAAAAACTTCTTCATTTTTGGCGTTTCGAGCATCGTGATTAAGAAGTATTCACAGCTCTTTCACGTCTTTGCTTCACACTATAGTGAAAGTGATTCGCATGTGGATTTCGCTGAATACAACCCCCTTATGCCAAGGAAATTGCCTCGCATCAGGCAGATATGCCACTAACCTGGACAGGACATCGTTCGTATTCTTCAGTGCCTTAGGTTAAAAGCTATCTCACTCACATAGACTGTATTTTTCTCACTCTGAAATGTAAATCCGCTTAGAATAAGTCATTAACAGTCGTAAAATTTTCTCCATGAATAAACTCAGGGCCAACTAAGGTCTACCTCATTTCAACCATATACGATTACTATCGGTTTAAAGTTATTATTTTTGACTTTATCCTCTCGGAACAGCTTTAATGGCACTGAACTAGTTCGGCTTCAGAATATGACTTTAAGCCAAAAAGATTAAGCAACCGAGAAAAAAGCAACAGAAAGTAGTTTAAATAATTAAGCAACTCAAACAAAGAAAGATAAACATTTTAAAATTTTTTCACACGCCATAAATTTTGACTTTGAATAAAGAACATAAGAACTTTTCATCACATCATTATAGAGCTTGCTATGAAAGCATCTGAATGACTGATATGGATAAGAAGACAACCCTCTTAAACACTCATGAATTAAGCTTAGCACTACCCAAAAAATAAATCATCTACTGCCAGACGAGCGACTTCATCCGAATAGGGCATAGCCATACCTTTTTTCAGCCAACAGCTTCGATGAAATAGATGACACAAAAAGAAAGTCAGCTTTGAGTCTAGCACCAAAAGCGAAGCCGGACTTTTAACTTCACGTTAAAATGTCAAAATACGAACCTCAAAACACTAAAACAATATGGCGGCGCTGCAGTTAAAGTGACTGTCATTCCCACCCGCGTTTACCAAAATTCTATTGTGAAGGCCCCTGCCGAAATTATAACGTAA
Source organism: Melanostoma scalare (assembly GCA_949752695.1). NCBI lineage: Eukaryota > Metazoa > Arthropoda > Insecta > Diptera > Syrphidae > Melanostoma > Melanostoma scalare. The sequence continues at coordinate 10,710,834 of OX456985.1, forward strand.
ACACACCAGCGGTTTATTACACAGACTGTTGTAGGTTTTAAACATCAGATGATGGGGAGATGAGAATTTTCCACAGTTCCAAAACGGTCTCCTGCACTCTAAGTGCAAATTAGCTATAAAACACTCTAATTTGAAGTCGTGGGAATTGGTTTTGTTTTTAATTTAGTTTAAAACTTTACTGCCGCCTAATTAAAACCTGCGTGCCTGTGCATAGTCAGTATCGAGGAGAATAGTGAGAATTTGATTCTAGTTACAATATTCCATTTTTATTATATTCATATTTTTAATTGATGTTAGGTTAAATTTATAAAACGACAACTGCACTTTAGGGGCAGTTCATAAATTATGTAAGGCGTTTAGGGGGGGGGGGGGGGGGATGGGGGGAGGGGGTCGACTGAATATTATAACTTCTTACTATAGGGAGGGGGGGTAGTGAACCTGACATTACGTAAGATATTAAATTTAAAATTTTACCACTCGCACTAAGAATTGACGTTATTGAATAACGCCATCTGTACTTCATCTCTTCAATTGATGAAAATCATATGCTGTCAGTGCCTCTAGAAAACAGAGAAGAAATAATTTGAGGGCAAACACTTACTTCTCTTGTCGCACTAATTCCATTTGTTTTTCACAAATAGTTTATGAATCAGTGTTGGAAGCTGTACTCAAAGTGGTAGTAGTGAGATTATGTGTAAAGTCAATGGTGGAATCTGTACTTAAAGTAGTAGAGATAAATTTCGATGAATGTATGCTTAAATCAGCTTGTAGGCTGTTCTGTTGATTCTAGTCAAAACTGTGATAGATTAATAAGTATTAACCAGTCTGATATTGATTCAATTACTGGAATGACTGACTCTTTTTGTTATTGCAGTAAGTAATGATACTTTTGTAATACATGATACTTGGTGTAAAAAAAAAAGTAATAAAAGATATTTTTGTAATAATCGGAGATCTAATCAATTTTTCTTACGAAAATTCTTACTAAGGGGGAGGGGGGAGTAGTTTCAATCTTATGATGCCTTACAGTGGGGGGGAGGGGGCCAAATCATTCCTCAAAACCCCTTACGTAATTTATGAACGGCCCCTTATGTGGTTGTATTTACTTTTTTTTTCATTCAATTATCACCCCTGTTCTGATCTTCGTTCGGATACCATATCCTCCTGTTTTAGAATTTTTGCGGTTCTCAATTCCGGATTCGCACGTTTTCAATTAATGTGCGATTATCATTTCGTTAGCGAAATTGAATCCGGTGGATGAATTCTGTAGAACATTATTTACTGCTAAAATTGAAAAATATCAAACTATATTGACATTAACATGTACTAAAGTTGTAAACAGTTCCAATAAACACAAATATTTAATTTTCAGAACGCTTTTGCGACATAAAATCTGTAGTGAATCCGTTCGGAAATAAGAACACACCTTTTAAATCCGTACGGATTCAATTTCGGTGTCCGTTTTGAATCCAATCGAATATCAGAACAGCCATGTATGTGTAGCATTTAAGTATAGCATATTTTTGTTTATATTTATTTTACTTAAGTATAAGCTTCCTTCGAGATACAACTGATGCAAAATCAAACCTATAAAATCAATGAACTAAGAATTAAAAAATAAGAACCATTTTCGTGAGGTTTTTCCGCTGTTGCTCCCATGGCTGTATTTTGTTCAAACGTTGGTAGCTTAGAAAAAAAATTTATCTTATTTATTTAACCAAATAGATTCCATTCAGAAAAGTAACCCGATGACAAAAAAAAGGACACAAGAGACCGACTTTATCGCGAAGTGCTTCTAGAGACTACGTCTTAGCACTTTAAGTTCGTCGCACCGACTAAACTATTTCACTTAAAGTTTCTCAGTTGATGAGACTGGTTGAGTTCCTGTATTCGGCTTTCAAATCGACAAATTTCACGGTATCGGAACATTTGATCAAAAAGTAGCCATTAAAAATTTATAATCGTGTGAGACTAATTAATATACGAATATACTCCATGTTATTGAATTTATTAATTTAAAAAAATTTGATGAGGCTAATGAGTATGATATGCAGACGTTTTGTCGTTTAATAAAATTTTTGCCCTTATTCGTGGTGTCCGGGCACTAAAACCAAAATTGAAGATGTTTTTCAGTACCCGGACATGCTGTCCGGATTTCAGCATCCGGACAGGGCTTGTTTCTTAAAATGATTGTGTCTGGATACTAAAGCAAAAGCGTTCGGATACCAAATTTTGGTGTTCGGATACTAACGAAAATAGAACTTTTCTGAATTGCTATTTTAATAATTTTAACAATGATTTCCTTGCAATTTACTTGAACGCTATATTATTGAGAAACGTTTATATTCTTACAATCAATAAAAGTTGGCGCGGTAGCATTTATGGTTACAAAATGGTTTGAAGTCAAAGTTGAGAAAAAAGTTAAGTGTCCGGGTACTAGTGCGTTATGACTAAGATACCATCTTCTTCTTCTTCTTCTTTACCTTCTTCTTACTGTTCTGCTTCTACTTTTACAGCGCGTTAGGATCTTGAAGGGATTATTATATTGATGTTACGCCACGTCAACCACAGAAAGGTTTTTTCTTTCACAGAAGATGGAGATAGATAGAAAGCAGGCACTCGGTCATACGTCAAATGCTACTACTACTATTGTGATCCTCGCTTAGCAACCACACCGATTATAGGCAATCCGAGTCCCCTGTTCATCCGAACTCCATACAATTTTTGAAGAGCTCAGCTCAAGTTGGCTTAAAAAAGGGGTCGTATTGAGTCTCTTCTTACAACATTTCACTCACTCAATGATGTATATCGCTTAGAGGGAGCCCAACTAACCAACTAAATTGTGGAACGCAAATTCGATGCAAAAAAGTTTACTTCGACGAGTGTAAGTATAACACCCATAGTGCCTGTCCACACGGGTTATGCTGTTAACGTTATGCTGTTAACACCTAGTGTCCAGACGTTGTTATAATTCCTCACACAAATTCTCCATTTTGTGTTGGAAATTGTATTGAAAAAAGCATAACGTTATGAGCATAACCCGTCTGGACACGCCAAGTGTACTGCTTAGGCAGATAAATCAAATTTCATTTTGCGCATTGAGTCCCTTTCTTCCTCACCCCTTTTGCCCAGAAACGACCGATATAACGTTATGAGCATAACACGTATGGACAGGGACATAGACAGTGCCTCAATAAGAGCGCAGTTATTTTGATAATGGTTACTGAAAACCGCTTAATTACTGCGTTATTGTCTACAACAAATGCTGTTGTCTGGACTATTATGCGAGGTAGAGATGCCAAACTATGGTTTTACCTATACGTTTGATTAAATGATTCGACAATTTTTATAAATATCAATTAAGGTGAGTTTGCAGTTTGGATGCTTCTATATAAACGTACTCGGGTTGTTGCACTGCTCATCCCGAATTTTATTGTTCCAGAAAAGAGTTTTAGATTTTCTGTAATTTTCTTTTATTAACTGTTGGAGATTTTTGATCTGTGACTTCAGAGTTCTAATCTTTAAATCGTTTTGGTAAGTAAACCTCCTGTGCAAGAGTTTAAGTCTCGACAGGAATCTACTTTTTTGTTTGTAAAGTGCGTCTATTGTCGCCATTCTGTACATTTTCGTAGAGTCATGTTGTTTATTTAGGAATTGTCCTGTCCATCGTAGGTACTACGGATTGCATCCTCCATACGTTGCAGGTATTGATCGATCTCAACGTTCGAAAGATTCCTGTTGCATGGCGGCGCAATACCGTTCGAACGAAGTTTCCTTGAGACGGCAGCGGAAAAGCGCGGCCAACGTGTCTTACCGTAGTTGTAAGAGTGCGTCAGCACGCTCTCCTCCAGTTCCACAAGGTCGTTCGGAAGCAGTATGACGGCGGCAAGTCCACAGTGGTCACTGTCGTACTCAACCGTTGTCAAACAATTTTTCGTCCGTCGAAGAATGTCGTCGGTCAGATTAAGTTTAGAATCTTAAAGTAATAGATCCAAATATGAGCCACTTCGGGGATATGAAGGCCTGTCAGTAGCCAGCAGGTCGACTTTATACTCAATATGGTGAAGCCCCAGCCATAATTGAATAACTGGGTCTCCCTTAGATTGGCTATTTGATTTCCCCAAACCTGGTGTTTAGCATTGTAATCACCGGCCATGAGGAAATAGCTTTCTTCTGAGTTCAGTTTCAGAGTTCGAAAAAGTGTTTCGAGCTCTGTTATAAAACGTGAGGGCTGAGAAGCCTCCGGCGCATAGATCGCGACCACATAGAACCGATTCCCCTGATTGAGGGGGATGAATACGATACACGCTTCCAGCAATCGGAATCGGCGTACTTCACCACTATATACTACAACATGATGCCTGAAGAAAAAGATGCAACGAAGTATGAAAGAGTCAGTGCCTAACCGAGGTTCTATCTCAGCCATCTCGTTATGAGTTTTTCACAAACTTGTGTGTGCGTTTAGTTCTGAACGAACTATTTTTATTATTTCAGTGAATTTGACGTTTTGCAGAGTGGAAATGAACGTGATGGAATTTCTCATACGTCACATAGCGTCGGCGCCGGCGTCGGTAATGTTTTACCTATACATTTTATGTTTGTCTCTCTTTCATAAAAGACAAATACATCAACTCGATATTTATTTTTTCAAATGGAAATACAAACATTAGACAATAATCACCACAATGTTAAGGTTTTTCCACAAAGCTCTTATTGTTAAACTACGAACTAGTTCAAAGTCTTAAATTGGTATAACGTATCCAACAAAAATAATCCTATTCAAGCTCAATCGGTTTTGTAAACATCTTCTTCTCACTCAAGTTCAGGTTTGGTATCTAGTGTCTCGGTTTCTGTTTCACTTACTGAATCACTTGTTGCATTGGGGTCGTTTGGATTGTAGGCCATAGCAAGGAACATGAAAATAATCATATCAACAAACATGAGGCCAGCAAATAAGAAAAATTCATTAGCCTGAGACTCGAACAATTTCAACTCAGCGATTATGACTACAATGACATTGCCAAACCCTACTGTCAGCAACCAACAAGCTTGCAGGACAGATTTCATTGAAACTGGAGCCTGGAAATACGAAAACTGGAGACCGGTGACCGAAAACATGACTTCTCCCAGGGCCATCACGACATACTGTGGAATCAATAGCAACATATTCACGGAATTTGGTGTGGCAATTTCAAACATTTCTGCTTTGTAGTCTTCGTCGGTAGCTCTTTCTCCAATCACCAAGGTATAAACACCACCTTGTTTGAGGGTTGTTTCGAAGACCTCTTTACCATCCACACTCACAGTGTAATGTTTTGATTTGAACTCAAACAACGGGGTATAATCGGTAGTGTTTTTGTATGCCTCATAGCCCTTGTCTTCCTTCCATACTACGGTCCGAGTTCTTTTTACATTAGCCAAGGTACGAACCACAGGGTTGCCTCGATCGGGCTTGTTCGGTTCATCTGTGTAATTTGAAATTCCGTCGTAATTTATGAAATAACTCTGAGCAGATTTTTCTGGAAGCACCCATATGCCGTCAGCGAATTGAGGACAACCTGTGAAATTTTGATTTTTATTCAACGGAGTTACTTTAATGCAAGGATCAAAAGTACTTACCGACGGAAGATTTGGCTGAACATTGAACATACAGGTAGCTGTTGGGGACACTTATGTGTTTCTCTTCAAATAACTGTATGGATTTGACACTGAAGTTGGGATACTCTGTCAGGTTTGTTGTTATTGTGTACTCGCAACCGGGGATGCCGTTGAAAACACGCACTTGAACTTCACCGCCACGGGGCAAGACCGGGTAAGTCGCCTAAAAAAAAGTAAAAAGTGAGCGTTTGAATACGTTGTACGAATATCCAAAGAAAAGTTTCAATTTAACGAAGTCTGTAGCGCAAAGTACGAGTAAGTAAATAAATATTTGTTAGCCACAAGGGATGGAAACAACCTACACGTTCTGAACGAATTTACTAACTAGTCAAGGTTTTTTTAAGTACCAGTTTCCGAAAAACAAGACTTAAAATATGCTTCTCATTTGACTCTTCATTTACCTCTAAGTTAAGCTCAACTACAGCGGATATGATGAATGAAATTCCAGCTAAAACACCACCAGATGTCAGTTTTTGCAAGGGGCGTCTAATGCCAACCAAATTCAGCAACGGATAGAAAGCCACTTTATAGAGGGGAATGAAAATTAAAAATAGCAAAGGATTCAACATCTGTATTTGATCAGGTTTCAATCTGAATCCACCCAAATCACCGTCCATTCGAGTCGCTTGGAGGGTCCACCTTGAACCTTGTTGATCGTAGAGTGCCCAAAACACTGGCAACGGCAGGTACAACAGCAATACTCGCAGCAATACTTTCACGTCAGCAATAAGTTGTTTGTCGTACTTATTCTCAGCATGGTCTAGCCAGTGTTCTTTCGGATTTGATTTTCGCTCTCTGAAGTATCCTGAAATACCAGCCTGCAATTTGGTTCATAATAAAATACATTTCTTGATCAATTGATTGTCATTCTAAACTCACTCCAATTGTTTTGCAAACCAAGACTACCACATTGCCAGCTGGAGGCTTCATTTTATACAAAGGTCGACCAAGAACGAAGACAACTGTAATTCAAAAATGTTCATAGGCTAATCCTTCTTGGTGATGAAATTCGTTGCACTTACTTATGGAAATGATCATGAGAACAGCGGGAACACCGAATGCAAGTGAATAGCACTGCTGCTGTCCAAAACAGTGGACATCTTCTCGGAGGATTGGAGTGAGTGTTGTTGAGATTAGTGAGCCTGCACTGAAGGCAAAGTAAAACAAGGAAAAGAAGGTAGCAGCTTGTTTCACTTGTTCTGGCATCTTAAACTGATCTGCACCAAACGCTGAGACACAAGGCTTTATCCCCCCTGAGCCCAGTGCTATCAGAGCAAGGCCGAGCATTGTGAAAACTGTGGAGGGTAAATTCCATGTAGGGACAGCTCCAATTGCAACCAAGACAGATCCACACACATAAACTATGGAGAGATACAGAATTGTCCTGAACTTGCCCAATAAACTGTCGGCCAAAAGTGCTCCCAAAATACAAAGGAAATAAACAAACATAATGAATATGTGAAAAATTACTGTGGAGCTGTCCTTGCTGTAGTGTAGTTCTCGGTTAAGGTAAAGGATCAAAATTGCTAAAAAAAAAAAAAAAGACAAATAGATATTTTTGAAAAGTCAAAAAGAAACCATGGTGTCAACCAAGTCATTGACTTGCGAGTTAGTGAACTACATCAACAGAAGGTTTTTCAATTCCGAAACTTACTTCGCAGTCCATAGAAGTTAAATCGTTCACAGAATTCAGTACTGATAATAAAACCCACTGCCTTTGGATAAGGATATTGCTACAGAAAGAAAAGGAAAAACAAATTTTATTTATATCAAATTATGTACATTTATGAAGAGTGGTTTTCAAATTGAAGTTTTCAATAAAATTTTTATCGATATCGAAACTTCCTTTTTCAGTAGAAAGCTTTAGAACTTACTGGGAGAACATACCTTCATTTGGCCTTCTTTGGTGTCTGCATTTTTAATTTCTTGGTCTTTATCAGCTCCTTTGACATCACTTGCTGCCAGTGCAGGTATTATCTGTGGTAAGGTATTGTTGTTTTCGATGTTTTTGTTGTGCTCGTGGTTTTCCTCTACAAAATATTAATTTGAAACATGGGCTTAGAATTGTTAATTTCATTAGAACTTAATTTTGGCCGTTAACTGACCAAATATTTGCAAATTGCAAAAACACGCTTAACTCTAACAACATTTCTCAAGGAGTCTAAGGCACTTCCATCCTTTTTTTTCATTGTTTCAAATGTTATTGAGAATGCTTCCCCACTTTTCCATGTTCAAAAGTCTTAAAAATTTTGATTAGCATAATGATTTGTTATAAACTGGATATTATATATTCGTATCTGGCATCACTTTTATTTTTTTCTTGAGCATTTACAATGCTCAAAAGATACTCAACTCAAACAGCCTTTAATGTTTCAGCTCCAGCAGTCCATTGAGTTCTTGACAAGTTTTTCAACTGCAAAGGAGTTTTCAATGTTTTTGAATTTTTTTTGCATACATTGAAAACGTTTTGTGCTAAAAAAAAACAAACAATGCTTCCAAAGTATTAAAAAACTCTTTGATCAGCACGCTTGGATTATATGGTGTTTCAACGAAAATATTTATACGATGCGCTTGACATGGAATGTAAGGGATTTTCGTACCACATTTTTGTGAAAATTTTCTTTGGGTACCAATATACTTCCCCGAAATATTTTTGGCAAAGTCATCGTATTAGAATACAATATTCTTCACAGAAATACCTATTGATTGAAGTGTAAATTGTGACGTGTGTTTTGCTTTCCAGCCGAGGTTTTGCTCGTTGGATTAGCCAGGGTCTTTCTGAAGAAAAACACGAAACTTCAGGATAACGTCTTCACCTTAAATGTACCAACTCTTTATTACAAACACATCTAATTACTCTTAATTAATACAGTATAAATTATAAACTAAGAACTAACTACGGTGCCGTACACCGTACAGTCCGTACGGATGGTCCTCGGTCGTAAGGACTTACGGTTAGATGCCTATTTATAGATAACTTCTTGACCTGAAACAAATAGAGAAAATCAGGTATATTTACGGCCCCTTGGTGGCACGGAGAAACCGCAGGCAATAGCTCTGGTGGATCGGCAGGTTTATGTATGGTCCCTAGTGGCACGGAAAACACCAGGCAATAGCTCTGGTGGATCAGCAGGTTTATTTACGGCCCCTTGTGGCACGGAAAAACAGCAGGCAATAGCTCTGGTGCAGGTTTATGTACGGCCCCTAGTGGCACGGAAAACAGCAGGCAATAGCTCTGGTGGATCAGAAGGTTTATTTACGGCCCCTGGTGGCACGGAGGACGTTAAGTAGCTGCGAACTGACGGTTTCCTTACGGAATTCCTATAGTACGCAATGGTCGGAAGGTTTTCAGTCGGCAAAAATACAATGTAATTAAAATAGTTTCTTACCTATGGCTGCTTACTATAAGTTGGCTGTTGTGTGGGTGGTGTGACGATAATAGGTTAGGTTAGGTTGAATGGGGGGTGCAGCCACAAGTGGCAACACCTCACTCGGATCTCAAGGATCCATTGTGCTCCCCGGGAAATCAGAGGATGAGGAAATGGGAGGATTGGAGAGGTAGATGGTTATTGTGGTAGGGAACTCCCACTGAACCATTTGGAGCCCTGAGTCAATTTCAGGACGTTGCTCAGTGGGAGACTTGAGATGTCGCCCAGTTCGTCGAAAAAGTATTCTCCGAGGGTTTTTTTCCGAGTGTGGGCCAAGCTAGGACACTCACAGAGTGTGACGATGATGCGCTGTACTTTCGTGAATCAGTGCTGTCGACTCTGGTTGTACTATAGTATCAAAAGTACTAGACAGCAGAGAGGTATACAAAGTAAATAGTAGCATGAACGCTTCGTTTCAAAATATGATTTTTTGAGCCAACTCTTCCTCATTTTTCTTTTTGTCAGAACGACATCCATTTCCAAAAGGCTTTCAATATGGATAGGTTTCTCGTCGGTTTGGACTTAGTATCGAATGCTAACAGCAAGTCGATCTTGATACCATGAGTCAGGAGGTGTGTCAACCATTATAGAAGAAATACCGGGTTATTGATCACGATGATTTTTTGAGTTTTAGTATCCAAGAGATCAATAAATTCATTTTGGGTAGTCGGTTTGTTTTTCCAGTCAGACGTCACACGTCGCGCCCTTTCTGAAGACCCTTCCAACCATTTTTCATTAATGGGCAAGGTGTGACATAAGTAGAATAATTTGTCGAAAATTTCCATTGCCCTCATCGGACTCCATATGACCACGAAAAATTAATCCTTGCCTTCCAAAAGTTCTCGCAACATCGATTAAAATTTGCAACACTTTTAAGTGAATGATACGCATCATTTTCTTGTTCTTCTTGAATGCTTTGTTGTCTTTCAGCCTTGTCGAACAAAACTTTGACGTGAGCTCTTCCATTTACAAAACTGCAATAATCAAGTAAAACCGCTTTATGTGATTCAGAAGTGAAATGTTGAACCAATTAAAACCAAAAAAAGAAAACGCTGTACAGTAAGAATAAGTTCTTATAATAATACAGGTAGTGTTTTAAGTTACAATTAGTATTAAAAGTAATGTCTTATTAAAAATCATAATACAAAATTAAAGGGATGGGAAGAAAAGAGAGAATGAATCAAAGTGTTTCAAAATCATGAATTTTCTTATAATAGCCGCGTTTTATTATTGATCTGATCCGGATCAGATCATGGGCTTATTAGCGTTACAACAACAAAGCGAAATCCTGCTTTTTAGTTGGATCTATTTTTGTGATCTAAAAATTAGTTCTTCTATTTCACACAAGAGGAGACTTTCCATTGAAACGTTGGTATCATTTCCAATATTTCTAATAACAACAGTATTGCCACATGAACATTTTTATTTGTGTGATATGAAATATATTTTAGATAGATACCGAGAAACTTAACATTTATTCATTTTTGTATAATACATGACATAATGAAAAAGTTTTACAAAACAAAACATATATTCGTGAAATTAATAAGAATTAGTGCAAAAAAATATATATTTGACAAAGCGGATGAATATCATTTTTCCCTAAAAAAAGCACAAAAAATTAACCATTGAAAAAAAAGTTCGTAGGGCAACTCTGCAACTCTTTTGAAATGTCAGTTGAGAGAGCGAGTCTCTCACAGCTTCCAACTGGAAATATGATGATCTAAAGCTGTTTTATTATCAAGATCTGATCCGGATTGGATCATTGTGATAATGAAACGCGGCTATTATATATATGCAAATTAAAATTAAGTTTAGTGAGAAGATTCCAGTGATAGATATGAAAATAGTAACGAAGAAAACTGTTTGTTTCCAATCTTATTCCTAAGTGACAGAGGGAGATGATTCCAAACTTCCACAGCATGAATGAAAAACTGGCGACGTGAAGTGACGCAACTACATATGTGTTTTGGGTCGTATCGTTAAGCTTCGAGCAGAAGCCGAAAGGTTTAACTCAGCAAAAAGATAACCCGGCGATCTATTTTTCATTATTTTGACGAGTAGAGACAAACTATTGAATCGAAAGAAGCAGCGAAGGTTACATCCCAGAATTTGACGCGCATAACTTTAAACATGATCATATTTACGTAGATTATACACAAACCTAGTTATAGAGTTAAAAGCCATATTGACTTTTCGGAGTGATTCAGAGTCCATGTCAGCAAAGATTTCACAACCAAAGGTAAGGATTGGTAAGATTAGAGACTTGGCCAATTTCATTTTAACTTCGATGGGTAAGAAGAATCTAGTACTCGATAAGCTACGAAGTGAGGCATATACTTTTGAAACTGTTTTATTGATATGGTCACTCCAAGTAAGAGTATTATTAAAAATGATACCAAGGTTCCTTACTTTCGAGACCATTTCGACCACCTGACCATTCAGGACTATGTCTGGGAAATCATCAAAATCTAGTTGTTGGATGCTTATCGGTATACACTTAGTTTTAGTCGGATTAAGTAATAGCCGGTTTTCAACAGACCATTGGTAAACTGAAGCAAGATCTTCATTAGTTCTTGCTATTGCGTCTTCGACAAGCCCCAGACGGAAACTGCGATAAATTTTAACATCATCCGCATAGATATGATAGGAGGAGTGATTCAGAACAGATGGAAGATCGTTTATAAATAATGAGAAAAGTGAGGGTCCCAGTATCGAACCTTGTGGCACACCTCTTTTTAAGTCAAGGAATGATGACAGTTTACCTTTGTTGAATACTGCTTGTGATCGATGATACAAGTAAGAGAAAATAAGTTCGGTTGCAGCAGACGAAAAATTAAAAAGCTTGCATAGCTTATTACATAGCAAAGTTGGTTCAACCGAATCGAAAGCTTTTGAAAAATCCAAAAGAGTTAAAATTGTTATTTTACTTTCCTCTGAAGCTTGCCGAACATCTTCGCTGACTTTTAATAAGGCGGTTACACAACTGTGACTTTTCCTGAAGCCAGATTGCAAAAGGTTAAGTAAATTTAGGCTATTAACATATGCTTTAGTTTGGTTGCTGATTAAGACTTCAAAAACCTTAGAGATGAACGGTAAAATAGCGATCGGTTCACTCTTCATTTTATGACACTGACGAACACCCACCGATAGCCATTCCAGATTAGCGAATTTTCTTTGAATTCCTTCTGAGAATAAAATGCAAAAGCAAAAAAAAAAAAAGAAAATAACGAAACAAAACAGTTATGAATTTGATTTGCTTTGTAACGGAACCGGTGTTCTGCCCCTCTCACTCCTTGTAGACCACCCTTACAACCCCATATGTACAGGCATATGAGGCTGGTCCGGGCAGCAGAAGCAAGAGGGGTGTTCAGGCTGTGGCCGCTGGCATGCTTGCAAAAGCCAAAGGCTAGCTCGTCGCGGGGGGGGTTCTTGCAACCACAGCTCTGAACATTGTTACCAAAAAACATGCCTTACAAAAAAAAAAAAAACTGGCGACCCAAATGTCCCTGTGCAGTTTACCTAGCGGGGAGGGTCTTAGTTGGAATAGACCCTCGGAGGTTTTGCCCACCCTTCGTATCCCAGAGATACCACCATGGCTACTGCGACCTCCTAATCCTGCAGTAGCCCCTTACTCACCCTTGCCCCTATCACTTACCACATCCCTGTCCTATCTCCACCTCAATCCATGGATCCTTTTACCTGGACATCCTAATTAACGTTTGTTCCCAGGAAAAAAAAAAATCAAAAAAAAAGAACACTGTTTTTTTTTTTTCTGAAACGTTATAAAAAGTGCTTTTATTTCTAACTAATCATCAGAATCGTTCGTAAATTTCAATTTCAGGTAAGAATCATTCTATCCTAATTTTAATACTTTAACTTGATATAAACTGAAATTAATTTTTTTTTAATACTTTTTTTTCAGATGGCAATACTTTACTATACTTTCCATTTCAGGTAATAATTTCAGTCTTTAACTTGATTTAATAAGAAAATTATTTTTTTAATACCTTTTTTTTCAGATGGCAACACTTGATTATAATTTCAATTTCAGGTAATACTTTCAGTATTTATTTATTTAAACTAAAATTAATTTTTTTAATACTTTTTTTTCAGATGGCAACACTTGATTATAATTTCAATTTCAGGTAATAATTTCAGTATTTATTTTGATTTAAACTAAAATTAATTTTTTTAATACTTTTTTTTTCAGATGGCAACACTTGATTATCATTCCAATTTCAGGTAATAATTTCAGTATTTATTTTGATTTAAACTAAAATTATTTTTTTTTTAATACTCTTTTTTTTTCAGATGGCAACACCTTGCAGTATCCCCCCCAAACAAAATAAAATAAAACATAATATAAAAATCTTCATTATGGTTTAAAAGTACTTACTCAGGTCGTTAAATCCGCCAATGAGGTGCACCACTTTGGTAGTTCTACCCTGTATTATTTGATGAGAGAAAACAAAAAAAATGTTTAATTTTATCTTGTTTAGATAGGGTATTTCGTTACCCATCCCTTGCCACTGAATAACTACACTTCAATATTAAAAATTTGCCATTAATTACACTTTTGCCTTTCTCTTTTATTTTTTTTTTCTTATTTTGTTTTCTTCTTTACTCTTATTTTTTCTTTATGAATCTTCTTTACTTATTTCACTAACATTTTTCTATGTTACTTAACTCTAAGGGTCACGACACGGTCACCAAAACACTAGGTTATGGGGGTGGGAAGGTAGAGAGAAAAAAAAACAAAGACACGAGGGTAGTATGAGGGGATATGTCAGGTGGGGAACAGAATTCACTAGGACACACTTTTTTTTTTCACACAGGCACTGCTGCTGATGATGCTGGTGACGATGATGATGGTGATGATGATGCTGTTGATGATGATGCTGTTGGTGATGATGATGGTGATGATGATGATGAGGTTTAGTCTTTTCTTTTTACTTCCTTATTTTATTTTCCAATATACTTCTACTTATACTGTTTTTTTTTGTTTTTTTCTAGGTACCCTTTTTTTTTATACTTTCATCCCCCTTTTTTTTTTTTTTTTATATTCTTTCCTTTTCACTATTTAAATTTAGGTACTTCCCTATACTTTCACTTTGAATATTTTTTTTCTTTTAGGTACTTTTCTTATCTATCACTTTTATATTTTCTTTCTCTAGGTTCTTTCACATTTTCACATAGGATTTGATTATAGCATTTAGGAATTCTACTCTACTCTTCTAAGCCCGTGCACTTGCCCTGGCTCTTATTTTTTTGGTAGAGCATTTATCTTTTTTTTTCTTTCCGAGACACAAAAACTACAAGTTTTCATACTCTTTTAGTCTTTCTTTACTTTTTCGTTTTGGTTTAACTTATACCGCGTGTACTTTAATGGAAAAACTATTAACGAAACTAATCCACGCACACATTTTTTTGTTTTTCTCTAAGTTCTTTCTTTTATTTTCCGATATGATAAATTCTAATTATCTATTATCGCAAGGGCGACTGATCGAGATTCGCACCACACATTGAATGACATATTACCGTCCGTGATGGCTAAGCTGATCTTGTCATGTACCAACTCGACCGTTGCACATGCACATAGCCTGTACAGTTTGGTTAGTACATGACAAGATCACACCATCGGTTAGCGGCCACTATTGCGGCTTATCACATAGCGGGTGGTAATTGCTTTCCTTTTGTGGGTGGAGATAGGCTCGCCTAATTTACATTTTGTTTGTCGGTTGCTATGCGTGGATTTCTTTTGCAGACTTGTGTACTGTGAAAGGACAAGTAGGGTGGGTCAGGTAAGTTATGATATGAGTGTAATTAATATAATGGTATTATCGTGAGTAGTATTATGAGTGACTTATTATTATAGGTTGTAAATATTATATTGGTTAGTGATTATTATTGCAGGTAAGTATTATAGTATGTAGTTTATTAATTATGATGGTGAGTATTATAAATGCTTTATTATTAAAGGTAAGTATTATGTGTTTGAGTATATTATGAAGGGTAAGTATTATGTATTTGAGTATATTATAACAGGTGAGTATTATGTGTTTAAATATTATTGGAGGTAGTTATTATAGGGGTTATTTAAAGTTAGGGGGAATATTATCTGTGTTGTATTATTTGTTTCATATAGGTATTATGCGCAAGTACGGTAAGTTTTATTGTGTTCTATTATAAATAAATGGTAAGTATTATGCGAGTTTCTTAGGTGAGTTATTTTTTTTTTTGTATTATAGGTAGATAAGGTTATTGGTATGGTTATATTATCAGGTAAGTATCATTATGTGAGTTGTTCCAATTATAAAGGTGGGTATTATCTATTTTGTATTATTATAATTATTAGTTTATTGTTGTGATTATTATTATTATTATTATGATTATGGTTATTATTATTATTATTATGGTTATTATTATTATTATTTAATTTAATTAGGTTATCGTTTCCCACAAAACTTGTCCTTTCAACAAGGCCTGCCGACTTGACAAGGACAAGAGAAAGAAACGATGTAATCTCATTTCTTTAAATCCTTGCAGTGATACACTCCCGCTTTCTGGCCTTTGAGATCTTCGAGTTCATACAAATTATTCCCTATGACCTTGCGAACTCTCATCTGGACGAATTTCGGACCCAATTTTGAGCAGTACCTCTTCGAGGCGTCGCTTAAGGTGAAATTTCTCCGGAAAACGATATCTCCTGCGGAGAATTTGACATTTTTGCTCCTTAGGTTGTACGTATTTTCATATTGGATATGCGCCTTTGCCAATGAGTTTTTTATGTGCGAGTGTATGATGTTCATTTGGGATGCTTTTGAGACTAGCTCGACGTTCGCATTATTCAATCCGTCCAACTTCCGAATCAGTTTATAGTCGGCACCATGCTCCACACACTTTTGCCCAAATAAGGCTTCGTAGGGAGACATGGTGATGGCCGAGTGTATAGTTGTGCGGAGTGCACTAGCTATCGATTGTAGATGGCTGTCCCAGTTTCTTTGATCTGGGTCAATGTACGATCTCATGGCTGCCAATAGTGATCTGTTGACCCTCTCACTGGCATTTGCTTGCGGTGAATAAAAAGCGGTTTTGACGTGTCCTATCCCATACTGCGTCAGGCACTTCTCAAACTCACGACTGACAAATTGTTTGCCGTTGTCCGAGAGAATGGTCTCCGGCACTCCGAAAACGCAAAAGATTTGCTCGTGCAGAAACCGAAGGACAGTGTCAGTCGTGGCTTTCTTCAGTGCTTTGACGACTACAAATTTCGTCAGCTGGTCCAACGCAATCACAATATGTGTATTCCCGTCTCTCGAGCGCGGGTAGGGCCCCAGGAAATCAATGTATAACATCTGGAAAGGTCTCTCAGCCAAAAATGCTTTTCCCATCGGAGGCCTCAGGGTTGCATTCGGAGCCTTCGATGCTTTGCAGATGTCACACCCACCAATATACGTCTTTACCTGTGCTGCCATGTTAGGCCAGAAGAATTGTTGCTGAAGTCGGTACAGTGTTTTTGCAATCCCACCATGGGAAGCTCGAGGAGGCTGATGAGCGAGAGCGATCAGGTGATCAGTTAGCGGTTGGGGAACCCAAAGCTTCCAAATCTGGTCATCCTCTACAGGATTTCCTGTGCAATGAGAGACCTTCTTGTAGACGAAATTTTCCGACACTTGAAGGTCTGGTAGCTTTTCTTTTTGTTCTCGGATGCTATCAATAAGCTTGAGGTAATCCGTAGATTTAAAACTAGGGTCCTCAAGATTAACATGTAGTACATCCCCGGGCTTCATCACCATCGAGACATCGCAACTCAAGGCGTCTACTCCATGCACTCGCGAAAGAGCATCGGGTACAACATTCAGAGTTCCTTTGCGATGCTCTATGGTGAAGTCGAACCCCTGAAGCTTCAAACTCCACCGCGCCAATCGGCCACACAGATCTCGCTGGCTCATCAACCACTTCAAACTAGCGTGATCGGTCACAATCTTAAACGCATGACCTTCGACGTACGCTCGAAACTTCTGGACTCCCATGACTGCAGCTAGGCACTCACGCTCGGTCACATTGTAATTGCGCTGGGCCGCGTTGAGTTTTTGCGAGTGATAGTATATTGGACGTTCATTACCGCTCTCATCCAACTGACTCAGCACACACCCAATTCCAGTATTGGAAGCATCGCACAAAATTAAAAACTCTTTGGAGAAGTCCGGGTGTACTAAGAGTGGGGCCGTGGTAAGCGCCGCTTTCATTTTTCCAAATGCCACAATGGCTTCGTCAGTGAAGGCGAACTTTTTCCCTCCCTTCAGGGTATCAGTAAGTGGGGCGGCTAAGGTGGAGAAGTCTCTCACAAACCGACGATACCATCCGGCCATTCCCAAGAAACGCCGTACTTGTTTCGCGGAAGTCGGTGTAGGAAAATCCGCAATGGCTGTCACCTTATCTGGATCCGTCTTCAAGCAACCATCTCCAACAATGTATCCTAGGTATTTTAACTCCTTGTAACAGAATTTTGACTTCTGGACGTTCATCGTGAGACCCGCCTCCCTCAATCGACCAGCCAAAGTTTTCAAAAGCTCCACATGCTCTTCGAAGGTGCTCGACACTACTAACAAGTCGTCCAGGTACGGGAAGATTTTTTCTCTCAGTTCGTGGGGTACCACTTTGTCCATTAATCTGACCATGCGTTATGGCGCATTGCAGAGACCAAAGGGCATGACAGTGAACTGTAACAGAGGCATGCCAGGCACCGTAAACGCCGTCTTCTCCCGGGATGTCTTCTCCAGCGGGATCTGCCAAAAGGCGTCTTTCAGATCTACACTCGAAATGAAGTGTGTATCCGGAAGACGCGATAACAGTCCATTTATATGCGATAGAGGATAAGCATCCTTTTTTGTTACGGCGTTAACCTTCCGGTAGTCGAGGCATAGGCGATTTTTGCCGGGCTTACGCACGAGGACTACCGGAGAGCTCCACGCGCTATTACTTGGCTCTATAACTCCGAGCTTTAACATCCGATCTAATTCTTCATATAGCAGTTTCTCTACCGCTGGAGAAACCGGGTAGTGACGTTGCTTAATGGGCTCAGCATCCCCCGTGTCGATGGTATGTACCTCTAGCGTGGTTTTTCCTAAGCCTTGTACAGCAGAGGAAGGAAACAAGCTAATGGCATCTTTTAACCGTTTGGTCTGTTGTTCAGTGAGTGTGTGAGCATTCGGATCCACTTCGGATGTGCAAGGAACTGAAGAAATTTCTGCGATCAGGTGAGGGGCGATATCAAACTCCTTCCAGAAGTCAATACCTAAGTACAGTTTCTGTTGCAGGGATGGAACCAGATACAGGGGGATTTTTTTCGTCTTCCCTTTATAGGTAACCTCCACCTGGATTCGTCCCACAATGGCTTGTTGGTTTCCGTCAGCGGTCTTCACTTCGGATGTAAGTTTCGAGAAGTTTTGCCCGTGTTTGCGAAGAAAGTCCATGCCATCCGCACCCAAACAACTTATGCTGGCTCCACTATCGAGTAATCCCAATAGAGGTTCGCCAAAAATGTGGACGGTGGCATAAGGACGGGGATCCTCTGAGCTGCATAAGGTGGTAGCTTCAATGGCTTTATAAACCTTCTTCTTTTCTCGAAACTTACTCCTCAGCTTGGCAACCTTTTCCGAGACGACCGTATTTTGGCTTCCAAAGATCCTCTTACGGACCTCCAAATAGTTTTGGAGCCTTTCATGAAGTGGTGTTAAAGGTCTTTTAGGAGCTACGGAAGGAACACTTACCGCACCGCCAGAAGTATTTGGTCTCGACAGGATCCTAACGGCGGGAATAGGAGGGACTAGGGAGGTCTCACAGGGAAGTGGATAGGATTTGGAAGGGTTGGGATTGTGGAGTGGAGTGGAGAGATTTAGTTGGACTCCGGGTTCTTCTCCAGAGAGCAATTCCCCCGGGTCTTCAGACTGCTCTTTGGCTCGTTTCCCGAGCATCGAGGACATTGGGGAGAGGTCGTATTTTCCCATCCGCACTTGAAACAGAAAAGGAACCGCTGGGGGTCAGGGCATTCAACAAAGGAATGGCCTTTCGCTTTACAGTTCCAGCACGTGTAATTCCTCGAATCCCTTTCTCTTTTCGGATGGAATGCCTCGAGCTCGGGAGAGAAAGAGTCTTCCTCTCTCTGAACAACCATCTCAGAAACCACATTTTTACGCGGCGGAGGAACAATTCCAGGCCTTGGTCTCATCGCTCCAGCTTCACGGTCGAGGATGTACTTTTCGACTTTCCTGCAGACATACACCATATGAGTCAGGGTACTCGTGTCATACGTGACTAACAGCATTCCCATCTGCTTTCTGACATTCAGTTTTAGGACCTCGATTATTTCTAAGTCAGATTTGGGAATCCGCAGCTTGCTGTTGAGTCTTTGTATATCTGCAAAGAAATCATCGAACGTCTCGTTCTGCCCCATATGACGATCGTACAGCTTCCTCGACAGCTCAGAGTCCGATTCCAAGCTCCGGAATTGCTCAATGAGGGCATCCCTGAGAGTCACCCAAGGGATGTCCTCATTGGTGGTGGCGCTTGTGGTGGATCATTGGGGTCACTCAACGTCAAGTCGTGTAACCGTCGCAGGAATTCATCCATATTGGAAGTGTCCGCTGCAGGATTCCGTTGGGGAGGAGGCAGTGTCCGAGGAGGAGTTACATTCCGTGTAGGAGAGAACGATCTTCGGGGTTGCTCGCGAGACGTCGAAAAATGGCTCGGTGCTTCAACCTGGTTGGTCTGCCTCGGGTTTCTAGCAACCGGAGTTGGTGCCGACAGCGTTTCCCGAATTATGCTAGCCATTTCGTCACGAAGAGCCGTTCTCGTTCGCTCCAATTCCCCAGAGAAAAATCGGAAATCTTCCGCTCTACTTGCCCCAACAGCTGCAGTGACCACTTCCTGGAGGTAGCCAGTGAAGTCTTCGCCATTGCCACCCAATGATTCACGTGGCATTGGTGTAGGCACCGATAGGCGAGGTCTAGCCCCGGTTGAGTGTCCCTGAGCCATTGCAGAGGTAGAGGCTCCTTCGACATTGTCGGTCACATCCGTGGCAGGCGGAGGAAGAGGCTCAGCAGTGTCTTGTGGACCGACTAGGTCTGCAAACGAGTCGGTCAGAAATTGAGACCTTAGCACCTGACTTCTCATGGTCGTTTTACCTCTCGACCTGGTAATTCGCTTACGCATTTTAAAACCGGAATGATAAAAATGAGAATCGCAGAAGAAAAAAATAAAAACTAAGCGAGGGTGCAAGTAAAGCAAATCACAAGAAAAGATCCGCAAAAGGAAAAGCACAAAGCCAAAAACTCTCAAGAGAAAAAAACAGTTCTTAGCTCACAAGCCAAAATAAAAAAAAATTTTTAACTCCAAAACGTAAAAATGTGAAAAGAACTATATTGAAAATCGGAAATAAAAGTTGAAAGAAAAGCAAAAACAATTTAAATAAAAAAAATATTGAAGAAAATTAAGCAAAAAGATAACGCGGATAAAAACTATAGTGGAATAGTGATAGAAAAAAAAAATTCCTTAACACTCCACAAAAAGAGAAGGAAGAAAATAATAAAAAATATAAAAAATAAAAAAAAATCTGAAAAAGTAGTTAAAATAAAAAATTTTGATATAAAAGAAAAATATATATATAAAAAAAATGTAAATTAAAAGCTAATAAAAAAAATAAATTCAAGATTCAAGGAAGCAAAATAAATGTGATTTTTGTTTTCAAAAAAAAAAAATATAGTTTTCCAAAAAAATCTCCCAAAACATGAGATTTCAATACTCCAAAAAATATATAAACTTTATTTTTTTTTTTTTTTTTTTTTTTTCAAAATTGAAGGTTCAGTTCCTATTAAAGTTGTTGGATGAGGTGAAGTAGACAGAAAGGTAATGATAAGCATAGGAGCAGGTATGAGCACTAAACCCGCTATGAAACCACACAGTTTACCCATAACACCAGCGCTCACAATGCTTTTGTCCTGGTCTCCGAAGGCCCTTGAATAGGAGGGTTAGTGCCTGCTTTGCTCACCTGGCTTGTACAGCCAATGTGACAGCCAAGCCTCCCAACATCTCCCTTAGCAACCATCAAAAAAATTTCAAACAAAAGCGTTTCAAACAACTGAAGCATGACCTTTAATATCGCAAAACTTAGGATTTGAATCCACTAAAATGTAAATAAAATTGTATGTCTGCTATGGTAGGGAGCACGACTGCCTAAGGAAGGGTGGATTAACCCAATTTAGCGGATGTTCCTACCACAGCTAGACGAAATGAATACCAAAAAAATTTCTTCTTTTTTTTTCACAAGAATAAAGTTGCAAAAAAAAAGACCTTCAAATCCCAAGACTCAACATGTGAACGCAGCGTAAACGCCAGGTAAACTTTCCCGAAAAATGGAGTTCGAAAAGGTTGGACAAATCGGGCCCCACGTTGGGCGCCACCTGTAACGGAACCGGTGTTCTGCCCCTCTCACTCCTTGTAGACCACCCTTACAACCCCATATGTACAGGCATATGAGGCTGGTCCGGGCAGCAGAAGCAAGAGGGGTGTTCAGGCTGTGGCCGCTGGCATGCTTGCAAAAGCCAAAGGCTAGCTCGTCGCGGGGGGGGTTCTTGCAACCACAGCTCTGAACATTGTTACCAAAAAACATGCCTTACAAAAAAAAAAAAAAACTGGCGACCCAAATGTCCCTGTGCAGTTTACCTAGCGGGGAGGGTCTTAGTTGGAATAGACCCTCGGAGGTTTTGCCCACCCTTCGTATCCCAGAGATACCACCATGGCTACTGCGACCTCCTAATCCTGCAGTAGCCCCTTACTCACCCTTGCCCCTATCACTTACCACATCCCTGTCCTATCTCCACCTCAATCCATGGATCCTTTTACCTGGACATCCTAATTAACGTTTGTTCCCAGGAAAAAAAAAAATCAAAAAAAAAGAACACTGTTTTTTTTTTTTCTGAAACGTTATAAAAAGTGCTTTTATTTCTAACTAATCATCAGAATCGTTCGTAAATTTCAATTTCAGGTAAGAATCATTCTATCCTAATTTTAATACTTTAACTTGATATAAACTGAAATTAATTTTTTTTTAATACTTTTTTTTCAGATGGCAATACTTTACTATACTTTCCATTTCAGGTAATAATTTCAGTCTTTAACTTGATTTAATAAGAAAATTATTTTTTTAATACCTTTTTTTTCAGATGGCAACACTTGATTATAATTTCAATTTCAGGTAATACTTTCAGTATTTATTTATTTAAACTAAAATTAATTTTTTTAATACTTTTTTTTCAGATGGCAACACTTGATTATAATTTCAATTTCAGGTAATAATTTCAGTATTTATTTTGATTTAAACTAAAATTAATTTTTTTAATACTTTTTTTTTCAGATGGCAACACTTGATTATCATTCCAATTTCAGGTAATAATTTCAGTATTTATTTTGATTTAAACTAAAATTATTTTTTTTTTAATACTCTTTTTTTTTCAGATGGCAACACCTTGCAGTATCCCCCCCAAACAAAATAAAATAAAACATAATATAAAAATCTTCATTATGGTTTAAAAGTACTTACTCAGGTCGTTAAATCCGCCAATGAGGTGCACCACTTTGGTAGTTCTACCCTGTATTATTTGATGAGAGAAAACAAAAAAAATGTTTAATTTTATCTTGTTTAGATAGGGTATTTCGTTACCCATCCCTTGCCACTGAATAACTACACTTCAATATTAAAAATTTGCCATTAATTACACTTTTGCCTTTCTCTTTTATTTTTTTTTTCTTATTTTGTTTTCTTCTTTACTCTTATTTTTTCTTTATGAATCTTCTTTACTTATTTCACTAACATTTTTCTATGTTACTTAACTCTAAGGGTCACGACACGGTCACCAAAACACTAGGTTATGGGGGTGGGAAGGTAGAGAGAAAAAAAAACAAAGACACGAGGGTAGTATGAGGGGATATGTCAGGTGGGGAACAGAATTCACTAGGACACACTTTTTTTTTTCACACAGGCACTGCTGCTGATGATGCTGGTGACGATGATGATGGTGATGATGATGCTGTTGATGATGATGCTGTTGGTGATGATGATGGTGATGATGATGATGAGGTTTAGTCTTTTCTTTTTACTTCCTTATTTTATTTTCCAATATACTTCTACTTATACTGTTTTTTTTTGTTTTTTTCTAGGTACCCTTTTTTTTTTATACTTTCATCCCCCTTTTTTTTTTTTTTTTATATTCTTTCCTTTTCACTATTTAAATTTAGGTACTTCCCTATACTTTCACTTTGAATATTTTTTTTCTTTTAGGTACTTTTCTTATCTATCACTTTTATATTTTCTTTCTCTAGGTTCTTTCACATTTTCACATAGGATTTGATTATAGCATTTAGGAATTCTACTCTACTCTTCTAAGCCCGTGCACTTGCCCTGGCTCTTATTTTTTTGGTAGAGCATTTATCTTTTTTTTTCTTTCCGAGACACAAAAACTACAAGTTTTCATACTCTTTTAGTCTTTCTTTACTTTTTCGTTTTGGTTTAACTTATACCGCGTGTACTTTAATGGAAAAACTATTAACGAAACTAATCCACGCACACATTTTTTTGTTTTTCTCTAAGTTCTTTCTTTTATTTTCCGATATGATAAATTCTAATTATCTATTATCGCAAGGGCGACTGATCGAGATTCGCACCACACATTGAATGACATATTACCGTCCGTGATGGCTAAGCTGATCTTGTCATGTACCAACTCGACCGTTGCACATGCACATAGCCTGTACAGTTTGGTTAGTACATGACAAGATCACACCATCGGTTAGCGGCCACTATTGCGGCTTATCACATAGCGGGTGGTAATTGCTTTCCTTTTGTGGGTGGAGATAGGCTCGCCTAATTTACATTTTGTTTGTCGGTTGCTATGCGTGGATTTCTTTTGCAGACTTGTGTACTGTGAAAGGACAAGTAGGGTGGGTCAGGTAAGTTATGATATGAGTGTAATTAATATAATGGTATTATCGTGAGTAGTATTATGAGTGACTTATTATTATAGGTTGTAAATATTATATTGGTTAGTGATTATTATTGCAGGTAAGTATTATAGTATGTAGTTTATTAATTATGATGGTGAGTATTATAAATGCTTTATTATTAAAGGTAAGTATTATGTGTTTGAGTATATTATGAAGGGTAAGTATTATGTATTTGAGTATATTATAACAGGTGAGTATTATGTGTTTAAATATTATTGGAGGTAGTTATTATAGGGGTTATTTAAAGTTAGGGGGAATATTATCTGTGTTGTATTATTTGTTTCATATAGGTATTATGCGCAAGTACGGTAAGTTTTATTGTGTTCTATTATAAATAAATGGTAAGTATTATGCGAGTTTCTTAGGTGAGTTATTTTTTTTTTTGTATTATAGGTAGATAAGGTTATTGGTATGGTTATATTATCAGGTAAGTATCATTATGTGAGTTGTTCCAATTATAAAGGTGGGTATTATCTATTTTGTATTATTATAATTATTAGTTTATTGTTGTGATTATTATTATTATTATTATGATTATGGTTATTATTATTATTATTATGGTTATTATTATTATTATTTAATTTAATTAGGTTATCGTTTCCCACAGCTTCTTCTTCAATTTCGCAGAGAGTTTTGAAAAGTGACAACAGGTATTGATGTTAAGCACTACCTGGTGAGGGTGGCTGGAAATATAATTGAAAATACTGTGGATAGAGCGATTTTTTTTTAACTCGAATGTTGTACTAGCTACTGGCTTAAAAAACCAATTTTCCACATTTTCCAGAATTCCAAAATGGTCTCCTGTACTCTTAGTACAAATTACCTTGAAAACACTCTAATTTTATGTCGTGGGAATTGTTTTTATTATAGTTATAAACTTAACTGCCACCCAATTAAAACCTTCGTGCCTGTGTATAGTCAGTATCGAAGAGAATAGCGTGAATGTGATTCAAGTTTCTATACTCCATTTTTATCTACATAGATTGATATTTTTATTTGATGTAAGGTAAAATTTATAAAACGACAACAGCAATTTATGTGGTTGTATTTACTTTTTTTCATTCAGTACTTAAGTATAGCATATTTTTGTTTATATTTATTTTACTTAAGTATAAGCTTCCTTCGAAATACAACTGATACAAAATCAAACCTATGGAATCGATGAACTAAGAATTAAAAAATAAGAACCATTTTCGTGAGGTTTTTCCCCTGTTGCTCCCATGGCTGTAAATATTTTGTGTTTTCAAACGTTGGTAGCTCAAAAAAATATCGTTATTATTTCACCAAAAAAGAGCCGAAAACTTATTGCACATTCTATTCAGAAAATAACCGAATGTCAAAAACCAGGACACAAAGGAACCGACTTTATCGCGAAGTGCTTCTAGAGACTGCGCCTTAGCACTTTAAGTTCGTCAAACCGACTAAACTATTCCACTAAAAGTTTCTCAGTTGATGAGACTGGTTAAGTTCGGCTTTCAGATCGACGAATTTCACGGTATCGAAACATTTGATCAAAAAGTAGCAATTAAAAATATATAGTCGTGTTATGTGTGAGACTCCATGTTATTGGACTTATTAATTTAAAAAAATTTGCTGAGGCGAATGATTTTATCATACGCAGACGTTATGTTGGGCCTTTCCTGCACAGTAATGTCTGTGCAAGAAAAGCATAGGTTTTTTGAAGTAAAACAATTCCTTTTCTAGTTACACAATACACATACTACTGATGTATTCGAATTTTACATGTATGTATGTACATCAGTACATGTGCCAAGATAAACTGCTCTAGGTTAACAATTGTGTGTAAAAAAAACGATACCTTTTATAAATTGTCTTTGGCCTAAAAATTTTTCAGTGTTTCCGAAATGATTCACTCTCTTTTATAAGTTTTCGCTGGCCGAAGTCAAAACTAACTTGCCATAGTTTCTGTGTGTTTACAGTTGGCTCCTTGTTTTTAATCGTCCGTCCTGACTCACTAGGGCAGTGCCCGATAAATCAACAAAAAACTTTGATTTCGATCCCTTTGTAATGCCGAATGACCTAATTCATTTCGGGTTCTATTTTAATGAGTTGACATTGACACTAGAGCAAGAAGAGCTACCAGTCGTTAAAGAACGATGCAAGAAATTTTTAATAAGCTTATGTAAGAATTTCCAGGAGCGGTTGCCGGATAGTTTACAGCTTTTAGAAAAAATTTCAGTTTTTTCTCCACAGACGGCTACTGCTCTAATTAAACCAAGTATTAACGACTTGATTACGCATTTTCGAAGAGTTTGCGAAGATCCTGATGCAGCACTTCTCGAGTGGAATTTGATTCCAATGTGGATGTGGAGTTGGTCCGATATCGATACCTCGGACACATTTTGGGATGAGGCTTATTACAATATAGACGCTTCTGGTGCAAGAAAGTTCTATCACATTACGAAATTAGCGACCACACTTTTGCCCCTTCCTTGTTCTAATGTTCTTGTGTAGAGAGTTTTTTCTGTATTTAATATAGTTAAGGACAAGTTAGGAAATAGAATGAGCATCAAAATAGCCGACTGTATTATGAGAACAAGGTACACTCTCCAAAATACTTCGGGATGTATCAACTTCATTCAATCCATCAGATCAAACGATAAAAATGTTCAATTCAGAGCAAATGTATATAAACATGGAGAAGAAGATTGTTTTAGACTTATTTTCCGAAATATAATTTTTTTTATTTTTACCAAATGACTTCCTTAAAATACAAAATATTTACAACTAAAATTAAATCGAAAAAAAAAATTGGGGGGGGCTTT
This sequence comes from Melanostoma scalare, assembly GCA_949752695.1. NCBI lineage: Eukaryota > Metazoa > Arthropoda > Insecta > Diptera > Syrphidae > Melanostoma > Melanostoma scalare. Next base: position 10,737,769 of record OX456985.1, read on the forward strand.
TTTCAAGAAACGGTTGAATCTGAAGGTTTTTGAAATTGGTCTGATGGGAAAAATTTTGGTCGTCTGGCAACGCTGACTAGGATACCAATTTCTTCTTCTCTTTTTCTTCTTTATTTTCTTTTTAATTTTCATCTCCTTCTTCATATAGAGCTTAACGGTGTTAGGATCATGAAGGAATCATTCTATTGATGGTACGCCACGTCAACCACAGAAAGTCTTTTTTCTTTCAAAGAAGATGAATATAGATTAAAAAAACATGTTCTCGGTCATACGTCAAATGCTTATTGTTGTGATTTAAGATACTCTCTTAATAACCACCCCGATTCAAAGCAGCGGAAGCGATCCCCACCAGTTTTGTCATTTTTGCTATCACCGAATCGAGTTCGATGATGAAAAGTGAAAGATTTTCGATAATAATATGGGTGGAAAAAGTCGTATTACCGAATAGCCTGTTCATCCCCACTCCATAAAATCTTGAAAGAGCTCAGCTCAAGTTGGCTTATTACGTATTGAGTTTCGTCTTACAACATTTCACTCACTCAACGATTTATAACGCTTTTAGAGGGAGTCCTAACAGTCGCCAACTAAAGTGTGGAACGTGAATTCGATGCAAAAAAGTTTACTTCGACGAGTGTAATTATAACAGTGCCTCAACAAGAGCGCAGTTATTTTGATAATGGTTACTGAAAACCGCTTAATTACTGCGTTCTTGTCTACAACAAATGCTGTTGTCTGGACTATTATACGAGGTAGAGATGCCAAACTATGGTTTTACCTAAACGTTTAATTAAATGATTCGAAAATTTTTATAAACATCAGTTTGCATGTTTCTATAGATTTTAAGTATGGTATACAGATGTTTTGGGACCATGTCACAAAAAGTTCACGATAAGCTTGAGTAGAATTTGCCTAAGCAAATACTCAATCAGTCTATTTTCAAAAAGGTATCTTGGGCTTACTGTCTCTTGTTTTTTCACTAAACAAAATACCAAATTTATGTTTAAGTAAACCTGAGGTTGGAGCCACCCTCTTGCTTATATCAAATAACTTAGATATGAGCAAAGGAAGTAACCACAGTCACTGATACACGATCTGTTTGAGTTTTTTCTTGTAAAAGATTCAAAAACACAACGTATACTGAAATTTCTTGCCAATTTCACCACACATTACCCTGATTTGTGTTATAAAATGAACATAGAAACTCTCCAAATTTGATCGGAAGACTGGTTACAGAAAACCTTACAGGCTCTTCTGGTGCGTCGAGGAAATTCAAAAGATGGTAAAGATGAAAAGATAAAGATAGATAAATAAAAACACTTTCTTAAAAAAGGCCGATACCAAAAAGTTTCCTCATTAAGAAAAAAAAAAAAAAAACAACACACTGGCGGAACAGGCTCGGGGAAAGCAGGGTTCCAACTCATTTCTCTCAATTATTTCTAGCAGGGAATCGATGGGACATTAAAATTATTGATGATTTCGAACTAAGAAAGTGCTTTTAATAATCGGAAAAACCCTTGGAGAACTTGCCGAATCCTAGCGAACCCCATGAAAAAAAACAGTAATTGGATGTTTCTAGAACTTCATAGTCAAGCTTCTATTGAGCCACAAGCAATTTAAAAGAATGAATGAAATAATAGTTCGAGAAATATTCGTTTGAAGAAATCTAGAGTAGACTGCTGACGAATACTACTAAGCAAAGAGAACAACATCACAAATCGATATATAGTCCGGTCAATTTCAAATTTCAAACAAACAAAATAAGCAAAAGCTGGATTCACTTATTCGCGCTCTAGTATGAGGTGGACTTACTTTTGAAGTACTGGTCTGTTCTTCCACACGTTGTCTTTTTGATGCAGAGATTGAAGTTTTCCGGGTGTATGATTTTCTGCTATCCACGTGAATTGTAACGAACTTTTGGCTTCTTAAATAATAATCAGCAAACTCATCACTTCTCGCGACACTTGCATCGATTAAAGTTGGCATTCCACGACTGACCACAACAGTTTCATCTTCAGTCAAAAGTTCATTGCAAATAAAGCTAAATTAATTAATTAACTACAATAGTAGACGCTTGTAATAAATACGTTTAGAAGCAGGTATACGTGAACGATACCACACGGACAAAAGAATAGGCAGATGTTATTCATGGCCAGATGTTATTCAAGTAGAGGGGATTCGGTAAGGGACTGGCGGTCTTTTTAGAGTATATTTTCTTAGAAAAGTATAGTGTATACATAAAAGGAAAAACGAGTAGGCATTTTTGCTTGCTTGAGTACCTAAATATTTATATACGTGGCATATGTGTGCATATTATGTAGATCGTGATTCTTACAAGCGCAATATCTGGGAAATAGTGGGTCTTAGATAAAAAATCATAAGCACTATTTTTATAGAGAATTCAAAGATCTACAACTTTGTTTCATAGTACTTTTCGGTAAAACTTACCGTTTTCGAGAAAAATTCAAAAACCTAAAATTTTGACCTTTGACCCCGAAAAAGTCCCTTAGCACATATGGGACTGATTGGGACTTTTGACACTTTATTCTTTGTGGTAAACTTAAGGTCTCTACGAAGATTTGGCTCTGTCGGAATTTTTTTCAATTGTCAATTGTCTAAATTGACCGGACTGATACATAAGCATCCCTATAGTTTGGAAGGGTAATCCTAATGATGAATGTGTAAGATAACTCTTTTTAGCAAAATTTCGGATCTAAACAGTTAAGGTAAGATAATTGTTTCGCTGAGTCTCTTTCGTTAAGGGATACGTATAAAAGGGCGAAATTTTTTTCTGGGAAGAAATCGTTTCAGCATTAGAGCTGTTTTTTTGTTCATATAGTTGCCAGTAGATCTTCAACGAAAAAGTGTTTGGATAACAATCACATCAAGTGGTATTGCTGAATACTTCGAACAACCAACAGTTCTATGGTCTTATGTGAAACAATACGCATTGCCAAAATGTTAGTCTACGTACTTCACTACCGAGTTGTTTGTCTTATCAGATGGTTTGATGGGAAACGGAACTTAGCAAAATGCAGGCACAATGCACAGTCATGAAATTTTTTTTTATTGAAATCAGCAGCAAAAAAAAGCAAACTGCTTTTACCTACACTGAAAAATTATTTATGTGGGAAGTATTACATCAAAAATAAACTTTCGCAAAACTGCTACGAAATACTTTCGTAAACCTTTTCTTCGTACATTGTACGAAACATTGTACATTGATAGAACGTAGAGGCCTGAAAATTATCACTGAGAAAAATTTTAAACGCATTCATATTTAAACCAAACTCAAACACATATGATTTGGCATGGAAGCGGTTTCTATTTAATTTTAATAGAAACCTATTAACTAATTGTTGAAATAAGTTGAACATGATTTAGTTTAAATTATCTTTGCTTTCTATTTAACCTAAACGTGTTTCTATTTGTTTTAATTGACTTCATCTAATGTTCTTTCAAATAGAATTATCTTCGTTTCATTTAAATATGTCCGTGTTTGAAACAAATTCGTTTTCTGTTTAAAACAAATTGTTTCAGCGTTAGCTTTTTTAAACAGATTCATAGTTATTTTTATTTATTTATTATTATTATTTATTATTTTTTATTATTATAAAAGTTTTAAGACGTCAAAAGCTTTAAAGAAACCATGTGAAGAAAAAAAAAAACACTTGAGTTTATTTTTTTTACAAAAATTTATTTCTAAAATAACATTTTCCATAATTTATAGTAGGTATGTACATGTAAAGGAGGGCTAGTAATATAAGAAATATTCTTGATATACAGAAATTTGTCAAGCTTTTTACCAATTTCAAATGATTTCTAGTGTAACATTTATTACGACATACATACATACATACCTTAGTTTCATTTGGAAATATTATTAAAATTTTTGTGGAAATTTCTTCGAAATCACAGGGATGTAGTGTTTTCCCGCTGTTTAAGACTCTTTCTAATATTATATTAATAATGTCTTGACGATGTTTTTCTAACAGGCTACCGTTTTTCTCGTGAAAAGAATGACTGCCTTGCCTTTGCCCGTTTGTTGTAGTATATCGAATAAATTCTAAAATGAATAATGGCACAGTGTTAGGTAGGCTCGTAAAACTTAATTTTTCTTTACTTACATCTGCCAAACTGAAAGAACTTGTTGATGTTTCTGGAAATTTTACATTTAACATCCAATCAGATACTTTAGTGACGACAGAAATTGTTGTACCGTCGATATTAAACTGCAAACGTTATTCAAAATGATTTATACAGATTACTATTCAGGTTATTCTAGTGGTATCAGTGAATACCTACCTTTTCTTTCTTGTTTCTCCCATATAAAAAGCCTTTCCCTAAATTCAGCCCTAGGGAATTTAAGAAAAAAACACAAAGAAAACAAAAAAAATTATATAACAAATTGTAAGATAAACAAACGGGTAAAAAAAAATAATGCTTTATCACAAAAATTTAATACGTTCAACATAATTGTAAGAACTTGTACTTACCATGGAGAAGAGGAAATAACAAAATTAAGTTCCACTCCTCAAGTTAATCCCTCAATCCTTTTTAGTCTGGATGCACAGAATCTGGTTCAATTACAAACAGAGTATTTAAACACTCTGCGTCCAATGTATAGGAATTGATTATTTCCCCATTTGACTTTTTTTTTGTTAGCACCTCCGAAAATCACCTTAGAAATATAACTCGAAATCAACTTTGACAGAATAATCACTTAGATTTAACTTGGCGGAAAAAAGACCTACGCACACGACAATCCTTATTCATTTGACTTTTTCAATGGTAACGCCAAGCAGCTTCAGACAAATACAGTTATATTTTTACTTCGTTTGAGTTCAATTCAAATAGATTCGAGTTCGAACATAACATTTTCTATACAATTTTTTTCTATTGTAAATATTTTGACTTCGTTCATATTTGAGCCAAACTCGTTCACGTTTGTGTTATGTTTAATTATCTACGTTCTTACTTCGTTTGAGTTCAACTCAAATAGATTCAAGTTTGAATGTAACTTTGCTTAGTTTGTTTCTTTTGTAAATATTTCAACTTCGTTTATGTTTGAATCAAACTAGTTCATGTTTGTTTTAAATTAAATTTTGGGTGTCCCCTCTTTGTTTGAGTTCAATTCAAATAGATTTAGATTTGAGTAATAATATTGCTTATTTTTTTCTCTTGTGTTAATTTTTAAACTGCGTTCATTTGAAAACAAACTCGTTCATATTTAAATACTTTTAAATAAGTAAAATAAATACAGGCTTTTCAAAAATTAAACAGGGATTATTTTGATTTAAACCGACTTTACTTTAAAAAATAGTTTTTTCGGATCTAAATAGATTTCAATTCGGTTTTAACAGAATTATATTTGTACTGATTTTAATATATAGTTAAACATGCTTCTATTTGAAAAAATCATGGTTCAATTTTCTCAGTGATACGTAGAGGAGTTTGAAATTCTACTCGATACTCAGTTCCTCATTTCTTATCTTCTTTTTCTAAGTTTCTTGTAAAAACTTTCTTATAATTGTTGCGTTATGATATGTGTGCAATAATATTGCATTTCTCATGCGGTTTCAACTAAATACTTATCATTAAATGATGTACAAAAATTGCAATCACAACGACCCACCACTTTCATTTTTATCAGTCAAACGAATTGCTAATAAGTTGAACTTCCGCATGGGGGAACAATGACTGCCCTCTGGTTCAAGTTCAAGTTCCAAGCCGGCCGACATAGCAAGATGATGATTCAGTAACAGAAAACAGCTAATCAGGGCACAACCAGATGAGGAATAGAAATGTTTTGATGTTTTGGTGTGATAATGAACCAAATTGCAATGAACTTGGACTCCTTGTCCACGCGACGCGTGCACCGCCATCAGCTAACAATACGTCGACTTCCGTAATGTTGATGTAGTGATGATGCAATTAGTTTCATTTTAAATCCCTTCATTCGTTTGTGGGTGAAATGAACGCCACATGAAATGCGAACAAGGATGTTGTGTGGACTTGCATAGCTTAATCGGAAAATGCATAGACAACAGGATACGTAATTTATTAAATGCAACGGATTATTAAAGAGTCACAGTCGTATTTATAATCCCATTCCAAAGTATGTCTAACTTTGGACAGCTCTTAGAACAGTGTCCAACTCCAAATCGTATTTATAAACACTTTCATCGCTGTCTAAGGAACGTCTAACATTAGACACCGAAATTGGTTGTCTAAACTATGGCTAAAGTGGCATTTGCTACAGCAAAAAACAATTTTGTTGAACATGTTATAAAACACTGTTGAGAGCTCTAAGATCGAAAAAAATAGTAGTTTGAGGTGCAAAAATACTACTTTCAACAATTTAATTTATGAATTGCACAAATTTCATCGTTTTATGAGACTTGGAAAAGCTGTAACTCAAAGTCAAATCAGCTGCTTTTTTGGTCTGGTTCAAGTGCTACGCCACAATCTTTCAGAGCCATTTAGTTGTTGCACTCGTATATCAAAACACAAAAAATGGTACTGCACGGATACATCATGAACGCCACCAGTTAGTTTTTCATTCGAAGTTGACAGTTTGAAGGGTTGTTTAGACAACTGTTGGAATGCATTTATAAATACGAAATTGGCTAAGGGTTGTACAACTCTTTAGACACCGTCTAGTTGGACAGTTGTCTAAGGATGTTCTAAGCAAATTTTATAAATACGACTGTCAATGTCTTACTGAGGTTCTGTCTCAGCCTCTCGCTACAAAGTTAAAAGAATCAAATCGGTTTTTTAGAAATCTGTGAATGCGTTTCGTTCTGAACAGACTATTTCTATTACTTCAGTGAATTTGAAGTTTTGTAGATTGAAAAGCGTAGAGGGGTTGGAATCTCTCACATGTATAGCATAGCGTCGGTGATGTTTTACTTACATTTCATGTTCGCCTCTCTTTAATAAAAGACAAAAACATCAACTCCTTACTCGTTTTTTCAGATGGAAACATTACTAGGCTAACTCAAACCGTATTGGAATGAAATCTAGTTCAAGTGGAGACATAGAACTGAAGAGTTTCCCCATATGATTTTTATTGCATACACTTTAGGCGCAAATAAACTAAATGCGCTAGGGTTGCCATCCGAAATTCCGACGCCGACGTGTTGTTTTGTTTCCTATTCAGATAACATTTAACTCAAATTTTGCTTGGACAAACGAACTAACTTATGAAAACTTTGACTTACAGTCAAACTTACTGCAGTTTCCTTTAAATTTTATGCTTGTGTAGGTAGGTACGGTGAGTTGTCTCTGGGAAGATAAGGGAAATTTGCTTAAGTGTGTTTGCTTAGCAGCAGCCGAGGACGACAAAGTTACGTGAAAAAAAAGTCAGCGACAACTTGTCTGCTTATAACATAAACACTACGTAACCGCCATTAATAGTTTCGTACACATAGAGAATTGATTCTATATGAAATAGGGTTTCCAGCGAATGAATTGAAAGTTGAAAAAAATGCTAAATGAGAGCCTAAAACTGTTACCATACATCATCTGTTGACCTGCTTTCTAGTATTTTAGAAGTCTATAAATGTTTTAAATGTACATATCTAAAAATATGATTTGAAGTACATTTACTTGTTTTGTTCTTGTTGATTCTCATAAAATTGAGCATTTGACTTCTTTCATTGGTAATAATAACTAGCAACATTCATAACACCAAGACTTCCAAGTTAAATTTATTATTCCAACATTAGGATTGGAGAACTGATAACAGTTATTTTTCGTAGTTCTGTTTTTTAATCTTCTTTTTTTTTAACCATAGAAACATACATTTACGTCAAAATGTTATTTACTATCAACAAATTGACTTCAAATATAAAAAAAATGCTCAATCGATGAGATCCGACGGTAAATTTCTATGATCAAGCGGCAATATTCCAATCGATTTTCAATGTACAGCGTTTTAAAAAATTTTTATATACTTTCTTTTTACCTTCTTTCCTTTACCTTTATGTGACCAAAAAAAGTGCTGCATTCAAAAAACAAATTAAAAAAATGCAAAACTTTGTGATGGAATCGAACTCTTATTTGCGCCATCTATGTTAAAGTTATTCTGCTCGCTTCTCTCGATTGCAACCTCCTTGACTTCAAACCCGCCAAATTTATAAAGAAAAGCTGTAACTGTGTACGTCCATCATTGATATGTTCCACACTTGTAAACTTCTAATTAATTTTTTTATTTCAGTACAAAATTACTCGATGTGTCTGTTCGAGCAGGCCAACAATATACAAATGTTAAACAATAATCACCACAATGTTTAGGCTTCTTAACAAAGCTCTTATTGTAAAACTACTAACTAGTTCAAAGTCTTAAATTGGTATAGCGTATAGGTACTCCAACAAAAATAATCCTATTCAAGTTCAATCGGTTTTGTATACATCTTCCTTCTCACTCAAGTCCAGGGTACTAGGTTTGGTATCCAGTGTCTCTGTTTCTGTTTCACTTACTGAATTACTTATTGCATTAGGGTCGTTTGGCTTGTAGGCCATAGCAAGGAACATGAAAACAATCATATCTGCAAACATGAGTCCAGCAAATAAGAAAAACTCATTAGCCTGAGACTCGAACAATTTCAACTCGGCGATTATGACTACAATGACATTGCCAAACGCTACTGTCAGCAACCAACAAGCTTGCAGGACAGATTTCATTGAAACTGGAGCCTGGGAATACGAAAACTCGAGACCGGTGACCGAAAACATGACTTCTCCCAGGGTCATCACGACATACTGTGGAATCAATAGCAACATATTCACGGAATTTGGTGTGGCAATTTCAAACATCTTTGCTTCGTAGTCTTCGTCGGTAGCTCCTTCTCCAATCACCAAGGTATAGACACCACCTTGTTTGAGGGTTGTTTCGAAGACCTCTTTACCATCCACACTCACAGTGTAATGTTTTGATTTGAACTCAAACAACGGGGTATAATCGGTAGTGTTTTTGTATGCCTCATAGCCCTTGTCTTCCTTCCATACTACGGTCCGAGTTCTTTTTACATTAGCCAAGGTACGAACCACAGGGTTGCCTCGATCGGGCTTGTTCGGTTCATCTGTGTAATTTGAAATTCCGTCGTAATTTATGAAATAACTCTGAGCAGATTTTTCTGGAAGCACCCATATGCCGTCAGCGAATTGAGGACAACCTGTGAAATTTTGATTTTTATTCAACGGAGTTACTTTAATGCCAGGATCAAAAGTACTTACCGCCGGAAGATTTGGCTGAACATTGAACATACAGGTAGCTGTTGGGCACATTTATGTGTTTCTCTTCAAATAACTGCATGGATTTAACACTGAAGGTGGGATAATCTGTCAGGTTTGTTGTTATTGTGTAGTCGCAACCGGGGATACCGTTGAAAACACGCATTTGAACTTCACCGCCACGGGGCAAGACCGGGTAAGTAGTCTAAAAAAAGTAAAGAGTGAGCGTTTGAATACGTTGTACGGCACTACTGGTAAATAAGTAAATATTTGTTAGCAACAAGCTCGGTCCATTTCTATGAGGGATGGAGAAAACCTGAACGTTCTGAGGGATGGAGAAAACCTGAACGTTCTGAACGAATTTGCTATCTAGTCTAGGTGAGCTTGTTGCCACTACATTTTTGTAGATTTAATTCGTTTTCAGCTTTAAAGAACCAGTTTCCAAAAAAACAAGACTTAAAACGCTTCTCAGTCGACTCTTCATTTACCTCTAAGTTAAGCTCAACTACAGCGGATATGATGAATGCAATTCCAGCTAAAACACCACCAGATGTCAGTTTTTGCAAGGGGCGTCTAATGCCAACCAAATTCAGCAACGGGTAGAAAGCCACGTCATAGAGGGGAATGAAAATCAAAATCAACAAGGGATTCAACATCTGTAATTGATCAGGTTTCAATGTGAATCCACCCAAATCACCGTCCATTCGAGTCGCTTGAAAGGTCCACCTTGAACCTTGTTGATCGAAAAGTGCCCAGAACACTGGCAATGGCAGGTACAACAGCAACACTCGCAGCAATACCTTCACGTCAGCAATAAGTTGTTTGTCGTACTTACTCTCAGCATGGTCTAGCCAGTGTTCCTTCGGATTTGATTTTCGCTCTCTGAAGTATCCTGAAATACCAGCCTGCAATTTGGTTCATAATAAAATAGATATCTTTATCAATAGATTGTCATTCTCTTTACTCACTCCAATTGTTTTGCAAACCAAGACTACCACATTGCCCGCTGGAGGCTTCATTTTATACAAAGGTCGGCCAAGAACGAAGACGACTGTAATTCAAAAATTTATATTGTATAACTTTTCTTAAGAATTCAATTCGTTGAACTTACTTATCGAAATGATCATGAGAACAGCGGGGACACCAAATGCAAGTGAATAGCACTCTTGCTGTCCAAAACAGTGGACATCTTCTCGGAGGATTGGAGTGAGTGTTGTTGAGATTAGTGAGCCAGCATTGATGGCAAAGTAAAACAAGGAAAAGAAGGTAGCAGCTTGTTTCACTTGTTCTGGCATCTTAAACTGATCTCCACCAAACGCTGAGACACATGGCTTTATTCCTCCGGAGCCCAGTGCTATCAGAGCAAGGCCGAGCATTGTGAAAACTGTGGCGGGTAAATTCCATGTAGGGACAGCTCCAATTGCAACCAAGACAGATCCACATACGTAGACTATGGAGAGGTATAGAATTGTCCTGAACTTGCCCAATAAACTGTCGGCCAAAATTGCTCCCAAAATACAAAGGAAATAAACAAACATGGTGAATATGTGAAAAATGACTGTCGAGCTGTCCTTGCTGTAGTGTAATTCTCGGTTAAGGTAAAGGACCAAAATTGCTAAAAGAAAAGAAATATGCATTTGAGATGTATGTATATAATTTAAGGATGAAAGTCGATGGTACGAACCCAGTCATGAACTGTGATTCAAGGAACTTTATAAAGAAGGTGTGATAACTTACTTCGCAATCCATAGTAGTTGAATCGTTCACAGAATTCATTACTGATAATGAAACCCACTGCCTTTGGATACGGGTATTTCTACAAAAATAAAAAACTCGATGTTATCATATCAATAAGAGATTTTGCTAGCTAAAGGCTTCCAACAAATTTATCAAAACTTCATTTTTCAATAAAACACTGCAAACATCGACGATTGAATCTGTTATATTTTATCTGGTAAATTATTCCACATTTGTGTTGTTCGACTCAAAAGCAAAAGACCAGCAGTAGATTGTCTCTTCCAATTCAAATCAATTCTCTAAAACAATGACAACGCATCATGGTATATAATTACTGTAGCCATGATATGCTAAGGTAAAGTGCTGAGTAAACATTCCCATTTCAGAAACCCTATTGTTCGATGAGCAATTAAAGTTGATAGCCCATGCTACGTTGGGTCTGATGGATTAAGATTAAAAAATAAATATATTGCTTTGGCTTATCGAACACTGATTGCAGTCGAAGTGGGCTAATCACATGGGCTTAAGACGCACACAATTCTGAAGTTAATAAATTTGTTAAAACTGGTGTTGTCCCCAATAACAAATATTTATGATAAGAGGTGCGTTTCATTGGAAAGAAACTTTATCTAACCAGTAATCAGGATTGTAGAAAATCAGAAAAAGTTCCCCTCATGGTAACGGAAAATATGATAGAAAATTTAAAACTGTTTAATGTATTGGTTTGATATTCAATTTTAGTGGCTCAAAAACAGATCCTGTATATTCGGAATGTCAAACAAATATGGAAACATATTCGTCTCCTTTTTGTTGCTTTTGAAGTAATTTTTATTTTTGACGTTACTGTGTTTCGTCTCGAAGTCCATTACAAACCTACTAACCTACTAGTCAGTACGCGTCGGGTGCCACACCCACTCACTAATCAGCAACAAAAAGAGACGTGTAGTGCTCTTGAGAGTTTGAATGCTTCAAGCCTCGATTTTGATTTGGCATAGAATTAATATTGATTCCAATAGGGGGCTTTGAAGGCCTATCGGAATGTCTAACGAAGATGCTTATAGATTTACCAGAGTTTGTTATGTTTTTGGTTGTAATGGAAGCAAACTTTTATACATATCAGAGTTCCAAATCAGAACTTACCTTCACTTGGCCTTCTGCGGTGTCTGCACTTTTAATTTCTTGATCTATTTCAGCTCCTTTGATATCATTTGCTGCCAGTGCCGGCGTAATCTGTGGCAAATTCTTGTTCTTTTCATCATTCTTGTCATGCTCGTGGATTTCCCCTGCAAACAAATTACATATATATGCAAAACAGAGGTTTACTTAAATAAGTTGTTAGAATTTACAAAGTGGAATTATGATAAACATATAGTCTTAATGGAATGGTGTTGGGCTTTGATCTTCTACCAATGTTTTAATAATCCCCATATTATATCCAAAACGGATATGAGTACTTCGTTGGTTTTACAATTGTCTATCTGTCCAGGGCATTTCCTAAAGTATATACATTTGAGTGCATTTTACTTTGCGACTATTTTTTTTCGCTCCCACCTATTTGCCTACCTACATACACGGCCCCAAAAAAAAACCTAAAAATTTGAGCCCTTACTTTTTACATTTAGAAATTCATAAATGCATTCAAAGATTTCCTACATAGAACACATTTAGGCTTTGAATTTTCTTTCCGCAAAACTCTACAGCTTAGAAGCATGTTGTGCTCCATCGAAATTTAGCTTTAAATGAGTGACTTTAGCTACTTTCCACTCAAAACCATTTAGGTGGGTAATGTGAGTGAGTGGGTTAGTGCCACTAGCTACAAGATAAGTTATCTAACACATTCCAGAGATGGCTCTGTTGTAAGTGCGTACGCCAGTAATGAAAGTCAACAAGCGTGGCTTTAGACTTACACTCATTCTTTTCTCACAATTTAGAGATTGCTCGATAGTAGTTCAATAGTAAATAATCTTTTTATTACCGTTTACTGTGTGTATACGGAACTATAGCCCGCACTGAATTAGCCTGAGCAATCTTCTATGACGTTCTCACAGCCCCACTATAGTGTCAACTATAGTTAAATAGCGCGTATTAGTGAACTCACTTAACCATAACTTTAAGGCGCTAGACCCATCGCAGTGGTTTTATACAAGCTTCACTATGAAATACTATCGGTTCCTATGAGGGACTCACAAGGACGCTTACTCTGTTGAGCGTCTATCTCTATACGAAGACGTATTTCTGTTTCTGGTTTATTAAATTTTTTCTGATCGGATTCACAATCTAGCTCGCAAGTTTGTGTCCTTTGTTTCGGCACATGCCGATCGGTAATAACGAATTTTTTTGAACGTCTCAATCGGCCATCGTACTTAACGAATGATCACCTGAATTCAAACCAAATGCCGACGACCTTCGTTGGAATGACCACATATTTGAAATCGCCAAAAATGCTGCAAAATACTTAGGATTCTTAAAAATAGAGATTTCTAAAGCGTACATACGCCCCAAACTAGAGTACAATTCCCATATTTGGGCAGGTGCTCCTCAAATATTATTGCACCTGCTCGTCAGGGTTCAAAATAGAGCATTCAAGTTGATAAATGACAGATCAATTGTAGATTCAATTGATTTTCTGGAACACCGACGCAACGTTTCATGTATCTCTCTTTTCTATCGCTATTTTACAGACAGTGCTCTAGTGAAGTAGCCAGTTGCATTCCTCCCCTTGAACAATTTAGCCGAAATACCTGCCTCGCAAGGAATGCACATCAGATCTCCATTCAACCCAACTTCGGTCAGGACCTGAACCGTCGCTAGGTCTGCCAGCGTCCTCAGTGAGGGCTTCAATCAACGATTGGATCTGTGAAGAGCACAACCGTAGATGGCATGCTTCCATTGGATGCAGACAGACCAAGCGTATGCTCCCCAACGTTAGTAAGAAGACTGCAACATTTTTGCTAGCTCGTAGCAGAAAAGACTGTAGAAAGCTTATTGGCGTTGGCAGCGGGCACTTCTCTTTTGCAAAGCATTTAAACGTGTTAGGCTTAAGTGATACCACACTCTGTGAATCTTGTGGAGAAGATGAGGACACCGCAGAGCACTTCCTCTGTGAATGTCCTGCTTTTTCTCGCATGAGGTTACAGATACTCGGCGCAGACATGGTGAGAGCTGGTAACTTAGGCTCCTTACCATGGCAGCGTCTTTTGGCTTTTCTCCGAACATCTGGAAAGCTATAACAAATAGAAGGTTGCTATCTGGTAGTACAATGGACCGGTATTTAGGTCTGAGTGCTCCAGCTGGTATTTTAAAAACCTCCAACAAAAAAAAAAAAAAAAACTTCGGTCGTACAGAGATTTATATTATAACCGTTCAATCCGGATGTAAAATGCTTTACCGAACTCAATTTCTCCCATGCATTACAATGCACAGAAATTGAAGAATAATGTGCATCGGTATCTCCTTACTTATCCTTTCTCATTCTTTTCTATTTCCAAACACCCGCACTGTGTTTTCCAAAATTTCAAGGGTAGTCAGTCATACCTCTTTAAAGTGTGCGTAAATTATAAAAAAAAAAAATGGATCCGAATGCTGCCCCGAATAATGTGGATGCACATTTAAACGTAACTGATGATATGAGGCATGTGTTCTGTAGATGTGAAGTCACATTTTCTTTCTGCTCCAACTTTCAAAGTCTTTCGAAATAGTCATTCACATTGATTCATGACAAGGCTTAGGCAGAATTTCAATTTTACGTTAAGGGCTACGAAGCTTATTTATTACATGATTTGACTGATAGATGCAGTTTGTCTAATTCCCTCCCGAATATTGAAAGCAACCCGCAGGGTCTTATGCTGCCTCTTTTGGCTGATTGAGCACTAAGCTAAATGATCTCATATTAATCCCAATAAAGATCAAATCGTTATTTCATTACCCCATATAAAATGTTGAATTTTTATGATGATTAATGATGGGGTGAGTTCACAAATTAAATTCAAAGTTGTCAGTTCTCTATTGGAAAACCCTTCATAAGTAACCGTCTTTCGACTACTTAGGTTATCTGGGGTTTGTCTACGCTTTTGTTGGTAATGGACTTTGATAACTGTCATAAACTTCGGTGTCGAATCTTTGTAAACTCCGCTCGTCGATCACCGCGTTAAATTTGAAAGACCCAAAACTAAACAGAACAAAAAAGATCTTAAAAAATCATCAAACATTTGAATGAACTTTTTAATCATACTTCATACCTACTGCAGGTTACAGAAAATTGGTAATAAATCAAAACTTAGGTACAATAATAAAAAAAAAAAAAAATACAACGGAAAGAGTTAACAAACATTAAAAAACTTAAGCACACAAGTACTATTGGAAAATAATATATCCGCTATAGGACTTACTCAATGACAATGTTTTTTTTTTCTTGTTTTGCACATCTTGTCTTGAATGAAGTTTTTTGATCTGATACAATAACCACATCTAACACGGCTAAAAGCTATCACACATAGAATGGTTACATATATTTTAAGCTAGTTAGCTCACAAGCATTCTTTTTATGGATTCAAAACCCTGACAAAATGATATGATTTGTCTTCATATTAAACGTCAAATCCCATAAAATGAAGAATGCATACAGGAGGTCCTTAAAAAACTGTCATATTCAAACATTCGAAACTGTCATATTTATGTTTGTCAGAAATAATACCTTAAGCTCTTTTACACTTTTTAAGTCAAAAATTTCAAACAAAGGTGATTGATAAAAAAAAAATTTGAGTCAAGAATATTTATTGCCAAACACCAATTCCCTATAATATTTGAAATAACTTGATTATGTTCTACTGCCAAAAATTATCTAATCTCCATCTCTTGTGACACAAATGTTGTTGTCGTACTAAGCCCGATAGTCCTTTGACGTCAGGAATATTATCAAAGCAAAGTAGATTTATACGTCTTGCCCTGTCAAAAAAGTTCAAATTCATGAAAGAATTTCATCAAGATAATTTTTCAATGAAAACAAAATTCCACTTGATCTGAGTTCTGGCGAAATTTAAACGGAAGTTATCGTTGACTGAACTCAGTAATCAGCTTCTGAAAATTCATAGACCTTTTCAAAAAGGTCGGCCTGTTGCTACACAAACAATTTCATCAAAAATGGTTTGCCAAAATCTCAAATGTGGAGAAGTCACTCTTGTAGACTTTCTAGCGTTAGTGACAATAGATATGTGTGCAGTTAGGCCTTTTATGTCTAAGATTTTGGTATCGTTTAATATGTAGTTTAGTGTGAAAGGAATTTTTTCTTCTTTCTTCTTTAACATTATTGACCTGGGAATAGATTCCGTAACTCTCTAAAGAGTTACGGAATCTAGAGGATCGTCTAATCGTCCATCGTCGATTGTATCGCCAAAAGATTGTTTCATGTAACTAATAACTGTTTTACTATCTTCTTACAAATTTTGGTTACTTTTTCAAGACTCAAACAGGTTTCTTTAGTTAAGGTACTAATTAAGACGATAGTCGTCTTGAACGTTACTCAATTCAGAGCCTGATAAAATTTAAAACTAAGAAATAAAATGAGTAAAGCTTTACTTCTTGAACTCCGATAGAAAAACCTACTCACGTTATTTGTCATCAAAGAGAAAAAAACGAAATGGAAATTGAAATACAGTTATTTATTGCAACTCATACCAAATTTTGCCCAAGCTAAATGCTTAGTCATTGGAAGACTTAATATTTGAAAAACAGAAAAACCCGGTTTTGAATTCTCATATGAATGGCTAAGTGGTACCCGTGGGGTGATGGTTAGCATGGCTGCCTGTTAACCCAACAGAAGCAAAAATGTTTTTTCACCGGTATCGTCTTTCGGAAGGAATTGGCATGTCCTCCGATAATGGATTCATTGCCATGAAAAGTGCTTTCTACATTAGCCGTTTGAAATTGGCAAACAATTTGATGTAAACGGTAAGAATTACTTACTCACTTACTAATAGGCCTCTGAGTTAGTTGGTTACCGTGTTAATTTTATAAGTTTAAGTATTACTGAATTAATAAACCTTTGAAATATTATCTGCGGACTTTTAACTAAGATATCAAATCACAACATATTGGCGACGAGGAATTTGGACTATGGATCCTGATGCATTGAAAGAAATCTTAAAATCTAACCAAAGATGCATGGAAGACATGTTGAAGCGAACGACTGACATAATGGAAAAATTTTTACAAAGTAATCCATCAACATCGAACCCCATTGCAAAGTTTCGTCAATTTGAGGTTGAAAAAGAATCGTGGGAAACATATCTGTTCCAGTTAAAACAACACTTTTCAGCGAATAACCTCAAAGATGACAATTTACAAAAAGCACATTTCCTCTCATCATGTGGAAATCATATTAACGAAGTTCTCAAAAAACTTTTTGAAACTACAGATGTAAGTATACATACTTTTAAAGAGATTACCACGAAGCTTACATCTCATTTTCAAACAAATATACACATACTTGCATCGAGATGCAAATTTCTAAGGCAAAAAATGACACCTGGACAAACCTACGCCAACTGGATAGCAGAACTGAGAGGCCTAGCACGAGACTGCAATTTCGTTTGTCCTAAAAAGGAGTGTAATACTTCATATGTTGATAGTATGATCCGAGACATGCTCGTTTTCTACACTCCTCATGATCCCGTTCGTATGGAAGCAACAAAGAAAAAGGATCCAAATCTGGAAGAAGTTATAGGAATTGTGAATGCATATGAATCTACACAACTTGCATCAGCAATCCTCAAGGGAAGCAGCACTTTCTCAACCTCACCAGCCGCTGAGGTTAACCAAATGACTACACGAAATCAACAAACAAATTATGTAAGTAAGTCAAGTGATCAATTCTCTTTAAGAAAATCTTGTGCAGGCTGCTTTACACACCACGAACGAAAGCAATGCAAATACATTAACTCGATTTGTGATCAATGTAAGCGTCGGGGACATCTAAGCAGTGTTTGCTTATCGGCGCAAGGTACAAGATCAGGTACAGCAGATAATCAACCGAAACAAAGAAATCGATTCAACAGCCGTTGTCGTAAGCCAAATAAAAAAAATTTCAACAAGTTCAACAACACTGCTCACTCTATTAATATCGTAGAAGAGAACATTAAAAAAACAGAACAAGGCTTATCTCGTAAGCTCTCAAAACCGGTTGAACACGTCTTATCAGCATCTCCAGCTCGTTCCATGACAACAGGTCGAAAAATTTTTGTGTCACTTCTTGTAAATCAAATTCCCATGGTATTTCAAATGGACACAGGTGCCACATGCTCTCTTGTTGGCCTTGATGGATATCTCAGTCTTGGTAGTCCACATTGTGATTCGACAAACCGATCTCTTAAAGCCTATGGTGAGGTGCCGGTGCCTGTGAAGGGAATTACAAATGTAAAAGTAACATGGCAAAACAAAACATGCAATTTACCGCTCATGATAATCAATAGCTCTCGTGGGGCCAACATAATGGGAATCGACTGGTTTGATGCATTCAATTGCAAATTTTTTTTTGATAATGAAGAGTGTGTGTCACAAATTTTAAAAGAAACGAGAGAAGACTTAGAATCGGATGCAAAGAGTCTGTGTGAAAAATACAAAAGCGTTTTCAGCGCAGGACTAGGCTGCAGTAAGTATTTTGTAGGACACCTCACACTTAAACCCAACAGCCAACCTAAATTTTTCAAACATCGTCCTGTACCTTTTGCCATGAAGGATAAGGTTCGAAAGGAACTGGAGCGTTTAATTGGCTTAGGAGTTTTCAAGCCGGTTGACACAAGTCAATGGGCAGCACCCATAGTTCCAGTTGAGAAGTCTAATGGCAAAATTCGTATTTGTGGAGATTTTCGCATTACAATCAACCCTCAACTCTTAATCGTTCATCATCCATTGCCCCGTGCGCAAGAACTATTTCACAAGGTTCAAGGAGGCCAATTTTTTACTAAATTGGATTTCACAGATGCATATCTGCAAATTCCATTAGACGAGGAGTCCAAGAAACTGTGTGTTGTCAGCACGGAGATAGGTCTATTGGAATATCAGCGTGTACCTTTTGGAACTGGCAGTTCTACTGGAATCTTTCAACAGTACTTGGATCAACTCACATCGGGAATAGATTTTTGCGGCGCATATGTAGACGACATCATTGTATCCGGACGAACTAATGCAGAACATCTTCATAACCTTCAGGTAATCCTCGAACGACTTCAACGTCATGGCTTACGATGCAATATTGAGAAAAGTCAATTTGCACAAAAACAGATCGAATACTTGGGACACATAATCGATGAAACAGGAATTCGACCCTCGAATTCACGGCTGAAAGCTATTCAAGAGCTTCCCAAGCCATCAAACATAAAGGAACTGGAAGCGTTCATAGGGAAATTGAATTATTACAACCAGTTCATCGACAATTTCGCCCAAATAGCCGCTCCACTCAACAAATTGCGTTCTCTGAACGAACCATTCGTCTGGGGAAAAGAACAACAAAGTTCTTTCGACCAATTTAAGAACAAAATTGTAAGTATTTCCCGACTAGTGCATTTTCGCAGTGACTTGCCAATAACATTGGCTACTGATGCATCATCGCATGGCATCGGCGCTGTCATCTCTCACGTCTTCCCAGATTCAACAGAGAGACCAATTGCTTTTGCGTCTAAGACTTTAGACGAGGCACAAAGGAAATACAGTCAAATTGAAAAAGAGGCACTGTCAATAGTGTTTGGCGTGAAAAAGTTCCATGAGTATTTGTATGGACGACAATTTGAGTTAATAACAGATCATCAACCTCTTGTCACGATATTTAGTCCCAGCAAAAAACTACCTCACATGACGATACAGCGCCTCCAGCGCTGGGCTATCACCCTGATGGCCTATACATATACAATTCGATATCGGTCAACAAATCAACATGGTAATGCTGATTGTCTTTCGAGGTTGCCCCAAGTTTGATCAATCAGAAGAAGCGTGTCTCATAGACGAAACATCATCTCAATCAGTTGAAGACTTTCCTATCAACTCTGCAGTAATAGCAAAGGCATCGCAAATGGATCCCACCATGCGTAAGGTTATGGCGTATGTTCAGAGTGGTTGGCCTAATAAGTTACCTTTAGCTGAGGAACAATTATTATTACCTTTCTTTCGTAGAAAATTATCGTTATCAATCCAATCTAACGTTCTTCTTTTCCACAGCGGGAGCTCGAGAGTTGTTGTTCCTCCACAGTTGCGGAAAAAGGTGATCTCACTCCTCCATCAAGGGCATTGGGGAATTTCACGTATGAAACAGTTGTCTCGCAGATACTGTTGGTGGCCAAGTGTAGATAACGACATTCAGACGGTTGTTGAACAGTGTCATTCATGTCAAGTTAACGCTAGCCAAGCACCAAAGGAATACACCAGTTGGCCGTCTACCTTCGATGTCTGGGACAGAATCCACATCGATTTCGCTGGACCATTCCAGAACCATATGTGGCTCATAGTGGTAGACTCACATTCAAAATTTCCTTTTGTGATTAAGATGTCATCGACTACTTCACAAGCAACTATCAGCGCATTACGATCCATTTTCGCCCTGGAAGGGTTACCAAAAACTTTAGTCTCTGACAACGGACCACAGTTCATGTCAAATGATTTTCAAGAATTTTGTCGAAACAATTCCATACAACATTTGACATCTGCACCGTTCAATCCCGAGTCAAATGGTGCAGCAGAGAGAATGGTTCGAACTTTTAAGTCCGCACTGACTAAAATACTGAGAGACGTACCGAACTGTGATGAAGCTCTTGCGATTTTTCTATCGACTTATCGGGCAACTCCGGATGAAAATGGAAAATCACCCTCAGAAAAGCTACATGGACGACAGCATCGAACACAGTTATCTGCAATAATTCCTGAAAAACAAAATCATGGAAAAGTTAGGGATAATACAAAAACTAATCAAAAATTTTCTCTCCATCAACAGGTTTTTGTTCGGCAATACATGCCAAAAAAGAAATGGGTAGCTGCTGTTATAAGAAAACATCTTGGAAGGCGAATGTATCTGGTGGAAACTAGCACTGGATTTTGGCGGCGACATCAGAACCAGACAAGACCTCGATTTGAAAAGGATTCAATTAGTACAGAAGGACCCACTAAACTAGTTGATGATTCGATGACCTTGCTGCAGTCGAATCAAAGCCACACGGCCATAAATCCTGAAGAATTGTTAGCCAGAAGATCCCCATGTACTTTTGATGATTCGGACGTAGAATTTTATTCACAGCCCGGCTCAGAGACGATTGATTTGGACACTACTCCAGTAACACCATCAAAAGAATCTACTACAACACTACCAACAGAATCTACACCATCAAGTCCACAAACACAACCAATACAATCGACTTCACCACATCCGAACTATATTCGATCTGAAAACATGATTATCCGTGAACCAGCAGCTGAAGAAAATGTTATCAGAAGATCCGAGCGACCTCGCAAGCAACCTGACCGTTTCATCCCAAATTAGCAGTGGGGGTATCTGATGTAAACGGACCCTTAAAAGTCCGAATAATTAAAAGGTCTAAAATCTTATCCACACTGTCACTAGGATATATCCGGCTGTCAAACACATAGTAAGAATTACTTACTCACTTACTAATAGGCCTCTGAGTTAGTTGGTTACCGTGTTAATTTTATAAGTTTAAGTATTACTGAATTAATAAACCTTTGAAATATTATCTGCGGACTTTTAACTAAGATATCAAATCACAACACAATTGTAGGTCCCCTCCATCCCCACGCAGAGGTAATGAGTGGTTTTTAGAAATGCGCTAGGCTCCGGAGCTCCTCGCTCTGTTGCCCCACCCTATTTATTTTTTTAATTGTGAATAGCTAATAACCAAAGACACAGTCCTCTAAGCAGACACGCCACAGCTCTTTGAATAATCTGGAAAGTATAGAACAACTTCTTCATACTGATATGGATGAGTAAGAGGACACAAGTGATCTCACTCGAAGAGTTCCAGGGCCTAGCGCACTTATCACAAACATGCCTTGTGAGTGAATGGACGGTTCTGAACGTCTAGTCCAGAAAGCGCTTTACATGACAATGAATTTACTAACGGAGGAATTGCGAATTTCTCGCGAAAGGCGATACCCGTGAAATATATAGCTATTTTTGCTGCGTTGTAATCTACGTTGTCCATAGAGCGTTCATGCATCTCAGTTGCTTTCAACTTCAACACTAATATATTGACAAAACCAGCGTATCTTTCGACGCAGTAATTTCACTGCCATGAAACATGCTTTTCACTCATTCCTTCGGAATCAGCTGAAAAAGTTCGAACATGTTATCCTAGACTTCATCTCTAGCACTAGTTGATAAGAATAAAGTTCCTTAAAATCGAGCAGGATTTCGAATGTGGTCGCGCACTGTACTAAGTCGCCTTTAAAATATGACTTTAAGCCAAAAAGATTAGGCAACCGAGAAGATAGCAACAAAAAGTAATTTTATTAATAAAACAACTTAAACAAAGACGGATAAACATTTTATTAATTTTTCACGCGCCATAAATTCTGACTTCGATTAAAGAACTTGTCAAACACGTCTTATCGCGTTGTACGTACAACGTTATCGACTTTATTATTAAAGCATCCTTATAACTGGATTTGATAATAACACTGATAAACGTAATTTACAATTTTGTTTATAATCGATACCTAGATTTGGAGCTGCATGTGTCTCTTAATAAGTTTGGTAATACACAAAAGGAGAAGTCACTCAAGCCACCTACATCTTGGCCAGATTGAAAATATTTTGTTGAACAAAAGCTTTGATACCAAAGCTTTACAAACTACAAAAATAGAACATTCGCATATCACATCGAAATAAATAATGAATGGATAAGAAGTCATTCAGACAATTTTCAAATAAACATCAATAAACTTTAACTATCCAACATCGAAATTCGAAACACACACACACACACGGGTTTGTTATTTGTTTAAGAAGGAATTTCCACTTGGTTCCTATTCCGATTTGGAGTGATAAGATTATTTTTTTTATAATCGCTTGTTAATAGCACGAAAAAAAGCCCAAATGATAACGATAAATCAGAACTACCCGGTCGTGTGGACTATGGAGTTCAGTTGAGAGTGCTTCGTTCTTTTTCAAGAGAACAACGCAATTAACTTAAGTAGATACACGGTTGCAAAAGTGCTTGCCTGCTAAAATGAATTGACGATAAGTAAATAGCTAACATAAATTGAATGCACTTGATATGTTATGAAATTTCCGATTTTGAAAAAAAACTTGCTTAGAAAAAATGAATATTAGTGCATTTGTTTATCGCATTTGCAATCCGAAACCAATCATCCGTTGGAAGCCTATCTGTTGTTGGAAATAAGTAGAACTTTACTTTCGTAAAGTTTCTCCGTTGTATGCTGTTGATATAAAGAAACTTGAATCTGTCCAAAAGCAATTTTTGTTGTTCGCATTGAGAGGTCTTGGATGGAACCCCGACAGTTTTGTCTTACCTCGTTATTCACATCGACTAAATCTTATTAATATGTGCAGCCTTGTAAATCGCAGAGAGTTGTCCGAAGCTTTATTTGCGTTCGATCTTCTAAATGGAAATATTAACTCACCATTTTTGTGTTCCAAAATATCTGTAAATCCTAACGTTCGTATTTTACGACATACCAAATTTTTAAAGGAGAGCAACTCAAAGACTAATTATGCTTCTCATGAATGTTTCAACAGATGTTCAAAAACATTTAACAAATATTTTGACTTGTTCAATCCTTACTAATATTATAAATGTGAAAGTCACTCTGTCTGTCCGACTTTCTATGTTACCGTCTCCCGCCCAAACTACTAAACTGATTGATATGAAATTTTGTACAGTGATAGTCTAGAACCTGAGGAAGGACATAGGCTATATATTTTATCCCTAAATTCCCACGGGGACGGGAACGTATACGGGAACTTAAAAGCTACAGCGCCGATTTCAAAAATTCTTCCAACGTTAGAATGCTACACTATCCTCGAGTAACATAAACATATATTCATCCCCATATTCCTACGGGAACGGGAGTCCTTACTTATATAATATGTGCCAAAGAAGCTCTGTCTGTTCGTCTTTCTATGTTACCATCTCTCGCCCAAGCTACAAAACCGATTTAATTGAAATTTTATACAGAGATGATCTGGAACCTGAAGAAGGACATAGGTTACATTTTATTCGAATATTCCCACGGGAACCGGTCTTCACTAATATTATAAATGCAAAAGTAGCTCTGTCTGTTCGCCTTTCTATGTTACCATCTCCCGCCCAAACTTATGAACAGGTTTAAATGAAATTTTGTACAAAGATAGTCTAGAACCTGAGGAAGGACATAGGCTATTTATCATACCACGGGAATGGGAACATATACGGGAACTTAGAAGTTATAGCACCGATTTCAAAAATTCTTCCACCGTTAGAATGCTACACTATCCCCGAGTAACATTAACATAAATTCATCCCCATATTCCTACGGGAACGGGAGTCCTTACTGATATAATAAGTGCGAAAGAAGCTCTGTCTGATCGCCTTTCTATGTTACCATCTCCCGCCCAAACTAATAAACAGATGTAAATGAAATTTTGTGCAAAGATAGTCTAGAACCTGAGAAAGGACATAGGCTATATATTTTATCCCTATATTCCCACGGGAATGGGAACGTATACGGGAACTTTGAAGCTACAGCACCGATTTCAAAAATTCTTCCACCGTTAGAATGCTACACTATCCCTGAGTAACATCAACTGTAAGTCATCCCCATATTCCTTCGGGAACAATCACCATATTCCCACGGGAATGGGATTCTTTACTAATATCATAAGTCTGAAATGAAATCTGTCTGTCTAATTTTATTTGTAATCAAAAACCGCCCAAACTATTAAATTTATTTATACGAATTTTGGTACAGAGTCATAGTCTTGAGCCTGAAGATGGACATAGGCTATAAGTATATGTTATCCCTGTATTCCCACAAGAAAGCAAACGTAAACGGGGCCCTACAGAACTGATTTCAAGAATTATTTCCCCGTTAGAATGCTACACTATCTCAAAGTAACATTAACTTCAATTTATCCCCATATTCCCATGGGAACGGAAATACTTACTAATATTATAGATCCAAATCAACTCCGTCTGTCTGTTTTACTTTGTTACCATCTACCGCCCATTCTATTGAACCTATTTGTATGAATTTTGGTGCAGAGATAGTCTTGACATGGGCTGTATTTGTTTTCCCAACATTCCTATGGGAACGGCAACGTAAACGGGAACCTTGAAGATACTGGACCGATTTCAAAAGTTCTTTCACCGTGAGGTGATTTCTGTCAAATTGTTGATTACACAGTTGACCTGAGAAGAAATTTCTATCTTGATCTTCAAATAAATATTGGCAATCGGTAATGACTGTGTGGAAAGTCGATTTTGGCGCCGACTTATGAGATAGTTAACCATATAAGCGAATGTTTGACGTATTGCGGGATGTTGTCGAATGTCTATCAATAGACAATATTATGGACACTGAGCAAGTCACATCATACCCTATAGAGTTTCTCAATTCCTTAGAATTATCAGCAGTGGCTCGTGGGTCGTGGCTGCAAGTTGGTGTTCCAGTGCCAATAATGAGTATTCTAGAATTATACACAGCTACAAATTACACATCTGGGATGGGGCATTATAAAAGTTTTAATAATGACTGGAACAGCGTAATTAGAAAACTATTGATTCCCCGTATTTATTTAATTCCCACTGATTTGTCACTTTAGTTTAAAAGAGTGTATCAAACTCGCAAAACCTTTTTAATTAACAAAAAAAAAAAAAAGGAAAAAGTAAGAACGTCGTGTGCAAAAATGTACTGAAATAAAATAATATAAAAATAATTTACTAAAACGCATGAATATGTCTTATTTGCAAAATAAGTATCCTAAAAAATTAAAAATGCTGCCGAAAGTCACTATCAAGTAACGCGGACGAAGTCGCGGTCACAGCTAGTGTAAATATAAATAGGGAAAACTTCCGGAGAAAAATTCTAAATAGAATGATGTTTGAAGACTCTTCTTGACTTTCTTTTGTGTATTTTGGTATTAAATCAAACTTTCATAAATAATTAACTACATAAACAATTTCTATAAGCAATGTCCAATTTATATAGCAAATCCGTTTTATCAATCAAAAAATTGGTTTTATATAATACTTACACTGAGAAAAATTTTAAACGCATTCATATTTAAACCAAACTCAAACACATATGATTTGGCATGGAATCGGTTTCTATTTAATTTTAATAGAAAACTATTAACTAATTGTTGAAATAAGTTGAACATGATTTAGTTTAAATTATCTTTGCTTTCTATTTAACCTAAACGTGTTTCTATTTGTTTTAATTGACTTCATCTAATGTTCTTTCAAATAGAATTATCTTCGTTTCATTTGAATATGTCCGTGTTTGAAACAAATTCGTTTTCTGTTTAAAACAAATTGTTTCAGCGTTAGCTTTTTTAAACCGATTCACAGTTATTTCTATTTATTTATTATTATTATTTATTATTTTTTATTATTATAAAAGTTTTAAGACGTCAAAAGCTTTCAAGAAACCATGTAAAGAAACAAAAAACACTTGAGTTTATTTTTTTTACAAAAATTTATTTCTAAAATAACATTTTCCATAATTTATACTATGTACATGTAAAGGAGGGCTAGTAATATAAGAAATATTCTTGATATACAGAAATTTGTCAAGCTTTTTACCAATTTCAAATGATTTCTAGTATAACATTTATTACGACATACATAAATATAAATACATACCTTAGTTTCATTTGGAAATATTGTTAAAATTTTTGTGGAAATTACTTCCAAATCACAGGGATGTAGTGTTTTTCCGCTGTTTAAGACTCTTTCTAATATTATATTAAGATGTTATTCTAGCTGGCTACCGTTTTTCTCGTGAAAAGAATTTACTGCTTTGACTTTGTCCTTTTGTTGTGGTATATCGAATGAATTCTAAAATGAATAATGGCACAGTATTTAGGTAGGCTCTTAAAACTTTATTTTCTTTACTTACATCTGCCAAACTGAAAGAACTTGTTGATGTTTCTGGAAATTTAACATTTAACATCCAATCAGATACTCTAGTGCCGACAGAAATTGTTGTACCGTCGATATTAAACTGCAAACGTTATTCAAAATGATTTATACAGATTACTATTCAGGTTATTCTAGTGGTATCAGTGAATACCTACCTTTTCTTTCTTGTTTCTCCCATATAAAAAGCCTTTCCCTAAATTCAGCCCTAGGGCCAACTTTTGGGATAAGATCCTTAATATCTTCTGTAGAAAGAAATTTTAGTCTCTCTACTGTAACTTCGCTTTCTAAAAAAAATTTTAAAATGAATGAACTGAAGTTTGATATTGATATCAGATGCTGCTGGTTCCTAGATATTCAAGAAAAAAACACAAAGAAAACAAAAAAAATTATATAACAAATTGTAATATAAACAAATGGTTAAAAGAAAATAATGCTTTATCACAAAAATTTAATACGTTCAACATAATTGTTAGAACTTGCACTTACCATGGAGAAGAGGAAACAACGAAATTAAGTTCCACTCCTCAAGTTAATTCTTCAATCCTTTTTAGTCTGGATGCACAGAATCTGGTTCAATTACAAACACAGTATTTAAACACTCTGCGTCCAATGTATAGGAATTGATTATTTCCCTATTTGACTTTTTTTTGTTAGCACCTCCGAAAATCACCTTATAAATATCACTTGAAATCAACTTTGACAGAATAATCACTTAGATTTAACTTGGCGGAAAAAAGACCTACGCGCACGACAATCCTTATTCATTTGACTTTTTCAATGGTAACGCCAAGCAGCTTCAGACAAATACAGTTATATATTATATTTTTACTTAGTTTGAGTTCAATTCAAATAGATTCGAGTTCGAACATAACATTTTCTATACAATTTTTTTCTATTGTAAATATTTTGACTTCGTTCATATTTGAGCCAAACTCGTTCACGTTTGTGTTATGTTTAATTATATATGTTCTTACACCGTTTCAGTTCAACTCAAATAGATTCAAGTTTGAATGTAACTTTGCTTAGTTTGTTTCTTTTGTAAATATTTCAACTTCGTTTATGTTTGAATCAAACTAGTTCATGTTTGTTTTAAATTAAATTGTGGGTGTC
Source organism: Melanostoma scalare (assembly GCA_949752695.1). Classification (NCBI taxonomy): domain Eukaryota; kingdom Metazoa; phylum Arthropoda; class Insecta; order Diptera; family Syrphidae; genus Melanostoma; species Melanostoma scalare. Next base: position 10,765,989 of record OX456985.1, read on the forward strand.
CCCTCTTTGTTTGAGTTCAATTCAAATAGATTTAGATTTGAGTAATAATATTGCTTATTTTTTTCTCTTGTTGTACTGCGTTCATGTTGACAACAAACTCGTTCATATTTAAATACTTTTAAATAAGTAAAATAAATAACAGGCTTTTCAAAAATCAAACAGGGATTATTTTGATTTCAGCCGACTTTACTTTAAAAAATAGTTTTTTCGGATCTAAATAGATTTCAATTCGGTTTTAACAGAATTCTATTTGTACTGATTTAAACATATAGTTAAACATGCTTCTATTTGAAAAAATCATGGTTCAATTTTCTCAGTGTAGTACAACAAATGTATTTTAATTTATTTTTTTATGTATTGCAATCCTTGTTAAATCTCTTTTATACTTTTTTTTTATACTTAATGTTGTCTCACTTTGGCAAAATAAACTAAACTAAACTAAACTAAAAATAAACAAAGGATATTTCGGGTATGCCTTCAAATGTTTTGGAAGAAACGTTTGCCGAATGCAAAGTCGATGGCTACTACTATCGGTTCTCCAGCACTAGAATTTGATTCATATATGACTTTTACTTCTTCTCTATGTACTATTTTGGTATGATCACGGGGCCGAATTATACCGCACACGTGATCGAGTAATACGGGACTGAATTATGTGTTTTTGATACTACTTCTCACGTTATCGAGAACGTAAGCAGCGTTGCCGAAGTGGCACAATTGTGCCATTTTGGCACCCTTCAGTCTCGATTGGCACCTTGGCACCTTTAGCTCTCATTTTGGCACCTTAGGAGCTTGATACATTTTAATGAGGAAAACTTAATAAAGTCATTCGAAAAAGACTGAAAGGGATTTTTTTTCAAGTAGTGAAACATACATATCGTGTGTGTGTGTGTGTACTAATTCATGCCCAAATAATCGTAATGATACTTAATGGAAAAGTATTTGTTTTTTGCGTTTTTAAATATCTCTCTACCTTTGAAGAGCTGGTGGCACCCAGTTGGCACCTTTGGTTACCGAAAATGGCACCTTGAAAAATTTTGCTGCGGCAACGCTGAACGTAAGTACCACAATTTGGCATTCTTTCATCAGTATTTGAAAGAATTGAAGCCCATAAATGAACACCAGACTGATGTTGTGTAATATAGACCGAAATTGGAAAAAAAGTAGGTACTCACGCACTCGATCACTGATGCAGGAAATCGACCCCTGGTGTGATGTTTAAAAAAAACAAAAGAAAACGGAATTATGTCGCTTTCCATTGGACGAAAAGAACCGTCGAGGAGCATCCTTAATCCGTTCCATTGGTGCAAAAAGATCGGTTCTCATGATTCCGAGAAGTGACAACCACTTCTCGATTTAAAGTGAGAATCCACTCAAGAAGCACTAATACATTTTACCCAAATGTCAAAAAGAAAAGTTTTTTCAGGGAACATGTTTTATTTGCTATAGGCGTTTCACTCACGCAAAGACAACACGTTAAATTGAGCAAAAACATTTTAAGGCGTTCCATTCATTTTCAAAATTAGAAATTCCCCAAGTGAAACCAATGGAAAGCGACATTAGTAATTGCCAAAACACTCAGATAAAAGTTTTAGTTTGAGTGTGTTTTTACGAGTTGAAAATCTTGTGTACACTAAATTATTACATCCTTTTTTGAGGTGAGAGCGGTTGTTGGAAGAGAACTTAATTAATTATGAATATCGGTGGATGAACTCCGATGTGTTTCTTCTTTATCGCCATAGTAAATGCAACACAAGTTATTTTCTGTGTCTATTCACAAATTTAATGACTTTTCCAGTTTCCACGAGTCTAAGCAAGGTCAAACGGTGAACACTTACGTCGCTTTCCATTGGTTTCACTCGGGGGAGAACTCATTTCAAAAACCGATGGCCAATCAAAATTGTTTCTATTTAATTGAAGGTAATTGCCTTTGTGTGAGTTAAATTCATAGAAAATCCTCGCTTTGACATTGAAGTAAAGTGCATTAGTACTTTTTGAGTGAATTCTCACTTCCAATCGGGTAGTCGTTGTCACTTCTCAAAATCATGAGAAGCTGTCTTTTTGCACCAATGGAACGGTTTGAGAATGCTCCTGGGCGATCATGGACGGTTCTTTTCGTCCAATGGCAAGTGACATCAGTCAACTTGGTGTTGCGATTGGCATGTCTGTTTGTGAGCTGTTACGTCCCAGAAGCGTCTGATTATCATTTCTCCCGGCTTAATCGTGAATTTAATGAGCCCTTTTTTTAGCATTTTCATTTCAGAGCCATGAAAAGTGTCTTCTCAGCACTTAGTTGTTCGGAATTGTCGTCCAAGGACAGTGCTAGGGTCGGGGCTCCCAAACTTTGTTGTAAAACTCGAATTAATTATTTATTTTGAATCAATGAAAAAAAAGGCCCACCATGTTTAAGCAAAACGTCGCGTACCTAGTATAGTCGTCTTTGAAAGCCATTGAATATTAATAATTTAAAAGAGGTAACTTCGCCCAGAAAAAGGTGTACCTATTTTTGTGAATTTTTCTCATGACACAGTTAGTATCTTTTTATTAAAATCAATGTTACTTTAAAATATAATGCTTAAAGAATATTGTGTGAAAATTTCATTAAAAAATATCAAAAGAAGTTATTGTAAAGCGTCTCAAAGAAAGTTGAGATGAGGTGGTTTCAATGTACCTCAGTAAACATAGGTTATATTTCATCCCCACTTTGCCACTGGAACGGAAACTTGGAAACTAATTTTCTTATATCCATTGGCTCACTCGGGGGAGCTTTTATTTCAAAACCCGATGGAACACCTAAAATAATTTTTGTTCAGTTATGAGAAAATGTCTTTGTGTGAGCGAAACACCTATAGCTCACTTCTCACTTCAAATCGAGAAGTTGCTGTCACTTCACAGAATCATGAGAAGCCCCTTGACGGTTCTTTTCGTCTAAAATCTAAAGGAAAGCAACATTAGCAATATTCAGTTTTCATTTAAACAATAAGTTAATGCCTCTTGTGACGGTTCGTTGCTTTTCACCAACAAAATTGTAGGGAGATATAAATAAGAAAACAAAGAAGGTTGCAAACAAGGTAAAGTGGATCGAGCGATTTTGAAGTTGAGTTAATAAAAATGAAAACTACTTATGCAAATTGCGAAATAGGGTACGATTTTTGTTAATGAACTTCACCCAAATGAAGAATGAGATACTTCGCCATCTTTGAATCTTTTTTATCTTCGTAAAAATAGAGAATACAAATTTTTAATTTTGTCGTTTGATGCTCCATTTTATTTCGAAGTTAAGAACAAACAGACAAACAGCACAAAGACTCACAAAGGCTTAAACTGTACCCAATATTTCGTATCTAACATCACATCTCGCTTACCGACGGACATACATAAATAATCACTTTCTCAAACTATTGAACGCGCATCCTAAAGCTATACTTTACTAACTTATACAGAGATCTACCGGAGTAAAAGTTGGGCCACCTATTGAAATATAAATTAGGCTGATTGTTGTCGAAACTGTTGTTCTAATTACACCGAACAAAAAACATAATCAGCTCATCTAATTGATGTCATGTACATTTTGCCTTTGAATAAAATTTGATGCAATGAAATAATAATAGAAATAGGGTAAGTCTACTTTACAGCCTCAGGTAAATATTTTTGTATGAATGTCCAAAACATTCATAAACAAAAAAATCAAAAGGGTCTTGAAAAACTAAAAAAATATGTTGCTTAAGACTAGCAATTAAGGTACTGATCGAAAAATTTAGTATCATGTGTCAAGCCTCTGAAGATAGAGGTATTCTGATCATTTTAGGCACTTCTCCCACTAGTTCTCGGCCTAACGACTGTGTAACAAATTTCAGTTAATTTTCTGTAGAGGTTGTGATACGAAAATTAAAAATAGTACATAAATTATCATATTCGCTAATATGTTCATAAAGGCCCTTAAATAATTTGATTACAGAAAAAAATATTTAGGCTTTGTGGCCAGAAAAATTATAAAAAAAGCCTTATAAATTAAGTATTTGTATTCCACGACTTAGAATTAAGATTAAATAAAAAACACTATTTTCTGGGCTCTAGAATGAACCAATCCGGGACCTTAGTTTTAGGACAGATTGAAAAAGAAATTTAAATTATTTAAAAGAACTTAAACTTTTAAAATGAGATGGTTTAACGTTTCGGTATATGTTTGCCTTTGCTTCGAACAGCTACTTGTGAATTCACAAACGTCTAATAATCGAAAGACTCTCAAAGTATTGATTGTGTTACTGTTTTATGGTTAACACTAAACTATCAGCGAAAATAAAGAATCGATTAATTTAAATAAAAAAATCACCATTTTCGTGAGGTTTTTCCTCTGTCGCTCCCATGGCTGCTAATATTTTGTGTTTTTCAACGTTGGTAGCTCAAAAAAAAATCGTTATTATTTCACCAAAAAAGAGCCGAAAACTTATTCCACATTCTATTCAGAAAATAACCGAATGTCAAAAACCAGGACACAAGAGACCGACTTTATCGCGAAGTGCTTCTAGAGACTGCGTCTTAGCACTTTAAGTTCGTCGCACCGACTAAACTATTTCACTAAAAGTTTCTCAGTAAAAGGGGACGGTTTGGTCTCTGCTTTCAGATAAACCTCAATAAACTTCTTATCAAAACAACCGATTGCCAAGATAGAGGTGCTGAGAGAAGATTGAAACTCAAAACTCTATCGTATCGTGCAGTGTTATTGTTGTTCTCTAATTTAAGAGCGGAGATAAACGACTAAAGCTTACTCTCTGATGACAACAAAACACGGTGTTTAATCGCTTATCAGGAAACAATGAAAGTTGGCATCTTATCACATTCTCACGGTATCGAAACATTTAATCAAAAAGTTGCCATAAAAAATATATATGTACTTGTGTAACGTGCGAAACTAATATACGAATATGCAGCATGTTATTGAATATTTTTTATTATTTATTAAAAATATTGCTAAGGCGAATGAATAACATACGCAGACGTTTTATGGGGTTTTTCCTGCGCAGACATTATACTCTTCGTAGTATAACCCTTCTTCTTATATCAGGAAAGAATAAACCCAAAGTCCAAATCGAAGTTAACAGAGGATTAGATTTAGCACTTGAATGTTTGGCATGTTTAACGATTAAAAGGCTTTAGGAATGAATGTTTTGATTTCCTGTTATGACCGACGATAACGGATCAAAAATAAAATAGAGTTAACTGACGTAAGGCCATCCGGCGGTTGTTTTTGGTATGAAATGACAGTGATATTGTTTTGATTATAACTGGCAGATGATTTTCTGAAAATATGCGTTTTTAGCGTTTCATCAAACTGAGATTGAGACTATCATGTGACCATTTTCTTCTTCTTCGGCGCGGCTGGTACCACGAACATCGTCATCTCGAAGGAATCTCAACTCACCAACGCATATGCCTTACATTCACAGTAGTGATCGAACTAAGGTACGCAGACCCCTTGGCCTAAGTAAGCGTTGGCAAGTCACCCGGGCTTTGCTCCAAGTCAGGGGTCTACCAAACCAAATGAAAATGTCGTGGCAGTAGTGTTTTGGTTGCGTTTTTGACAGGAATCTTTAAATATCTCGCTGGTACCCGTGGCGTGATGGTTAGCATGTCTGCTGAGGCAAAATGTTTTTCCACGAGTATCCGCTTAGAAGACTGTTTTTTATCGCAGTTTTCCTCATACTTCATGCTCCCTACACTTGGGAAGCACATTTTCTTTCAAATAAATCTCGGAAATAGACATGTCTGAACTCAGTCTTTTTGCTATTGATGCGGTACGAACTACTTTCCTAAACGTCTACCCAAACGCCGCGAGCTCGCGTAGATGGGATGAAGGATGTTCGCTTGTGATGGCTCCATAACCAGCAAAGGATAGATGATTTACTTTGTTGTTCCTAAACTTTATCTTTCAGCAGCAACTAGTCGAGGACTGCAATAAAGAGCAACACCTACGATTACATCTGTTATTGACTTATCTGTGACTAACCCGCACTGGTTATCACATCGCAGAGAGCTTTATTACTTTTATCTCCATGTCTGAAGTAATATTGATTCATTGTCTGATGAGTGTCATTGATAGTCTGATTATTTCTTTCGAAATATTTAAGGAGTGTTGTTCATAGCATGAATGGGAACCATAAATTTCAACCTCAGTCGAGTAAAGTAATATAAGTCTCTAAAATATCTTTCACGTCGGCTAAGCAGATTTAGCTATTTTGACAAGGTCATCAGGCAGGAAATTTTGTTTTCTTGAATAAACCCTTAGTTAAAATAAATAAATGTGTATAAATAAAACAATTAAGGCTTGGGAGAGAATTAGAAAATGTTAACAATGTTTTGTTGCCCTTATGTTGTCTTACTATTCAAATTAGTCAAAGGCGTGGCTAACGAAGAAAATGATCAAGAAATTGTTTTAGTTGAACCCAACTTTGATGTGATGTGCTTTAAACTATGCCACCCTGTAATAGAGATGAGCTACCACTGTAATGCCTCATTTCCACCTGGCACTTAATCCTCTGCAATGACGTGGTAGTATGACAGACACCATAAAACCAAAAACTGCCATTTCGTGGTAACATTAAAAATTAGGAAAAAATATGGAATTTTTGGGTACAGGCGTTACGAAAAGTCTATTATTTCTCTAGTTCAAATACAACAGGAAAACTCTAGTTTCTAGGCTCTGGGGTATTTGCCATCTGCCAAGCTAGCTAGTTCAACTCAAAACTATCCCCAAACCTACAAGAACATTACTGGGCTTGCCATACAAAATGAAACCTTCTCATTCAATAGATTTCAACGAAACTTACTTGAAACCTACTAAACGTTTTTATATTGAACGTAATATTTTTAATGTTCCTGTGAGTTTGACGCTTAAAAAAGAAAAAGAGATTGGAGAGAGAATGTTCACATAATATGTTTCTAAAAAAGACAAACATAATAAATTCAAAATACTTATAGGTTAACTAAAACGACCTTGGTATGAAACCTGGCTTAACTGCAGGTGGAAACATAGTATTAGTCAGCTAGAAAAACATCTTTTGCATTCTTAAACTTGTACCAAAACTTCAATGCCATTTCTTTAAAAGTTGACTACGTTATTGCTAATAGAGCCTTCAAAGCTATTTGCAAGTCTAAAAAGGTAAACTATTTGAAGAAACAAGCAGAAAGTATAGCTGTCTGCAGAAACGCTTCTGATTTTTGGGGAGCAATAAGAATCCTTAAAGGAAAAACGTTTGCATCAAAAGCACCTCTATCTGCATCAGCACTTAAAAACCATTTTCAAAATCAGTTGAACGTAGAACTTTTCTCTCAACCAATTCACTATGCCAGACCTAATTTCGAAAATGTAACACTAGATAGCGAAATCACAATTTCAGAGGTTGAAGTAATTGTAGCAAATGTTAAAGAAAATAAAGCTCCCGGAGTTGATCGGATCCCAAACGAATTCTTTAAATATGCAACAAAAGATTTTCATATGCATCTTACAAGAGTATATATAATGATATCTTCACCACAGGAAATGCACCGGGTGCTTTTAGAAAATCAATAATCTTTCCCTTACATAAAAAAGGAGATAAGATGGACCCATCGAACTATAGGGGTATATCTTTCCTTAACGCTTCGCTTAAAATATTTATGGAAATCTTAAGATGCCGCCTTACAAAATGGGTCGAAAGTACGCACCTTCTCAGCGAAGTGCATAGATTGGATTCAGGAAAGGATATTCAACAGTGGACCACATCTTTAGCTTGACAAACATTGCTGAAACCTATCTTCGTAGGCGCAAAAAATTATACACCTTTTTCGTCGATTTCCGAGCAGCTTTCGATTCTATCGACAGAAAAGCCCTTAGAGACGGAAAAGCTGTTTAGAGACGGAATATCCCTTAAATTTGGAAGGTTGATTGAAAACATCTACAAAGAAACAAGCTACACAGTATGGGATGGTCAAAATTTGTCAGAGTGGTTTCTTGCGTTCGTTGGATTGAAACAAGGATGTAATCTTAGCCACTTACTATTTTGCCTTTACATTCAAGATTTGAATAATGAGTTGCCATGTGGCATAACAATTGATGGGTTCCCTATTAAAATGCTTATGTATGCAGACGACCTTGTTCTGCTATCGGAATCACAGGAGTCTCTGCAGCTAATGATCAACAAATTACGGGATTATTGCTTTAAGTGGAACCTTACTGTAAATCTCAGCAAATCCAAAACGATGGTCTTTCGGAGAGGAACTGGACCTTTGGCTGCGAATGAAAAATGGTACTATGGTGAAGAATTAATTGAAAACGTTAAAGAATACCAATACCTGGGTTTTACTGTAACGAGCAACCTGAATACAGAAAAGCATCTAGAAAAAACGCTATCGGCTTCCAAAAACGCTGTTGGTACAGTATGGCAAAATATATACGGAAATTCGGATCTCTCATAGTTTTTACCGCAACGTCTCAGTCCATCATGTTGTATGCTACAGAATCATGGGGCTGGCGCCCGTCGGAGACCACTGAAAAACTCCTCCGATTCTTTTTAAAACGACAGTTTCGCCTACCGGACACAACGCCAAACTATATGCTTCTTATCGAAACTGGTTTATCACCACTGTTCTTAACATCACTTAAACTTCATTTCAACTATATTATTAAACTGATGAACAGCCACACCGATAAAATTGCAAGGAGGATTGCAGTATCAGTTATAAGGTCCCAAAGTTCATGGTTTGAAGAATGGAAAAATTTAGCAGACACTTGCGAAATACCTTTCAGCTTGACTTTGGAAAATGTTACAGACTGGAAACCCTTTCTCTGTAATCTACTTGAAAGCCTACATTACAAAGCAAGGGAAGACAATATAGAGAAGGCGAGAAGTTCACTTCACAGAGAAATATATTCAAAACTCCAATACGATCTAGGAGAAGGCAACTATTTCAACGACAATTTTAGCTATGAACAAATATCCTTCCAGTTCCGAGCAAGAGGAGAGTTGTTATCTCTGAATTTCATACCGCACCGCAATGACTTAGCCCTGATTTGCTCCATGTGCAATACCAACGAAAGGGAAAATATAGTTCATTTCATCGCAAGATGTCCAATTCTGGCAGAAATACGACGACAAATATGGCAACAAAATATTTTAGATGAAGGTGACCTTCTAGCGATTTTAAATGGGAAAAACTGGCAACAACTATCACAATTTATTAAAATAGCAGTAAACTATAGAAAAAAAATAATAAGTGAAAGCTTTTAAATTAAAATTAAAAAAAAAAAATCAATTAATTTACAAAATTCAATTAAAAACATTAAGCAAAGCTATCATCTGGCTGACGGCCCCTCTGGCCATGCCTTAAAAGATTTAAGTCAATTAAACAATGATTTTGTAAAATTTTTCTTGATAAATCAATAAATCTAATCTAATCTAAAATAAATCTAAAATAGTATTAGTCCCACGTAGGTCAATGTTTTGCGGCACTCATTTCTTGACCTTATTTGTCACTTCCTCGAATCATCTATAAAAAACTATATCGAGCGTATTCAACACCAAAAAAAAAAATCAGTTTCTCTTAAGCAAAAGCTTCCATCCGCTTTTCGTCGAAAATACCTTATTTTGATTCATATTAATGAACAAGTTTGTTTTCAGTGGTTGTTATTGGAAGAAAGATATGGAAAACGAATAAAATAGCCAATGCAACAAATGCAATTGAAATCAAAATTCGAAGCGTTTGATAGATGTTATTTGTCAAAGTTTTGGGGTGTCAGTGTCAACAATCTAAACTAAAAATTTAGTTTTCAAATTTCTTCCTCGTCAGATCAAGAGGAATCACATAAAGCGGCTGATATTTATGTAGATTGATTTACTTCTTTATACTTTTTAAATGTTATAAGTGCTGTGCACATACATATATCGAATATATCGAACATAACGTTGAAAGCCACACGATATTCAGACTCTTTTGGATCTTGGGGATATGCAGTATTGAAATCATTGAAAAAGGATTCACTGATATGTGTGCCAACATTCTGCACAAAATTTTTATATGAAAACAAAAATAAACTTTATGTATTGCAATTCAGTATAAGCAACGAGTTAGCAGCACTCAAGTCTTAAATGACTAAGCATTTCTTACCAAGTAAAGATGCGATTTCACCACTGTCAGTTTCCATTTCGTATTTAACAAATCGAAAATTTAGATAATTACCGTGAGCTTTTGAAATTAACACCTGTTTTCTTTTAAACACTTTATCAATCTTTTTAAATTTTCTTATGTCGTAACCGTTAGGCACCAGACACTACACTCAACTACATATATGCATTCGATCAAAGTTCTCTTTTAAGATATGGTAGGTGCCTTGAATGTTTAATGGATGAGATGCACTCGATATAAGGGAAGACTGTAAATCACAACCAAATGTGTATCTATAGTTTTATTACGACTTTCTTCAAATAAAACAATTCTGTAAGTCTACTTCCGAGATTGAATTTGCACTGATGCAGTTTCTAACATACACACAATAAATAGTTTGATTTTGATGTGAAATATTCTACAGTGTTAACGAAAAGTTGTGCTACAAAAAATGCATTTTTTTTTTCTTGTTTTTGATTGATAGTTATTAGTTACTGATAACGGATAACCGTGGACCGTGGTGTAATGCTAGGAGCGTCGACTTAATGGTGGGAAGTCGATATACGAATTTCAGTCAGAACATAACTGATTCTTCGGGGGATCAAAGTTTTACAGACAATTCACTTTTGCTAATTTTTCAATGGGAATATTTTCCATTATGTTTTTTCGACGTGTGGTTTCCAATCTGGCAATATTTGTTCGGAGTTCGACTTTTTGGCAGCTGTAACTTGATTTATGCTCAGTTTGATTTGACATTTCATGATGTAAGTAATTTAATTGAAGTCGAACTACCACTCCGCACTGCGTTCTTACGTTCGGTATCTCGAAACGAAATCGCTGATGATGCCGATTTTTACATAATGTCGAATTTTAAACCATACACAGGTTGACATACGTCAAAGATTAAAACAGTTGAACTACTTTTCGTGGGGCTATGTTAAGTCACCTTTCTTCGCAGCTAAACCCGAGACGGCTGACGCCTTGGAAGAGAATAATCGGAGCGTTATTGCGGCTGCAAAAAGGTGTCAAAATTTATGACTCTTGGCTGGAACTTATTCCATTTGTCTGACACTTGCCCTAAATAGTTTTTTAAGATAATGCCATAATGCCAAACCCGTATTTTTATGATACTTAAGGCTAAAATCTTGGCTATATCATTAAACCTTATGCGTTTTATTTCTTCTGGAAAACCAGACATCTAAAAAAAAACCTGTTTTGGGAACGTCTTTAAACTTCTTGGCAACCAGAAAGTTATTTACTATGAACAAAATTTGTCTAAAATACTGTTTGTAATAAGTAAAATAATTTTTTTCTCTAAAAAATGATAATAAAAGCACAACAGAAGAAGAGGAAAAGAAATGGACACTAAATTTCTTTGATTAAGTGGTCATATTTCTGTCAATTTTTAGCAAAGAAAGTTTTTTGATACAACGTTTTAAAAAAAAATTGTATTTTCTTTATTTCTTACGAAGCGATTCCTTTAACCATCTGTGACCAAAAAAGAACTGCACAAAAGACTAAAATCTTTAGAATAGGAACATTTTTCGGGTCGGCCCCGTTTTTGAACGTTTTTGATTCAAAATATTTTTTGTTATTTTTAAAATTCGAAGCATTTTGATGGAAAATTTGGTTCTTAACGAAAAATTTCGTCGACTTGCACCGAAATTTTACTTCTTTTGCAAGATATGGTTATGGGTAGTTATTCACAGTTATCCATGTTCGGTAGAAATGGAAGAAAATCGGAGTTAAAGTGACGAGCGTTTATTTGGACGGTAATGTGCTAATTTACCTCCCCATAAGCTTTACAGTTCACGGGGCACGAAAACTCAGAATGTCGAAAAACGGTTTGCGCAGACCAAAGCAACCATTTATTCTTCGCAGATGAAGGTCTGTACGAATAAAAATAAATAGGGTTGCACAACAATGTGGGAAGCCCCGGGGTCCAGCGCATTTCTCTCAACCATACCTTT